>JAJNNX010000017.1:0-600000 GCA_023159155.1 Ustulina deusta | reverse complement strand
CCTTAAGCGCTCAACCTTGGGGTGTAGGTAGGTCTTCACTACAACAACAACTTGGAACTACTAAGCAAAAAAAAAACCCCCCGGGTTATCTAGCCCACCACAATGCCCACCATGATAACTAGTATAATAGAAGCCAAAAGCATAAAGGATACTACAATTCAAATGCTAGATTTTGAGACACAAGTTCAGTGTTCTTCAAAAAAAAAGGAAAAGAACAATGCCAAACGTCTAGGATGGAAATCAGTAATGAAAACTCTAGTGGCGTGAAGAGAAATTCTGCCTTAATACAAAATGTTCAACAGAACACATAACTGTATCCCTAACACCAATAATAACCTTGTCGCCGTAGAATCCAAAAATACACTTGTTTTGTTATGACACACTTGTCAGTGCACACAAGTCATTCTGACTCACGTTGAATGAACCTCTTTCATATTGGCGTAACGATTCAAGCCTTGTTAAATAGTAAACGTCCTAGTAAACCCCAGCCCAAAGGAATCACCAAGAGTTTGTAAGCAATCCAAATTCTCGGCATATCGAAGACTTTTTGTACATTAGCCAAACATAAATTCCTCACTAGTTACAAGAACTTAGGCAGCAATCTAGCGGCTAATGGTGGGGAGGGGAAGATGGTTAGACCCCCTATCATTGCTTTGACAATACCTACCTACTGGAGTGAGCAGTTCGCAGAACCCTCAGATTCAAATTTCAAGTTGTCACTACTAATCACGCAAAGCTGGCCTAAAATTAGGACAGGTGGCTTAGTGATGGTTGGCAGCTTAAAATCGGATCTAAAATGATTTTATATTTCCTAACTACAAGATATCATGCGATAGCCAACAATAAGATGCAGTCAAGGAGGAAGCTGATGAAAATTACAGATTATATCGGGGGTCCAAGGTACGGGTAGGCATGAATACATGTTATGTTATTGCTCGAGAATCCTGGAATTCTTCCATGAGTTGTCAATGCTAATCACATACAAAGCAATTGTTTTATTCTAGAGGGAGTGGCCATGGCATGATACAAAGGAGTTCATACAACTGTTGGTAATAAGGAGTGAGGAGGAGCGATATCTGTGATTAACAAGCAATAGAGATTTGAACAGGATCACAAGACAAAAAAATCATCTGACCTACTGCCTGTGTAGGCTACGATTGGCGCTGGTGCGATATCATCCAAAACAAGCATATATCTAATACGTGCAAAGACCTTCTGCCCCATCACGCAAAGCCATAAAAGCGACTCAGCATACATTCTTTTACCCACCGCAGGAAAGTTCTAAGAGAAAGGTTTCAACAGCTGACAAGATAGACCTACACGCATCATGGCCCTGGTGTCGGTCTTCATGCGATCGTCGGGAAGCTTCGTGGTTTCATCTCGCAGAAAACAGGTTCGTCTATTGCCGATTCCAGCGCCATAAACATCCCCCGCAAGCTAGGAGAGTTGGATATCGATGAATTTCTCCTTGTAATGCTGACGGACATCAATGTCGAAGATCTTATCAGCCAGCGAGCTCCGGCCTTTCTGGCGACCCGGTTCCTCGCACTCGAGCTGCTTATTATCGCTCCACCAGCATGGCATCGTGCCTGGAATTGCCTTCGCTCTGTGGCAGAAGCCGCAAAATCCTTCAAGTCCATCCTTGGCTTTGCTGTGGATGCCGTCTTCGTGGTGGACACTAGCACAGATATCATTGTTCTTTATGCGACGGCGGTGCGCGTCGATAAGGAGCTTGTAGACGTCGGTGTCGGGGCGCCGTTGGAGGTAATCCTCTCTCTTAAGCTGGCGGAAAGGGTTGTAAATGCGCTTCATTAGGGGAGCATCTTGGGTTTGTTAGCCTCGGAAACAAGCTTGGGACAATGGGTCTTGTGGGGGTTGAAAGTCGGCACGGTTGTATTTTCGATTACAATAGTAAGTACCATGGTAGCATTCTCGAATCTTTTCATCAGGATCGCGCTTCTTCTTGAATTTAGTGCAGCAAGGCGTTCGGGTACAGTAACGGTGCGGGTTCTCTGAGGGGGTTGAATAGCCGTCGAGTTGGTGTTACCAGGATAGCATGGTAGAAATGACTTGGAGGGTGAGGATGCGAACACCGAACTAATAACTTTGAAAGAATGTATTGAGTATTGGTGAGAGATACGAGTGCTTTAAAGCGCTATAATGCAGCAGTAATAAATCGCACTGCAGCGCACTGCAACGCACAAACAGACGCGTCGGTTGCGCGCGGTAACCAACTATGCACAACTTCTGGTGTGAAGCGAACATAAAGAATCACCTTTTGTCAATAAGGTAGGAAGGCTGGTTATCAGCTGCAGGATACTCTGCAACTTTTTTTCTTTGGCGGAAAACTAGCGAGCCATCTAACAAGCCAGTCATTTATTTAATGCATCTTCTCTCGTTCGATGTAAGGCTATGTAAGGCAGGCTGTCTGGTTGTTAGGGCTAGAGGGAGGCGAATTGCATCATTTCAGAGCTACCTAGAGCTAGATAGGACCTTAGTACTACACACTATCAACAACACACAAATGCTTACTACTATGTAGGTAATATATCTTGACGTAGGACGGTAGCCTACTGGAAAGGCGGCTGGTGCAATGACGATGCAAGTGTGTGCACAGTCTTATCAAATTGTACCGCCTCCGTATGATGCATGAGGTTCCATTATCCTGGACTCTCTCGCTTCTTAAGAGGAGGGTGGAGGAGAGGGGAGAGCAGAATGGAGTCTATTCAATGCTTTTCCTGAATGGATTCTCGCCCGAAATTGGTCCGAGTGTCAAGTTCTCCAATTCTGCAGCAACCGACTGAATGTCCTGCGGGGAAATATTTCTAGATGCGATAAACGGGAGACCTCTCCGGCGAGCTGTCCAACCGACGACAGCAAGGGCCTCAGATGCGGATTCGAAACGCTTTGCAAGTTGCCAGGTAAGGCAGTCGATGGCCGCGACATCTGCCCTCCCCTCCGCAATAGCGATGATAGAATTGCGATGTCCCCCGCTCTCTATGCGCTCAGAGAAGATGTCCAGGTCCTCATTCAATGAGGCAAGGTCGCGTTCCAGGCCAATTATGCCAGACATTGAGTCCGTGGCGTTGTATGCAAGGCGCTTGCCTCGCAGATCTGCAAGGGGCAAGTTCGGTCTTCCATCTGACGGCGCTGACACGTCATCTGTGATCCGCCTGGCCACAACGGCACTGGAATAGAGCTCGGCCGCGCCGCCTTCGACGCCGGAATAATCCTGCTGGCCGACGACCTCCACATGGCAGGCAAGACCGAGTTCCATCGGCCCCCAACAGGTTTGCGAGAACAGCAAAGCGGGGTGCCGCCACAATGTGTGGAGGTCCAATTCGTCTGGAGGGAGGGTGGCGGGATCTGGGGCGATGATATTACCTCCGGAGTCGCGGATGCCACCTGGGACAGAGGGCATATCTGCATTGCGCCGAACAAGTCGGTCGGGAGCATCTACCCCCGCAGCTCGCAGACGATCCCGCAAGCCGACCCATTGTTCGTCGACTTCAGCTCGGCACTCGGGCCAGTCATACATGGGCATTGCCGCGATATATGTAAAGGCAGGCATTTCGCGAAATGTGCCACGTATCCCTCGCTACCGGCACCCCGGAATCAAACCAGCACGACGAAAAGACCGAGTACTGGTATGAAGAGCAGAATACCAGTATGGATAGAAAAAGCCGTGCCAAGACCTGGCCAAAGTGCGAAGCCCTAACACAGCCAATAACTATTTTCTCTTCAAGAATTACCCCAGCTTACCAGGATTGCGTGCGCGAAGTACTAGTACTGAGGTGAGTAGATAGGTACTCTATGTACTGTACTCCCCCGGTCACCGTCTATGCCGTTTATGGGGCGTCATGCGGAGATGCATAATATCCCCCAACCCCCAACGGCCGGCGTCGCATCTCAGGAGGTCTGTACAATAGGGAATGCCACGGGCATGCCATGAGCCAGGCGCTAAGCATTCATTGTTCCCTGTACTTCTTATTTTCTTGTAACCCGATTGTCAAACTATCTAATGTATTCCCCAACCGGAATTAAGTAATCCATTTGTCTATCTTCTAAATCAATACCGAATCGCCATCGCCCTCGTCAAGATAGCAAGATGGTTTTCACTCCGCCGGCATGGGTTCCTCAATTACCCTTCGGTAAGTAACCCACTCGAGTTCGCCCATCTGATGATGAGAATCGGCCTCAGAACACTATCGCTCACGACCATTCGCAGATCCCCCAGACTCAATCCCCTTGCACGAGTTCGTCGGAAGCGAGAGATATGGCCGGCTGCCGTTCCACAGGTCCCAGAACCCCTTCACATGCGGGCTGACGGGGAAGACATATACTCACGCCGAATTGCGTGAGCGGCAAGAACTACTCGCAAGGTCTCTGTCAAAACGCATGGGATGGCGGCCAAATGAAGATACGCCCTGGGATAAAGTCATAGCGTTATACTCTCTTAACACAGTCAGATTCACCGATCCCACCACATAGTAAGCCCGACGAGCTGCGCTGACCAACGGCGAAGATCGACTACCTCATGTCCACGTACGCCGTGCACCGTCTCTCCGGCATCGTGACGCCAGCTAACGCCATGTACTCGGCCGGCGAGCTAGAGCACCAATTGAAATCCTCGGGGTCCAAGGCCCTGTTCACCTGTCCCTCGCTACTGGATAACGCGCTGAAGGCCGCGCGGGCGAGTAACATCCCCGACGACAGGGTTTTCTTGCTCGATGTCCCGGGCCAGCCCCGTGACCCGCGGTTTAAGACGATTGAGGATTTAATCACGGAGGGCCGATCACTGCCTGAGCTCGAGCCTCTCAGATGGACAAAGGGGCAGGGCGCCCGCCAAGCCGCGTATCTCTGCTACTCCAGCGGGACCTCAGGACTACCTGTCAGTACAGCCCGCTTGCCTGCTTGCTCACTTCCAGTTGCCGAGGAGTTCTGCTAAGACAGGATGAACCCCCGCGAACAGAAAGCCGTCATGATCTCCCATCGCAACATCATCACGAACATCATGCAGATCCGCTGGCACGAAGACACGGGCCGGCGGCAAAACGGCGTCGAGACGCAGACGCAGCTCGGTCTGCTGCCCATGTCACACATCTACGCGCTTGTCGTGGTCGCCAACACCGGCGTATACCGTGGTGACAGCGCGATCGTGCTGTCGCGCTTCGAGCTCAAGACGCTCCTCGAGTGTATCCAGAAGTTCAAGATAAATTTCATGCACCTCGTAAGCATCCCCTTCCCGCGCTCCGATTCTCCATAGCACACACACACACACCGAGAACCATGCACAATACTTACCGAAGTCCTTATTCACTCACACACACCCCCACATCGCAGGTCCCGCCCATCATCATCCAGCTCCTCGGCAACGCAGATCTATGCTCGCAATACGACCTCGGCAGCGTGCGCTTCATCTACACGGGGGCGGCGCCGCTGGGGGCCGAGACGCACGAGGCCATGCGGCGGGCGTTCCCGCACATCGTCGTCGGCCAGGGGTACGGGATGACGGAGACGAGCACGGTGGTGGTCAGCACGGGCGAGAACGACGTCGTGGTCGGGACCTCGGGGTCGCTCGTGCCGGGGACGCGCGCGAAGCTCCTCGACGAGGCCGGCCGCGAGATCGCCGAGCACGGCCGCCGCGGGGAGCTCCTCGTGCAGTCCCCCTCCGTCGCCCTCGGGTACCTGCACGACGAGCGCGCCACCGCCGACGCCTTCGTCTGGGACCGCGACGGCCGGTGGATGCGCACGGGGGACGTCGCCGTCGTCCGGGTGTCGCCTTCCGGACACGAGCATTTCGCCGTCGTCGATCGCTTGAAGGAGCTCATCAAGACGAAGGTGCGCATTCATTCATTCATTCTGTTCCTTCTTTCGTATCTTTCGTATTTTCCTCCCTCTCTCTCTCTCTGTGTGTGTGTTTGAGTGACTTACGCAATCCCGCAGGGCCACCAAGTCGCGCCGGCGGAGCTGGAGGCGCATCTGCTGACACATCCCGCCGTGGACGACTGCGCCGTGATCCCGGTGCCCGACGACAGGGCGGGCGAGGTGCCGAAGGCGTTCGTGGTGAAAGCGGCGGCCGCCGCCGCGAGGGCCGACGAGGAGGTTGCGCGTGAGATCGCCAAGCATGTCGAGGAGCACAAGGCGCGGTACAAGTGGCTGAAGGGCGGCGTCGAGTTCATCGACGTCGTCCCCAAGAGTCCGAGCGGCAAGATTCTGCGGCGGGTTTTGAAGGATAGAGAGAGGGAGGCGAGGAGGGCCAAGGGTGCGAGGCTGTGAGCACTGGGGGAGGTTGCTTGTCTTACTTGGTTGTTACTTGCCCTCCCTGGCATCGGCTTTTTGGATACTATCTAGACATGATTTAGTGAGCGAGGATGTGATGGGGCTGTGAATTCCCCGGGCTTTGTACGACGCGTGGGGGGATTTGTGCCTTAGAGATAAATGATGCTATAATGGATATATTTTTCAATCATTCCCATCCGTCGCGACATGGATTGGGTCAAGGATGGATTGTACACTTTTTATTTTTATTTTTAAGAGCTATTGATACAAGACCCCCGCCATGGGCCATTCCTCGCTCATGATAATAACATATCCATATTACCAGCTAGTATAGAATCAATTAAGCCTTGCCTTTCCTCCGCAGGTACTCTTCTTCTTCGGCCTGTAAGTCGGAGTCGACCTTGGCGCCCTTGGAAGGCTCGTTGCCATGCAGTTTGGCCTGGTAATTCAGCATCAGCAACTATCCGACTGCTCTCTCATGACCAAGGTACACGGGAGGGCTCGGCAGCGTGCCGATGGAGAAAATAAGGACATACAGGTAAGGTAGGGTCCTTTTTCAACGCAGCAGTTTCCGGGTCATCTTGTTCGCTGCGGTTGAGCTTGCGCTAAGTATATATGTTAGCATTCATTCTGCGTCGGCGGCCGAGATCACGCATCGTACCTCCTCATTAGCCAAACGGTTGGCAATGGATCTCTCATCCTCTGTTATGCGTGTCAGCACCGGCCACACGATATGGTTAATACGGTGCAGATAGAACATACTAGAGTCATTGGGCAGGTGGGAATTCTCTACACCCTCCTCGTATCGTGTAGGGCGTGGTGCCTCGGAGGCTTTGTAGTTTCTCTGGTCACCGGCTTCGTAGACACCCCTGGTACCGACTTTAGAATAGCCAGACATTGTGATTGTATACGATGATTGTGAGTAGAGTAAGGATAGATGTTGGGTGTTGTGTATATGTAGTCTTATTGATTATGAGAAGAGACTCTAGAGGGGTGGAAAGGGAGCATGTTTATATATCTGCTTCCAAGATGCCCTTCTACGTCATAAGACGATGTTGGCTGGTCGTAAATACAGTATGCCACTTTTTAACTACACCGTCATGCAAACCTGTCAAGATGCGACTCATCGCTTGCCAAAATACATCAATATTACATTAGCTGTCAGTGTTATCAGATCCAGACGTCATCGATCCGCGAGAGTGTGGATTTCTTCGGCTTTGGAGTTGCGGTTCTAGTGCGGCGCAGACCGCTAGCAAATGCGGATCAGTGATCAGTGGGGCTGCTAGTTCCAGTAGTGGACGATCCAGGGAACAAGGGCGACAGCTGTGTAGAATATCTTCGGTCTGACAGTCAGCTGCCAACCAATTCCAGACCAGCAGACAGCATCTCCAAAATTCCCAACTCCGAAGCTGCAAGTCGCGCGTAACGAGGAATCATCATCGACGACAGCCTCCCCGAATCGCGGCCAAGATGTCGATGTTCCGGGCGAAGAAGCTTGACATTGGATCCTATGTCAACATCAAGGTCATCCGCGACCACACCAAGCGGAAGGTCTTTGCCGAGCACGAGCCCGAGAGGTGCGCATCCCGCAGGCACTGACTGCATCCCCTCCCATCCCCAGCGCAAACACCGTCGACGGCATAGCTAACAGCCCTCGCCTGCAACAGACAAGCGCTCCGATACATCATCCGGAACACCACCCTGCCCCCACGAACGCGAGCCGAAGCCCAGCTCCAGCTGACCCAGATGCACTGCTACACACGGCCGACACAGATCCGAGGACGCTGTATACTGGGCGGCAGGGGAAGAGGTATACTGCGGGACTTCAGGTTGACAAGAGTGAGTCTATGCTTCAGCATCCGCATTGTTTGCATGTCGGTTGCGCAGGACTAACGACAGGTGCAGTTTAACTTCAGGGTGGAAGCTTTGGCCGGCAATATTCCAGGTGTGCAGAAGGCCAGCTGGTAGAATAGCCATCATGTCGGGGGCTTGCAGTGTTCCATGTCTTCCGTTTGCGTGATTGTCGCTTACCCGAGCCTCGTGCAATTGTACAATCCCAGCCATCACGCATATATATATACACGATAGACTGTATAACGAGAAGCCACTGCATTTGCCTTTGCACGGAGCTACGAAGAAGTCTCCTTGATCTTGCTATCCATGGCATCACCGTCTGTATACTGAGGAAAATGCATCCCTCTATTGTATATTAGGCCTGCCTAGCAATGTTCACCCATAGTATTGATGAAAATCAAGTGTCCTTTGAATAGCAGGGAATACGAATGAATGCTTCGGAAGGAATGGAGTGCGTAGGCATCTTCGGCTCTAGTTGAAGTTTGATGTTGAAGACGATGCTACTCCTGCCCCCCCTGCTCCTCCTCTTTTCTATTTTCACGCCCGCAGTTTCCCTCTTCGATCTGTTCTCTATGCCGGTAGCAAACAGTCGCCCTTTGTTCACGTATACCTCTACATCTCACTTATTTCTAGTACGCCATCACCCAAGAAGGAGATGCATTGAAAACCAAACCAGTGTCCGCTACCTAGGTCTTTCTTCCTCACTCACCCTCTCATCGTGCATTCTTGATTTCTACGCTCACTACTTTGGTTCTTGATGTCGAGAAGTGTACAACATATTGTCATGCGCCCTCTTCACTACGGCAACGCACAGCCCACAAGCAAACGTCCCCAAACCAGGCATTCGTTCGACTTTGAAGCTGACTTTGAAGCTCCATCCCAACGAGATCATATCTACACATAAACATACCATCAACCCCATAGGAAGAACCAACCGCTATCCTTCCTACCCACTACCTGCCACCTTACTCTTCGGCTGTGTCTAACCTTCTATTGCATCCCACGTCCCTAATCGCCACCGCCATTACCTCCCTCTGCCTTGCTACCCCCGACTCTGTCGCATCTCGCACATCGCATCTGTATTACCCGCACTTCCATACCAGCGCCTCTTCTCAGTCACTCCCTCTACGATGTTTAGGCGCAAGTGGTCTGCTCTGCCCGCAGAGGCCGAATTCCCCAGCGATCTGCAGGGTCTCGGGTGCGTACTGCCTCTCCAGATTCCTCTTAATACCAGCTCAGGTATCTTCCTGAATAAGTCCTGACCGAGCTTCTCATACAACAGATATTTCATCAACAAGGATGACGAGGTCCGCTCGATCGACAACGAAGACAACTACTTCAAGTATTTCCTCAGCCGCAACCCACGAGTATGTGAGCGCCAGCGCTTTGCCATGAATCGTGAGTCAACCCTGCGTCCGATCAAACATTGAGTCCTCTTCGTACTTGGTCATGATGCGTTACCCCCCTTTGCCGGATATTCCAGAACAAGCTGACAATAACCCTTTCAGAGGCCATCCAAGCCGTGATCCACCAACGTCTCATGGACCTCGGCCTCTGTCATCTACTCCTCCCCTTGGATACAGCCCCAGCAGACCACCCCAACGTTCCGATCTTAGTAACCGCCAGCATGCTGGAGAAGTCGCGCGTCGTGATCATCTTCGGCGAGACCCACCAAGACCTTGGTGTTCTCGCGCACCGCGTGCTCGGCGGACCTGGGGGTATCGACAAAGGCTCCCTGGTCTCGGTCGTCAGAGCTCTTCTCCAGAAAGAGTCCTCGCCCACGGACCCGTCGCCGCCAGGCATCATCCTCGCCAACATGGGCGAGCTCATCTGGTGGCCCGAGGGCCATCGCACCCTAAACAGATTCGCGTTCGACGCGGCCCCCATGCGCAGCGCCGCCCATGTCGGCAACTACATTGACGCTGAGCGGAACCTTGTCAGCGATAACGAGAGCCCCTTGGCCCACGTCAAGTATATCTTCGAGAAAGTTGTGCCCTATTTAGTGGATCCCAATGCCGGACTCGACATCATTGGCCTTGGCGACGGCGCTGACGTCGTCGAGTCGTACTTCAATTGCGATGCGACCTGGGCGCGCGTGGGCGGCCGCATCAACTGCTTTGCGTCTGTCGGCGGCCAGTTCCCGGATTCGGAGGTCAAGTGTAATGGTCTGCGGAAGTTTTTGAAAGACGTGAGTTTCCATTAACTATTATTTTCTTTTTTGATTTGTTTCCTTTCAGTCCTTCCTTCCTCCGATATTTCATGCATCCCCGCATGCATCCTTCATAAACCCATCTTCGTACGAAAACCATGATATCTCCATTTGATGCAGCACAATGTATTCTCATCTCAAACCGACAGCAAAACTAACCCACCAGCCTCCAGCGCACGCGCGCCTACGTCCCCTCTACAGAGCCCCTCGGCTTAATCCTCTCCGGTCCGTCCGGAAACCCGCACACCACGACCTTCACCTCGTTCGGCTGCCCGGTCTTCAGCGCCGGTGAGCCCCAGCACGTTGAGACGCTCTTCATCGCCTCGCACGTGGCAGTGCTGGACTGGTTGCAGGAAGTCGCAGATACCCCCGCCGAGAAGAAACCATACGTGAACCCCCTGTTCACGGTCGTTTATTCAGATGGTGCTAACGAGGACAACACTTGGGGCGACGGGAAAGTAGAAGAAAATGGCTATAGCGAGAGTAGCGGTGCAGCTGTTGATGAAGGTCGACTGAAGATCATTACGAGGGATAACGTAGTGGAAAATGACAATGTGGATGGAGATGAACCTACTCTGAAGGAGAAGGAGCAGGTCGAGGGAAATGAACAGTACGTGATCCGTTCTAAGGGAAACGAGAATGACAGTAAGGACCCCGGAAGCGGCAAGTAGCGATGAGTTCCCATCTACATACTGCTTCTTCTATTGTTGTGCTAGTCGTTTTCTATCGTTTCTAGGGGAGTGATAGGTAGTCCACCCATGGCACGACGCGATGGCTGAGATTCGACGAGATATGATATCATGACAGGATCTATCCAAGGTTCAAGAGTCAGGTAGTTGAATATCTCACGAGCCAGTGAGCTTGCAATATGCAGATTTACGCAACATCCATGTGATAAGCATTCGTCGTACACACAAGAGATCGTGGGGTAGAGAAAAAGGCTATTTTGATTTATCATACATAGACTCCTTGCGCCGTGACGGCGACTTTTTGATGTCCCGAATTGGACGTGACATATATATATACAACATATAAGACAAGACGGAGCCCTCGCCCGTATGCCCTGCTCAGGTGTTGGCGCAGACACCACCATGTGCTTGGTAGCGACGGATGTGCAGAACTAGCAACGCACAAGATGCCAGAGTCCGTACAATGAACCGCGGGAACGCAGCGCAAGTCCGTGGACCCGGAAACCCCTTATTATCAACAGGGGAGGGAGGCTCCAAACAAGCATAAAGCTTGCTGACTTTTTTTTTTAAAATAAAAAAAATAAAATATCGTATAAAACCCTATCACGCCAAGAAGATGGAGCTAAAAGACGTATTCGGCTTCTCCAGCTCGTCCAGGACCTCCTGGGCCCTGCGCGTCCTCTCCTTGACGACGTTCTCCTCGGCGGCCCACCGTCCGGCCGACTCGTGCCGGCGCTGTCTGGCGTTGCCCCAGAAGCTGCCGAACCAGGAGGGGGTGGTAGTAGTAGTGGTGGTGGTGGTGGTGGTAGTGGCACGGCGGGCTTCCTCGTCCCTCTCGTCGCGCGCGAGCCGGGCGGCCATCTTGGCCCAGTTCTGCAGACCGCTGCCCAGACACTCCTTGCACGTCTGCTTGGCGGCGGCGTCGGAGGAGGGCCCGAGGCGGTGCAGCTGCTCCTCGGCCAGGTCGACGCCTTCCCGCGTCCAGGCCACGCCGTCCTCGCGGCCCGCGCTGGCGTACATGATCTCGCCGATGTACAGGTTCAGCGCGGCTTCCTCGCAGCGCTCCTTGGCGTCGCGCACCGGCGGCGAGTCGCCGGCGGGCGGCGCCGGGGGGTACGCGGGCGGCGAGACGAGACGCTTGACGGTGCCGATGATGTTGTCCGCGGTCCAGGGGGACGCGGACGGGGCGGGTGCTTCATTGCGAGACGTCGTGGGGGCTGTTGCTGGTGGTGGCTCGGAGAGAGCGCGGCGGGCGCGGAGAACGGAGAGGAGGATGGGGAGCGCGGTGGATACGTCTTCGTTGCGCGCCTTGTG
Organism: Ustulina deusta; assembly: GCA_023159155.1. Taxonomy (NCBI): domain Eukaryota; kingdom Fungi; phylum Ascomycota; class Sordariomycetes; order Xylariales; family Xylariaceae; genus Ustulina; species Ustulina deusta. Next base: position 587,652 of record JAJNNX010000017.1, on the reverse strand, counting down.
CGCCGCTAGCGCGGTGAGGGCGTCGAGGATGTTAGCCGAGGGCGCAGGGGCGCCGTCGTCACGGAGGACGTACGATCTCCGGTCGTACGGGACCTCTGTCGGCGACATGTGCTCGGACGCGAGGGACACCGCCCAGTCGTACATGCGCATCGCGTCTTCGGGGACGCCTTTGAAGTCGAACCACGACGCGAACGCCAGCGCGGCATCCATCTTCTGCCTCGACGAGAAGCCCCTCGTCGTCAATATGCGGGCGTAGAAGGTCGCGGGCTCGTCGTAGGCGCGTTCGCAGTTCTCCTCGAGCGGCGCCTTCTCGGAGCCGAAGGGGATCGGTCGCGGGTCCGGGTTCGAAGGCCCGACGACGGTGCTGGCGGGGAACACAAGATGGCGCGTCGTGTCCACCACGTGGTCGTCAAGCTGCTCGGCGGCTCTCGCGCCCAGCATCAACGCCTCGTAGTATCCCCGCCGCCACGGCTCGCTCTTGGCCGTGATGTCGTAGCCGGGATTTCCGAGCCCGGAAACCGGGAGGCTGCCGCCTTCGGGCAGATCTTCCAACCCTGCCCCCTCTATGCTCTTGTCCTCCAGCCTCTCGATGACGTTCTTGGCGTACTCCCCAATCACGACCCAGTCCGTCTCGACCCAGTCCGTCCGGTCCGGGCCCCATTTCGCGATGCGGAATCGCAGCCTCGTGATAAACCCCCACTCGTGCGGCGTCGGGTACTTCCTCTCGAGCCACTCCTGCTGCACGCTCCAGTAGGCGATTACGGAGAATCCGATGATGGCCCAGACGTAGACGGTGTATTTGAAGCCGAGATACACCTCGTACATGAGCCATCGTTTGCGGTCCGTCGTCAAGGAGCGGAACTGGTGGTTTCTGGCCAACGGAGTGGAGAGGAAGGGGAGCTGCGGGCGCGCCTGCGAGGCAAGCTGGGCGTGTCTTCGGAGCAGGCGGGCTGGGGTCGGGTGCTTGGATTGGGCCGAGGGGAGGAGCACAAGTCGTCGGCACAGAATGCGGCGCTGCATATTGATTTGCAATGCAGCCCGTCCGGCATAATAAAATCGAAGAGGATTCCTAACCTAACCTCGTCTTCATATCTTAGGGCTCGTACAGCATGTTGCTCGGGTTTGTCCCGGGTGTCGCACACAATGGAGTTCACAAGAATAGCGTTAATAGGTAGTATGCAGTTGATGATGACCTCCCCACCTCAGAGCTTGAGAGATGGAGTGGGTACCCGTGTTGGCTTACAGGGCTCGGCTCAGAGAAGCCTTTATAAACACATCGTATTCGCAATGTATCATCCAGAGCTGCAGTAGTGTAGTGGTTATCATTCTAGCCTTCCAAGCTTGAGACCGGCGTTCGATTCGCCGTTGCAGCAACTTGAGAGTTTCTTTTTGAACTCGTTTCAAGAAATTTCCTTTTCTTTTTCCTCCCGGGCTACAAGATTTGGTTTTTCCCCCCCACCATTAATAATAAGTGCCTACTTTAAAACAGAACTTCCCTAGGACTACTTATTTTTCTATATAAACTTTTGCCTAACCTTGAGGCTGATCCGTAGCTGAGAAGTGCCATGGGATGACAGAGACACTCACATCTGCCGAGAGCGCGGAAATTTAAGAGAGACTCAAGCTTAACTATGGGATATCGCGATTACATCCGCTTAGATATTATTGTATGGTATCAATCCACAACAACCTTTATACAACAATCCTAAACAATTAAATGAGCCTTTTTTTTTCAGGTTCAAGCCTTAAGCACAGTAATAACAACTGGCATTACTACCTATCTACATGAAGATATCACCGGCTCCCAGAGAACCAACCGCATAATATCCACAACTACATTCATATCCTGCCAATATCGCCGCATCAGTGCTAGGTAGTATCGAGTTACTAGCATCGCTAATGAAAGGATGCCATTATTTCTAACAGTTCATAAAATGATCGTTTCCGATGCACTATCTGTGGGATTAAAGTGTGGGTGGGACTGAAAAGGTCATCGCGCTTCGTCCTCGAGCAATAAAGGCCCCTTTCGAGGAAATCCGTGAGCTTGAAATATGTCTAATTCAAGAGGCAATAGTTTAGTGATAGGCAATGATGATCGGCATTTCTGCATCACGGGCATGGGCACCTAGTGTTAGTCTGCTATCTAGATACGTGAATCACTTACCCTACCTCCTCCATTCTATTCTGTCCCAAACCGTTCCTGTCATCTCTGGGCGTGCGAGGTTGATTGCCTTTCCATACCTGCAATAGAAACAATGCAGTAGGGAGTAATGGGGTCTCTCACATTTTCCATATTAGCGAATAAGTACGAAGTACGGGGTATTCAGCAATGGATGAGAAGCTGACAGTGCTTGGCACCATGATTCCTCCCTCCCTAGGTACCCCCACTCAGAGCCGCCAGGTAAGGTTGCACTGCATTTTTAGTCCCCGCGAAGGGACCAGAAAGAGTTATTGCATATTTCACTACCTACATTCTTATCAGTCACTCCGATATAAAATACTTAGGCATCACCTGGGCAGACAGTTACCTACTGTAATACCTAAGCAGCAACAGCGCACATGACCAAATTCCCAAAGGCGAAAAGGGTTTTAATTTGCAACAAAGGAAGGTGAATTATTTCCCTAGACCTAATAAAAATATTCGAAGTGATATAGGAGATACGAAGGAGCGTTCACTCAGTTCCACAATCATAGCCCACCACCAATCACGCCTACCTGTGACCTCATCGTTCTTCAGTTGAATTGCAGATTGATAGTCAAGCCTGCCTGCATATTGTTACATGTGGGAAAGCCAGCACGGAAGTGTGAAATATCCCGAATTGCCCACGTTTGTCATCTCTCCAGCCCCCTTACGCTTCGTTCTCGGCCTTCTTATCCTCAACGACCGTCACATTTGGTTCTGCGTAGGCAGGCGGGGCTTCTACATCTTCCTGATGACTCAACAGACCGGATTTCTCTTCGTCGGCAACACTCTCATGTTTAGCCGCCTTATGAGCATATCGGCATCTGTGAGAGCTCCGAGCGGACGAGCGGCGGAAGAATAGGCGCCAGAGGAAGACGATGAATGTGCCGACCATCATGCCGATACTGCTTACTGTTAGTATCTATCATTACATGGATTAGAATATGGGAACAAGGATGAAACTCACAGGCTAGCTGAGACACCGGCCACGATGCCAATTATGATTGGAAACAGAATGTGCGTCACGAAAATTCTGAAGCCGTGGCCCCAGCTGTGTCTGTGGCCCATGTGATGAGGAGGTGGGTGGTGGTGAGGGCCAGGGCCATCGCCATGGCCGTGTCCGTGCTCTCCGTGCTCTCCATGGTGATGACCGTGGAACGGTGGTGGTGGCCGAGAGCCACTGCAATCCTTCAAGGAGAAAATGCGAGCCAGCTTTTCGAAAAACAGAGCCTTCCATTTGCACACCGTGGTGGAGCATTCCTTCCTCCCGTCGGGAGAGCCTCCTGCTTGGAAGCGGATTGTGTCGATGGTGCCGATAGCAAGCTTGCCAGAGGCAGTCTTGACCAGTTTCACTTGGACGTTGGGGATGTGTTCAACGAAGACATCGCCGACTTCAATAATCTGAATCTCGACGTTGATAAGTTGCAGATCCTCGCCGTCGTCAGTGGGCACTGCGTCCGTCTCCATGGCAAAGCCAAGGGTTTGCTTTTTGTACGGTCGGTTCATCATCCCCCCTCGGACAGGTGGTTTCGCGCCGACCTGTCGGGAAGCCATGTCGGGCAGGACAGGTGCCGTGAGGGCAGTCCGAAGGAGATCCGGGTTCGGGTATAGTTCGTACCCGTTGAGAGTCAGACGGTCGGCGCCATCGGTCGACTCGATAGTGAAGTCTAGTTTCAGGTGACTCGGAACCTCCTTCTCATGCTTATGCCCGAATCGAAGGCAGCCAGGACATTCCAGATCCAGGGTCTGAGTGTCGGGCACCTTCGAAAGGGCGACGTCGGCATCGATCTCGGTCGGCACAGGGAGGGTTGTGACAGAATCATCGGCAATGGAGAAGTCGGGCGGCAGTAGGACGGCGTTTGTGGCCGCCACCAGACCAACACCGGCGATAAGGGAACGTAGATGCATGTTGGCGTGCGTTTGTGTCCGCAGGAGGGTAATGGGTTCAAGAGTTCATGGGTGCGTAGGTGTAGGAAGAAATACTCTTGGCCGACTTGTTGGAAGAGAGAAAGGGTTGTTCTGTTTCAGAGGTGATGACGACGCCTGGTGGGGTCCAAATTATCTACTGGCCAGTGTAGGCTCCAGTGTTCCAGAGCAGCGCAGCGCCAGTGCAGTGGCATGCGGGACTCGCTTTGTCATGCACACGCCACTGCCAACCTAAAACACGCCACTACTACGACTCCCTTTTGTGGACTAGCCTATACAGGAAGTAGTGCAATATACCTAGTATTATGTATATAATGTCATGGTGAGGAGGCTCAGTATAGGGGCACGCACCTTGCCCTTACACGTCCACAAGGAGATAGGCAAAACCTACACTTCCAAGTACAGTGACTAGGCTTTTCAATTGGGGGGTTTCCTGATCAAAAAAACGCAATCGAAACCAACGCAGTACCTAATTCAAAGAAGGGGCAAACTACACCAAGAGATCTAGCTAGGTAGGCTGATAGTGTTAGCTATTTAAGCATATAACAAACTAAAAGGCCACAACCTTGGAAGGCGACTAGAAAACCGCCCGTAGCCACATATACGCTATTACACCTACCTCTGTACCTGCCCGCGACATTACAATGTAAACTTCATAGAATACAACATACAGACTGGAATACGGCCTTCTCACTGGGCATGTAATCCTGTAGAGAGGCAAGAGGTAAGGGTGCTACAATGAACCAATAACGATGCCCCTTCATACACACGTGCGTAGTCGAGAGCCTCATAGCCAAACTAGCACCTTGAAGGTTAGGAGAAGAACTCAGCCCCATACTAGCAACATGGCATTCCATCTTCCAACTACCCATCCTCAGCATGAGCATACAATTCATCTCGGGGACACTTCGCTTTCCTTTGATGTGACCCAAGAAGCTGCTGCCTCAACCGTATCTCTCTATCATGCCATCAAACAAGCCCCTTGGGGACGTCTTCAGGACTTTGACACGGAAAGTCAGCCGCTCCTTGATGTCGAAGAAGGGTCGGTCTGATGCAAGTGAGAATGGCGATGGAGATCAATCTCCCTCCGAGCAAGAAGTGCCTCGACTTTCTTCAACCACGGCTGTCTCTAGAAATAACAGCGATTCAACGAGGTTACCACGAAACCAATCGTCTGTCGACGGGGTTGATGTTGTTGAGCCAGCCCCAACTACGTCTCGCGGCTCGGTGGTGCCGGTCACCGACACTCACATCCTCGACGTTGCGACTGCAAGCTTTCCTCTCGTCCCAGAGGAGGCAGATTTCCTACCTCTCCCCAAGCCAGTTCTAGTACCACGCTTGGATCCAGGGAATGCGATCCCTTTCGCCCGCGCGTGGCCACTGGAGCTAGCTGACCATGCCATCACGAAAGAGGACTTCGTATCCTTCATCGACAATCTGAATATCATCATCACCCCTCATGTCGCATTTCGCGTGCTACAGATCACAGGCTTTGCCGTCGGCCTCGTGCCCTACGACGTGGCTGAGGGTATCGGTGGCGCCCTAGGGGCCATCGCGATGATCGGCTCGATTGCTATGAACTACAAGCGCACGAAGGACTATATAGCCCTCATGAATGAGAAGTACTTTCATCCGCGCAAGCTGCACATCAAGGTTATCGGCACCAAACGGCTTAAGAAGCTGTTTGAGCTTGACAAGAAGGATCCATGCCTAGCACCGCTCACTGAGGACACGTTGGAACTGTCATCACAGGAGAGATGTCTTCGGTATTTGTCGCAGTATAGCTGTGAGCTCTCGTTCGAAGTGCCGGCTCCGAGCCCTGCCACGACCACGCTTGCGAAGATCGCGGCGTGGCAGATCAAGCAGAAGATCCGCAAGGCCGATAGGGCAGCGAGATGGGGTCGCAAACGGGCCTGGAAGAGGCATCAGAAAGGGAAGACCCCCCAGAACCGCTTAGAGAGTCGAGGGGAGAAATTAAGGGTCAGGTCCCTGGACTGGATACTGGTGCAAAATCTCGAAGAATGGGAGGCGCAGAGAGCTGAAAAGGCAGCAAGGAGAGAAGAGAAGACAAAGAAGAAGGGAGGAAAGAGCCAGGCGTCAGTTTGGCGTCGCAATTTCTAGGTCGTTTGCATACAACTTGGCCATTTTGCTGTTGGTTGGTTATCCGGCGTTCAGGTTGCGGCATTCCAACACGCTTGGGCCTTGTAATACTCAGATCTTCGTTTCCAGTGCTCATATCGGACATGGGCGACGATGATTGTGTCTTTCGGTATATTGATGAGTTCAGCAGGTGTATGAGCTGCAAGGTTCCCTGCCTCGAGACGCGCAGCCCGACAAGTTCATCAGCAAACGAAGATGTAAGGGGTATCTACGGGGTCATTTGATAGCTTTGGTGTCGTTCAAGGTTTAGTACGACCATCTTCTCATATGGCATTCGCTGTTGCGAGGAGACCAGTTTGATACACAAGTTAGTTCCAGCTCACCGTCCTTGGGATATATAAGCACCTGTTCGCAGCTCCAGAGTTTACACCTTTTTCAGTATTGCAGCAACTCACGTAATACAACGCAGTCTTCCAAACAACCAACTGTCTCTACATTGACAACTTCATTCCACATTGACCCCTATACACTCCAGCAACCGGTTTCTCTCCAATATCCACACAGGCTCCCTCCTAGTTCCGACAAGGGACAAAGATCGGGTTGCGTGCCGGTCTTTTTTGCTCGTCTTTAAACAACTCGATTGTGCCTCGAACACGTTACACCGTACTGTCCAAACCATTCACAATCTAATACATACTACCTCTTGGAGGCTCACCCCACAATATCAGGTCCCTGCCACGACTCCTTTCTCACACAAAACCGCCTCTCAGCCCCTTTGTGGGAAAGTCAGTGTAAATAACCCGCAAAATGGCTGGCGACGACAAGAGCACCAAGAGCGGCAAGAGCAACAAGAGCGGCAAGAGCAACAAGACTGGCAAGAGCCATAGCAGCAAGAGCAGTCACAGCAGCCACAGGACCGAAGGAAACGGTAAGGCTGGATCAAGTCATGCCGAGAAAGGAAAGAACAAGGCCGAAGGATCCAACGCCGCCGAAGGAACCCACCATTCCAGTAGTGGCCACAGATCTAGCGGTGGACACGGGTCGAGTGGAGGCCACGGATCTAGTGGACACCGCAGGTCTAGTAGTGGCCACGGGCCTAGTAATGGCCACGGGTCTAGTAGAGGCCACAGTAGTAGAAGAAGTAGGGATCACGGTCATACCTCCGGAGTTCCCGAAGCGTGGACTCAAACGAGTGATCAGCCCCATATCAACATGTATGGAAGAATGATGCTGAGGTCGATAGTGCCTGTGCCGGGCCAATCCAGAAGGGTTTCGATCAGCAACTACGACGAGCACCCTCGGCTATATGATGCAATGAGCACGGCCTACGGACTAAAAATTGGTCCGGCGGAGCAAGAGGCAGAGGGCAGCGGCCAGAACGGACATGCTAGTCAGCGGTAAGTAGCACGACCAGGCTCGGGTGTGGAAATGGTATTTGGTGAGAGCAAATCGGCTGTATGAACCTAGGCTACCCTGCCAGCGTGCTGGTATCGCCTGTGCCGAATCGTTTATCTTGGCTTTGGGTATTCTACTCATTGCTACAGATTAACTAAGGATTTACATAGAAAGGGAGCATGAGAAAGGCTTGTTGTTGGTAAGGAGGGAGGAATCCTCTTTCGTTGCTTTATTTGGAGGCTTGTTTGGTAATACTTCAGCTTGAATACTAAATAAACACTCCTCTCAAAATCGTTGATCCTATGCAATTCTGGACCTAAAAACACATTCGAAGTGTGACGGTGACATAATAGAGTTTCTCCGGACTAATTCAAAGTTTGTCATTCGGCAATCCTTACCCCGAAGCCTTAAGACAAACCTTCCAGCCCCTTATTGAAATAATACATATAGACCAAAGCAATCAAAAGCGAAGTTGCTGAAGAAATACGATTATTACTAAATCGAATGCCTCTCCAAACCCTTGTTACAACACTCTCGCCCCCTGAGTAGATTCGACTTGTATTCAACGGGTTTTCTTGCCTCATGTCTAACAGTAACCATTGGTTAAGGAAGCTGAACGGCCGTAAAGAAGCAAAGACAACCACGGTGTAACAGCAAAGCCCCTTTTGATATCACATTACTCAGTAACATCTAACGTGCCGCCTGAAGAGCACGTCACCAGAGAGTAGATATCTGACTCTGAAAAGAAAAAGAAACGGTGTATGAAATCAAAATTCTCTCGTGGAAGCATGCATTTACCGTGGTGGTAAAATTACTGCGGCATCTTTATTTTCTCGTGAGTGGGGTGTTGTTAGATTTCAGTACCTCTCGACAGACAAGCCACCTTGCCAACCGTATGCTTGAATAACCTAGGGATTCGATCTGTCGCTTTTTTGCGAGGCAAGGTAAATGCAATGAGACATTTGACACAACGAAAAATCCGAGCTCGGACTGGACAGGGAGACAGACAAATTGGGCTTGTCAGTTTCCATGTCACAATGTTTGCGATTTCAGCATCGCATTCAGCTTCATGTCGCCAGCCGAGTTATTGCCATATCGCCTCGGACCACTATATGGCTCGCGTGAGGAGAATGTGATAATGCTGATTCCGGGTTTATAGAGGTTCTAGTTACAGCCAATCAGACAGGGCTGAGGCGGCGGCGTTGAGAAAGGGAGAAGAGGTCTATGGACGGGCCGCGGAACGCTGACGATCAGATCAGTATCTACATCTACGCAAACAGGCAAATAAAAATTCATCCCTCCGGGTTCGATGGCGAGCCCCTAGCCACCTTTACCTCGCCCCCTTCTCTTCTGAGCGAGACGTTCGAGCACGTTGTCCGCTGGAGAGCCCGTAACGCCTGCGTTTGATAGACCTCGTTGCCAAACAGCACGCGCTCGTTTCGGTTCTTGTCCTGGGGGTGTAGTGCGGTGGCTAGTGCGGTGGCTAGGCGGTGGAAGATCTTGAGAGTGGTCGAGCAATTCCTATCAAGTCTCCAAATCATACAGTCAACCGCACTGTTCTTTAACCCATTTCAGCTCGTTCATCCCACACAGCACCCGCGCCGTTCAATCATGCCGATCCTTCCGGCCGTCTGCATCACCTCCGCGTTGAATGCGAGACAGCGCATGGCTAAGACTAGGCTGGAGGGGAAGGAGGTCCCGGACTTCAATTATAGGCTGCGTGGGCGTACTGCAATGGAGTCATGGAGCGTGCGTGGCTACGAGAAGTTACATAGCCACCTCGTGGCGATAGCCTACTTCTACTTATATAGCAAAACCCATCAGCTTAAGTTAGGACTCTTAGTGTCGAACACCACGATTACTATCTTTATCCAGATTTATCGGCAAATTTTAAGAGCGCTGTATTGCGATCAAGAAAGTCCCCAAGTAATTATTCCAGTCAGTGCACTAGGAAGTGTAGGTTTGGTCTATCTCCTTGTATAAGGGCTATGTGAATGCCCCTATATTGAACCTACCCACATTGTCCGTTTCAATACATAGACTAGCGACGGGATACGCGGCTGCCTTGAGTTGTTCGTGAGAAGTGACCAGTCGTAGTAGGGGACCAATGGAGTGAGCGACGCTGCTCTCCATAGAAGAAAGAAAACCTTTCGTATGCTGGTCGTCGAGGTCACAGATTGGAGGGTTCTCACGGAGATACACATGTTCGTACTACACCCATACCTTCGCTCATATATAAGCAAAGCGAGCCTAACAACTGAATCCACTGCTACAGAAGCAGATGCGTGTATTTTTGCCTGAACTTCGCTTTTGTCGTCTCATGAGGGGCGAATACTTTTAGCTTGATCTTTACCCCTAATCCACGAGGTACTGCAGGGGACCTTCATCTAGCCTCCTGGAAGAATTTTCATCATCATGTATTCAACAGCTCTATTGCGTGATTACGCACCGGCTCCATTCCCAATACATGATTGACTCCGACATAATACTAGAACTTGCACTTCATACACGAGAAAGTCTCAAAGTCCAATCCTCTTATTCGCCAAGTCCCCCTTGCCAGGTGGCTGAGATGGAGGTGTATCCAGCATATTCAAAGAATGATGGTTTTTTTGTATTATGTACCGATAATATCGGATTATTACGTCCAGTCGCTGTCACCCGAGGGGTCCGGCGTTGCTGGTATGGCTTATTCAACACCAACTCTATTTGAGCAAGTATTCGACTCTCGCGGCATCCTCAATCCTCTGGCTACCCTGGGAGTAGTCAATCTAGTCAGGCCCTCGACTATTAACCTCTTCCAAACGCTAGTAAACGAGTGTCCCTCTCATGGCGGATGGTCAGTGTCAGGCTCCTGCTAGGTTTCACTTGGTATAACCCCAAAATGACCCAACCTAGTGGGAGGTGTGATGGTTGCGGCCACATATGAAGTCTATTTAACGAATCCGGTCGGCCAGTATGGACTACGCTACTAACGGGCTGTGCTCTGGGTGTCTTCGCATCCAGGATGTCTTCGTATTCCTTATGTACGAAAAGAACTATGGATATATGGGGCTCAGGTCCTCGATTAGTGACGTCAGAGCAGTAAGGCCACGAGAATATCGTATACCGATCGCTCATTGCGCAAATCCATGATAGAAGCGAGCGTGGGTGAGATGATGGGATGACGGTGCTCTAGTTATAATGCATTGTAAATCGTTATACGTCGGCCATCAAGGTAGACTCGGAATGAAAAAGTGCGAAGGCGTCTCAAAGGACAGAAGTCGGATTCGGTCGAGGTTTCAAGCGCAAGGTTTCGATGAGCCCCAGCGACGATCCGTACTAGACTAAAGCCTAGCGCAATTGTTGATTAAAGTATTAAGTCGTTTTTAATTGTGCGGGTAGGTCGGCCAGAAATTTCTGATTCTCTGGCAATTCCGGGTAAAATTCAGGCTTGTTGTAAGGTTCTTGCGAAGGTCGTTGCATCAGTGGGAATTCTTGGAGAGGGATGGGCTGTCGATTAGGATGCATTGCATTGTGTACGAGAGCGGCGGAGGCTGGATCGTTTATGTTTTGTTGACGTAGCGCTCGTACTATCATTTCGACTTGAGCAGCGGTATGGTATCTGTGTGTGTCTACACAAGCAATCACAAAGAGGACGAATCGAACAATACTATCCCGCCATATTAGTATCGCAACGCAACTAAGTGATTACTCGAACTCACCTGAAGAATGCCACAAAGGATATTGTAGTTATTTTAAGGGGGCGAATGAGTGTCAGTGCATCGCCGTACTGATAATCGTATCCTCCGGGAATCGAGTTCGATAGGAAGATGAGGGCGACTATGTTCCCACCAAGTAGAGCAAGCTCTGTGCCGATATGCCAACCTGGGGGAAGCCCTGGATTCCGCTTCCAGAGAAAGCTGAATGCTAACTCGGCGCCGTCCAGGGCAATGCTAAAAAATGTCTTGGCAGATAGAGTGAGTCTTTATAGTCGAGCAGAAAACTATTGACCTGACGGAATGGCGAGTAACGTACAATAGGAAGAGCAAACCACAAGTCAAGTAGAACATAAACCGCGTAATCGGACCACTCCAAAAGGCGAACACTAACGTCTACAGACACGACGATGATAATGATACTCACGACGAAGCTAATAGATCGCAAGATCAACTTTGTCGCATTCCACGTTCCCTGGTGAGAGGACCAGAAACCACCTTCATGTGCCATCGGAGAACGTGAGAGAAAGCAAACAGATCAAGAAAAAAGCGCTATGGTCGCCGACCAAGAAACTCAAGGCGTATCATGGGCACTTAGTGGAAAGCCCGCGCTGGTAGACAACATTAATCGATTGATCCTGGAAGGGGGATGGGACGAATTGCCGACTGGAGAGTGATACGGAAAATACGGAAGGCTGTCCTGTACAGAGTAAAGTGGAAGGGAAAAGTAGAGCTGGTACAGCCACAGGCCTGCGACTACAGCGGCGCAGCGCGCCAAGCATAAACTGTACCGTAGGCCATCTATTTCTGCAACGACTGTAACCTCAGTGAAAGCGTGACAAGGTTGATTTGAAGGCGCCGAGATCGCCGATTGGATAGAGAACCCTGGTTGACGCGAACCACGCGTGCTTGAATTTGGGATCTTCAGGTCTACCTCCATCATAGTTTCTGAAGACGTTACTTGTAGCCTAGTAGGTATACTAAGGAACGAAACAGGGCGCACTAATGCCGTTTCAGTTATGGTACCCACCAGAAAACATTATTGGCTACGATATTATCATCTTACCAGATCCTCATGTGGCTTAGGGTAGTAACGGCTGACCATGCCTTATCCCCAAGAAAGGAGGGATTATCACTAAAATAATGTCTAGTGGAGGATCAATGGGAGTCCCCACAACCCAAACGCTTACAGGTACAGCATATATACGCATATTATACCGCTGAACTAAAAGTCTTGGCAGTCTAAGCCGACATTGCCGGCGCAAGGCTGTTAGGGCACGATGTCTTGAGTTGCCATGGCATGCAGGGCTAACCTCCTAGAGCGTCTGTCTGGGGACCATACCCTTTTAGAACATTTTATGTCCGTCACCTAGTTATCTCTCATATCATCTGTAGTTATTGTCATGGGGGTGTCCTGCTACATATGATGTCAGCCTTGTAACAGCACAAAGTTTAGTTGCTTTAAATAGTAAGTGAGATTGCAGTAATTCTAATTCCTGCCGTCTCATTCTTGGCTTGCTTACCATAAATGGTTTAGTAGCAACTTTAACAAAGAAAGAGAAATAAGAGCTTTGCTTAACTACAACACACTATACGAGGTGCAGCTATGGTGTAGGGTAAAAATATAAACAAAAAGTAACAATTTAGGGCCTGACCGGGGATTGAACCCGGGACCTCTCGCATTTTTTTGTAGGTAGAGTATACCCAAAGCGAGAATCATACCGCTAGACCATCAGGCCTGACAGAGAGTCAAGGTTGTTGACTAAGCGTGACTACTGATCACATGATGTTGTGGATTCCAGAGACTTATCAAGTATGTTAGAGAAATCGGATATGGTTCCTGCTTTAGCAGAATCTCTGTAATAGGTTCTTCAGCCTAGCGCTTGATGGTTAATATAATATAATAGTGCGAGTGGTTCTATTCCCGGGCTGAGTTGTGGAGATATCATGACTTTTATTTTCTTTGGCAACGATTTTCTATAGAGCTGCCGATAACTCGATCCAATATTGGAAGAAGAAGAAAACCCCCCTCCGAAAAAACCTGTGGAAAACAATAGAGAACCCTCCTACCTCTAGCCTTAAGAAGTGATAAAGTAACTTGGCGTGTACCGAACAATGTAGTTGGTCGATGAATAGCAACCAAATAAAACCGATAAGTATCGAGGATGAATTCAGATTAATCGGGATCAAAACCCGTCGCGGGTCTCTGGAAGAGCTTAAATCCCCAAACTCGTTATCACCCTGGAACAAGTAGGGTAGATATATTTAGGGCGAGTGCGCTAGCGGACGTACTATCGACGAATTATCATCTCAACAAAGAGGAATATGTATAACTATAAAAAAAAAAGTGTTAATGATACAGAAGGCATTGAACATCTGATGCTGGAGGACTATTCCGTGATAAGGGATTATCATACTACCGTGTTCATCTGTATCGTATAGCGCGGTAGATGAATATGGATGCTGCTTCGTTATCGAGTGGATGCATAGTTGTTCATGTTGATACTACAGTAGTCTTGTTGCTGCCGTGTTGTCAGTGAGGTCTAACAGTAAGGAGTCTTGGGAGGATTAGCTAATGTGTGACGGGCGTATTTCCTTATCATAGAGGTAGTGCAGCTCCCTTCTCTCTCTCTGTGCGTGTTTAATATTTAAAAGTAATGTTTGGGGATAGATTGGTTGTTGTTGCAAGTTTTCATGGTATTATTAGCAGTGTGTGGTTGATTAAGTAGGTAGGTAGGGAATCTAGTGTAGCCTCTAGTGGAACAACTTGCCCAATATTATTTATTGCGAAACCCAATGCAATATCCCTATTTAGTTCAAACTGCCAAGGTTGCGCTCTAATCATGTCCTGGAGGAAAACGTAGTCAACACCTCGAAGTGCTGCTGAAATTCCAAGCCTTGCGTAGGTTCGTCGTAAGCGACTACTACAGGTGCTCAATATTAGAATAACATCTAATGACCTGGTTTAAACACTTCAGTCAAACTAGTCGTAATAACTACCCCAAAGCCCAATGAATTACATTTTTGCATATTAGACGGGTGGATAAAGTATAAAGGAGATCGTATATTCTTCACATTGAAATTCGCAATCCCCATTACGGGCGGCCAGATGATCCAAGCCATTATATCGGTTAGATATCTATAATACAGTGCTAAGCTCATGTAGGGTGGAACTTTTGTTATTTAGCCCCAGTTTATGACGTAGAGAGGCTGAAAGGGGGCTACCACGCTTACCACATCTCAACCTAATAACTTCCCGCTACTCCGTACAGTCTTGAGATGAGAACGTTATCATAAACGAGCTCGCCCCCGGTTCGTCATAGCTTTTCGCATGGCGCTTTCGTAAAGCGGTCTGGACGTCTTGTGCGGCGTACCATGGTATTTTTGTAATTAAAACAGGCGTAGAATCGTCTCGTCATGTGTTTTCAAAAGCTATCAAACAAATGGTCGAATTGCTGAATCATCGACTCGGTATATGGCTCTCTCTTGCCGTCATCCTCCGGATATACATCAAAACATTGTGCGTCGCCGGGATATCGTACGTTAGGCTGGATGGGCGGGCGAATCTGACGGTGATACAGAGCTTGCCAGTCAATGCCGTGGAAAAATGGATGAGATTTGACCTGTTGGGAACCACCGCTGATGTTTCCTAACCGTTTTGAGCGATCTACTGTGCAGAATGACCGGATGATATGCTGCGCATTCGGAGAAATGGGAGGCTCTTGAGGGAAAAGGACCGGCTTCTCAATGATCCTAAAAAAATGTTGACAAGAGACTTAGAGGGCAAGGCAAATGAGGGAACAACATACTGCTTATAAATTTCGATAGGGTTCTGGTGCCAGAACGGGGGATACCCAGTAAGGAACTCGTATATCAGAATCCCTAAGGCCCACCAGTCGACAGCCGTGGTGTGGCCTTTGTTTTGGATGACCTCGGGCGCGAGATATTCAGGAGTTCCGCAAAGAGTGTATGTCTCGACTGGCCTATCATCTTTACTCCCTAGCCTCTTAGCAAAGCCGAAATCCACAAGCTTGACGTGACCTTGGCCGTCCAGCAGTAAATTCTCAGGCTTGAGGTCCCTGTATGCCACACCGCCTTGGTGTTCATGTAAAAATTCGAGCACCAAAACAATTTCAGCCGAGTAGAACTGCGCCCACTCTTCTGGGAATCGGCGATGCCGTCGCAAATAGCTGAACAGTTCACCGCCGGGTATATAGTCAAGCAGCATATAGAGGGAGTCGTAGTCGGAGAAGGTAGTGATTAGCCTCGTAATGAAGGGGTGGCCGGCGACATCGCTGAGGATTCGGCGCTCGTCTCGGACGTGGTCGATTTGCTTAAGCTTGATTACTTCGGTCTTTCGCAAGATTTTCAGGGCAAAAACCTGCTCTTTGTCTTCATCGCTCCCGACAGCTGGACGGACAAGACAGACTCGAGCAAAGGTTCCTGATGAGCGCAACGGACGCCGTCTCCATGTTAGCGACAACAAGTTCTCATCTCAGCAACTAATACCAGCACCAATGTCAGCACCAGCACCGGCACCGGCACCGGCACCGGCACCAGCGCTAGCGCATGCAAAGCGCATCTACCCGATTCGCGCGATCGCCAAAGAAGGAGAGACAAACAAAGAACGGAGAGACGGCACGAAAGCTGAAAGCCAGAACAATCAAGACATACCGGTGCCGAGGGTTCGGACTAGAGCAAAGTCGCTCAATTTCACTCGCTGATGCTGCGGTGGTACTTTGGGCCCCGCACCGTCGCTACATTGGCCTTCTTCGCGCTGCTCAGCCCCGCCAGCAGCGTCCATGGCAGCCATGATGGGGATCGAATTGGGGTCTGGTACTACTCCCGGCGCTGGACCGGGCTTCGGGGCAACGGTTGCGGCCATGCTACGATGATGCCTCACGGCTGTGTAAACTCGGGTCGACCCTGCGCTGTTGCAGAGTCAGCATTGGGAGGCCGGGGGCGAGCGCAATGGCAATGCATCGATGACTAGTTGCCGGAGGGAGGCTTGGTGGGAGGGAGTACATGGCTAGGTTAGCTGCTAATAAGAGGAGGAGGAGGCTGATCAGTGAGGGTGTCAAGGGTGTCAGATCCACATGGAAGCGATGGAGCCCACCAAGATGCTATTGGTAGTCTCTAGCGTACAGAGGCACGTATGCTGCCCTGTACAACCGTCCAGCGCACGACATTGGGAACTGGGAACTGGGACCTGGGGCGCCGGAAGGGGCAATTGGGTCTACATGTAGGTAAGGTACTGTACATACAGCACTGCGGAGTCGAGATCCCAAGGCGTAATACCTGCACCACAGATCTGTAATCCGTCCATCATACCTACCAACCGTGTTTGAAAATGCGATCTGCAGAGCGACGCCAGGTATTAGAACAGGTAGGTACAAGCAACGAAGACACCTACTACCACCGTAGAAGCTGCAACGAAAGCCATGACAGTACGCTACCTAGTGGTACCTACAGTCTAAGATGTACGCCGTAAGCCCAAGGTATACATACCTATAGCTACCTGCATTCGTCGGGTACTTCTGACCTCGATATCACAAGGTAAAAAACGGTTGAACCACCTAGATGGCATGAATGTACTACCAGCTAGCTTACAAGGCCAGGAAGATGAACTGGTCATGGACTTCTCAGCAATGACGTAGGCAGTTGGGCTGGAGAGACATTGTCTTTACCAATAAGTATCTAAGTAGAATTGCTGACTGGGACACAAAAGTCTGGAGAAAGTGGGGGAGTGGAGACCCCAGAGCCTACACTAGGTATGTCCTATGTATAGGTACAGGACACCATACAATACGGGTAGACTAAGTCCCTATCTATTCAACTAAGGTAGGACTCTGTTCCTACCACCGACCTGTGACCTAAGTACTGGAATCTTAACACATCTTCTAATAAGAAATATGGAAACACGGGCTATGGTTGGGTTCTAGATATATAGACAGAATGCCTAACTTGGTATTCTCTCGAGAACGCCTTATATTTGTACTACTCTAAAATATGCCTATTACAATTATACTATCTATCTAGGAGGTGGGCACCTCTTACATAGGAGAAAACTGTGCTACTACTACGAAAAGGCACTCACCCACTCAGCACAAAGGCGATAGAACATGATCAGAGCTAGTAGCATACAGTGATAAAAGACATTGTGACAACTAAAGCTTCGCTAACGTGGGTCTTTCCAGTCAGTATCTTAGGTAGGTACTTAGTACTACCTTACATATTAGGCCAAATGACCTCAAGTAGTAAGTACTTATAAGAAATAGGTATATTGTGGCTATTAAGCTGCGTCTAGCAGAAAATCTGTGTGCTACCTAAGTACTAACATACACCTTTAAAGGAGCACTCGTAGGACATAATACACTTGCAATTCAATATTATCCTTAATATATATTAATTTGACATCACGGCTTACAATATGTACATATCTCTTAGCCTCTACACTGGTCAAGGTTAACACAAAGTTGTATCTTCCACCTTTTATCTGTGGGGCAAGGCTGCAATAGGTACGCTCCACCTCCATGTATAGGCAGAAACCCTTAAACAATTTAGTTTGTAGGTAGGGGGGGTTAGGTGTGTGACATACCTACATAGCAAATGGCGAAAAAATCGTGGTGATGAAGTTGGTTAGCTCAAGCAATACTACCTATAGGAAGGTAGATAATTTGTTATGTTAGGGCTTATAGGACTATACTATATCTACCTACATACCAATGTGCCTAGCAAACAAGGAAATAACTTGATTACCTACCTAACCGCTCTAAGTAAGCATATGCATTAGGTATGCACTTATAGGCAGATAACCTACCAGCTAGGCACAGCCGACAGCCTGCCTATTCGTAGGTATGTGCCGCTATACCCATGGGTAGTGGCCTTATCCCTGCCCTCAGCATCTGTTTTGCTGCTGCCGATATGGGGCGAATCCAGCGTGATGCGCCGTCCCTGCCTCCCTGCCTCCCTGCCTGTGCCTAGAACAAAGGAACCCCACGACACGACACCCTCCCTCAGGTCAGAAGTCCCATCTGACACAACTCGCCTGATCGTGAACCACAGACAAGATAGCAGACCATAGACCGTAGGCACACCGTGAACCCCCCGGCCGCGGATGACAGCCACGCACCGAGACGCACAACATAGGCACATGTACTCTGCTCTCTCGTTCTTCATCCTTCATTATCGAAGCGCCGGCTTGTCACCTTGCGCACACGCCTCGCCGGCTTCCGCTATGAATTAACCCCCCCTCGGATATCGTCGACGACGGGCTCAAGCGCACGGAGCTGCGGCAATCATGTTCAACCTCTCCAGCTTCGTCCAGAAGGCTCAATCAGCCGCCCAGCAGCTGATCGACCCCATGCAGGGCTTGAACCTGACCAACTCCGACAGAAACCCCTCCAAGGCCTCGCTCTTCCAGGGCCAATTCCGTCTCCCGAGCTCCCAGACGCCCCTGTTCGAGATCCCCGCCGAGCTTACCATCCCTCCTTCGAACGTCACTCATGGCGGCAAAGACCACGACCGAGGCTGGCATTATGCCGGACGGCTACATCTCTCCGAGTCCTATCTTTGCTTCTCTACAACTCCCTCGAGCTTTGCCCAGTCCGCGAGCACCTCGACCTCATCTGTCTTCACAGGCCAAACCCATGGTGCTGGGCCGAGCGGCAATGGGTTTACCTTTCCTCTCTGCGCTATACGACGTGTCGAGCGCTTGAACAGCCAGAACTTCCAGGTAGGCAACACGACGCTCCGGCACAGACTCCATGTAGCTAACATATCTTACCACTTAGTTCTCGCTCGCTATTACTACCTGGAATGGGATCGCTCAGGATCAAGCCAAGGACAAGGCCGCCCTGAAAGACCGGAAGGATTTTCGAGAACAAAGAATCACAATACAACTTGCAGGAAGCCGTCAGGCCTGTGAGAGGTTTTGCGATGGCCTGAAGAAGGGCCTGCGAGGAGCGGTCGGAAGTGTCGGCAAGCTGAAAAAGGTCATAGCCGAATGCTACTCAGAATACCTACTACGGCCCGAGGAAAAGAAGAACGCCGCGTCTCCTGATGCCGGCCTCGGTGTGGTCTTCAAATACCCGGGTGACCCCAAAAAGCTGAGAGACCGTGCAAAGATGAGGTTATGGGCCGAATATTTACGCGATAATGGCCGTAATGCTACGTTAATCCGTCAACCTACCTTCCACAAGTTGATAAGGGTTGGTCTCCCCAACCGCCTAAGGGGGGAGATGTGGGAATTGACCTCCGGCTCATTATATCTTCGACTTGAAACCCCCACACTCTATACCGATACCCTCGACAAATTTTCGGGTCAAGAATCTCTAGCTATTGACGAGATAGAGAAGGACTTGAACCGCAGTCTTCCCGAGTATCCCGGATTCCAAAGCGAAGACGGCATTAATCGGCTCCGTCGTGTTCTAACTGCCTACAGTTGGATCAATCCCGACGTTGGCTATTGCCAAGCCATGAATATCGTGGTAGCCGCCCTCCTCATCTACATGTCGGAGGCGCAGGCGTTTTTTCTCCTCTCAGCACTCTGCGATAGATTAGTACCTGGATATTATTCGTCTACCATGTACGGCACACTTCTGGACCAAAAAGTGTTCGAGTCACTAGTGGAAAAGACAATGCCCATCTTGTGGGAGCATCTAGTCAAGAGTGATGTTCAACTTTCGGTCGTATCTCTCCCTTGGTTTCTGTCTCTCTACATAAACTCTATGCCGTTAGTGTTTGCCTTTAGAGTTCTGGACGTTTTTTTTGTTGAGGGGCCAAAGGTTCTTTTTCAGGTCGGTTTGGCCATTTTACGGATCAACGGCGAAGAGCTACTCGATGCAGCAGACGACGGCGCCTTCATTTCAGTACTGAAGTCTTACTTTTCGCGTCTGGATGAGTCTGCGCACCCTAAATCCGAGAACCCCAAGCTTCGTGCCATCAATCGTTTCCAGGAACTTATGGTTGTCGCTTTCAAAGAATTTTCCGCTATCACACACAGCACCATACAAGACCTACGGCTCAAGAATAAAGACGCAGTGCTCAATAACATCGAGAACTTCGCTAAACGAACAGCCATACGGAATCTAGGCCCCGACAGCAAGGTCCTAAGCCCAGAAGAACTTGGAGCTCTGTACGATCGATTCTACGGAGTATTGTATGAACGGCAGCAGCGCGATCACATTATCCAGGAAGAGCAGCGCCGTCGCGCAAAAGTCAGCAAAACGAGAGCCAATGAAGCGTTCCAGGAACATCATGATCATGGCGTTGAAAAGGGTCGGGTTGGCCTTGGCCCTAGCACTAGTTTAATGGATTACGATGCATTCCGAGAGTTCTTAGCTAGCATTTCGAAATGGGCCATTTCGGACGCACCGCCCCCTTCTCCTCGACGAGACCCGCCCTCCGACCGCAGTCCGTATTTTGGAAGCTTTAGACGGTCTGATCCAAATCCGCTCTCGCCATGGGGCAGTGGTCCAGAGCCGGCTGATCATGAATTCATGCAAAGGCTATTTCGGAAATGGGACGTGACCAATAGTTCGAGCCTTACCCTACAGAATGTTG
The DNA here is from genome assembly GCA_023159155.1 of Ustulina deusta. NCBI lineage: Eukaryota > Fungi > Ascomycota > Sordariomycetes > Xylariales > Xylariaceae > Ustulina > Ustulina deusta. The sequence goes on along the minus strand of JAJNNX010000017.1, from coordinate 566,790 downwards.
TTACTGGTTTAGCCCAAATTAAGGGAGGAAGAGATATCATGGGTTCTATCACCTACTTCTTCGAGCTCTATGATGATGATGAGGATGGCAAGGTGGATCGGGAGGGCATTTTGCGGGTATCAGAAGCGCTTCTATTTCTTTCAAGGCGTGGACTTGAAGGGGCCCTTGGCAATTCCAACTCGACTACAATACTCAACGGCATAACAGAAGCAGACGGTGCCTCATTTAGCCCCCCGATAGGTGGCACTGTAAACGAACGTTTTCTCGGCAGCGTCAGCGCTTTCATCAGACGTTGCTTCGAATATGCCGATCCAGATCACCTCAGTAACCAGGACGACACTACACAGCTGGCAAGTCCAGATATACCAATTATATCCAAAGACGACGCATCAGTTGATAATGACGCATTTGCTATTGGCGACGATGAGGATGAAGAAGAGGAGGATATGTTAGCTTTTGACACCCCCTCACCTCAGCCTGTCACCGGAGGCAAGAAGAAGCTTGATCTAGAGCCAATTCCTCCAGCGATAGGCAATCCGGTTGAGAATTTGACGAGAAGAGCTGTATCAAAAGCCCAGTCTGAAAAGGCAAATGTTGCACTGGATCCTTCAAATCCTCTACACATTACGCTACCGACATTCCGCATGGTCGTCCTAGCAGATGAGCTCCTCGAGCAATTCTTCGAGTCCTCTTTCCCCACTTCACTACACATTATTGATGGTTTGCCCAACGCAACCAATCAATCGTCCGCACTCACGACTTTCTCTAGCTTGAACTTCAGTCGCCCAGCTACTTTGTCTCCATCTGGAGCTCAGCCAGGCTTAACGGGTGCTGGCCGCGGGTTGCGAGGGGTACTTGACAACATAGTTACAGACGCCTCACGCGTTGCCGCTGAAGTTCGACGGCGTATGGAAGAAGCCCAACGTGAATTAGAAAAGAACGCATTGCCAGGGCAGAGGGACGAGGATGAGGAGGACGAGGAAGATCTTCAGGGTCCTGTCAAATCTACAGGTGCTTACGGCGGGGACGCGGAGAGAAGAAGCGTGAGGTCTTCTGATAGAGACTTGTTAGATGGTGCTGATGCAGGCGCCGGGGCCACGAAAGAGACCGACGGTTCGAGTCAGTCACTTCTTGACATCAATAGTGAGCAAGAGGGAAGGGTAGACACAGTCAATAATGCGACGCAAAGGATTGTGGAGTTTGAGAGTTGAAATGCACATACAGCAGGAGTTAGGTACTAGTCCGGAACATCATTGCTTTTGGTCATCGAGGGTGCATCATTCAACTACGCTATTGCAGCCAGGACATTGAAACCATCGAGTCAAACAGTGATGGCGCTGAAACATGCCCTCAGGACTAAGAATTTAGTGAGATAACAATGTATGTAAACATTTCGGAAGGCTGGCCTCCCCCTGTTCAATATCCTCTCTTCTTCAACAAGGGAACTACACACTAGACAACACTAGGAACAATCGCCATCCCTTTCCAGGAGTTAGTGCCCTGGAGACATGTGGCGGGCACGAACGAAGATAGAAGACACAGGAATAAAATAGGATCTTCGCCTTCATTCCAAGGGCGGGAGAGACTTTTCAATTTTGAATCAAAATACTAGCTTATGGGTGCTGGGCCGTAATAGATCTGAAGGGGGCGAGGGGAATACGACTAGTAGGCGTAAATCACTACTCTCAGCCCTTCTCGAATGCATTCCACCCCTAGATATTTCACCTCGATTATTGGGAGTGTTAGCCAAATGGAATATCCCTTCGACTAGACTTCATGCTTAAAATATCACATCCTTCTCATTTCTCTGCTCGGAAAATTCCGCGTGGTCTTTTCTATCATCATCGCTATCCCCACGCTCATTATCTTCAATTCCTCCCTTCGTTGCTTCGTATCTTCTAGCAAATTTCTTGTTGTTCATTACAACCACTGGTAACTCGATCCGTTGCATTGCGAGGTTTTCAGGGGGGAAGACTTGTCGACATGGAGTTGTCGACACGGGTTGGCATTGCGGCTCTTGCCTCTTTAGTTGCATTCAGCTCCGTGGTTAATGCCCAAGGCTTCTACTATCAGGATCATGATGATGTATGCGCCGCCAAATTCAACCATCAATACCTGGGATGTGCAACAGTCCTAGACGACGACGGACCATTCGTCTTCGAACCGACCAATTGGGACCCACGTATCACGGCCGACAATTCGAGGAGTTATATCCACTACCACGTCGGAAATTTTGTCAACAACACAATTACACCAGGCTTTTGTGCTCAGACCTGCCGAGCACATGGCTTCAAATATGCTGCTCTCTTCAAGGAGAGATCCTGCCGTTGCGGAAACACTCTGGATTACACGACAATCGCCGGCGTTGATGTGACGCTCAGTGACAAAATCCACGCGACTTCTGAAGAACAATGTACCACGAAAAGGGACGGGAGTCTCCCTGACCCTTGTCCTGGCGACCGACGTGAGAATTGCGGCTCCGACCAAGGTGCACGTATCTTTGCCGACCCTTCGTTCCCGGATGTGACGACGTCGATCGACCTAGCTCAGAGTTATCGCCTCCTTGGATGCTTCAAAGGCGCCAAATTCCCCTCTGCAGTAACGTACACGACTGCGACAGTGCCATCGGCCGGTACATGTCTGGGATACTGTGCTGGCTTGGGAATGCCTTACGCCTTTATGATTAAACAGACTGTGTGCGTGCGACCTGATTCCAATCTCATTTCGGGAGACACCTATACTGATATAGTTGTGCAGGGGGGTTGAGTGCCACTGCGGTTCCGAGTTCAATCAAGATATGGCACAGGCCAGTTCCAGCGAGGATTGCACTAGCAAATGCTCAAGTCTCACCGACACCGCGTAAGATGATTTCGTCGGATCCCATAGTACTCTGGAAGTCCTTGCTAATACTCGCATTAGCCCATGCACTGGTCAAGATTGCTGTGCCATCGGTGGAGGACCAGCCCCAGTCTATGCAAACGTAAACTTTATGGGATGCTTCGTCCCCGTCATCCCTGGTATGACGGATCCTGAGACGGACTATCCAGCGCCCAACGGGTACAAGTGCTTCGAAACGCCAGCAAGCATCCTGAATCGGCCGACTTCAGTTGTGGCGAACTACAATACAAGGACGATCTCGGCCTCGGCAAGCTTCGTTGCCACAGCCAGCCCCCAGGCTATTGCCCGCCCCTTTGTGAACTTCGGATGCTGGCAGAGCAAACAACTTAGCGACATATTCTATTCTCCCATTGAATCTACTCTAGATTCAAATTATGTGAACGTTGAAAACTGCGTCGCTTTCTGTGACGCGGCCGGTCAGAAGTTTGCCGCCCTCTACGGGAGGGCCCCCGACAGCCAATGCGCCTGTGCAAATAGTCTCAAGGCCAACGTTGATACGACAGACGTTATGCAGGACTGTAATCAGCCATGTGGAGGATCGGCTACACAGAACTGCGGCGGCGACAATGGCCCTCTAATCTATGCCAGGAACGACGTAACACCAAACAAATGGGCTGCTCAATGGACTTCTTCGCGGTCCCTTACGATCAGGTACAGCTGTGATGATGGAGGTGAGTGCTCTCTTTCTAGCGATGCCGCTCAGGATTTTCAAGTCTTTCCTACCCTATCAGAGCTTCGTTGTCTCGTCGGACACCTAAGCTGTAGGGGTTGCAAAGTAAAAGAGTTTGAGAACCCCCTTAAACATGGAAATATCGCCTTTCTCTTGCTCCCTATTTGCTAAAGAAGGACAAGACTGACTTCATGCACAGCAACTCCTAGCAGCACTCTTGCCGGTAGTACTTTCGCACACAGTACACCTGCTAGTACTCCTGCTCGTACTCCTGCTAGCAGCCATGCCAGCTCTCATGCCAGCTCTCATGCCAGCTCTCATGCCAGCTCTCATGCCAGCTCTCATGCCAGTTCTCATGCCAGTTATCCTACCAGTGCTCCTACCAGTGCTCCTGTTAGTGCTCCTACTAGTAGCCCTACCAGCTCTCCAGCCAGTTATCCTGCTAGTACTTCTAGCCTCTCTTCCTCCAGCACTCCCCACAGCAATTCTACGCGAGGTAGAATTCCCTCCGACCCGGTTTCGACCACTACCCGGACATTGAGTACACCAGTCAGCGGTGGCGAGATCTACCCCACTGGTACAGGCTCCAGAAATCATTCAGCCAGCGGCACCGTCGGAGATATCAGCAATCATACAGGTGGCGTCTCACCTGGCGGCACCGGACCCCGTATGCCCGGTATTACTGATCTTCCCCCCGAGACCTTCATCATTCTTCAGGTGGCCCCACACACCCCGAAGAAGAAGCACGGAGTCTGGAACGTGCGTCGTCAATGGGTCGGAGGATTCGTAGGCGGCGCCGGCCACAACAACCCAAAGACTTGTGATGAGGCGAGCCTGTTCGGTGTCCGAAGTGGTCAACTACTTTCAGGTGGCCAGCCCATCGCCACGAACCCCGGTGTTGCGTTCACGACATTCAAGGCCATGCCCGCAGGGAGGATCAGCCGCATTTTCGCCATCCTCAATGGGTACTTGCACTGGTTCAATGAACAATTCACCGGCGGCGAGGCCGAGTTCTGCCAGGTCCCGGACGGAACGGTGTACATTACGTTCCGGGGCGATAATTCCGGTCCGGCCAACTGTCAACGTGTCGATATTGTCACTTACTTTGGTACGTCGTATCCCCTTCCCCTCTTAGAGGTCGCCTTTTTCGTGTCCTCAACTAACACATCCAAACCTTCACAGCCGGCCAATGCGTGGACGGCCAGATCATCTCCGGCCCTATCTCTTCCGGAGTCCCCGCCGGCGCTCAGGGCGGCACCAGGACCGGTCTCGGGAGGCCCACTGGTGCGGGCGGTCCGGGCCCCGGCGTGGCTGTGCCAGATAAAGATTGGACCTTCAGAAAAGGTCACGCGCCTGACGACTACCCCTGCTACGGGACGAGCGAATACTGGATCCCTGGCGAGCCAACCTTCTTGCCTGGGCGTGATGAGCTCTAAGCGGGTCAACAAAAAAAAGCTTCGGTTACGCGTGCACTTGGCTGGGTATCGAGATCACATGATATCTCCCCCCTCCCCCCTCCCCCCCAATTTGCACTCCCATGAACATGAGCTACGACGTAAACGCCCTAAGTTCAAATGACTTTTTCCTGGCTTTTTTCCCCCCGAGGTTTGTTTTTTTCTGGAATTCTTGTTTCGCTCATTTTTTTGACATGCCGGGAAGAGATTGCGTAACGCAGTCGCGGAGTAAGGCGGTTGGGCGGTTGGGTCGGGTTGGGTTGGGTTGGGCGAAATAACAGGCGCTATTGAAAAGTGTACTTGAACGTGATGTGCATGGCCATGTATGACTGGATGTCGGTAAAGATCTGCACAATAGCTGCTCGCTTGTCCGGATTCTAGTTGTTGAATGGATCTTCTTGTCTCTCTTTAGATTTTGACCGGTCTGTTCGCATGTGCTCATGACGCGATGCGCTTTTCCCTTAGGCTGTCACCGGCTCCCAGCTCGGCATGGAATTCGTTGAGCTATTGTAGGCTTCTCATCTCGGATCTGGCACGAGCAAACCTGCGATGGTTACATCGTGGAAGTTAGGGACCCCCGTAGTAATTGGAATCTTGACGTCAGACTTCCATCATCCGAGACCTTCGAGGCCCTCTCTCTGTCTTTTCCTGCCGGGGGAGATTCTCGCGAGGGCTGCAGGCAGAGCTAATAGAGTTGGTGTGACGGAGACATGGGAACGAGCCCCATAAGTCGATTGAGGCGTTCCATTTAAGGAACCCCCGAACAGCCCTAGAGCATGTCAACGCTATAGAGGGGTTCCTTTGGCTGTACATATATTCTCTGTTTCCTTCTTTTGTACATAAAATTGAACTTAGACCAGAGTCAATACAAGCCCCAGATCTTCGTTCAGCTGTTCCTATTGGATGCACTGGTTCGATTCCACTGCACACTCCGTTTCTACGTCAGAGTTGGTGTTAACCCGAGTTCTGTGAGAGTAAATGATAATAACGCCGTATTCTAGTAGGAAATCCAGAATGAGAGAGCTGACATTATTACTCACCAGAAGATATGGGGGTTGGTTTTCTCGGTGGGCTCTGCATCACTTGCGTGTAGCCAACTTCCAAGACCTATGGTATAAAGATAAGGATAATATTTGTTATATACACGCACGCATACACACGGAGATACATATATCAGGGGAAGGTTGCTGGATTTAAATTATCCCCGTCTTACGATATTGTTAGAGCATGCATACCGGTATTACATGTTCTAGCTTAAGTAAGTCTTAAGCTAGAACAAGTTCCGGCGAAATCATTGGTCAGAGCTGCAGGTCAAAGCAGGGGGTTCTGTAAACCCAATTCGATGCTTATGCCTAAATGGATGGATGGCTTGATGTCGACCAATCGACGTTCTGCGATTTTCCGGACAGGACGGCCCGTCGTCCCACCAAGTGCTTGTCACAAGAGGGCTGGCTTACTTGCCGAATCCCTGGGTAGGTATGCTTTAAGCCTAGACAGAACTCACACAGGGTCCCATCATTGCTTACCATCTAACATAGGGAGCTGATAACCCCGTCTGGGTAATATCTTGCGAAGGATTTTCTTGGCACGACCTTGGTTCCATGGCTTTGAGCCATCCCATCTTGCTTTATCTAGATTGCGGCACACCGGACCGGACGGCTATTCCCATTCCCTTGCAGCTCGCGTTGTGGCCGCGATTGTGTCTACACTAAGCGGATTACTACATATAAATAAATCGTTCAAGATACCTATCTTACCAAAGAGGGGGCTGTCGCAAAAGCGAACAAACTTGTTTGGATGAGACGGGGAGGGCAAACCGCTTGAAGAGGAGGCGGACTGATTGGAGGAGACCTTGAATTTTTGATTTACGACGGGCTGTTGGGGCGAGGGGGCCAAAGGAAAAAAAAAGAAAAAGCAAAAGATCGAAAGTTTGTTCTATACTACCTACTGTAACGAGGAAGAACCGAGCTGGTGGCGCACGTAGACAGGGCATTTTACTCCGCTGGGATAGGGTTGCTAGCATACATTACGATACTACCCAACGACATCAATAATAGACGCTGTTAATACCTAACTAGGTAAATTAACCAGCCCAGCCCCTGCTTGCCGGGGGACATGCTCCCAAGATTGATGTTGGGGTTTGTAACTACGTACGCAGTAGGTAGAGCGCTCTAGTGTAGGATGATCTTGCATGGTGCTATAGCGAATCTAGCCATTCTATGCGGGTTTCCTATTATGGCAAATTTATTGTTTAGATGGAACCAGCATTGTATGAACGACTTCGTGGAACGTTGGTTCATTGGATATCAGAATGCTCTAGTAGTCGAGGTAAAACGAAGATCCAATCACTACGAGGCACCTTCTATGATGACCTCACTGTACCGGCGATAAACTCCCTATGCATTTGCAGTCTAATTAAAACAAAGAAATCGTAGATTTACCAGTCTTCTTTCAGGTGTGATGGGCACTTGGACTGTGTCCTAACAACAATGTTGTAAGTCCAGTTTGTAAACCAGCGAAGAGAGCTTAGGTCATCTTCACCAATTTTTGTTGTATTCTGATATAACTTGATATAGTAGCGGAATCCGACATAGGGAATTTATATGTATCTTTGTGAAGCCTATTGTTTGGCCCCCCCCCCCCCCCCCCCCCCCGGCTTACATGTTTAACGTCCCAGTGTACCTTCAACCTGGGAGCCTTAGTGAACCGTACTTTGACGCTAGAACAGAGCTTTTAACGGCCTTCCAAACTGTGTCCTTAAAGGCCCTACCGATATTGCCGAGGCCAAAAACCACGTAAATAAAATAAAAGAAGAAGAAGAAACCCATGTGTTGAATTTTATCCCGTTTTGACAAGTGACCATATTGCCGTAATGAAAAAAATGTGTGTAAGAAGGCAACGTTGGACCCCCAAGACAGCAACTAAGTGACGAGCAAGGACAATCCAAAATAGCGTGGAAGGGCTATTCATCAGCTATGGCTTCTTGCCCATATCTGTGTCCTTCGAGGTTAGCTAAGATCCTTCATGAACCAAGGTCTGAACTCACTGATATGTCTAAGCAACGTATGTGGCACAGATGTGGCAACTTCGGCCAGCGAAGACCCAAGTCTCCCGCCCAGCTTCTCGGCAAGTTGGACATCGTTTACCAGGGGCCTTTGAGAACGTGAGCAACGATGTTTTCACGGGAGATGGGGTTGCCAACGTACGCTGCCAGACATGTCCACCAGTGGGGATGTGTGGTGAGAGCCTGAATTGCACGATTCTGCCATTGTGACGCCGAAGACAAAGTGTTAGACAATAGTTATCAAAGGAGTAGGAAGGGGTCTTGTATCAGTGGTGGGAGGAATAACTTGTGGAGTGAGTGGTAGAGCGTAAAGCTATCTGAGCGTACCTTCTGTGGTCCTTTGAAGGGAATATATAGATTTCTGGTCCCAACTGGGCACATACTATACGTGGCGGATATTCGAATTAAGCACACCATTACCTATCGGGTGGGATGAGACAATGGTGGGACAACATGCACGAAGCAACGCCGCCTAGTTATGTGTGTATCCGAGCCGGGATCAAGGGATATAAGGTTTCCGGCATAAGATGAAGCGGTCAGAAAACCATCCCGCAACCTCGGACAGGTCGAACAGGGATTCCGGCAATAAGGAGGCATGCTCGAGCAAGTGTTGGTATGCCACTCCGACTTCTCAATGGGGGGATTCCGTCGCATTTCGGGGACGATCTCTCAGTATAAGTCATCTTAACTGCCCCCAACGCCGACCAGTGCAGGCAGGAACCGGTGACATATGTGCGTCCCCCAGAAATTATGAGGTGGGATTAACACGGGAGGTGTTAACGTGGCCGCCCTACTGCCTAATGCCCGTTCGCGTACTTAACGCAATTCCCTGAAAACTGTTGCCCATTCGCGAGTTGCCACTGGACATGATAGACAAGCCTTGGTATGACGCAGTGATGTGATGCAAAGTGGCAAGTAGGGTGTGCCAGAATGGAAGGTCGAAGATGAAGAGTCGATGATGAAGGGCGGACTCGAAATTGGAGGCCAGGTATGAGGGGGGAAGCGGGGGGTGGAGATGGACGAAACATAAAGCGAGGTTTGATCTGGTAATACAGGAGCAACAATAGTATTGACGAGTTACTTTGACGTCTAGGATATGGTTAACAGGATGATAGGAATTCTACAGTACGATTCTTGAACTATACATCTAAGAGGTTGTCTGACCATACCATGACGGAGGTATACAGATATATCGATGCCATGGGAAGAGGTTGTTGTCGTCGTTGTCGTTGTTCCAGTGACTCCGGGGACTTGGGGCCCGCAGGGGTGGGGAGCAAGGATTAAACTCGGTCTCCGGCTTGAGCCTGGGCAGTTAATAGACTCGGGATAGCACATATAGCTAAAGTGGTATACGACCTAGGTACGTACATACGGACTCTATAGAAGTTGTCGAGATACATTTCAGCGTTCAAGCCGGTGCCGTTTTGATGTTTGTGTATCTACATATGAATGTGTTTTGAACACATGTAGGGAGGTATAACTACATATGTACCTACGTATCAAAACACCCAATCATAATACCGAGACCGCGTAAGCGACAGTCGAATACCTACTGGATACAATGTGGCTTGAAGTTGATTGACTACCGAACCTAGCTGCATATGTATCTCGCTTACGTCAATGTACAAGCAAAAGTAAGAGCTGCGGCATGCATGTGTGCATGAAATGTAGGTAGGTAAAACATTACTTGGATATGACAAAGACAGCATCAGTTAAACAATATTTCTCGCCAACCGCGCCTAATCTTTTAATACATCTATGGATGTGTAAATTGTATTGTACACAGCATAGGTACCTCACTGACTTATATAGTAGTATAGAGAGTACGTGAGGTATTGCGTTTCGTTGGCAAGTAGAGATCCAGACATGCTGGAAACTCATCGAAGGTCCAAGAAATTCCGGCATGTTCGAATTCTCCGAATGTGCCATTTCGCCACGAGTATACCTCCGTCCGTCGTAATATCAACCAGTGGTTGGAAAGCCTACAAATCGAGTGACACCACCGCTGTATTTCCAGAGCAGCCTTTCCTTTCCGAACTCTCCCATTGGCGCTCGTTCGATTTCTCCGCGGCCCCCTTGTATCACCGCCAGCTGATATTCTACAGTATATGTAGTCCGGGTAGTACCTATTATTACTGTCATTGACTAAAGGCAGTAGTTTATCTAGCCGATCATCGGGTCAGCGGGATCTGCTTACCATGTGGGGTGCTAGATAGAGCCCCTTTTACACCGATAGCTACGTTACCAAAACGTTGTTGTTGTTGACTCGTTGTGATCTGGAAATCAGGAAAACCTTCTTTTGGTAAACCGGTTGCCGGCCGCGCCGCGCAGATGATATTGATACTCGGCATCTTCTCCGACACGTCCTCGCCCATTTCGGGATTCGAAACTACTTGAGACAATGTAGCGTTCTTACATCATACTCGATCACTACTGGTTTTTGCAGGGGTTTGGCCTGTTGGCTTGCCGAAGTATTGCGATATGGTCTAGCCTAGTTGGCGTTGAAATTAATAATCTAGATTTACTATTCCCTTTTACTGATATTAGCTAGGTAGGTTACTGATACTGAATGTCACCTGACCTACCACCATAAGTACTTAGTATGCTGTGCACAGTAGCCATAGTGCCAGCCTCCATCCATTCTACAACCCACAATATAACAGAATACGAGGCAAAGCCCAATCAGTCTACAGTTAATAAGGGCTCGCCATGGCCATGTACAACTCACGCCATGATTTCCCACAGTTAATTGATAGCTTGGTGGGGTAGCACAGAAGTGTCTCGACATATGCCGAGGGCTATCCCGCAAGTCTATTGATTCAGCCTGGGGTGCTGGGTTCTGATCCTAGAGGGTTGACGGATTACGAGCCATGCTCCTCCCCACGCCCGGCAACGAGAGACCACCTGCATAGGTTCGTGTTTCCTCCCGGCTTGCCAAGGATGGTCGAGCCCCACTCGTCCTCTTATATGGACGACCTCGGAGTTTGTGAATGGCCTTGGACGGTGAATGGAAAGAAACGAAACACCGTATCACCTCGCGGTTGGCTACGTGAAACTAGGGAATTCTCGGAAAATTCTCGTCGTATGCACGCTCATCTTGCCTGTTGTCATTCCCTTGGCAGCGCCACCATTATTGCCCATCTCCCTCGATGCTCGTCAACAACCAACGGATGGATAGTCACACAAAGGGAACATACCGATTATGGTACCAAAGCGTCGGGACATGCCGGATATCCCTGGTGTTCTGTATCCTTAGTTTGCTACTGTAAGTACTTCCCGACGACTGGCACCGTAGTCATGACATTCGACGATTGCATAACTACCTCCTCACACAGTATGTATGCGCAAGTCAGACTCATCTCCGGCGTTTCAAGAGATCTCTCTAAATTGACGACAAAAATCGACTACACCCATTCACACTCATGCGAGCGACTAGAACAATATAACTGCTGGAGCCAATCGGTCTTAAATCAGAACGGCATAGATTTTGGGACAGGCCCGAAGGTGACCTATGAAATGCCTACTAAGCAAGGCAAGTATAAAATATAATATTGTTGTTGGAAACAAGCTGATCGTTCGGTTAGGATGTGTTGATGTCCCCTTCCATTAGATAGAAGCCCGTTGGTTCTACTGACAGCGCGATATTGGACGCAAGATTCGTCGCGTGACGATGCTCTTGGTATCGTACTACTGTCACGGAGCCCAAGAGGAATATAGAGAATTGGGGTCGGTGGGCGTTTGAAGGGGGTGGGGGGACGGCTGGAGATCCGGGATCTGTATCTTCCGCACGCGGATTCTTTCTTCCCGGCGTCAGTCGCTCTGGTATTGTCCTGAATGTACTTACATCACCGAAGGTCACTCCCTTCATCCTACCAGTCACCTAACCCATCCTTTGAATCTCCTTGTTTGGCTCGCGGTGTCGAGGTTGCCTTACAACGCCGCATCGTACGAAACAAGCGAGGTCATACTAGTTACAATTTGTCGTCCGCCTTCACTTATGCCCAGATAACAACCCATCCTAGAACTCCCAGACATCTCTGCCAACTTTAGGTTTGTCCCGCATATCAATCCAGAAAATCGCTCAAGTTCGCTCCCCAAATTCAAGATCTGGGAAGAGTGGCAGTCAGAATGGGTAATTGCTACTGACAACTAATACAGTATAGCAGCGAGAGCAGCTTAATGGATAGCCAACCTATCGCAACATTAGTTCGACTATACGGACCTCGCGATCTCCGGCAAACCTCGTGAATCAATACCGCCGCAACCGCAAAAACCATCATTGGTTCCAAAGACACCGTCACATGACCATGAGTGCCATCACTCCATCCCTCTCGGCCTGCCGAAACTACGGTGGCACTATGGCGATGTCATCGGCACGCCTTGAAATTTTCATTCTGCCATAATCTCTTAGGCTCGTCTTCGTCCTCACTACCGTGCTACATAGGACAATTGGAGATCATACTCACTAGGCGTACCAAGGCTAGACAAATGAGTGATTCGAGACCGGGGGTGCCGGCAAGTAGTGCACTGATCCTGGTGCTGTTAACCACTCCCTGGACTAAGTATACCTGTTCAACGGACGGAGCCAAGGGAAACCCTCAGATATCCTACAACTGAAGTTAAAACCAGGTAATTCCTTAGGCGTGCTGTGTCCCATTATCTAAGGTCGGCTTGTTCCTCCTGGCTCGTTCATCCCTCAAATCAAGACGGACTGCCCAGACACTGCTTGCCACTCGATCTCGGTACCTAGTCAATCCATAGCTTGCTGCGGGACTCTGAACTATCCTCATCTCCGAAGAGTAGACTAACAAATCGACATGCCTATCCTCATTTAAGTCCAGATTTCGGATAGCATCTGTAGCACTGCGCCGTCCGAAACGTCCCATGATCCCTGCACAAAATAGTCTTATTTATAAAGGGCTAATCTAAGCAGTTGGTTTAGTGCTGCCTAATATGGCGATGGAGGCATGGGAAGAAAAGCTGGTATACATTAGATTTCCATACTCCTCGGCTCTAGTCGCCCGAGTGGAACGAGTCCAAGGAAGGGCCCGATGTCTACTCTACACGCCTGTGTGTTTCGCGAGGATTCTGGCCGAGAATGCCGGGATGCACGCCGGAAAGATATTCCACGTCACCTGTACCCAGCCTTCACGTACCTGCATGATACTACCCAAAGACACGGCGACCGTGCCACGACATAAAATTCCGACAGCCGCAAGGCCTCCCGCCGAAGAGATACGGACGAACCCGTGAGTCTTCCGCTCCCGCTCCGCCTGGATTCCCGACTGAAGGTTTACGTTGGGGCTCCCCACCATAAGCATCATCATCACTCAAAGCTCTTTCTTCTGGCCCCCTTCGACCCCATCGATCTTCCCTCCCTGAAACCTTCACCGAAAAAGATCCACCCAGACCCCCCTTATTAGACTCGCAGATATTCCCTGCATATAAGACAGAGGACGGTATGCGTCGAACCCACCTCCTGCGCGGGGGGGTCCTCGATGTTCCCGAACTGCAGTCAGACCCCTACCGACCCGCTCAGATGGAACAGCAGAATGCAGCTATCCATATCAGTACTTACTTCCCCGTGCAAGCGCCCGCGGGGATTTGACGTATCGGTATCTCGCGCTGCGGCCCCCCACTCCAAGAGGAACTTTCGACGAGCGCACCAAGCCATCTATCTCATGCCGTACCTACGGCACGGCCGCACCGACATACGCACGCACGCGCGAACCGTTGGTGCGCTGTACATGCAGCAGCAGCAGCACACTTGACGCACGCGTTAAAGCAGCAGTAGATCAGACCCCCTGGAAAATGCCCCAGAAACAACCCCGGGGTCGGTCGGTTGGCTACGATAAGGGAATAATTAATACCTACTACCTAGTACTATGTAAAATAAAGTGAAACGAGACCAACTGGACGAGAAAGGACGCGGACTACGGAATCGGCGAAAAGCAATATTGAAACGGTGTGATACGACCTACGAGATGATACATCTACGCTCCCTATTCCGCGACGGGGGCCGGACGAACCATGGGTCGGACCATCGAATTGATCGATCGCTCGAGAAAAAACCCGTAGTGTAAAGGTCGTGGTAGGTATTTGATTGCACTCTGGCCTAGGCAGCGCAGCCAACACAAACCAATGAGGCTCAAGCTTGCCGCTGTCTCCTGCCAATTCGGGTAGACGCAGCAGGTATTACGTACTTTGCGTGAATAGTGTGTCTTTTATCCCGTATACAGTACCTACTAAGTACTTACCTACTTACTTACACTACAACTAGTTCTCTTCTACCTTTCCTTTTACCCCTTTTTATGTTACTAAAAAAAAAAAATTTCTTGGTTAACCTACCTGCCTACCTTCCAACACTTCGTACATTGTTACCGGCCCAAGATAACGCACACTCATGTCGATACATGGATGGACACCTAGATAGTCAGTTATCGACCAATATATCTCCATCTTTCCCCTAATGTTTATTTCCCCCCCTTTCCCCCGGATTGCTAGAACATTCTGTAAATATTGAATCACGATGAAATCTCGCCCCGCACTTCCCCGACATGCTTTGATTCCCTAGTCTAGTGAGCAAGCCTCGTCCTACGGAATTGACATACACATGGCAGGCAAGTCTTGTTTACCCCTAAGGGCCAAGCGGCCGCGTGCACCAGGACTCCCTCCAATAAGGCTCAATGCTGGGGTACACGTGTCTAGCAGTGTCTAGCACAAGGTTGACATCATTATCGCAAAGCGTTATGTCTATTGCAGACGGAAATGCCGTATGTATGGTTCTATGACTGGTTTCCCACATTGAAGTTACCCAAGAAGAAGCGATAGAAGAAACAAAGCTCCAATGAATGCAAAATGCAAGCGGCGTTAATGGACATGTCGCCGTCTTCGGGTATCCCAAACCAACCATGCCGTCGAGTGTGACTCCAAGCTGCAAACCCACTTAAAAAAAAAAAAAGGGAAATATGCATGTCTATAAGTCACATAAACGGGGTTAACCAAATAAGAGGCGAGTCTGGGTGTATCCAAGAATCGCGGTGAGGTGAAAATTTGCATCGAGATGCCATTGCGGCATCGACCGATAAACTGCTTTGCTGCTTCCAAGTTCGTGAGACGCGATATCATGCCAGTGAGCATGTATTCGGCTTGTTAACGCAATGCAGGTGATGTAATCAAACGTCGAGATAGGGAACGTTTCCGACGCTCCGTGGTAACAATGCTTCTGCTGAGCTGTCGTAATGAATCACCGGTAGTTTTTAAGCACCTTTACTAATAGAACGCCCTTGGTCTCAAAGCCATCGGGGTCTAGAAGGGAGATGAGTCGATAGCCAGTCGCCAAGCGGTCCAGACGAATGCATGCCCAGCCCGCAAACGTGTCCTTGAGGGATAAGAACCGGGACTCTTCATGTTCCACCCGAAATCTATACACAGAATTGTTAGCTAAAAACGGTGGAAATATGGCACAACCATGCAGGCATAGACAGTGACAAAGTGGACAACGGAAGGAGAAAGGGGGCAGGGACGGAAGAGGAATCGTGGCCCCCGACACGTTGTCTCGTCAATACGTGCTCGGCTGCTGTCATGGTCTCGGCTCACTGCCGTGGGACAACTTCATGATATCGTCGCTTGACGGGTTGTTACATGTGATAGATCGTTTCTTGGTATGTAGTTGAGCATGCTCATAGGGCGCCTCCGGGATCAAGATCCGAGTGTTCGGAGCCGGGCATGCAAGAGTGAGGGATGGGGGGGGGATGGGGAGTAATGATGCCCAAAATGACTGGATATTTCTTACCTGACAAAGCTGAGCGACTCCTCGACTATGGGGATGCCCTTGAAGCAGAGTTCCCGATTGTTTATTCCGAATTCTGGGTGGTCGGTCCTCCCGCTGCTTGTTTGTCTCTTCCACTCAATAGGACGGAATTTGATACCACCTTCCCCCGGGCTCCCTGATCGCTCTTCTGGTTTCTCAACGTGAAGTTCACACTTTACCAGGGGTCGGAGAGAATGCGACTTGTGATGTGGCATACCCTCAGGTAATGGGATGTGTTGGCCTGCAAGAACCGTGATGATGAGGTCGAATGGACGGCGAGAAAGATGGGTGGTTTTGTCATTCGGTTCCTCGTCGTGACTACGATAGCCAGTCGGTTTGAGGACCCAACCATGCTCGCCCGAAAACATGGCTTTATTGAGCATCATACCCTCATCCCACTTTTGCCAATTCATTGCGACCATTTGGACACCTTTGCGCCAGAACTGAGAAGGATCGGGGTTCGATGAATTAACCCGTATAGCCTTGGGATAAGCCCGCATGAAGAAGTGACGATTATGCGTAAAAAGTTCGTCTCGCTTTGACTCCCACAGATCTAATATTTTATTCTCACTTATGGAATAGATGTGAGAAGGGATCTTGGCACTGGACGACTCAAAGTTGACGAAATGCTCGCTGTGAGTGTATACCGCAAGGTTGCTTAGATTCTCACAAATCAGCACTTTCGGTTGAGGCCGCTTAGTTGATCGATCGTCCTCTGGGCCGGAAGCAGCATCACAATCTACAACCATAGCTTTCGGAGACAACGAACCCACCGCCATCGAACTTTCCGTGCCGAAGGAGGCTTTCTTCACCTTGACCAGAATCTTGTCGAGCAATTCCTCAAGTCTTGGCATCGCACCATTGGGGCATGCCTCATGAGGCCGCTCGACTAACAATCCGGCCCATTCTTCCTTCATGATTTCGACCATGCGCTCCTGCTGATCTGCATGGGCGTGCACTTCTAGACTCACGATGATGGGCAAATGCGTCGTTTCGAAAGCAACCTCACGAATTGCTTTGCATACTTGACGGAACCCTATCGGTTGATTGAACGTCCATCCGTGCATGACGATCGGTTCGTCTCTCGGGAGTGCCGTCTTCCATCTACCTGTGGGCCGCTCGACATCAACCCTTTCGTCGGAGTCGGCGTCAGCGAGACCTGGAGTGAGCGCATTCTCACAGCCAGGTGATGGGTTTGAAACATCGAACTTGCTACATCTTGGACTGTGGCTGTGGACTTTTTCAACACCAAGAAACTGCCTCGTCTGTTCAATCTTGTCGTCAACGGCTCCTTTGATATGGGCTGCTGCTGTATGCAAAGTATTGGTTGAAAATTTCTGGGAGCGTTCCGATCTTGGAATGCCCTTGGCGGACCCCGTCGACGACTTGTCACGAGACGGCGCGATGTCATTGTCCCAGACATCTATTTCAACGCATCTGCACCCTTGGCGTAAAGCGCGTTTATACGTCTCCACTGTAGCTTTCCCGCTCCATTGGTGACCTGGTAGATAGGTATTATGGCTGCTGTCGATGAAATAATTGCTAATTGGTTTCGTCAGGTCCTTGTCGGCAATAGAGATTGGTCTTTCGATTTCAAGGCCGAATTGTCTCCACCACACCTCAAGGAATTGCTCGAACCTGTAAGTGTCCTCCGTCAGCATGATAGAAGCCTTATCCGGTGGTTCGCCCTGTTCAGTCTCCAAGAAGTATTGGAAGCATGTACGGTTCAACGTGGTTTCGCCTCGGCATAAGTCGTTGAACAATTTTCGCAAGGAACGCTGAATGGCGGCACTCAGGTAAATATCTCGCTTTCCACCAGGAAATCCATCGCCGTGGAGATGTATGCCCGTCGGGGCAAGAAACAGTCCTATATTCAACGCACGTTTGAGCGAGGAAATGGCTTCGGTGCCATGAACGTTGAATGTGAGGCGGCGGATCGGCGACGATCCAGCGGGGGCCTTGGCCCGGCATTTTGGCATCTAGGAAGCATAATGATCAGTGCGGGATCGTAGGATAGGGGGTGCTCGAAAAGAGGTAGATGGGATAATTGACAAGATCACAGAAAATCGTACTGTGAAGCACATGATTCCGGCTTTGTTGCTGTTCTGGTATTGGGAAAGCATGGGGCTTCGTTGGCGGTCTCAGAGAGCACGATGACTAAGCTCTGAAGCTCACTCGGAGAGCAAGACTGGGGAGCACGACGGGCGCCAAGCGACGAGAGCTGAGGATTCCGCAAAGAATGTCATATTAAATGGTGTAGTTGGCAACACATGAAGGAAACAATGATAGGTACTGGGTCGCAGTGGGTAGGAGAAAGCTTTTGTGCTGACACGAACTGAGGGACGAGAAGAATGGGATAGGAATAAGAATAGGAACTACAAGAGTCGATGCGATGGAGATAAAGTACCTTTTAGGAATGGATGCCGTCCGAGCAGGGGGTTAGGGTGGTTCAGCTCTGGGCTAGCCTCACTGACGGTACCAGCAAACCCAGCTCCACGGGTGCTGCCCCACTATTCGGCCCACCACAACAATGTGCTGAAAACTAAAGAAGCTCTGCTAAAGACGGGAGCCAGTCTGAACCCGATTGATACCTATTTAGAGTCAATCTACCTAAGCGGCTGCCAAGGGCCCAAAATCCTTCTACCGTGCTCGATTAAGTATGTCGAAGTCAGGTTGGAGTGTCGATGTTATATGGTGTATGGGTGTGCTGCTGGAGGATGTGGTTCTCTCTGCTTCCTGTCGAAACGAAGAGCGGTCAGAGAGCTTTGGGAGAGGAGGAGGATAGTAGAATACCGCAGGCGATTGTTTTTATAGGTACGCAGTATCCGAGGCCGCCAACCACGGAGATCTTGGGTGTATATTTTCTTCAGCCATCAGGCTCTGCGAAGGTGTTCTGTACCGGTACATATATACATATATACCTACGTACTTAGTCTAATAGATAACCGTACACGTAGAGATTTCAGTTGAATGGTCTGGGGCTGAGCCAGTTTGTCGAGTCCAGATTGTCTCCATCTGTTCCAGTACGTAGTGCACCCTTGTGCAGACAAGCAGACCCACTTGGGTAGATCACCAATCGGATGCGATTCTGGGGCACAAGCAAGGCTTTGATTGGATGGGAGCGGAAAAGAGACCAGTCGATTGGATAAAAATAAATGCCTATCTTAAGTAAGCTTAATCCTTAATTGTGGTCGATTTGGGATGGGTCCTTCAAAAGTGTTGGTCAATGCAATCTCTCTCTTCTTGAAACACGTTCCCGTCCTCATAACTCAAGAGATTATTCGATGTTGGCAAATGGCGATGGCGATGACGATGCTGCAGATTGGCGCATGGAATGCAGGAGGTGTGGGCAGTGCTGGCAATATTCTCTTCGGTTCGGTCTGATGAATGGAAAGCAGCGAGACCAGCACACACGTGCATGGAGGCTGAGTGTCGTACCTAAGTACATAGTAGGTACCTACCTACACTAGGTAGGTAGGCATGCAGACAGAACCAACCATGTACCCATGGACAATACTGCCTTGGTATGTAGGAACGCTGCAAGTCTCAGCACTGCAAGTCTCAGACCCGCAGCGCTTAAGCTGGTGGGGAGGTCTCACTTCAGCGGCATTTAGGTACCCTTAGAGACCCTCGATGGTGCAAATGGCCTCTACCAGGTACTTAGCGCCACTATTGGGTCACAATGCAAGTCAGCTCGCTGCAAGGCTCTGGCAGTACTCAGGTACCTATCAATTGTCCACCACTTACAACGTCACCATCACAGGTCCCAAGTTCGATAGGTTGCATCAACACCTTCACAGCCACCGCCTACCACACTTGCTATTACTATCTCGACTAGATACCTAAGTGCTATACCACCTAGTAGTCAGTGTCCTCCTTCCTAATTATCTCACCTACTACCAAGCATTGAACCCCGCAATCTGCCCACCTTGGGATGAGGGGGTTATCTTTCCAGTCGAATGAGCCACACCCACCATGGCGTCTCCAGCAAAGACACGCAGAGATTGTGAAGATGAGGTGCGATCATGGGGGTTTTCAAACGTTTTTACCTGGACAGATGCTCCGTACGTCACGCGCACTTGACCCCACTAGGTTGAGATGGAAAGGATAGGGGAGAGACGAGGCTGGCTGACTGACCGCTTGTGGATGCGCAGCAATGCATACACAGTCCGCACAGCCATGATGGCCTGACGACCCATCTGGTTGTCCACGGCCAGCTCACCATCACCTACCCCAAGGACGCCAGCCCAAGCAAGACGACCTATTTGGCGGGCGACCGCATTGACGTCGATGCCCGTCGTGTTCACGAGGTTTGGGTTGGGCCGCAAGGCTGCACCATGGTCATAGGCGAGTAAGGCGGAAAAACTGCTGCTGCTAGATTGTGAATACATCGCGTCAACAACCCGCAATGCGAAGATTGCTGCTGGCGACACTTTTTCAGACAAATTTCCAAGCTTTAACACTCGCCGCCGTGATCTTACCCGTATAAGACACTTGGCTAGATAGTTGCCATCAATCATACGTTGGCGAATGATACCAGCACTCTGGTACTAACCTCCTTTTTAAGATCGTATTAAGCATGCCATTGTTCGTCTCTTCACAAAAACACTAACATGTACTTGTGCTCAAGATTAAACAATCATCTTGTGTACGGATTATCGTCAAGAACAGAGCTCTCCAGCGAGTTACCGAGAGATATGCCGGAGTCGGAGAGAGTGTCTGGCAGCCCATTCATGGTCACATAATGAAACACTACTAGTTACGACGTACCGTAACGCAAGACTCGACAAGCGTCACGGTTGAATTATCGTGGCAAACACAAATAGAGGCAAAAGGAAAGAGAGGTTCTGCGGCTACCAGCTTGTGGGAAAGGAGGTGGGCCTTAAGTTCGTGGGTAGAAGCCAAAACTACTTGTTACACCGCAAAGTGCGAGTCCACCAACGTAGTCTCCCGAACAAGAGCCGGCTACCTTAGGGGTTGGAATGCACATGTCTCGATTAGGAATGGATACGTTCAAACAACTCGAGGACACCCTGCTTAACCTGATGAGACGTGTGTCGCAGGAGCCTACGTAGGCATACCTACAGAGAGGATCGGGGCGAATCATCGGATAGGAGGGCGTCAAGGCCACGGAGTGTCTACGGCGGCCTAAAACAAACGACGCAGCAACATCTATCCGCCGCCAACGCAGGCAAATTGTGTAGTTAATTTTGGGGGTGGCGCTCAACTTGGGTCTTTCCTCGGTTGCAGTGGCGGGGCGTAACGGTGGCGTTGAGTGCCTTACGGTAAATGCGAATGAAGGTGTTGTTGACCTTGGTATTGGTGCCGCGATGGCAACTCGCGCGAAGCAGTTGGCTTGTGTGTTAGATTGATAGGGGTACCTAAATGGCTGAAGTTTGCTGGTATTGAAGGATATTGTATACTTTTGCGTCACCATTGATATGGGTTAACACTGCTCAATACGGTAACCTAAATGCTCGTACGTGAGGTGAGATTCGGGGGCAGATTGTGTCCTAGTGAACTAGAGCTAGGCTTCAAAATCTGTTCATGTAATTAGATGAACCTTCAGCCAGGGATCGTTAACATGAAGCTTGTGCTAGTCATACACTCCTCGAGGTCTAATGCTGTCAAGAAGACGACACCCTACCAATAGCAAATACCCAAAGACAAAATGCTCGAATAGCGCCCCAACAAAGATATTCCATCTATGTTTACTTTACCACCTTAGTAGGCATCGAATCTAAGTATGACAGGCACGTCAGGCAAAAGCAACTTGGCGGCGAGCTTACCACGTATTGTTGCGATGCTACAATTCTGGAACAAAGAAGTATCAGGTTATCACAGGACGAGTTCGAGCTCTTCGCACAACAACCTCAACCACAACCCACAGCTGGCCGCTTTTCTGTCACATATCATTCGCAACCTACACCTGTTTGGTAAATCCCTCGGGGTCTTGCCGGTGATCGGACGTCTCAGAATACATATCAGCAAGTCCTCGAAGATCCAATCTCGTACTTAGCCATACACAACAGCAAGAAATCCAGTTCGCAGCCGCGGTAGTTGGGATTCCGGATAAGACCCGAAGAGCGGAGGTTGGGATAACTCCCTAATCATGTCAGTTCGCATATCCCCATCGAAGCAATCATTGTGATCTTGACAAAATGCCGAGAGAGTAGAGCGCGCGCGCTCCGGCGATTGAAATTTCCCATCAGCTCGCAAAACGCAAAACGTGGTTGAGACAAGCACCGACGTATTTGCGCTTCGTCCTTAGTCGAATGATAGGTGGTTTGTGGATATAGATATATGTATACATACTAGGTGTTTCTAACCATATATACATAACCCAGGGCGCAGAGCAGAGAACTTTCTACGCAGGTGCGCGTCGTTGAATGAGTCTTGAACAGTAACTCGCTGCCGTTGAGACGCAGCAGTAGCGAATCTGATATCCTCCCCAGGTTCGCCCGTTCGTGCGTGGTTCGGGTATCATCCAAGCGAGTGAGTGTGCCGAGAGAGCGCAACACAGCGTTCAGGTCGACGAAAATGCAGGACAAGAAATGAATATCTTGGTCTTCGGTATGCTTCCTAGAGGTAGATAGGTTTGGATATCAGGTCCTGGCTGAATTTATCGGGTGCTTTCAGCGACTCGTATTGACCACGCATTGTGCTGCCCTTGCTGTCGTCGCCTATCGAGACCCGACTCGGGGTATCTTAGTAGGTGGATGAGACGCGACTGGATTTTGAGCCACATTTAGAAAGAGAGACGCTGACTACGTGCATCTTTCTGCATTGCGTTCATCCTTGGCTTTTTCGTCGTCTGGGATAAGCCCCGAGGTGGCTATGCCCTGAAATTCCAATGTCACTTGGTAGGCAGTCCTAGCTGGGATAGGAAATGGCCATGCTACGATCAATATACATAGGGGCGTGTTCCACGAGCAGGAATTTTCGACTTACACATGGCTTTGTGTCATTCTTTTGGAGTGAGTACTCGTCCTAACTGTGCGAAGAATCATGACTCCTAGTTAGGAGTTACCTCCATGGCGAAGTCACCTGGACTCTTGATCTGTCATTTTCACGGAAAGAACACGCGGTATGTGACGAATATAAAGATGAAGATGTAGATTTCGTAACTTGGGTAGAGCGTCTTGATAAATCATTAGGCTTCGTTTGCGCTGCCATGAAGAGCTAAGAGGAACTGTTCCTAGAAGCGGGGCCACGATGTGGTCAACAATTAGCTATGTTTCTTGTTGGTATCCCGGCAATTCTTCCGAGTGCGTGATAAGAATTGCGCAACGTAGTTTCTGTGATCAACATTCTCAATTCTGTCAAGTGGTATACCGGTAGCTTCTAGTGTCTAATTTGAAAATGAGATACGGCTAAACAGCGGTAGATCTCATGCTGGTTTTGACGCAAATCCTGACATTACCGCTGGCGGGGGAGCCTTCGCCTTTCAATAGCCTATGCGAGCTAAGGTCTCATTCATGTTCATACAGGTATATCGGGCCGTAAACTGATGCGTGCACTTGCAATTCATAGCCCTGGCTCACCACAGCACGATGTCAGCCGAGGAGGTCTCTTCGCGGCACGGGGGTTCTTCTGCCGCCCCGGCTATTTGGAATGAATGGGATGATCTAGAAAGCCGGCGTAAGTGTCTCACATTGAATGCGAGCAAGTCCCTGAGGAGGGAATTAAACGCATGAAAGAGAAACCCGACGAATATTGAGGGGATCGATAGTCGACCGACGAATTTATCTCGGCGTATCCAGACGATGTGGGATGTGCCAAGAAGGCTGACGCGGTCTACGCTGTTCTTATGAAGCTGTGTCGTTCGACTCGCACAAATATGCGTTCTGCGGCGCTCGGAGACCGGTAATATGTTGTTCAAGGTTGGTCGGTCTCCATGATGTGAGGTCTGCCGAGCTTTCGGTAGTGCATCGTATGGGCAAAGTTACGGTTCCTGCTCGTCTGAGCTGCGACCCCAAAGTCAGAAGGTTTCTGTTCCTGACCCTGAATTGTATGATCTCCAGGGCCGCACTGCGGCCCATACAAGCTTGGGATGAAAATCGCTGGACGCGTTGGTTGCTAGCATTAGTATCTTGTCGCTATCCCCGCATCTCGGAATCTTGAACAAGAAAAAAGAAAGAAAGAAGACTTTCTGGGTGAGGCGAGAGGTACGCGGCCTTGACCGCCTCTCAGCTAAGAGACAAGTATTAGTGTATCTGCATCCTGGGAGAATCTGTATGAAAACTAGGCTGCAGGGTTGTAGGATGATGTGCCGAGTGCAGTATGTAGGCAGAGACGATGAAACAGATGCGAGCAACCCATGGCGTCATTCTTCGCGATTTGCTCACTTGTGCGATCACCCGCGCGATGGTCGGTAGTTGGAAGTTTCTTGAAAGAGGCACAGGGCCAGATGGAAGCTTTCCCCACAAGGCGCGCGTTGCTGGGAATCTGGCAAGAAGCTTTCGCCTTTCAACCGCGGATTGGAATCTCAGTCCTGTCTTGAAACAGGCCAGACTGGATAACCGGAACAGTAACGGAAGCATCTAACCCTGGCCCTGCTTGGCTGGCAGGCTTGTTTGTCGGCCTGGATCCCTTGTTCATTGTTGCTTGTGGATGTGGTTAGTGATCACATGGGTCAGGTCTTCCGTCCGTCTGGTTACTAGTCTGGTGCATTTTCCATCCCTTTCCAAGTTTTCAAGCTGCGACAATTGTTCGGCTTCTGCTCGGTGTAATGCAGCATTGTTGACGTAGCTACGAGGGCGGTGTGTCGGTGTATAACGCACGTTCAAGCTTATTAGCAGGTGGAGGCTGCTTCAGGAGTAATATGGGATGACATGACAAACTACGGCGCGACTTGTCATGGAGATGACAAAACCTACCGAGATGCCTATTGATTGTAGTACACATGTTTCCAGAACGAAACTGCCTCGCAAAGTTCTGACGATGGTGTAATGATATCATGCCAAGGCTCATTTCTTGCCCCCCTTGATGACGAGTATTCGTCTTGTTTGTTTGTGCAGGTGGTTGCTGGCTTGCCGGCTTGCTGGCTCCTCGGCTAGATCCGGTATAGTACGGTGGGAGCGATTGGACTGAAATAATGTCAGCCGGGGAATTGGCACATTGATCAACAATGAACCGCGTTTCTTTTCTGATGAACACAGCCAAAGCGTACTTGTTTCTACGGGGAAGACATGTCGCAAGCCAAAAATCAGCGGAAGGTTGGTTCGTATGAGGCTAATAATTTGAGTTTACTGCTGGAGAACTACACTACGCTACCCTACTACCTAGGTACCTTAGGTACTTACGCTAGTGCATTCGCGAATGGCTTTATGGGGATGTTATCCGTTAGACCATGTGTTCTTCCTTACACGTATATATGTATCTCGCACTGCGGCCTGTATTGCGAGAACGAATAAAGCTGGAAATGCGCCTCATGAGGCCGAAGAGGTGTGTTGATGACGAGGCACGAAGCTTGGGCATCCACCAGTTGAGC
Organism: Ustulina deusta; assembly: GCA_023159155.1. Classification (NCBI taxonomy): domain Eukaryota; kingdom Fungi; phylum Ascomycota; class Sordariomycetes; order Xylariales; family Xylariaceae; genus Ustulina; species Ustulina deusta. The sequence goes on along the minus strand of JAJNNX010000017.1, from coordinate 541,398 downwards.
TGTACCTACTGTAGGAGGTACCTACCTACTATTATACTCGATAGGGACCAGGTAGTGAGTGGCTTAAGTAGTCACAGGGATCCCAACTGTACGGCCGGTACTTGGGTAGCAGCCGGCTTCGACAATAATACACTGCCCAGGCATGTCCCTGTAGTCTGCGGAATCCGCCCGTTTTCCACGACCTAAGATGCCATCAACTTTCAGATATATACAATTGCCATGATACGTGTGATCGATTATGGGCCGTTGCGGTTAGGATCTCGATTTCGTTGTCCACCTTACCCACCGTGGATGGTAATGCAAAGCCACTATGATTTCATAACCAGCGCAGTAACCAGGCCGGTACCGCAGTACCTAGATAGGTAGGTACCCAGGTAGGTCGTGTACACTACCTGTCTCCGGCGCGCTCGCTACCTAGGTACTTACCTACTGTGACCAGCAGTAAACCAGCAATCGCATTCCAATTCGCTGATTCCCAGCCAGGTCTGCCGCATCTTTATTGCCTAGCCCACCCTCCCCTTACCCGCCGCGTCGGCCGCAGCTCACCTACCTCTTTTGCTCCTCCACGTGCATCATACGCATCCTACATGATACACACAAACAGCTGGAACCTCCTGCTCGCGTCGGCACTGGTGCCGACTGATGCCGGTCATCGCCATCCCATTCTGGAGCCGCTGGTTTTCCTCCTGCCTGTTTCCCGTCTCTGCCTCTGTCTTGTCTCACATCGAAACATCTGGTTGTTCAGAGGCGCCACCTCGATCTCGTTGTCCGTGGTCTCTGGATCCCCGGCGCCTTAATAAACAGCAGCAGGTCCTGCAACCCTCCAATTGCCACCACCGCCAGTCGTCCCGGCTTGTTCTTTGCCTCTGCTCCAGTTCCCTGCTCCCGCTCTCGTGAGAATACCTACCCAGCACCTTGGTTCCGTGCCCTTCGTGTGCCCAAAAAGGTTTCGTCGCTGCCATCTGCCTTTGCGTGTGCGAGACAAGGTTGAGCGCCCTGCACATTGCACCTAACCACATACCAACCAGCCTCGGCGTTTGCCGCTTTCAGTGAAGTTGGTTGTTCCCACAACGCAGCCGTCCAGCCTCCCAACCTCCTCTTTGAGCCTCGCCGTGTCTTGGAGAGAGCCACGCGGGGTTTACCACTCCTTGTTTGGCCCATGCTGCTTAGCACCGAGCTTTAAGCCCTCCTGCGCCTGTTCCCGCTTCCGTTTCTGCTCCTTGTTGCTTGACTTCATTTACGTGCCGTGTCAGGTTATTATTCGCTGACGCCCGCGCGGGGAGCTCTGCGGCATGGACTCGTTAATTTGTGTATAGCATATATACCTGCCGTTCTGTCGGCTGGAACCAATGAGCCTCCGTCAACAGCATGGGAAATACACCCTCCGTCGAGGCTCCGGGGAAGGGCTCCAGGACTACCCAAAGGCTCTCAAAACCCCGTACCGGTAATCCTGCGACAGCTGGTCTGTTGAGTTCAAACAGTGTTTCTGATATAATTCGTCGCCCCCCGTCTACTGCCGGGAGGCGTCTTTCCCTGCCATACAGCTCTACCCCGGTCTCCTCTCCACGCCATCTTGAGCCTGAGAATACCGCAGTAGATGATCTGGTGGCGCCACACGGAGCCTCCGCACCCATTGAAGATTTCTCGGCCCGTTCATTGTTCCAATCCGACTCTCAGGGTGTGACGTGTCAAGGGGCTCAGAGTGTTGGGGCTATGGCCAGCTCAAGCCGCGGCCGGCGCAGGAGTAGGACGAATTCGGGCTATATGGGAGCAGATGAAGGTTATGAGCAAGCTCATCTAGGCCACGCAGCGTATGTCACCTATACTCAGTGAGGCCGCGTCAACCCAGCTATTAACTTTGAACCCGTAGCCTACCAAGGACCGCATCCCTAGTGAACTATGATTTATCTTCCTACGAAGCAAAGCGACTGTTAAACCTCGTCGAAATGTCTCCCTTCGAAGAGCAGTCGATGGTCTCCGAGAGTCAATTGCAAGGAGCACTATCAAGGCGGCAGAGCTACACGCCTTCCTATCATCCAGCTCACGCAGATGCCACCATGCCTCTTCCTCGAACCAACTCAGACGCTTCGCTATATACGCCAATGCGTAGGAGGTCGCTAATGACCCCGGGGGTGGCAACTCGACCTGCTCCAGCAGATCTCATCGTACTCCCAAACATACCTCCAACTTCGTCGTATTCTGATTGCCCGGAATCTATGGGAGTGGGGTTTCTCTCTGTTCCACATGCATCGTTTGATCCCAGCTCCATGCCCCGCGCGGATACGCCTTGCGAGGCCGATTACAAACAGACGGGTGCGTTCAAACACGGTACATTGAGGATCACAAATGGTAGCCCTACGAGGACACCAGCTCGGGAGTCTACTGATAGCGGTTTGCGTAGCAACAGTCCGCCAACTGCCATGGGGCATGGTAGTTATTTTGACGGTGGAAGTCAGATTCAAGATGAGCAAAAGGAGGAATCTGATGACAGCCAATACCCTGCTCCACCGTTTCTCACTACCACGCCACCAGCAACTGAACTCGCCACCCTAAATGGCGAACATGACATCGCTATATACTCTCTGCCTGAACTTAAGCTCACCCTGAGTCCATTCTCAATAGGTGAAATCCAAACCGGAGTGCCAGAGCTGGAAACTACCAGCAAGCATACCGCTATTGAAGATGAATTATTCGAAGATGGGTCACCGGAGTATGGCGCTGAGGTTCTGAATGTGCGTCTCGATCATGATGCAAAACATTCCTCTTTTCCGCCGAGTGCATCATTGGAGGAGAGAAAACGGAAAGACGTCGATCGATCAGATAGTGGGGTCGTATCCAGTCCGGTATCCGGTGCTCCTCATAAATCTCTGTCCAAGGCAGATTCTGGCTATAGCTCTAGTGTCTCTATTCGTTCGTCATCCTCAAGGCGCAATGAGCGACAGGGGATTGGTCATTCCCGCAACCTTGAGGCAGTTTCTCCCCAAGCTCCAACTTTCGAGCATGCGAAGCTATCGGGCAGTATTTCGCGGCCTGGTCGTTCGGGTACCGTTGGTTCTCAAGATAGGCAACCCCAATCACCGTCGCCTGATGGGCCGCCGCCCCAAGTTCCAGAAAAGGATGATCATATCAAAATACCAAAACAAGTTACCGCTCCACCCAATGATTCCTGGGTTCCTGCTAGGAAACACAGTCTGCCCCCAAATAGGGCCTTTGGAAGCGAGACATCTAAGCCCTCACACCATTCAGCTCCAGGCCTAAACAGTTCTATACTGATTTCACCTCTGAGCATCGGGAATGCGCGACAGCCGGGAAGACTCCAGCGATTTTTGAGCGGTACCCGTGCGCCTTTGACAGTCCATGTAACACATGCTGTAGACACAGAGGTTGGCGTACCTCCTGTTCCTCGAGATGTGCAAGAAAAACTGTATGAACGTGCCGGATTGCCGCTGAATTCTTTAGAGAATCTTCTCGGGAGTACAGATACTCGGAAAGACAATTCTAATCCCACGGCGGTTAGCACAAAATTTCTCAGTCATGATCATAACTCGGCAATTCGAGCTCCCGAGAATCATGGCTCCAGTGCCCGGACAGAACAAGACAAGATGCGTGGTTTCAAATCAAGTTTCCATATTCATTCAATAAGCGCTACAATAACTCGTGCGGCGTCATCCGTCATGGCTAAGAATCCTATTCTCAGGAAGCCGACGCTCGCTAGGACAAAGCCGGATGATGTAGACGCAACCTTCGTAGCACCAGGCACTCCTGGTAGAACAACACAACGTAGTACTGGGGCTCCACGACGGCACCAAAAGGGCGTAGAAAACACGGAATCTATTTCACCGCCCTCGACAGATGAGACAGAGCGATATGGTGGATCAGCGGTGGCGACAGGCCGATCAAACTCTCTATCCGCTTCTGTCGGTCTTGAGTCGGGGATATACGATGACGCTCGCCGCGGTAGCCTGGCAAGTCAACATGAACAGCACGCGATTGCCTTTCGGAAGCCATCATCACCAGGACAATATTTAGTGTCTAAGACACCACCGCCTGTAAGTATGAAAACGCGTAATATCGGCCAGCTCCGAGTCCCACCACCAATTCGACCGCGTTCAACCCCGCCTGTTAAATCAGTGGCGCCTACACTACCGCACAAGTTTGGCCGAAATGGTGTCCAAAGTTATCCTCCTTACAACTATCCGATGAACTCCAACCATGCTACATTGTCCCGGCGATCCAGTCAAGAAAGCTTTTATCAGTACTCCCCGGCCCAAATCCAGGGGTTCCTGAACCAACCATCTCAAATGCCTAGTACCATACCCTGGAGTGTTCAAGCACACCTAGGAGAATACCGAGATCTGGGTGGTATTGCTAACCCACACCATGGTATCGCACCCTCCGGGGAGTCATCATTTGATCATAGCAGACGCAATTCACTATCCAGTCAGACAAGCCATCGAAGCGCTTTCAGCAATGGTCAGCCTTGGCCTCATTATTCACCCTATGATACTCCTACCCTCAAACATCGGTCGAGCTACGATGGATCTTCATTTCAGACAAGGCAGAGTTATGGGCAGGAGAATGGACCATACCCACCACTGCCTCGTATGAATGGGCAGACGTATGTGTCTGATTACCTAACCGGTCAACCTATGCTTCATCAATCCAGACAGTACCAACAGCGTGCTCAATACGCCTCCCGTGCACATCTTCGGCATCACAGTCTCGATCAAAATGGACCTCCCGTCCCATACCGCGTGCTTCATAGTTACAACTCCCCAGCTTATAGGGGTGTTCCGATTTGGTCAACCTAAATTCGTTATATTAACTGAGGACTAGTTGGTAGTCGCATTTTCATGGGGGTGTCTTACACCCGTATCGAATACTTCGACTCTCATTGGTGTCCTGTTTTATTGACGAGACCACTAGTATCTAGTCTCAGACTCGCATACCCTATAAGCGTGTCTAAGGAAAGAGACCGCGACTTGGTACGAATTTGCATTGCGTTTTGAATGACAAACAACAACTATTGGCACTAGGTAACGACTGTAGTCAGGCACTTTTCCGCAGGGGAAATACCAGTTACTAGAGACCTTACTTGGACGAATTCTTTGAGAGCGGATCTGATACCCCACAATATCGTCCTGTGAACAAACTATCAACAGCTAAACATAGCGGTTTTATGTATATATCATCACAACGAGCATATAAATTACAATTTCAACGGCTAGCTCTTTGTTCGACAAGCTAAAGCATCCTAACGGATCATGTGTAGGTACGCGGTCCGCCTTGACTTAGCATACCCCACACCACACCAAATTCAAATGACGCATCAAATTCCACTATATTCTAACATTATTGCCAATAATCATGTAAACTCCTCATCAAATTCTAGGCGGCAAGATGGCCGAGTTGGTTATGGCGTGAGGTTAAGGTCACCTTAGCACAATCTCCTCATGGAGCAATCCGCGTGGGTTCAAGTCCCACTCTTGTCAGTCAGTAGATCACAACGCAACGTGAAGCCCTATTTTTGCCTCTTTTCTTTTGTTTTCGGCTTGTACGGACTGTTTCTTTACTTCGGACCAATTTCTCAATAGTAGGACACACGATTTGAGGACTAATATAGGTGAAGATGAACAGAAATCCTAGACAAGATGATGAATCGACTTCCTTGGCGTGAGGTAAGCACGAAGCCGTGGTTTATCTTGGACTTATATGATTGATTGTTTACGTTAACTATATTGTCATCTCTATCCTTTTCACGGGGCTAAACCAGATACTTGCAAGACTTGGGATATCCACCGTTAGGTATAGATTGCCATCCCCTTACGTATCGCGCCCTGGCGAAATCAACACCTCGACGCTCAAATCTCTATACTCACCCACTCTAGACACTACTTTCGTCCCACGGCTCGAAATCAGTCAGCCCTCTTTCTGGCCCCGACATTTTCCCAACCAGCCTTCTGTCTAGACCAGATGGCTTCCGCCCCTCGTCTGCACCAAGACTTACAGCCTTCGATGCCCGCCGCGAAATACGCAATAAGGCTCGCCCCAGCCGCCGGCTTCGAGGCAAGCGACCCCGCCGTGAGAACCAGGCTCTTGTCTTTTCCCCCTCCGCGGCCGAGATGTTTCTGCGCCGCCTTGCCTACCAAGACCGGGACGAGGAAGCGCATGTGCGCAGCCCGCAGCGCCGTCTCCGGCGTCACGCCGGCCAGCTCCCCGAGCGCAAGGCCGTCCGCCGCCGTGTACACGACGTGGTCGATCTCGGCGGCGCCCGCGAGGACAGGTCGCAGCCTAGACCCGCGAGGTGCTGCGCCGCGGGGGCGTCGGCGCTCTGCCTCGAGGACCCCGCGAGCGCCACGCGCGCGCCGCACTCGATGGCCGCCTCCACCACGCCCCGCCGATCACGACGACGTGCTTCCCCGCGAGCTTGTTGTTACTTGGCCATTGCGTCTTGCGTGCGGGCTGAGAAATCGGGGAATGGGTGTTTCGTTTTGTTTCTTCCGAAGAATGGTCTTCGAGAGTGTATATATATTATATATAACGTATAACTATATAGTTATATATACATTTATGTATTCTGTCCGCGAGTACGTGGCAAGTAATGCAATCAATCTTCTTTCCCTCGGCGCCGTGGGCAAGCCTTCCATATTTATATACCTCCTCCTCCTCCTCCTCCTCCTCGCCGTTATTGTTCGACGTCTCGCTGAAAGCAGGTTGGAGATAGGAGACAAGTGGCGTCGGACCGCACATTGGAAAACCTTACATCCGTGATATCCACGCCGAAGGAGAAGACGTATGGTGAATACTGTCCAAGCTTGCATATCAACGAAGCTTGAAATATTCAGCAGTGGATTTATCTTTTCTATATGTGGTAATTTTTATGTCCGTCGTTGGTGCCATTCTGCCTCCACGCAGACTTTCTTAGTTATCACCAACTCTTACTCGCACAGGGTCACAGGCGCAGGGTAAATACAACTTTTGTTGCATTTAGAACACATAATATTGCTTTACTTGGTGCTTCTGATATTAGATATAGTATACAATGGCGTTTATGTATTACCAGAAATTGTCATGTGATTTGAAAGCCCATTCATTTATGTATCGAAAATAACCGCAACGAATATCTACCTACTGGTCTCGTTTTCGATTATTTCGCTTCATATCTATCTAGATCCTGCCTCTCAGAATACAAAATCCCATACCCCCAGGAAGAATGCGATCAGGGCACTATTTCATATGCCCACCAGTTGCTGTCTTGTTTTGGCTGTTTTTGCAAATAGAGATCGAACCGCTATGTTTTAATTCTAGCCAGTCCTTAGTTTCTTCCCTCAAGTCTCTCACGAGCAAAGACCCTAAAGAATTCAGTTGTTAGGCTTCTGGTAAAAATTTGTCCTGTTATCGGAAGTTTCTGGGGTAATACGTACTGCTCGGTAGTGGGAGAGCTGCGTTGCAATTCGCTGAGGGGGGTCTGACCTGGAAGTCGCTCTAGCTTGAATTGGTCGTAAAGACCACCATGTTGGTTTCGGCGCTGTTGGAAACCCGCGACACGATAAAGGCCGTCGTAGCGCAACCCACATGATGGGAGATGTGGGTTCTGATTGTGGGTGCTGGATTTACCTCCAGATCGAAGGACTCGAACAGGGTTTTCGGTCGTACGCGAAGCATGCAAGGCCTTCGTGCCTTGGCTAGCCGGAGCTGCTTTCTGCGCGTTTCTGTTGTCGTGGCTGTTGGAGCCGGAATAATAAAGTGTGTTTCCGTGGTCGGTATCAAGATCTTCGTAGGTTCCAGCTATGACAATTGACCAAGCCCCCGTGGTCACACTACCAGCGATCCCTCCAATTCTCGCACCGTGTGCACCCCAAAACAGAGTGTTGATTTGAAATGGAAACCAGGCGCCAAGAGAGATATCATTGTGGCCGTATACCTTGAATGACTTTTTCGGCAGATCGGCTCTCAGGCGGTAGTCTTTTCGCTTGCCACTTGTATCGACGATAATACCATACATAATGCCGCCCACACCAAAGACAGGGTCGTTAGCAGATGGAACTTGAATTTCACCAATACTAGGCTCAGAAGAAGGAAGGGATTGGGCATCTGGAGCTGGATCTTCGTCGGGAACGATGTCTTGTCCCCATTTCTCAGCCTCGTATTTGGTTAACAATTCTTGGGCTTTTTTAACTAGCTCATCTGGAACGTTGTTATCTGGCTTGATCAGGTCCTTGAGGGCGAGTTCGACCCCTGTCGAGGTATGGATACGAGGCGTCATTTCCACGTTAGTGTCTAACCAATCGAGATATAAAAGAGCATCCAAGAAGCGGTTTCGCATCTCCTCAGCGCGGTCAGGCGTGATTCTATCACGACTATTTCGGCACAAAGTTAGAATGCCTCGCCCTTGCTGCCTCATTCGCCCCAATTGCTGACTGCCAGCGCCGCCCACTACAAGTCTCGGAGTTAGCAGTAAATTCATCTCGCTCCAGAAGAAAAATTGTCGTGAAAGGAAACATGTGCTAATGCATAGTACAAAAGAATAAAATGAACACTAGGAATTGCTTACTGTTAAGGACTCGAAGCGTCTGAACTGGGTCGGCTGCCATCTCGATAATAGAGTCTATTTAGCTCTCTGGAGTCTTGATTTGCTATTTTCGGCAAAGTTTCAACTTTAGAGTTATGTTTTAAGGGTTGTTTCGGGAGCTTTATATATGCAAAACATATAGAACTGCTACAGTTAATATTTTAATACAATTTTAACTTTAAGAATATGTTTTAAACGTTGTTTTGAAGCTTTGTAGTATTTATATATTAGTAATTTCTCTAGACTACTGTTTTTTGGCTATAAAAATATAATTAAGTAAGTACTATTTATTAATAAAAGCGTATTTATTTAACTTATTTATTTATAGGTAATATATATAGAACTAGTTGTTTATTTATTTATTTAGTGCCTTTTTTTTCTAAACTTACTAACTATATTTATATAATCTTAATACCGATTAAAATAATAAGTAAGTAATCTAATTGCTATAGGTTCTAGGAAAGGTTAGTTAATTTTGAAAAAATAGGCTCTAAAACTTATATAATTAATTAAGACTTAGTTAGCTATATAAAATAGTTATTTAATAATATTTAATAGTTTAAAGCTAAAAAGTGTTATAGTAAATATAAAGATTATTAAAATAGTTCTATTAACTAGAGTACAAATAGTAAACTTATTATTATTAGTTTATTTTTTTTTACTACTTTAAAAAATTATTAGAATAATTGGAAACTTAATAAGTATTAAAAGCTATATTTAAATGTTAAGGATTAAAAGAAAAAGCTATAAAAAATATTATTAGAAATTATTATAAAATAATTAAAAAATATAAAAAACTAGGAATTCTTTTGTTAAATATTTAGTTTAGCTTTTTATATTTAAAATATATTAAAAACAAGCTTAATAATATATAGTAATATAAACGCAAATATGAATACTATAAATAAAACAAACTATTTTAGTAGTAAAAAAGTTAAAACTAGCTTATATTTTATAATATTATTAAAATATATATTATTACTTATTAGTATATTTATTAGTAATTATAACTTAAATTTATTATTTATATTATCTATATTATAAAATGATTTATAATGTTTTAAATATATTATTATATTAGTTTATATAAATAAAAAATATAAGTATTAAAGCTTAATAATATATAATATATATTAAAAAATAGCTATTTATTTAGATTTTATTTATAATACTGACCGAAAATAATAAATTATAATAAATTTTATTTATTTGTTTAGTATATTAGATATATTTTTTATTTAGGCCTAGTAAAGAAGTAAAAGTTTAACTTAAATAATAGATTAGTTCTATAGGTTTTATATTATAAAATTAGCTTGTGTTTTTTTTAATAAAGGAGATTTGTTAAATTTTTAGTAGTTTATATTATATAAATAAACTAATAGTTTTTAAAAAATCAAAACAAAAGTTTTTAATAATTAATTAAACTAGGCAAAGTTTTATATTAGTATAGCTTAAACTGCTATAATAGTAATTAGTTTATTATTAAATAAAACTAAACTTTTAAACTAAATATTACTACAATAAAAACTATTACTATAATAAGCAATTATAAATGTTAAATAATAGCTAGAGCTAAACTAAATATTATTGTAATAAATATTATTATTACAATAAGTATTTTTAAACGTTAAATAATAGCTAAAAGAGCTACCTTTGCTTATTATATTATTAAATAAAATAAAAATAATAGTTTAGGTATAAATTTGATCTAATTTACTACTAAATAAATAAAAATATAAAATATATTATTTAGTAGTTTTGTTTATTATAGCTAGCAGGCAAGGCATAGTTTAAATTAATTATATTTGTTGGGTGGCTAGGGGGTACAATATTGTACGTAACAAAAGGGTGAAATAAATAGCTATATATATCGATCTATCTTTTTAACTATCCGTACGAAGGTGAGACTTTCGTACAGAGGATTTTCATATAGTAAGGGAATTCTGCATACATACACCGCCTACGCAATTGGACTAACAGCTAATTGCTAGTATTGTACGAATAGTCTTGTACGTAGTTGGCAGTAGCTTCGTGCGCAATCAATACTATTATTACAACACTGGCTTTTTTCTCTTTTAACTGCAGCGCACTTCTGTATAACTGCTAAAAAAATAAAAAAAAATTCTAGATACAAAAAAAATATAGACTATAGCGTATAGCCAATCCGTAGCTAATAAAATTATCTAACAGCATGTTGAATTGCTATTTTTTTAAAAAGCTTTTTATAGTTTGCCTATTATACGTAGCTGCTTTTTATATGTAACTGCTTTTTATACATAACTGCTTTTCGTACATGACTGCTTTCTATATATAACTGCTTTTTATGCACTATTTAGAAGTACTTAAGATTAGATAAAGCGTAACATTTTATAGCTGTTATATATAAAACAGGCCGCTTTTGTATTGCTTTTCTTTCTTTTTTTTTTCTTTTTTTTTTAGGCATACACATACACACACACATACGCACACACATATATACGCACACACACATATTATATATATGTTTTAGCTATTATCCCAAGGTTGTATTAACTTAAAAATAATAGTTATTATATAATAATAGCAGTAATAATAGTAGTAGTAGCAGTAATAGTATTATTAGCAGTAGTAATACTACTACTATTATTACTACTACTACTATTACTATTATATATAAAGCTTTTTTATTATTTTAAATATTGTATTAATAGTAATCTAAGCAGTACTGTTAGCAATAGTAGTAATAGTAGTATATCTACTACTGCTTCCGCCTGCCTGCGTCCAGCGCCGCCCACCCTAAGTAGCGTTTTATAGTTTCAAAATTTTGTTTATATAAAGAACAATAGCTACATAAAAATATACAGCCTCCCTACAGAAAGTTAGGCCTGCCAGGCCTTTATATAAACCTTTTATATAAATATATATATATTTCTAGTCTTTATTTTTATATAAATAATTTTTAGTATATTTAATAACTAATATATTTTATTATATAATAAAATAAAAAAAGTACTATTACTGCTACCCTATCCGTTAATATTATATTTTAAGTATTATTATTAAACGTTCTTATAAATGTTCAAACTAAGTTTATCTACTAAAAAAGCTATTTTTGGGCTATCTTGGTCCAAAGTTAAAAAATAATATTTTTGCTTTGTATAAATAGTCCGTATAGCAGCTGCTACTACTATACTAGGGCGTTATTTTTAATATATTATTAAATCTTTAGTTTTTAGGGAAGTACGTGCAACGCTTACGTTTAGCGCTCGCACGGAGCGCAATGCTCCAACCATAGTTAGAAAAAAAAAAGGGGGGTTTTGTCTAAAAAGGGAAAAAAAAGGGGGTAGTTATACGTTAGCCCTTCAAAGTATAAATAAATTTTTATTATTTTTTTTATGCTTTTTTATTTTTTTTAATACTTATATATAATATTTGCTTTTTTATATATAGCCTAGTTATTAGCTATTTTTTATTATATAAGTATACTTTTTATAGTTTTTTAATAAATATTTTAATTTGTATAAATAGCTTATTAATAAAAACTAGAGTTTTTAATACTTAGTTCGGGGTATGCTTAGTAAATATATCTGCTAGATTATTTTTACTATTAATTTATTATACTTTAAAAATTTTTTTTTTTTTATATAATTTCTAAAAAAATATAATATTAATTATTAGTTTTTTTTTCTATATTATTTCTAGCTTAACTAAGTAATTATATAATAATTTTAAATTTAAATATAAAATAATAAATATTAAAAATAAGTTAAGTATTTTTATAACTTTTTAAAAAATTGTATAAAAAACAATAGTATTATTAAAACTATTTATTATACTATATAATTTGCTAGCTAGAACATTTTATATAATTTATTTATATTTATTTAAATTTTAATATATAATATTTCTTTTAATTTTAAAATTTAAATTTATTATATTTTTTATATAAGTTTTAATTATTAATATAATAATAAAACTAAACTAAAAAATTATATTTATATTATTTATAAATAAGCTATTTATAAAAATAAATAGCTTTATATAATAAAAATCAAATAAAATAAATATAAGTTTTTAAATTAAGTTATTTTTTTACTATTTAATCTATTTATTTAATACTTTAATATTATATAATTATAGCTTAATTATTTAAGTTATAATAATAAAGTTATATATAGCTTTTAATTAGTATATATTACTAATATATATATTTTTAAACTTATTAAAAAATATAAGCTTAAATAAACTTTTTTATATAAAGGTTAATTTTAGCTAAATCTTTAGCTTAGCTTTTTTAAGTTATTATAATATTATATTTGTATAAAAAAATCTTTTTATTATTAAACTTAATTAAGTAGTTAAAAAATAAAGTTTTTTTTAGCTTCGTACAAAATTTTGCTTGCTAAAATTTTTTTTTTTTACATACTAAAAAGTTCGGGGTTACAAAGCTTAAAATATTATCCGTTTATATTCTAGTTATTCCAAAAGTGTCCGGGCTATTATATATAAATAATAAGCATAAGTTATATATAAATACTTATATTCTAAGTTTTTTTTAGTAGTATTAATAATAAGTTTTAAACTAATATAGCCCAGATTTAGCTAAGCTATATAAAAGTTATACAATCTATAAAATAGTCTTTAAAAAATATTTATTTTTTAGCTCTAAGAGTAAATAAACATAAATATTATACAATAGCTTGTTTTCTAACTAAACATAAACTTAAGTAATATTTTTAAGCTCGCATAATGCTCTAAAGTTACATATAAAAATAGGTCCAAAAGCTAAGATTAGCCGTTAGCTTATTTATTAGATTATTAGCGATTAAATTAGAACTATGCTTTTTTTAGTATTATTATACCTTTATATAATTAGCTTTAATTTTTTATATAGCTTAATATTTTTATTTTTTATTTTTTATATAAAGCAAAATTTAAAAATATACTTTTTTTTATATATATTTAGGTTATACATAATAAACTTAAAAATACTTTATATAACAAGTTTGTTAATCTTTATTACATTTAATTTTTCGAATAGTTTTCTAAAAGTTATAATAATCCTATTTATATAAAGCTTGGTTGCTAGCTTAAAAGCTTAATATTTTTTTATAATTAAAAAAGTCTATAGTATTTAGGCGTTATATAACAAATATATAACAGGTTCTTTTTTTGGCTAGCTATATTTTTTTTATATTACTATTAGCTATACTAATTATACGTTATTATTTTTTATATCTTTAGTCTAAGCATTTTTTATATAGTAGTATAGTTTAACTTATATATAGCAAAAACATATTAGCTTATTTATTAAAGCAATAATTATATCTAATTTTTCGATTGCTTTAATTTTATATAGGCCTTTTTATTTTTTTTATTTTTTTTATACTAAAACTTCGCTACAGAAAAAAAATATAAATATATTATACAAAAATAGTCCATTCTATTCTTTAATTATATAGTTAATCTTAACTTTTGTATAGTTCTTATATAGCATTTTTATTACGTTTTAAATAACTACTGCCCTTTATACAAAAGCTAAAAAAAAAAAAAAATCTTTATTAATACGTAAATATATTCTAAAAATAAAAAAAGTTAATACAAAGCTATTTAGTCCAGCTATATTATTTAATGCTTTAACTGCTATTTATAAAATTAATTTATTATTTGTTTATATATTAATTTTTTTTTTAAAAATATTATACGTACGTTTTAGCAGTTCATACGCTTGTTCTATTTTTCTAATTACCTAATATGCTTTAATAAGCATTTCGCAGCATTATATACTTATTATTTTTATATACTTCCTAAATTTATCTAATAAAAAATTTGTTTTTAGGTTATATATAATATTATTAAAAAGTTTTTAATAAACATTAATCTAATATTTATATAATGCTTCTTATACATTTTATATAAATATAGATTTTAAAAAAATAGCTACTTAAAATAATATTATAATATTAATTATATATAGTACGTTTTAGTTCTTTATTTATATAATATTTATAACTACTTCGTAATTAAATTTATAGTTATTTTTAATTATAAACTTAAAGCAGCATAAAGCTCTATTATATATTTAGCAATAATAATAAAACTTCTAGATTTTTTCTAAAATTAGCTATTTAACTTTATATTTTATATAAGTTAATATTTTATATAATCTTTCTATACAAAAATACTTAAAACGTTTATATAAACACTATAGTTTAATTTTAGTAAAATAGCTAGCTGCTTTATATAAATAAATATTAAAAAAAAATAGCTTTATTTATATATAACAAAAAGGGTACTTTTATCCTTTCGTATAATAATATTTTTTATATTATTAAAATAAGCTTTTAAGCAGTCTATATTTTTTAATAAAAATAAAAACAAAATAAAAATATTTAATATATAAAAAATTATATAACTAATCTTATTATTAACTTTTATTATACTAATTAAAGTTATTATATAACTTCTACTAAAGCTTACTTTAGCTATTCTAAACGTTTATATAATTTCTATATTAAAGTTCTTTTATATATATGCTTCTACTTGCAGCTTTTTTATAATTAAAAACTTTAAAGCATCTATATCCTAAATAATACCTTAATATTTTATATAATACTAGTTATTTAATACAAATTAGTTTAAAAGCTAGTTTATTATTATTACTTAAATATTTTTTTAAATTATATAATATATATATTAAAAATTTTTTTTTTTTTTTTATTATATAAATCTAAATAACTTTTATATTTAATAAAATAAATAAAAAATTCTACTAGGGTTAGTTTATTATTAAACATTATTTTATATATATTAAAATATTAGTTTTTTATACAAGCTTTTTTTTAAGAAATATAATTTATTAACTAATATTTTTTTTTTTAGCAAACAAAGCATTTTTTATTTATACAAACATTTTTCTAAAAATAAGTATTTATATAATTTTAGCTAAAGTATTATTTTTAAAAATTGCAAAAATATTGTCTAGTACTTTTATATTATACGGGGTAGCAATTAGCATAGTTATATTGCTTGTTTATATAATAAATGTTCTCTGCCTTTTGTACGAAATGTTTGTTTAATAGGTTACCTTTAACTTAAAAGTACAAACAAAAATTAGAAAAAAAACCTTTAAATATAAGTTTTTAAAAAATAAATACTGTTTTAAATTTAGGCATATTTTTACATATTTATATAATAATTATACTAAAATATATTTCTTTTAAGTATTTTGCCCTAAATATTTTTTATACTTTCGATAGCTTATTAATTATAACTTTTAATATTTTATACAAAAAAAAGTTTTTTTTTTATTTATATATTTATACAAAAATAATATTAATCTAATTTATTTAATACTAGTTATAATTTATAACTATATTAAAATATAAATTTATAATATTATATATTTCTTTCTATATATAATTAGAACTAATATAATATATATAGTAGTTTTTTATATAATTAGTTAAAATAGTTAGAAATACTATATAAAACTATTCTTTTATAATTTTTATTTTATAACAAAAGTTAACAAACTATTATATTTTATTATAAAACAAATCGTATAGTTTTCCGAAATAGTTTTCTTTTTTTTACTAAGTTTTTAAAAATATTTAGTATTTTGCTACTAAAATAATCCTATTTTAGATATTATATATAAATAAGATCTAAATATAAAATATAAATATTTTTATATTTAATATTATATAAAATATTAATTATTTAAAAGTTTATAAAAAGTATTATAGAACTAAGTATTTTATTATATATTAGAAATATAACATATTTTTGGTTTATATAGCTAGGTTATTAATTAGTATAAAAAATAAGTAGCGTTTTATAATTAAAAATATTTTTTAAAAATATGCTTTTAGTGCCCTATTATTATATAATAGTATATTATTCTAAGTTAAAAGTCTTTTTTAATTTTATATATAAAAGTTTTTTTAGGATTATACCTTAGTTTTAAAAGTAAGTACTACAAAACTATTCTATTATATAAGAAAATTTTTACTATTATAATTTTAACTAAAAAATTGCTAATTTAAAATAAAAAACATTAATAATATTTAAAATTATTATATAAAAAATTAAAGTTTATATGCTAAAATATATCTACTTTTTATAAATTATATAATATAGTTTTTTTTTAAACGCTCTACTAGCTTTTAGTTTAAAATACTTTTTATATAAAATATATTATATATCTTTATAATAATCTTATTATTAATTATTTATAATATTTATAGTTTAGCTAATTTAATATTTTTTATTAATACTTTTTAAAGATTTTTTAATTCGTATAAAGTTTAGCTATACTTAATATATAAATATGCAGCTTATATATTGATTTCTTTTCTAGTTGCTATATAAAAGTTATACAAAGTATTATTATATACGCAAAAGTTGATTATTTTTTATATAGCAGCTAAAAAAATACTAGTATACTTAGCAATCTTTTTAGCTATAAACTTATATAGAAAGTTAGTCGAAAATATTAAAGGTTATTTTTTAAGAGCTTTAGTATTTTTATATATTTATTTTTAATAGCTTTTATATAATTAGCTATTGTCCAATATATTTATAAATATAAAAAATAAAAATAAAAAAGTTTAATTATAATACGAACTTTTACGTAGTTCGTACAATAATAATCAAAAAATAGCATAATTATACGCTATTAATTACACTTTTATATAAAAACTAAACCAAAGTACAAATAAGTAATTAATTTTTTTTTTCTATTGGCCTACTACTAAAAAAACCAGAATATAATACAAAATATGCAGTCCGTACAACCAGGTTAAGATTCCGTTTTTACTCTTGCCAATCTATATTTTTTAGCTAAGAATACTAATCAGTATTAGGTAGCCAGGGGGTACAATATTATATGTAACAAAAAAGTAAGATAAATAGCTATATATATCGATCTATTTCTCTAACTATCCGTACGAAAGTAAAACTTTCGTACGGAGGATTCTTATATAGTAAGGGAATTCTATATATATACACCGCCTACGCAATTGGACTAACAGCCAATTGCTAGTGTTGTACGAATAGTCTTGTACGCAGTCGGCAGTAGCCTCGTGCGTAGTCAACACTATTATTACAACAATATTATTTAATAAACGCTTAAAAGTACTTTTATATAATATAAAAAGAATTAATATATAGTAGTACTTTTTATTTTATTTAGTTAGATTATTAATCTTATTTAATTTAATAGTTTTTTAATCTATAAATAGCTTTAGTTTTTTTATTTTATAGCTCTAGTAGTAGTAAAAAGTTTAGTACTATTTGTTTTTTTTAGTTTTTATATATTTGATTAATATATTAGTTAAAATAATAATTATTATATTATAATAAAAAGATTATAAAATTTGAAATAAAAAAAGTATAGGTATTAGTAGGAAGTTTAGAGTAGTATAAAATATAATATTTATTTGGATTGTTATGTTTAAGTTTAAAAAATTAATATTTATTAATATTTATAATAAAATATTATTTAATTATTATTTAATAATTATTGCTTAATAATTATTGCTTAATAATTATTGCTTAATAATTGCTGTTTAATAAGTATTGCTTGTTATAATATAATAAAATATTAATATTAGCTAACTAGATGTTTTGTAGAAATATAAATATTTTTTTTTAGCTAGTTAAAAATATTAAAAAAAAAATATTTATTACTTTTGAACTATTTAATTATTTAATTATTTTTGAACTACTGAACTTATAATATAATTATTATTAAAAAATATTAAATTAAGAATATTTATATTCTGATATAAATATTTTTTTTTTTTTAGTTTAAAAAGCGTTAATATAATTAGATTTAAAAAAATAGTATTTAATTGATTATTTTGCGGAGCTAAACTAATTTTATACTTTTAAGTATAAAAATAATTTAGCAAATAGATATAAGCGCCTAGTTTTAAACTTGGGTAAAAAAATATATAGTATTATTTTTGTACTATATAAAATAAAGCTAAATAAAAAAATCAAACTATTTGAAAGTCTAAGTTTACTTTTTAGTTAAGTAGTAAAAAGAAATCTAAACCTAACTATATAGCAAAATAAAATCAAAGTATAGCTATAGTTATAAAGCAAAAAACTAGCTATTATAAAATTATTTATTAAAATAGAACTTAATAAAGCTATTTTAAAACTTTATATTAAAAAAACTAAAAATAAAAGCCTAGCTTTAATATAAAGCATTTTAGCTTATATTAAAATAAAAAATAATAATAATAGCCCGGTTTGTAAAAATAGTATTAATAAAATTAATAGTATTAATTAGATCTGCTTTATTTATATATATTAAACCTAACTATAATATATTAAGGCTTAGCTAATAAACTATTAGTTATTAATAATTTTATAATTAAGTTTATTTATTTTGTTTTTAGTAAAATATATATTATTAAATATTAAAAAACATTTAATAATAATATTAGTTTTGTATTAATAGTACTAAGCAATAATTATTTTTAGAAATAAATAAAATTAATAAATAATAAAACAGAAAGTTTTAAACGTGTTAAAGCTTTAATAAATATTTATAGCTAGGCTAATTTTAGCTAAACAACTTTTATAGTTAAATATAAAATTTAGAATATTTATTATAGCTTTTTATTTTTTAACTAGTATATTTAATAGTATATAATATTATATTATAGCACTACTGACTGCTAGGTCCGCTATTCTATTACTACTTTGGTTTAAAGCAAAGCTTGTAAAGCTAAATAAGTAAAAGTAATATATTAGCTAAAATATTAAAATATAAAAATTTATATTATAAGCTTGATTTATTATTTTTGAAAAGATTTTAGCCCTAAAAATATATTTTAAAGCCTGTTTTAAAAGTTTTTATTTTATAAAGTAAGTATAAGTACTATATAAAATATATATAATATGGTGTTTTATGCTTTTTTTTGTTTTTTTAAGCTTGTTTTATATGTTTTATATTTATTACAAATGTTTTAAATATATGATTTATTTTAGCTACTTTTTTTTAACCCAGATAATAATATATTAAAAAATGCTGAATAATTTTTAAAAAGCTTTTTTTTAATAGTAAACGTTTGTTTTAAACATATATATATATATATATTTTAATATATCTAGTTTAAAGTAGCTTTTTATACTAATATATTAAAAATAACAAAATATTAGCATAGAGGCAGCTACCAATTATAGCTGCTAATTATAGCAACTTTTTTATTAATATTTTTAGTAATCTTATATTTTTATATTTTTATTTTTTTAACTATTATTTTTTTAACTATTATCTTTTTAGCTATTATTTTTTTAGTTATTATTTTTTTAGCTATTATTTTTTTAGCTGTTATTTTTTTATTTAATATTATAGTTATTCTTATTTTTTGCTACTTTTAAGCTTTGCTACTATACTGCTTAAAAAATAGAATAACAAAAGTAATAGTATGCTTTTTAAACAGTACAAACTAGAAATATATAGCAAAAGTTTTTTAAATATTATATTTATATTTGCTAATTTAAAATAGCTTAGTAAAATCTAAGTAATTATTTTTAGTTTTAATAATTTTTTAGAAAATATTTAAATTATTTTATAAAAAAACTAAATAGATTTTTATTTCTAGTTCTTTATTAATAAAATAATAATTTATATTATTAATACTTATAAAATATTTTAAATAATTAATATTTTTATAGTTTGTATTAAACTTATAAATAAACTTAGCAGTTTATTAAATTAGAGCTTTATTTATAAACTAGCATTTAAAATAAAGTATTATATTAATAAAAATATTATTATTAAAATTTAAAATATATTATAGTTTATTAAAACTATTTAAGTTTTTTTAAAGTCTAAGAATAATATAAAAACTATTTTAAACTTTGAAAATAATATTTAAACTGTTCTAGATTTTAAAAATAATATAAAAACTGCCCTAAACTTTAAGAATAATATTTAAGCTGTTTTAAACTTTAAATATAATATATAAACTTTTTTAAATTTTAAAAATAATATATAAACTGCTTTAAACTTTAAAAATAATATATAAACTGCTTTAAATTCTAAGAATAATATAGAAACTGTTCTAGATTTTAAAAATAATATTTAAGTTATTTTAGACTTTAAAAATAATATTTAAGTTGTTCTAGATTTTAAAAATAATATTTAAGTTATTTTAAACTTTAAATATAATATTTAAGTTGCTTTAAACTTTAAGTATAGCAAAAAAAATAAAAATAAAAAAAATAAAACTAAGTTAAGCATAGATTTTAATTATAACTATAAAAATAATAGTTAAAAAAACAATAGTTTAATAAATAAAAAATAAAAAGCAAAGCTATTATTAACTAATTAAAATAAAAATTAATAAAAAGGTTAAATAAATATAAACGTTTAATAAAGCTTTTAAATAAATATATAAATTATTTAATAATATTTTGTTTTTTAACTAGTATACCTAACAGCATATAATGCTATACTATAGCACTACTAACTATTAGGTCTGCTATTTTATTACTTTAGCTTAAAGTAAAGCTTATAAAACTAAATAAATAAAAATAATATAAAATAAATTCTAATATTAAAAAGTATTAATGTCATAAATGGGAAGTTCACGAAGTCAGGTACAATATATAGAAGAATAAGTTATATATTCGGTAAGGTTAGCTTACAAGACTAAAGCTTGTAGAAAGAAAATTCTCTATCGAAGTAGGTGCGGACATAGTATATATATATAGTAAGTATGGACCGGTCCCAGTATGCCAGGCATAACAACTATCCTCTCTTCTTTAGTTAGGTTATCCCTAACCTAATATATATAAGTATGCAAGATGCAAAGTATATAGTATAGGTGGGTAGTATATATATGCATAAATAAGAGGTAATTTAAGTACGGGGTTTATGCAGAATTAAAATAATATATATACGATTAGTGCAGTACAATTAATTAGATATTTATAGGTGTAAGTACATAAGTACTTATGTTATATTAGTAATATATAGTATTATTATTATTATTGCTAACATAAGTACCTTAGTATATATGTAGTATTATTAATTAAGAGTTTTGGTATATATATAGTGTAGTATGTATATATATGTTGTATACTTGAGTACATAGTGAATTTTAATGCTAGTAATTTAAATATGGGCCATATATAAATTGCCTATAAAGCTAATCTAGTTTTATATAAATATTCCAGCTTAGTCCCTTTTTTTTCTTTTTTTTTTTTTTCTTTTTTAGCTGCTGCTATTATTATTATCTGTTAGTTTTAGCTACTTACGCACATCGCCGCTATTATTTTTTACCTTTTTTGTACTCTTTTTACTTTTTTTTTTTTTTTTTTTTTACGCTAGTATTACTATATTTAACGCCAACTTTATTGCTTTTTTTTCAGATAATAAGCCTTTTATTATTTGCTACAACTATTACTTTTAGTATAAAGCTTATTAAAAAATAATTAATAGTTATAATTGCTATAACCGCAAGCGTTATATACATAAATAAAGTATATACGCTAAAAATAAAATATATAAGCATAAAGTTACTAAAAATCTAATCTGTAGAGCATATACGTATTAACGCTATTTTAGTAGTATTTATAACAAAGCTTAGCCCAATCTCGGCCGGCCTATCTAGGTTGTTTATATAATAAAAAAAGCAAGAGCCTCCTTTTATAATAAATATTAAAAAAGCAAAAAAACATACAAGCTAATAAATATAATTATATTTATTTTATATTAGTATTTTTATTAATTTAAATATATTATATAATTAAGTCTTAAGTTTAATATTTTTTAATATAATTTATATAAATAAATTATTAAACTAGTTCTGCTAGTTTTTTAACCCTAAATTAAACAAAAATAGCTATAAAGTTATAAATAAAACAAGCTTAAATGCCTAGCAAGCGCTTCTAAAATTTTATTAATAACTTATTAATATTTAATTTTATTTATTAAAAATATTCTACTGCTTTATAGCAACCTATCACTTCTAGTTTAAAATTACTAATACTTTAAACAATTCAAAAATAAGTAGTTCTATTTCTATCTTATAATATATTTATTAATTGTTTATATAAATTTAAAATACCTGTACCGCATATACCCAAATAATAATGCAGCAAAAAAACGTACTACTCCAAGTAGTAATATATATCCCTTTTAATATTATAAATACTTTTATTTACCTTTAGTTTATAAAGTTATCTAATATAATTAAACGCTAACTTAATACTAAACATATTTCTATAAAAATATTCTATGTTTTTAATTTAAAAATTATAATTATATACTATAAATATTAGCTATTTATTATTTTATATTAAAAATATAAAAAACAGTAGTAAGCACTACTAATTAAATTATTTAAACTATTAAATTGGCTAATATAGCTAATATAAATATTACTTATTTTAATAAGATCTAATTTTAGAAATAGTTTATATATAGCTTAATAATAAAGTATAAATCAAATATCTAAAATAATTAGTTTAATTCTAACTATATAAATATTTATAAGTTTATTTTTATTAATTTGCTAAAGTTTTAAACTAATATAATTATAAAAGTAATAAGTTTTTAAATAATAAAGCAGAATATTTTTAAATAAAAATAAAATTAATTAATTTTTTTTATAACTAATTTAAGCATAAATTGTTAAATTAAAAGTTTTTTTTTTTTTAATAACTTTGCTATTATTTAAAAGTTCGTATTGCTTTAAATATTATAATATTAGTAGCTAATACTTATTAGTTATATTTAATTAGCTAGCCTTTTTATTTAACTTTATAATATAACTTATAATTATATATCTGTTTTGCTATTATATCTTTAACTTTTTATTTATTTAAGTTATTTATAAAGTCTAGCATAAATAAATTATATATAGTATTAGCTTTCTAAAGTTCAAGTAGTTGAATAAAAAAAATATTATAAAAGTAGGCATATTATATTAAAAATGCAAAGTAATACGCCTACGATTTAATATAGCTAAAGATCTAAAATAAACTAATAAATTTAAATATAAGTTTAAAATATTTAAAATTTAAGTTTTTTATAAATAATATTATTATATTTCTAACTTTATAAGTTATAAGTTTATATTTAATATTATAATATTTTTAATACTTTTTAACTATAATTTGTTACTAATTTTTTAAGTTATTTTTAATAATTTATAGTTTTTGTAATTATTTTTGTATTGCTAGTACCCCCTTTAAAGTAAAATTATCCTTAACAAATAGTTTAAACTTTAATATATAACTATATAAAGCTTTAAAAAATAACTTGCTAGTTATACTATTAATAGCTAAATTAATTATAAAATATGCTTAAAAGAATAGTTATAACTAATTAGTTTGTTTATTATTAATAAAGTATTTAAAGTAGTTTTTAATTATTTAATTTATATGCTTTGTTTGCTTATTAGTTCTAAAATAAAATATACCTAAATATTTTTTTTTAATTTTAAAATAATAGCATAAGTTTAACTAGAAATAACTAATAAAAAAAGAGCTACAATCTAATATAATATTTATAAAATTTTTATAAATATATTTAATTTTTTAATAAAATAAAGTAGTAAACTATATTAAAATTATTTTAATATTAATAAAAAATAAATATATTAATTTAATAAATCTATTAATAATTACTAAAATATAATTAACTTAATAGTTTTTATAAAAAATTAAAAATAGTCTAATTATAAAATCTATAAATAGTTCTTATATAAAACTAAAAATATAAATAAAGCATTAAGTTTGCTATATTTTTAGTAATGTTTTGCTTTTAATTTAAAGCATATTATATAATTATTTATATAATTATTAATATTTATTTTTATTTTTAACTAAAAAAACTTATACTATAATAGTTTAAATATATGTTTTTATTTAAAGTGCTTTACTAATAAGTTATTATAATATAATTTAATAAACTAAAAATAAATAGATTTTTTAAAAAAAATATAAACTTTATTTTTATAATATAAAAAAAATCTTTTAATTATTTATTAAAAATCTATAAACTTTTTAATATTAATATATTTTTTAATTAACCTATATTTAAAGTTTTTTTATTAAATATTCTAGATTATATTTTATAAACTTTATAATATATCTAAATTTTAAAAGTTCTTATTACTTACAGCTATTTATGCTTATATATATATAACTACTTATATAAAAATAATCCTTTTTTTAAAAAGTCGGGCAGCACACACTTTGCTTACTAATACCTTTAAATACTTATTAGAAATCTTAGTCTATACTACTACAATCTTTCTTTTTAATATTAAAAAAAAATTAATATTTTAGAACAAATTATTTATATAATTAAATTAGCACAATAAAAAATCAGCCCTATTTTACTTGCTTTGCTTATATTTAATAATAAAATCAAAAAAAACTAAATATATATACTAATAAGCTTGCCTTCTATTTAACTTCGGAGTTTTTATAAACGCTTAAAAATTACTATAATTAATTAATACTTTAACTAATAATTTATTTCTTTAAAAATAATACTACTAATACTTAAAACATTTTATAATTATAAGTATTTTTTAATTTAAAGTCCTATAATTTAATTTTATATTAGTAAACTTACAAAAATAAAACGTAACAAAACACTATTTATTCTAACTATCTTTTTAAAAAAAGTTCTTTACTAGCACTACTTTAAAAAAATCAGTTTTTATTAATATTTGCTTTTTAAAATTAAAATATATAAAAAAAATAGCCTTCCTAAATAAGTCCTAAAGCTTTTTAAAAGCTTTTATTATAAAACAATCTAAAAAATTTAATTTTTTTTTATCCTAGTTATGCCTTTTTTTAAATACTAAATCAAAAAAGCAGCAACCTAGAAATACTTTTTAATAAAGCGCCAATAAAAATTACAAAACTTTAAAAACTATTATAACTTATAACAAAAACTAAAAAATAACTACTATTTAATTATATTAATACAACTAAAATTTATTTTAATATTTTAACTAAATATAATATATTTAAAAAATTTAAGTTTTTTTTAATAAAACTAATATTTTAAAAGCTTAGTATATAACTTAATATTTTAAAGTTTTTTAATAATTTCTCGGACATATTTTATATAAGATTTTTATTTATAAAAAATATAAAAATATTATTTAAATATATAATACAAAATATATTTAAAATATTATTAAGTACTTTATATATATAGTTCTAAAAAGTAGCAAAAGTATTATATAAACCTATAAATATAACTAAAAATTTATAATAGCTATAATATATATAAAAGCTATTTTTTATTTATTTCTTTTTTTAATTCGGATATAATAATAAACGTTTTTTAAAATTAATTTTAATAAATATTTTAATATATACAAATCTATTTATTAATTCTAAAAAAAAAAAAAAAATATAGCAATTCTTTTATATAACATAGTTAAATTTTTTATAATCTATACATAATTTTAAACTTTTATTTTTTCTTAAAAACAAACAAAATAAAAACCCTAGCTAAACTTTTAGATTTTTATATTTTTTGTTAGCTATTATTTCTATAAGCTATTTTAAAGTTTTTTAAGTTTGTCCTAAGCTAATAAATAAATAAAATAATAAAATATTATAGCGTTATCCTATAGATTAATTGCTAAGTTTCTTTATTTAAAATATAAAAAAATACTAGCTTTATTAATATTAAAGAAATTAGCTAAGTTATAAAATTCTAGCAAAACACTTTTAAAACCGGTATAATTCCTTTTAGTTTTTAATTCTTCTAACTAAAAAAGTTCAAAAAAATATATAATAGTTTAGCAATATTTCTTATTTTTATAAGCCCTAACAAATTAATAAGCTATAACTAACTTAAAATATTTAAGCCTTAAGCTATAAAACTAACGATTCGAACTCAAATCAAGTATAATTTTTTAGTTCTTTAATATAGTTTAAAAAAAAGTACTAAATTCTTTTTTAACCAATTATCTTAATTAATAGCAATATAAACATACTAAAATTTTTAAGTTATTTTATAACTATTAATAAGTTATAAATAACCTAATAAGCGCTATAACTAAAAAAATCCACTTTTAGTAATATATTATAAAGCATAAATATAAAATAGAGCTTTTTTTAGTTTGTTATATAAAGCAAAAATATAACTAATATAATTATATTAGTACAAAAATCTAAATTAATAAATATTTTTAATAAAGGTTTTTTTAAGCTAATAAAATAAATATTATATAAAATATAAAATTAATATAAAATAAATATAAAAAGCTATAGTTTTAGCTTAAGCTTTATAGCTAAAATTAAAACTACTGTTTGTTTTTTTAATTATTACTTAAATATTTATTAAAATATACTAAAAAATTATATAAATAATCTTAGTCCAAATAATAGTTATTTTTTTATAAATAATAGAACGTATTAAAGTTTTTTATTTTAATTTAATTAAGTTTTTTAAATCTAATATTTTTGATTTTTTAGTAAGTATTACTGGTCGGATTTTTTATAATTATAACTAATATAATTTATCTTTTTATAATTAAAACAAAAAAAGTCCTAAATATTACTACTTTATTTCGGGCAATTATTAGAATTATTTTATAGCTATTTTTAAAATATATTAAAAATATATTAGCTAAAATATTTAAAAAGTAATAACTTTTTAAGTATATAATTATTAAAGAATCGCTAATTTAAATAAAGTTGTTTTAGCTAGTTATAGTACTAATAATTATTTTAGCTCTAAACTATATTATAATATTTTTAGTTTTAATAAAAATAATCTTTATTATTAAAATATTTCTATTTAAAAAAGCTTTAGTATTATTGCTAATTTTAAAGTTTATTAATATTAGTTTAATTAATATTTAAATATAAAAGTTTTTATTAAAGCTTTATAGTTTTAAGGGCTAAAGTTATTAGTTCTTAATAATGTTATATTATATTTACTATTACTAATTTTTTTTAAAATAATAAATTATTAAAATTTATAATTTTTTGTTAGAATAGATCGGTTAGTTTTTAGTAGTATAACATAGCTTTTTTTATTATTACTTTGTATTTTTTTTAAATTTTGATTTAGAACAAATATTAATTAAATATTCTAAGGTTTTAATTAGCCTATTATTAAGCTTTTTTTAACTACTAGCTAATACTTATAGCAAAAAAAATTAATTAGCAAATTAAAGTTTTAGTTTAATTAATAAAAATTTTTTAATTAGATTTATAAAAAAACAATTCTAGTATGCTTTTTTTTTTAAAAAAAACTTAATATTAATTTTTATAATCTTGGTTTATTTTACTGACTATATAAATAATTCAAGTCTAGGCCTATTAGAACTTTTTTTACAAATTTTTAAATATAAATTTTAGTTTTTTAATTTATTTAATTTACTAGTTATAAATAAACTATATAATAAGCAAAAAATATTTAAATTTTAAAAAACAACTAAAATTAACGTTTAACTTTTTATTATTATTATAATATTTATAATAATAAAATAATTAATAGTTAGAACTACCTAGATCTAACTTATTAAATAATAATAATAAAAATAAAAAAATAAATAATAAGCTAAAATTAAAAAAGTTATATTATTTTTAGTACTAACTTTTGCATTCTAAATAAAAAATATAAAAAAAATCTAAAAAGTTAAAAATTTAAAATTTTCTAAATCTTTAGTTTTTTTTTAATACTTATATTTTTTAAGTTTTTGTTTTAATATCGATTTATATATACTTATAAATTAAAATCCCTTTGATTTAAAAACAGTTTACTTTTATTTTTTTAGCTATTTACTTATTTTTTTAAGTTTTGCTTTAAGCTAAATATTTTGTTATAATAAAAATTAGTTAGCACTTTTAAGTTATAAAATACTATTATTATTTTAATAACTAAATATTAAACTATTACTAGGCTCTAATTTTTGATTTTTATTTAAAAAAAAATCAGTATAGTTTTATTAGTTATCTATAGCTAATTTTTTATATAAAAACTAAACCAAAGTACAAATAAGTAATTTAATTTTTTTTTTCTATTGGCCTACTACTAAAAAACCATATATAATACAAAATATGCAGTCCGTACAACCAGGTTAAGATTCCGTTTTTACTCTTGCCAATCTATATTTTTAGCTAAGAATACTAATCAGTATTAGGTAGCCAGGGGTACAATATTATATGTAACAAAAAGTAAGATAAATAGCTATATATATCGATCTATTTCTCTAACTATCCGTACGAAAGTAAACTTTCGTACTGGAGGATTCTTATATAGTAAGGGAATTCTATATATATACACCGCCTACGCAATTGGACTAACAGCCAATTGCTAGTGTTGTACGAATAGTCTTGTACGCAGTCGGCAGTAGCCTCGTGCGTAGTCAACACTATTATTACAACAATATTATTTAATAAACGCTTAAAAGTACTTTTATATAATATAAAAAGAATTAATATATAGTAGTACTTTTTATTTTATTAGTTAGATTATTAATCTTATTTAATTTAATAGTTTTTTAATCTATCAATAGCTTTAGTTTTTTTATTTTATAGCTCTAGTATAGTAAAAGTTTAGTACTATTTGTTTTTTTTAGTTTTTATATATTTGATTAATATATTAGTTAAAATAATAATTATTATATTATAATAAAAAGATTATAAAATTGAAATAAAAAAAGTATAGGTATTAGTAGGAAGTTAGAGTAGTATAAATATACTATTTATTTGGATTGTTATGTTTAAGTTTAAAAATTAATATTTATTAATATTTATAATAAAATATTATTTAATTATTATTTAATAATTATTGCTTAATATTATTGCTTAATAATTATTGCTTAATAAATTGCTGTTTAATAAGTATTGCTTGTTATAATATAATAAAATATTAATATTAGCTAACTAGATGTTTTGTAGAAATATAAATATTTTTTTTAGCTAGTTAAAAATATTAAAAAAAAAATATTTATTACTTTTGAACTATTTTAATTATTTAATTATTTTGAACTACTGAACTTATAATATAATTATTATTAAAAAATATTAAATTAGAATATTTATATTCTGATATAAATATTTTTTTTTTTTTAGTTTAAAAAGCGTTAATATAATTAGATTTAAAAAAATAGTATTTATTGATTATTTTGCGGAGCTAACTAATTTTATACTTTTAAGTATAAAAATAATTTAGCAAATAGATATAAGCGCCTAGTTTTAAACTTGGTAAAAAATATATAGTATTATTTTTGTACTATATAAATAAAGCTAAATAAAAAATCAAACTATTTGAAAGTCTAAGTTTACTTTTTAGTTAAGTAGTAAAAGAAATCTAAACCTAACTATATAGCAAAATAAAATCAAAGTATAGCTATAGTTATAAAGCAAAAAACTAGCTATTATAAAATTATTTATTAAAATAGAACTTAATAAAGCTATTTTAAAACTTTATATTAAAAAAACTAAAAATAAAAGCCTAGCTTTAATATAAAGCATTTTAGCTTATATTAAAATAAAAAATAATAATAATAGCCCGGTTTGTAAAAATAGTATTAATAAAATTAATAGTATTAATTAGATCTGCTTTATTTATATATATTAAACCTAACTATAATATATTAAGGCTTAGCTAATAAACTATTAGTTATTAATAATTTTATAATTAAGTTTATTTATTTTGTTTTTAGTAAAATATATATTATTAAATATTAAAAAACATTTAATAATAATATTAGTTTTGTATTAATAGTACTAAGCAATAATTATTTTTAGAAATAAATAAAATTAATAAATAATAAAACAGAAAGTTTTAAACGTGTTAAAGCTTTAATAAATATTTATAGCTAGGCTAATTTTAGCTAAACAACTTTTATAGTTAAATATAAAATTTAGAATATTTATTATAGCTTTTTATTTTTAACTAGTATATTTAATAGTATATAATATTATATTATAGCACTACTGACTGCTAGGTCCGCTATTCTATTACTACTTTGGTTTAAAGCAAAGCTTGTAAAGCTAAATAAGTAAAAGTAATATATTAGCTAAAATATTAAAATATAAAAATTTATATTATAAGCTTGATTTATTATTTTTGAAAAGATTTTAGCCCTAAAAATATATTTTAAAGCCTGTTTTAAAAGTTTTTATTTTATAAAGTAAGTATAAGTACTATATAAAATATATATAATATGGTGTTTTATGCTTTTTTTTGTTTTTTAAGCTTGTTTTATATGTTTTATATTTATTACAAATGTTTTAAATATATGATTTATTTAGCTACTTTTTTTAACCCAGATAATAATATATTAAAAAATGCTGAATAATTTTTAAAAAGCTTTTTTTTAATAGTAAACGTTTGTTTTAAACATATATATATATATATATTTTAATATATCTAGTTTAAAGTAGCTTTTTATACTAATATATTAAAAATAACAAAATATTAGCATAGAGGCAGCTACCAATTATAGCTGCTAATTATAGCAACTTTTTTATTAATATTTTTAGTAATCTTATATTTTTATATTTTTATTTTTTTAACTATTATTTTTTAACTATTATCTTTTTAGCTATTATTTTTTTAGTTATTATTTTTTTAGCTATTATTTTTTTAGCTGTTATTTTTTTATTTAATATTATAGTTATTCTTATTTTTTGCTACTTTTAAGCTTTGCTACTATACTGCTTAAAAAATAGAATAACAAAAGTAATAGTATGCTTTTTAAACAGTACAAACTAGAAATATATAGCAAAAGTTTTTTAAATATTATATTTATATTTGCTAATTTAAAATAGCTTAGTAAAATCTAAGTAATTATTTTTAGTTTTAATAATTTTTTAGAAAATATTTAAATTATTTTATAAAAAAACTAAATAGATTTTTATTTCTAGTTCTTTATTAATAAAATAATAATTTATATTATTAATACTTATAAAATATTTTAAATAATTAATATTTTTATAGTTTGTATTAAACTTATAAATAAACTTAGCAGTTTATTAAATTAGAGCTTTATTTATAAACTAGCATTTAAAATAAAGTATTATATTAATAAAAATATTATTATTAAAATTTAAAATATATTATAGTTTATTAAAACTATTTAAGTTTTTTTAAAGTCTAAGAATAATATAAAAACTATTTTAAACTTTGAAAATAATATTTAAACTGTTCTAGATTTTAAAAATAATATAAAAACTGCCCTAAACTTTAAGAATAATATTTAAGCTGTTTTAAACTTTAAATATAATATATAAACTTTTTTAAATTTTAAAAATAATATATAAACTGCTTTAAACTTTAAAAATAATATATAAACTGCTTTAAATTCTAAGAATAATATAGAAACTGTTCTAGATTTTAAAAATAATATTTAAGTTATTTTAGACTTTAAAAATAATATTTAAGTTGTTCTAGATTTTAAAAATAATATTTAAGTTATTTTAAACTTTAAATATAATATTTAAGTTGCTTTAAACTTTAAGTATAGCAAAAAAAATAAAAATAAAAAAAATAAAACTAAGTTAAGCATAGATTTTAATTATAACTATAAAAATAATAGTTAAAAAAACAATAGTTTAATAAATAAAAAATAAAAAGCAAAGCTATTATTAACTAATTAAAATAAAAATTAATAAAAAGGTTAAATAAATATAAACGTTTAATAAAGCTTTTAAATAAATATATAAATTATTTAATAATATTTTGTTTTTTTAACTAGTATACCTAACAGCATATAATGCTATACTATAGCACTACTAACTATTAGGTCTGCTATTTTATTACTTTAGCTTAAAGTAAAGCTTATAAAACTAAATAAATAAAAATAATATAAAATAAATTCTAATATTAAAAAGTATTAATGTCATAAATGGGAAGTTCACGAAGTCAGGTACAATATATAGAAGAATAAGTTATATATTCGGTAAGGTTAGCTTACAAGACTAAAGCTTGTAGA
Source organism: Ustulina deusta (assembly GCA_023159155.1). Classification (NCBI taxonomy): domain Eukaryota; kingdom Fungi; phylum Ascomycota; class Sordariomycetes; order Xylariales; family Xylariaceae; genus Ustulina; species Ustulina deusta. The sequence goes on along the minus strand of JAJNNX010000017.1, from coordinate 508,890 downwards.
AAGAAAATTCTCTATCGAAGTAGGTGCGGACATAGTATATATATATAGTAAGTATGGACCGGTCCCAGTATGCCAGGCATAACAACTATCCTCTCTTCTTTAGTTAGGTTATCCCTAACCTAATATATATAAGTATGCAAGATGCAAAGTATATAGTATAGGTGGGTAGTATATATATGCATAAATAAGAGGTAATTTAAGTACGGGGTTTATGCAGAATTAAAATAATATATATACGATTAGTGCAGTACAATTAATTAGATATTTATAGGTGTAAGTACATAAGTACTTATGTTATATTAGTAATATATAGTATTATTATTATTATTGCTAACATAAGTACCTTAGTATATATGTAGTATTATTAATTAAGAGTTTTGGTATATATATAGTGTAGTATGTATATATATGTTGTATACTTGAGTACATAGTGAATTTTAATGCTAGTAATTTAAATATGGGCCATATATAAATTGCCTATAAAGCTAATCTAGTTTTATATAAATATTCCAGCTTAGTCCCTTTTTTTTCTTTTTTTTTTTTTCTTTTTAGCTGCTGCTATTATTATTATCTGTTAGTTTTAGCTACTTACGCACATCGCCGCTATTATTTTTTACCTTTTTTGTACTCTTTTTACTTTTTTTTTTTTTTTTTTTTTACGCTAGTATTACTATATTTAACGCCAACTTTATTGCTTTTTTTTCAGATAATAAGCCTTTTATTATTTGCTACAACTATTACTTTTAGTATAAAGCTTATTAAAAAATAATTAATAGTTATAATTGCTATAACCGCAAGCGTTATATACATAAATAAAGTATATACGCTAAAATAAAATATATAAGCATAAAGTTACTAAAAATCTAATCTGTAGAGCATATACGTATTAACGCTATTTTAGTAGTATTTATAACAAAGCTTAGCCCAATCTCGGCCGGCCTATCTAGGTTGTTTATATAATAAAAAAAGCAAGAGCCTCCTTGTATAATAAATATTAAAAAAGCAAAAAAACATACAAGCTAATAAATATAATTATATTTATTTTATATTAGTATTTTTATTAATTTAAATATATTATATAATTAAGTCTTAAGTTTAATATTTTTTAATATAATTTATATAAATAAATTATTAAACTAGTTCTGCTAGTTTTTTAACCCTAAATTAAACAAAAATAGCTATAAAGTTATAAATAAAACAAGCTTAAATGCCTAGCAAGCGCTTCTAAAATTTTATTAATAACTTATTAATATTAATTTTATTTATTAAAAATATTCTACTGCTTTATAGCAACCTATCACTTCTAGTTTAAATTACTAATACTTTAAACAATTCAAAAATAAGTAGTTCTATTTCTATCTTATAATATATTTATTAATTGTTTATATAAATTTAAAATACCTTACCGCATATACCCAAATAATAATGCAGCAAAAAAACGTACTACTCCAAGTAGTAATATATATCCTTTTAATATTATAAATACTTTTATTTACCTTTAGTTTATAAAGTTATCTAATATAATTAAACGCTAACTTAATACTAAACATATTTCTATAAAAAATATTCTATGTTTTTAATTTAAAAATTATAATTATATACTATAAATATTAGCTATTTATTATTTTATATTAAAAATATAAAAAACAGTAGTAAGCACTACTAATTAAATTATTTAAACTATTAAATTGGCTAATATAGCTAATATAAATATTACTTATTTTAATAAGATCTAATTTTAGAAATAGTTTATATATAGCTTAATAATAAAGTATAAATCAAATATCTAAAATAATTAGTTTAATTCTAACTATATAAATATTTATAAGTTTATTTTTATTAATTTGCTAAAGTTTTAAACTAATATAATTATAAAAGTAATAAGTTTTTAATAATAAAGCAGAATATTTTTAAATAAAAATAAAATTAATTAATTTTTTTATAACTAATTTAAGCATAAATTGTTAAATTAAAAGTTTTTTTTTTTTTAATAACTTTGCTATTATTTAAAAGTTCGTATTGCTTTAAATATTATAATATTAGTAGCTAATACTTATTAGTTATATTTAATTAGCTAGCCTTTTTATTTAACTTTATAATATAACTTATAATTATATATCTGTTTTGCTATTATATCTTTAACTTTTTATTTATTTAAGTTATTTATAAAGTCTAGCATAAATAAATTATATATAGTATTAGCTTTCTAAAGTTCAAGTAGTTGAATAAAAAAAATATTATAAAGTAGGCATATTATATTAAAAATGCAAAGTAATACGCCTACGATTTAATATAGCTAAAGATCTAAAATAAACTAATAAATTTAAATATAAGTTTAAAATATTTAAAATTTAAGTTTTTTATAAATAATATTATTATATTTCTAACTTTATAAGTTATAAGTTTATATTTAATATTATAATATTTTTAATACTTTTTAACTATAATTTGTTACTAATTTTTTAAGTTATTTTTAATAATTTATAGTTTTTGTAATTATTTTTGTATTGCTAGTACCCCCTTTAAAGTAAAATTATCCTTAACAAATAGTTTAAACTTTAATATATAACTATATAAAGCTTTAAAAAATAACTTGCTAGTTATACTATTAATAGCTAAATTAATTATAAAATATGCTTAAAAGAATAGTTATAACTAATTAGTTTGTTTATTATTAATAAAGTATTTAAAGTAGTTTTTAATTATTTAATTTATATGCTTTGTTTGCTTATTAGTTCTAAAATAAATATACCTAAATATTTTTTTTTAATTTTAAAATAATAGCATAAGTTTAACTAGAAATAACTAATAAAAAAAAGAGCTACAATCTAATATAATATTTATAAAATTTTTATAAATATATTTAATTTTTTAATAAAATAAAGTAGTAAACTATATTAAAATTATTTTAATATTAATAAAAAATAAATATATTAATTTAATAAATCTATTAATAATTACTAAAATATAATTAACTTAATAGTTTTTATAAAAAATTAAAAATAGTCTAATTATAAAATCTATAAATAGTTCTTATATAAAAACTAAAAATATAAATAAAGCATTAAGTTTGCTATATTTTTAGTAATGTTTTGCTTTTAATTTAAAGCATATTATATAATTATTTATATAATTATTAATATTTATTTTATTTTTAACTAAAAAAACTTATACTATAATAGTTTAAATATATGTTTTTATTTAAAGTGCTTTACTAATAAGTTATTATAATATAATTTAATAAACTAAAAATAAATAGATTTTTTAAAAAAAATATAAACTTTATTTTTATAATATAAAAAAAATCTTTTAATTATTTATTAAAAATCTATAAACTTTTTAATATTAATATATTTTTTAATTAACCTATATTTAAAGTTTTTTTATTAAATATTCTAGATTATATTTTATAAACTTTATAATATATCTAAATTTTAAAAGTTCTTATTACTTACAGCTATTTATGCTTATATATATATAACTACTTATATAAAAATAATCCTTTTTTTAAAAAGTCGGGCAGCACACACTTTGCTTACTAATACCTTTAAATACTTATTAGAAATCTTAGTCTATACTACTACAATCTTTCTTTTTAATATTAAAAAAAAATTAATATTTTAGAACAAATTATTTATATAATTAAATTAGCACAATAAAAAATCAGCCCTATTTTACTTGCTTTGCTTATATTTAATAATAAAATCAAAAAAACTAAATATATATACTAATAAGCTTGCCTTCTATTTAACTTCGGAGTTTTTATAAACGCTTAAAAATTACTATAATTAATTAATACTTTAACTAATAATTTATTTCTTTAAAAATAATACTACTAATACTTAAAACATTTTATAATTATAAGTATTTTTTAATTTAAAGTCCTATAATTTAATTTTATATTAGTAAACTTACAAAAATAAAACGTAACAAAACACTATTTATTCTAACTATCTTTTTAAAAAAAGTTCTTTACTAGCACTACTTTAAAAAAATCAGTTTTATTAATATTTGCTTTTTAAAATTAAAATATATAAAAAAAATAGCCTTCCTAAATAAGTCCTAAAGCTTTTTAAAAGCTTTTATTATAAAACAATCTAAAAAAATTTAATTTTTTTTTATCCTAGTTATGCCTTTTTTTAAATACTAAATCAAAAAAGCAGCAACCTAGAAATACTTTTTAATAAAGCGCCAATAAAAATTACAAAACTTTAAAAACTATTATAACTTATAACAAAAACTAAAAAATAACTACTATTTAATTATATTAATACAACTAAAATTTATTTTAATATTTTAACTAAATATAATATATTTAAAAAATTTAAGTTTTTTTAATAAAACTAATATTTTAAAAGCTTAGTATATAACTTAATATTTTAAAGTTTTTTAATAATTTCTCGGACATATTTTATATAAGATTTTTTATTTATAAAAAATATAAAAATATTATTTAAATATATAATACAAAATATATTTAAAATATTATTAAGTACTTTATATATATAGTTCTAAAAAGTAGCAAAAGTATTATATAAACCTATAAATATAACTAAAAATTTATAATAGCTATAATATATATAAAAAGCTATTTTTATTTATTTCTTTTTTTAATTCGGATATAATAATAAACGTTTTTAAAATTAATTTTAATAAATATTTTAATATATACAAATCTATTTATTAATTCTAAAAAAAAAAAAAATATAGCAATTCTTTTATATAACATAGTTAAATTTTTTATAATCTATACATAATTTTAAACTTTTATTTTTCTTAAAAACAAACAAAATAAAAACCCTAGCTAAACTTTTAGATTTTTATATTTTTTTGTTAGCTATTATTTCTATAAGCTATTTTTAAAGTTTTTTAAGTTTGTCCTAAGCTAATAAATAAATAAAATAATAAAATATTATAGCGTTATCCTATAGATTAATTGCTAAGTTTCTTTATTTAAAATATAAAAAAATACTAGCTTTATTAATATTAAAGAAATTAGCTAAGTTATAAAATTCTAGCAAAACACTTTTAAAACCGGTATAATTCCTTTTAGTTTTTAATTCTTCTAACTAAAAAAGTTCAAAAAAATATATAATAGTTTTAGCAATATTTCTTATTTTTATAAGCCCTAACAAATTAATAAGCTATAACTAACTTAAAATATTTAAGCCTTAAGCTATAAAACTAACGATTCGAACTCAAATCAAGTATAATTTTTTAGTTCTTTAATATAGTTTAAAAAAAAAGTACTAAATTCTTTTTTAACCAATTATCTTAATTAATAGCAATATAAACATACTAAAATTTTTAAGTTATTTTATAACTATTAATAAGTTTATAAATAACCTAATAAGCGCTATAACTAAAAAATCCACTTTTAGTAATATATTATAAAGCATAAATATAAAATAGAGCTTTTTTTAGTTTGTTATATAAAGCAAAAATATAACTAATATAATTATATTTAGTACAAAAATCTAAATTAATAAATATTTTTAATAAAGGTTTTTTTAAGCTAATAAAATAAATATTATATAAAATATAAAATTAATATAAAATAAATATAAAAAGCTATAGTTTTAGCTTAAGCTTTATAGCTAAAATTAAAACTACTGTTTGTTTTTTAATTATTACTTAAATATTTATTAAAATATACTAAAAAATTATATAAATAATCTTAGTCCAAATAATAGTTATTTTTTTATAAATAATAGAACGTATTAAAGTTTTTTTATTTTTAATTTAATTAAGTTTTTTAAATCTAATATTTTTGATTTTTTAGTAAGTATTACTGGTCGGATTTTTTATAATTATAACTAATATAATTTATCTTTTTATAATTAAAACAAAAAAAGTCCTAAATATTACTACTTTATTTCGGGCAATTATTAGAATTATTTTATAGCTATTTTTAAAATATATTAAAAATATATTAGCTAAAATATTTAAAAAGTAATAACTTTTTAAGTATATAATTATTAAAGAATCGCTAATTTAAATAAAGTTGTTTTAGCTAGTTATAGTACTAATAATTATTTTAGCTCTAAACTATATTATAATATTTTTAGTTTTAATAAAAATAATCTTTATTATTAAATATTTCTATTTAAAAAAGCTTTAGTATTATTGCTAATTTAAAGTTTATTAATATTAGTTTAATTAATATTTAAATATAAAAGTTTTTATTAAGCTTTATAGTTTTAAGGGCTAAAGTTATTAGTTCTTAATAATGTTATATTATATTTACTATTACTAATTTTTTTTAAAATAATAAATTATTAAAATTTATAATTTTTTGTTAGAATAGATCGGTTAGTTTTTAGTAGTATAACATAGCTTTTTTATTATTACTTTGTTATTTTTTTTAAATTTTGATTTAGAACAAATATTAATTAAATATTCTAAGGTTTTAATTAGCCTATTATTAAGCTTTTTTTAACTACTAGCTAATACTTATAGCAAAAAAATTAATTAGCAAATTAAAGTTTTAGTTTAATTAATAAAAATTTTTTAATTAGATTTATAAAAAAAACAATTCTAGTATGCTTTTTTTTTAAAAAAAAACTTAATATTAATTTTTATAATCTTGGTTTATTTTACTGACTATATAAATAATTCAAGTCTAGGCCTATTAGAACTTTTTTTACAAATTTTTAAATATAAATTTTAGTTTTTAATTTATTTAATTTACTAGTTATAAATAAACTATATAATAAGCAAAAAATATTTAAATTTTAAAAAACAACTAAAATTAACGTTTAACTTTTATTATTATTATAATATTTATAATAATAAAATAATTAATAGTTAGAACTACCTAGATCTAACTTATTAAATAATAATAATAAAAATAAAAAAATAAATAATAAGCTAAAATTAAAAAAGTTATATTATTTTTAGTACTAACTTTTGCATTCTAAATAAAAAATATAAAAAAAATCTAAAAGTTAAAAAATTTAAAATTTTCTAAATCTTTAGTTTTTTTTAATACTTATATTTTTTAAGTTTTGTTTTAATATCGATTTATATATACTTATAAATTAAAATCCCTTTGATTTAAAACAGTTTACTTTTATTTTTTTAGCTATTTACTTATTTTTTTAAGTTTTGCTTTAAGCTAAATATTTTGTTATAATAAAAATTAGTTAGCACTTTTAAGTTATAAAATACTATTATTATTTTAATAACTAAATATTAAACTATTACTAGGCTCTAATTTTTGATTTTTATTTAAAAAAAAATCAGTATAGTTTTATTAGTTATCTATAGCTAATTTTGTTTATATTAAAAATATAAGAAGTAGTAGTAGGCGCTACTAATTAAATTATTTGGATTATTAGATTGGCTAATATAATTAATATAAATATTATTTATTTTAATAAAATTTAATTTTAAAAGTAGTTTATATATAGTTTAATAGTAAAGCGTAAATTAAATATTTAAAGTAGTTAGTTTAATTTTAATTATATAAATGTTTATAGGTTTGTTTTTATTAACTTGCTAGAGTTTTGGGCTAATATAATTATAAAAGTAGTAAATTTTTAAGTAATAAGGTAGGATACTTTTAAGTAAAAATAAATTAATCGATCTTTTTTTATAACTAGTTTGGGCGTAAATTGTTAAGTTAAGAGTTTTTTTTTTTTTAGTAATTTTATTATTGTTTAAAAGTTTGTATTACTTTAAGTGCTATAATATTAGTAGTTAATATTTATTAGTTATATTTAGTTAGCTAGCTTTTTTATTTAATTTTATAATATAACTTATAGTTATATATCTATTTTATTATTATATTTTTTATTTTTTATTTATTTAAGTTGTTTATAAAGTTTAGTATAAATAAATTATATATAGTATTAGCTTTTTTAAGTTTAAGTAGTTAAATAAAAAAAATATTATAAAAATAGGCATATTGTGCTAAAAATGTAAAACAATATGCTTGCGATCTAATATAGCTAAAGATTTAAAATAAGCTAATAAACTTAAATATAAATTTAAAATATTTAAAATTTAAGTTTTTTATAAATAATATTATTATATTTTTGATTTTATAGGTTATAAGTTTATATTTAATATTATAATATTTTTAATACTTTTTAACTACGATTTATTATTAATTTTTTAACTTGTTTTTAATAGTTTATAGTTTTTATAATTATTTTTATACTGCTAGTACCTTTTTTAAAATAAAGTTGTCTTTAATAAATAATCTAAACTTTAATATATAGCTATATAAAACTTTAAAAAATAATTTGTTAATTATATTATTAATAACTAAATTAATCGCAAAATATATTTAAAAAAATAGTTATAGCTAATTAGTTTATTTGCTATTAAGAAAGCATTTAAAGTAATTTTTAATTGTTTAATTTATATATTTTGTTTGCCTATTGGTTCTAAGGTAAAATATAACTAAATTTTTTTTTTTAATTTTAAAATAATAATATAGGTCTAACTAGAAATAATTAGTAAAAAAGGAGCTACGGTCTAATATAATACTTATAGGATTTCTATAAATATATTTAATTTTTTAATAAAATAAAGTAATAAGTTATATTAAAATTATTTTAGTATTAATAAAAAATAAATATATTAATTTAATAAATTTATTAATAATTATTAGAATATAATTAATTTAGTAGTTTTTATAAAAAGTTAAAAGTAGTCTAACTATAAAGTTTATAAATAGTTTTTATATAAAAGCTAAAAGTATAAGTAAAGTATTAAGTTTACTATATTTTTAGTAATATTTTATTTTTAATTTAAAATATATTATATAATTATTTATATAATTATTAATATTTGTTTTTATTTTTAATTAAAAAAACTTATGCTATAATAGTTTAAATATATATTTTTATTTAAAATATTTTATTAATAAATTATTATAATATAATTTAATAAACTAAAAATAAATAGATTTTTTAAAAAAAATATAAACTTTATTTTTATAGTATAAAAAATTTTTTTTAATTGTTTATTAAAAATCTATAGGTTTTTTAGTATTAATACGTTTTTTAATTAATTTATATTTAAAGTTTTTTTATTAAATATTTTAGATTATATTTTATAAATTTTATAATATATCTAGATTTTAAAAATTTTTATTATTTATAATTATTTATACCTATATATATATAACTATTTATATAAAAATAGTTCTTTTTTTAAAAGGTAAAATAATATATATTTTATTTACTAGTACTTTTAAGTATTTATTAGAAATTTTAGTTTGTATTACTATAATTTTTTTTTTTAGTATTAAAAAAAATTAATATTTTGGGGCGAATTACCTATATAATTAAATTAGCGCAATAAAAAATTAGTTCTATTTTATTTACTTTGTTTATATTTAATAATAAAATTAAAAAAAACTAAATATATATATTAATAAGTTTGCTTTTTATTTAGTTTTAAAGGTTTTATAAATACTTAAAAATTACTATAATTAATTAATATTTTAATTAGTAATTTATTTTTCTAAAAATAATATTACTAATATTTAAAATATTTTATAATTATAAATATTTTTTAATCTAGAGTTTTATAGTTTAATTTTATATTAGTAAACTTATAAAAATAAAACGTAATAAAACGCTATTTATTTTAACTATTTTTTTAAAAAAAGTTTTTTGCTAGCACTACTTTAAAAAAATTAGTTTTTATTAATATTTATTTTTTAAAATCAAAATATATAAAAAAAATAGCTTTTTTAAATAAATCTTAAAGCTTTTTAAACGCTTTTATTATAAAATAATCTAAAAAGATTTAATTTTTTTTTATTCTAGTTATACTTTTTTTTAAATATTAGATTAAAAAAGCAGTAATCTAAAAATATTTTTTAATAAAGCGCTAATAAAAATTATAAAATTTTAAAAATTATTATAGCTTATAATAAAAACTAAAAAATAGTTACTATTTAATTATATTAATATAACTAAAGTTTATTTTAATATTTTAACTAAATATAATATATTTAAAAAATTTAAATTTTTTTTAATAGAACTAATATTTTAAAAGCTTAGTATATAATTTAATATTTTAAAATCTTTTAATAATTTTTTAAATATATTTTATATAAGATTTTTTGTTTATAAAAAATATAAAAATATTATTTAAATATATAATATAAAATATATTTAAAATATTATTAAATACTTTATATATATAGTTTTAAAAAGTAATAAAAATATTATATAAACTTATAAATATAACTAAAAATTTATAATAGCTATAATATATATAAAAAATTATTTTTTATTTATTTTCTTTTTTAATTTAAATATAATAATAAATATTTTTAAAATCAATTTTAATAAATATTTTAGTATATATAAATCTATTTATTAATTCTAAAATAAAATAAAAATATAGTAATTTTTTTATGTAATACAGTTAAATTTTTTATAGTTTATATATAGTTTTAAACTTTTATTTTTTTTAAAAACAAACAAAATAAAAGCTTTAGCTAAGCTTTTAGATTTTTATATTTTTTTATTAGCTATTATTTCTATAAGCTATTTTTAAAGTTTTTTAAGTTTGTTTTAAGTTAATAAATAAATAAAATAATAAAATATTATAATATTATTTTATAAATTAATTACTAACTTTTTTTATTTAAAATATAAGAAAATACTAGTTTTATTAATATTAAAAAAATTAGCTAAGTTATAAAATTTTAGCAAAACATTTTTAAAACTAGTATAATTTTTTTTAGTTTTTAATTCTTTTAACTAAAAAAGTTTAAAAAAATATATAATAGCTTAGCAATATTTTTTATTTTTATAAGCCGTAACAAATTAATAAATTATAATTAATTTAAAATATTTAAGTTTTAAGCTATAAAACTAGTAATTTAAACTTAAATTAAGTATAATTTTTTAGTTTTTTAGTATAATTTAGAAAAAAAATACTAGATTTTTTTTTAATTAATTATTTTGGTTAATAGTAATATAAATATACTAAAATTTTTAAGTTACCTTATAACTATTAGTAAGTTTATAAATAACTTAATAAATATTATAACTAAAAAATCTATTTCTAATAATATATTATAAAATATAAATATAAAATAAAGCTTTTTCTAGTTTATTATATAAAGCAAAAATATAACTAATATAATTATATTTAATATAAAAATTTAAATTAATAAATATTTTTAATAGGGATTTTTTTAGGCTAATAAAATAAATATTATATAAAATATAAAATTAATACAAAATAGGTATAAAAAGCTATAATTTTAGCTTAAGCTTTATAGTTAAAACTAAAATTATTTTTTATTTTTTTAATTATTACTTAAATATTTATTAAAATATACTAAAAAATTATATAAATAATTTTAATCTAAATAATAATTGTTTTTTTATAAATAATAAAATATATTAGAATTATTTTATTTTTAATTTAACTAAGTTTTTTAAATTTAATATTTTTAATTTTTTAGTAAGTATTACTAGTTAGGTTTTTTATAGTTATAACTAATCTAACTTATTTTTTTATAATTAAAATAAAAAAAGTTCTAAATATTACTATTTTGCTTTAAATAATTATTAAAGTTATTTTATAGCTATTTTTAAAATATATTAAAAATATATTAGTTAAAATATTTAAAAAATAATAACTTTTTAAATATATAATTATTAAAGGGTTACTAATTTAAATAAAGTTATTTTAGCTAGTTATAGTACTAATAATTATTTTAGCTCCGAACTATATTATAATATTTTTAGCTTTAGTAAAAATAATTTTTATTATTAAAATATTTTTGCTTAAAGGGGCTTTAGTATTATTGCTAATCTTAAGGTTTATTAGTATTAGTTCGGTTAATATTTAAATATAAAAGTTTTTATTAAAGCTTTATAGCTTTAAAAGCAAAAATTATTAGTTTTTAATAATATTATATTATATTTATTATTGCTAATCTTTTTTAAAGTAATAAATTATTAAAATTTATAATTTTTTATTAAAGCAGATTAGTTAGTTTTTAGTAATATAATATAGCTTTTTTATTATTGCTTTATTATTTTTTTTAAATTTTAATTTAAAATAAATATTAATTAAATATTTTAAAGTTTTAATTAGTTTATTATTAAGCTTTTTTTAATTGCTAGCTAATATTTATAATAAAAAAAGTTAATTAATAAATTAAAATTTTAGTTTAGTTAGCAAAAATTTTTTAATTAGATTTATAAAAAAAATAATTTTAGTATATTTTTTTTTTAAAAAAGATTTAATATTAGTTTTTATAATTTTAGTCTATTTTGCTAACTATATAAATAATTTAAGTTTAGACTTATTAGAACTTTTTTTGCAAATTTTTAAATATAGATTTTAGTTTTTTAATTTATTTAATTTATTAGTTATAAATAAACTATATAATAAACAAAAAGTATTTAAATTTTAAAAAATAACTAAAATTAACGTTTGATTTTTTATTATTATTGTAACATTTATAATAATAAAATAATTAATAGTTAGAATTATTTAAATCTAATTTATTAAATAATAATAAAAAAATAAAGAGGTAAGTAATAAGCTAAAATTAAAAAAGTTATATTATTTTTAGTGCTAATTTTTATATTCTAAGTAAAAAGTATAAAAAAAATCTAAAAAGTTAAAAAATTTAAAGTTTTTTAGATCTTTAGTTTTTTTTTAATGCTTATATTTTTTAAGTTTCTGTTTTAATATCGATTTATATATACTTATAAATTAAGATTTTTTTAATTTAAAAATAGGTTATTTTTGTTTTTTTAGTTATTTATTTATTTTTTTAAGTTTTATTTTAAGCTAAATATTTTGTTATAATAAAAATTAATTAGTATTTTTAAGTTATAAAGTATTATTATTATTTTAGTAACTAAGTATTAAACTACTATTAAGTTCTGATTTTTGATTTTTATTTAAAAAAAAATTAGTATAGTTTTGTTAGCTATTTATAGCTAATTTGTTTTTTTTAAGAAGTATTAATCTAGTTAATAATTTAAGTTTTTTAGAAGCTATTATATAAATATATTATAAATAATTTTAAAAAAAAGCTTTAGAATTATTATAAATAAGAAGTTTATAAGGTTAGATATAATATATAAAAAGATAAGTTATATATTTAGTAAAGTTAGCTTATAAAACTAAAGCTTATAAAAGGAAGATTTTTTATTAAAATAGGTGCAGATATAGTATATATATATAGTAAGTGTGTACTAGTCCTAGTATGCTAGGCATAACATATATTTAGTAAAGTTAGCTTATAAAACTAAAGCTTATAAAAAGAAGATTTTCTATTAAAATAGGTACAAATATAGTATATATATATAGTAAATATGCACCGGTCCTAGTATGCTAGGCATAACAAATATAAATATTAGGTTAATTTGCTTATTATTAATATTTGGCTACTTTTTATAATATAAAAAAATAGCTAATAGTAATATTGCTTTTTATGTTTTATTTAACTAAAGCTATTATTATAAAAAACTTAAAAGTTGCTTTAGTTAGCGCTAATAAAAAGCTACGCTTTATACTTAGTATTAAAGCTTTAAATATAGCTTAAGTTCTATAAAAAGGGCTAAAAAATAAAGCAATTATTTTATAAATTTTTTAAAATAGTTACTAACCTTTATAGATTATTTGAACAAAAATCTAAAAATTATAGTTTTAAATATATAACTTATTAGCCCCTAAAAAGTAGTTAGTACAAACAGTTATTATTAAAACACTAATAAAAATATTAATAATTATTAAATTAAAGCTAAATTGTTCTTTTTAAATCTTGTTTGTAAATATTAGTTTAATAGTATATATAAAAAAAAGTTTAAAATAACTTTTATATAACTAATATTTAGCAAGAATAATTATTAAAATAGACTAATAAGCATACTTTTAAAAACTATAAGTTAATATATATAAAAAAAACTAAATAGCTGCCTAGCTAGAAAAAAAAATATTTTATAAAAAATTCTAACATACTTAACTACTATTTAAAGTTTTATTACTTAATATACTAAATATATTAGTATTATTATTATAATAATAAATTTAAAGTAATATTTATAACTAACCTAATTAATAAGTAACTAATAAAATATTTTTATAATATTACTAAATTTAAAATATGTTATATTATTTAGGTATATTATAATAATATTAAATATAAAAGCAATCTTAACTACTATAAATAATTAAAAAAAAAAGTCTAACTTTATTAATAATTTTTTTTAATACTTTTAGTTGTTAACTTATTTAAAGCTTATTTTTAATAAAAAGTTTTAAAATAGTTTTATATATTATTAATAATATTAAAATTAAAATTATTATAGTTTAATAATAAGATTTTATAATTTTAATATTTTTTATTAGTAAAAATATTAAATATTTTAGAGTTAACCTACTATTAAAATATATTACTAGTAAATATTAAAATAAAAATATAAAGAATTAATTACTTACTATTAATTATAATACTTAGCTTTTTATTTAATATTTTTATAAGCTTAAAAGCTTTAATAATATTTATAAAGTTTGATCTATAAGGTTTTAATATAAAAAAAAAATATTAATTTATTAATTATGCTTAGCTCTAAGCAATATAGTAATTTTATTATATATTTTTATAATAAATTTATATATAGTTCTATATAAGCTAAAGCTATTAATAAAAGTTAGAACTAGAAAAAAGTAAACTTTTATATTATATATAAATATCTAAACTAAAATACTTTTTTTAAATTTATATATTTTAAAAAAGCTAGGAATTAAAAATATTTTTGTTATAAATATAAAGCTTTAATTAATATAGCTATATTTTTACTAAATAAAATAATAATTTTTAACTAGCTTATAATTATTAGTAAAAAAATACTTGTTTATAAATAAATAATTAAAATTAATATTTTTAATTTAGCTTATAATATTATTAGTTATAATATATTTTAAAAAATCTAAAATAAAAATAAGTTCTTATTTATAAAACTTATATTTTTAAGCAAAGTTAGTATAAATATAAATATTATTTTGTTTATTTATAGCAAGTAGTTTTTTTTTAGATTAGAAATAATTAACAATAAAAATAATATTGCTTTTAGAATTTTTATTAATTAGAATTTCTAGAAATATTGTTAGACTTTTAAATTATTAGAAAGTTTGGTAGTTATAATAAATAGCTATAACCTAGCTAATATAAGTGCTTTTATTTATATTTTAGATATTTCTTTTTAAATAATAAATATTATAATTAATATAGCTATATTAAAACTTAATAAAGTTATTAAAAAAGATAGGATTATGAATATTAGGGCTTAAAAAATAATATATAAATTTATTTAAAATAGTTTAAATAGATCTAGCTTATTAAAAAGAATAGTATGTTTTATTAGGGCTGTTAATAAGTATTGCTATACCGAAGTATATTAAATTAGCTAAAATAAATATAAAAATATTCTTAAATAATTAGATAGGGTTAAAAAAAACATATTCTGTTTGGGCTAGTTAATATTATTGCCTATCTAAGCGGTATAAAAACAAGAAAATAGTAATTTATTTAGATTTAAAGCAATAAATTTAGACTAAATCTTTAAAAGTAGTAATTTTTTTAAACGTAACGTTTTAATATATTAATAGTTTCTGGAAGCTTATTTAACTTTTTAATATTTTTGCTTTTTTTAAAAAATTTAAAAAAAAATTTTTATTATAATATATTATTTTTACAAAACATTATTATATATATAATATAATCTTAGGGCTATTATAAAATTATTTATATTATAGCGTTAATAAGTATGTTGTTGGATTAATCGTACGCAATTATGGACCCCTTCGTACGAAGGGGTCTAGCCAAGGGGGGTCTAGGCCAAGGGGTCCGGCTAGGACCCACCTACAGACCCTTCCGTACGGAAGGGTATATAGGGGGCTCCCACCTACCCATTTCCTTCCTTTCTCTCCCTTCCTTTGAGTGTGGCATATAGTGAATAGACTGTATTCCACCAACCTTGCAGGCATGTACTGCTGCCTTGGAAATATGCAGTACACTCCATTCAAACATATGTTTTATAATAATAAATAATTTAAAAAAGTTAATAGTTAAAGCTTTAGGTTAAACTTTAGGTTTTTTTTTATTAATTATAGCAGATATTATAAATATAGGAATAAGCTTTAGCTTAAAAGTTTTAGTAAGCAATATAAATATTAGGCAGTTTTTTATTATATTTTTAGAAATAATATTATTTTTATTAATAATATTTTTAGTTTTATTATTATAAATATTAATATTTTTGTTATATAACTAGTAGTTAGCTAGGTTTTAAAGCTTAGTTATATTAGATATATTATTATTAATTATTTATAAAGTGCTATTTTTATTAAGTTAAATAATATAATTATTATTATTAGTATTTTAAACAAATATTTTTATTAGATTAGCTTTATTAAAATTTTAAGTATAGGTATTATTAGTATTAATTATTATTAGTAGTAATTATTATTAATTAAAAAAAAACTAGATCGAAATATTTATTGTTATACTAGTTAAAAATTTAAAGTTATTATTAGAGTTATTATTAGTATTAGTTTTATATCTAGTATTAAATATAAATATATTATTATTATAGCAAATATATTTATTATTATAAATATGCTTAGTTTATATTAAGTTTTTAGATTTATTAGATATAAAAATAGCTTAAGTATTATATTTTTTAATATTTTAAATAAAATAGGTTTTGCTTTTATGTTTAATAATTCTAGATATTATAAGTTATTAATAGGGCAGCAGGTTAATTAAAAAAACAAAAAGTATATATAATACGTTTGTAATACAAAAAAATAGAATTAATCCCTAGATTAACAAAGATTTTAAGGATTAGAAGGTGCAAAAAAAAAAGGTATTAAAGGTATAAAGAAGTACTTTTAATAGTTTGTAGCAGTAGTGCTTTTTTGTAAGTAGGAAGCAGTAGTAAGAACTATAATTATTTTGGGTTGCTAAGTACTTTTTAGGTATATATTTTTATAACTAGTATAAATATTTAAGTATTTTTTTTATATTTTTAGTATTTTTATATATTAAATAAAATTTAAAGAGATTTTTTATTTATTTTTTATATTTTTGTTTTTTTTTTTAAAAATATTATCTTGCTTAGTTCTAAAAAAAATATTTTTATAACTAATTAAACCTTTTTTTTCCTTTAATATAATAAAGCTTATTATAATTATTAGTAATTTTAAATATATTTTAGGTTTTTTTTAGAATATTTTTTAAAGATTTTTTTAAAGTTTATTTTATTTTTAATTTTTTTTAGTAGTTTTATTATATTTTTATATAAGTTATATTTATTAATTATTTAGTAGTAGATATAAATAGTAAGAATATTATATATTAATATTAAAAAAACAAAAAAAAAGCAAAAAAAAAAACAAAAAAAACTAATAGGGTATAAAGCAAAGCAAAATAAAAAAATATATATCCTGATTTTTTCTGCTTAAAGGCCAACTAGTAAAACTAAATATTAAAAAAAATTTATGCCTAAAAGTAGCTAAATAAAAAAAAAAGGAAAAAAAAGCACTTTATTGATTTTAAAGCGGCTTATTTATTTGTTAATAGCTTATTATATTTTATGCTTAGTTTTTAGCTAATTATTATAAATATATAAAGTATATATTATAAGCTATTGTTTTAGTAGTAATATTATTATTTTTAAAATATTTTTAGTTGTATTAGTGCTTAAGAACTTTAATAAAACATTTTTTTAATACCGAAGCAAATTTTGCTTTTTTTAGTATTATAAAGTAAAAATAATATATTTTTATATATTAAAGCATATTTTTGGCTGCTAACTACTTTATAGCTTAAAACTATTTTATAATTTTAAAAACTAGCTTTTAAAACATATTTAAACTTAATAAATATTTATATAATATTTATAACAACCTAAAAAATATAAACTAAAATATTATTATATATATTTTATATAATATTGTTTTAGTAAGCTTAATTTTTTATAATTAATATATTTTTATATATATTTCTATATTAAAAAAATATTTTCTAATAACTATACTTTATAAGCTAACTTATATAAATAAACTAAAATTAGCTCTATTTTAATATTTAAAAAAATAGCAAAAATAAGCTACTTAGCATATTTTTTAAACAGTTTTTATATTTTTATTAATAGTATATTTTAATTAAATAGCAATAAACCTAAAGCTTACTGCTATATTAGCTAATATATAAAATTTAAAATTTTTCTAATTATTAACTAAATATTAATAAGTAGTTATATATTTATATAATAATAACGTAATTTTGCTATATATTAATTTTATATTTTTGGTTTTTTTAGCTAAAAAATATTAATAGTAAAAAAAAATCTATTAATAAAAAAAATAAAGTTTATTTTATTTTTTTTATTTTATATATTAATTAATATAACAAATAAATAAAAAATAAATTTAATAAATATAGCTAGCTTTATATATATTTTTTATAATATTGCTTTTAATATTAGCTAAGCAAAAGCAGTAGTAATAACTTTTTATTATTATTTTTAATAATAATAGCTTTTTATAAATAAGCTATATATAATATTAATTTATTTTATAGTACTACTAATATATAATAAATATTAAATAAAAAGTAATAAGTATTAAGCATTAAATAAAAAGTAATAAATATTAAAATATAGTTAAATAAAACATAACAAATATTAAATAATATATAATAAGCTTTTTTAATCTATTTAGTGTTTATTATATATTTTGGGAGCAGGCGAACTAGGAGGGGTACTAGTAGGCAACCCGGAAAGACTTTTAAAAAAAAGAGCTTTGGTTATTTTTTTTAATTGCTTAAAGGCAAAAAAAGGTAAAAAGAAAAAGAAATAGCACTATAAAATCAAGATTTAATAATTTAAGAATTAAATTTTAAAAACTAGCTAAATAAACATTAAAAAACAAAAATTCTATATAGCAAAACAAAAAATTAAAAGCTTTTTTTTAACTATAACCTTTATTTACTATAATTTACTACTAGTGCAAACTTTTTATAACCTGCTTTTTAAAATTAAATAGTAAATTTATTGCTTTTAATTTAGCACGCTATAAAATTTAGCATGTTTTAACTAATAACTAATAAATTTATAGCTTATTAAATTAGTACGTTCTAAATTCTAACATATTTTAATTTTAGTATTACTTAAATATAATAAGCTATAAATATATTACTTATTAAGTTTAAGTAATTCTAGAGCTAAAACGTACTAAATTTTAAAACGTGCTAACTTAGTAAGCTATATATTTGATAGTTATTTTTTTTGAACTGATGTTTTACTGCTTATAGCTATTAAATATTTAAAAATCTTAGCGCTTTTTAAAATTAAGCCGCAAATATACAGTTTAGCAAAAAAGCGGTTTAAAAAGTAATATATTTATAGTATGAGCCGCTTACTACACGGAGCAATATATTTGCGGTTCAATATTTCTGAGCGGAATATTTGCGGTTACCCCTAACCCCCTAACCCCTGCTAAGTATGTAGGTACATTAGTATTAGCGCACCTAGCGCCTGCGATAAGCTAACACCCCCCCTTGCGAACCACCCCATCGCGACCCAGCTAAAAACGCGCTACTGACCCCAACCACCTCAATTAAAAATTGTTAAATAATATAACTGCGTTTAGTTCTTATGTTCTTTTTTTACCTTTATTTTTTTTAGAATTAACTTTTTTTTATTGCAATACTTTTATATAGCAACCAATAGCATACAGCAGCTATAGTTTGTGCTGCTTAACTTAATACTTTATAAAAATAAGTAGCTATTTAATAAAGTATTAACTAGTTATATATATACTATTGTTTTAATAATATTTTAATTAAAAAATAATTATATTAATATTTTTAAATCTTATTTTTATATTTTAAAACTAAACTAGCTAATTAAGCTATAAGTTAAGCTAGGCTAAGCTTTATATTTTTAATAATTAAATTTAAGTATATAGCTAAACATATATTATTAGTTTTTAAAAACTTTAAAATATTTAAAAAGTTATAGTATATATATATATTTTTTTTTATAATCTTAAGCTAAAAATTGCTAGATTAATATTTATTAGTTATTTATATATTAATAAAACAACTATAGCTAATATTAAGCTATTTTTTAAACGTTTTAAAACTTTTAAACTAGCAAATATATTTTTAAAACAATTTTTTAATATTAATAAAATAAGCATTAGCTAAAGCATAAAAAAAAGTTATTAAGTTATTTATAAAGCTTTAATATATATAGCTTTAAAAAAAAACATTAAAAAAAACAAATAAATAATATTTTTTAAATATATTAGTAATAAAAGTATTGCTTTACTATTATTGCTTATTTTTAAAAAAATTAATATTTAAAATTAATAGTTTTTAAATATAAATTATAGTTTATTTAAAAACTAGTAGTTTAAAACTTTGTTTAATAAATAAATTTATAACTTTATTATTATTAATTAGTTTATTAATATTTTTATTTTATTTGTTTAAAGTTATTTTAGTAATATATAAGTTATACTAATATATAATAGCTATAATTTATATATAAATAATAACTTTTTATAGTTTTATTTTTTAAACAAAATATAGTTTGTTTTTTATAAACTATACTATAGCTATATTATATAAGTATTAAATATTAGAGTTTTTAGTTTATTAAAAAAAAAGCTTAAAAATAAAATTAAAAAAATATTTAAAGGTTACTTTAGTATTATATTTTTTAAAAAAAATATAATTATAGTATATAAATAAGTTTGTAATATTATTTTATTACTAAAAACTATTAAAAAAATATAAGTAATAACTAAAATATAACTAAAAAATATTTAATTACTATTATTTTTAAAATATATTATGTTTAAAAATAAAAATATTATTTATAAAGTTTAATTAATATTTATATTAACTAATTAATTTAAAATACTTAAATATTAGCTTAAACTAAGCTAAATAAAAATTATAATACTTATAAAAAGCTAAAATTTATAATATATAACTTAGAAATTAGCTAGGCACTACTTTTTTTTTAATAACTTATTATAAAGGCTATTTTTTATAAAAGCTAGTAAAGTTTTTGATTAAAAAGCTAAAAAAAATTATAATTTTAAAAGCATATATTAAGTTATTAGAAGCTAAACTAGCTAAAAAAACTATATTAAAGCATAAGTTAGTTAAATTGCTACTTAGTTATTGTTTTATTTATATAACTTATGTATAGCAAGTTAAGCAAAAATTGCAATAGCAAACGCTATATATAAATAAAACCAGAGATAAGGACGTATTAGAAGCAAAAAAAACAAAAACTAAAGATATAATTAAGGTCAGAACGTTTTAATATTTAATAAAAACACTAAGGTTGGCTGTAAATACTATGTTGTGCTATAAATAATGGCTTCAAAAGTTGGTGGGTGGCTATTTTGGTAGCTGGGTCGCGATGGGGTGGTTCGCAAGGGGGGGTGTTAGCTTACCGCATATCGAGACAGGTTCAACCATGGAAGGCATCTGCTCCGGTAGAGTACCTACATGAGAAAGTGGCTAGCAATTGAGGCCAAAAAGATGTTATCAGCTATGCTGCTTAGTACCCAATGGCGGTTATGTCAGCTTGTGCTTGATTGCCGCCGGCAGTGCCCACCTCTCCTCGCGTGGCCAGCCCGATCTACTCACATCCCACTTTGAGTTTCCCGCGCAGACGACGGCCGGGCCTGCCATCATCGTCGTCGAAGATGTGAAATTGAGCCGACTATTATCCACTCTCCACCTGGCCCTCTGGCAGGGTGGGCTTCTACCGCACGCCCCTTGGATTACACTCAAGGTGTCGCGGCGTGCGGTGCTGGCATATGCTACCTTTACGAACCTGCGGACCATGACTGGCCTGACGGAGACGACTGGTTACGAGACAACCTCGGCCGCTGCACTTCCTAGCCTACCCGATTTTCAGATACTCAAAACCAAGGATGCCGACTCCTCTTGGCAGGTATCGAAGCTGCCCGAGGGCTCTGAATCGTGGCGCTCACTAGCAAACTAGAAATTCTACATGCCTCGTGCAGGTCCTTCAACAGCAGGCATGGTAGACATGGTATGCAACCGTTTTTCACTAGTTCTCACCTCGCTGGCACCTGTGCATGGGTATTTGATACATTGAGAACATCCAGAACTCCCTGGATGCAGCAAGATACCTCCCAGCGACATTATGAATTAAGCTAAATGTCCCAGTGGATTCGTATGGCAAGCGGGGAAAACATCACGTCCGAAGCATTGGCGTACATCGCAGACTCGTTTCCCTACAACCTACACGCCTTCCTTACGGCGTGGCCGGCCGACCGCGCCGAGCGGACTCGACGGGACAGTCGGCGCGTGGCTCTGTGGTTCCCAACGCTTACAATGAACCTGGATATGAAAATGGTACTGCCAAAGGAAGGTGTTGAGTGGTTGGCTGTGCGTATCACTTCGAAGCAAATCAAGAATGGGATGTTCGATCTCGATATAACGATACGAAGCGTGGATGGTGAACTAGTGGCCCTGAGTCACCATGTTGCCATGATTGTTAGTATAGAGAGAAACACCGGGAAAATCGAGAGCTCTACACCCAAACCAACTTTGTGAGTTAGTTTAGGCTGGCTACAGGCAGCCAGGAACCCGGTCATGTCATGAGTGCTTTATGCCATCAGAAATACTTAACATATAAGAATAGATTTAAAGAGGTCTCCGAAGTCTCTAAGAAAGGTGACGGCTTGATTGGAAATATTGGCAAAAAGTCATGGTATGGTGGTGAGATAAGGACATCATTATACACGCCCGTTGCAACATATACAGTAATGCTGGTTACAATGTAAAAACAGGACGTCCGTACCTTTTGTGTCTTTAAGTACAAGAAATGTCTTCTTCCTTCAATTCACTTTTCGCACAGCTATGGCCTAGGATTAACCCATCTTCGTCTCGAAATTCTTACTCGGTGTGATAAAGGCTCTCAAAAAAATGGGTAACTACTCAAGTGTGTTGCATCTCCTGTTTCAACATAGGGGTAATAGCAAAGTAGCAGGGCTGAGTCATCGGTCTCGCGACTGCATTGCAGCGGTGATGGGCTAAATCTGCCAACGCGTTAATAATGTACCTTTGTTGGTTTATGAGGAATTGTCCAGCGACTAACATTCATGAATACAATGCCCGCTTCTATGTTTGCCTATTGTTTGACCAGTTGCACAGAGACGCGTCAAAGTTTAGTGCAACAAGCTACCTACCTACTCATTCTTTCCTACCCAAGGAGACGGACTTGCACCAATTCTCACACTAGAAACGTAAATTTTTTTTCTCGATACTCACACAACTCACACGGTTCACCATCTCTGAACATGGACCCATCTATTCCGAATTTACTTGGGTTACAGGGTGTAGAGATCAAGACGCCTTTAGACCCAGACTGGGAATTTTATTCCTCCACTTACAATCGCCGTGTCCCAGTTACACCGAGAATCGTGATCCTCCCGGCGACTGTTGAGCAGGCCGCACAAGCTATTCGTTGGGCTGCCGCGTGCGGTCTTAAAGTCCAAGCTCGATCGGGCGGCCACTCGTATGCGTCGCATAGTAATGGTGGAGTGGACGGTTCTGTGGTGGTCGATCTACGAAAACTTCAAGACATTAATATCAGTGGAGATGGCATTGTCCGCGTGGGTGGCGGCGTGAGATTGGGAAACCTAGCCTGTGCTATCTGGCGAGACGGAAGAGCACTTGCCCACGGCACATGTCCAACTGTTAGTATCGGCGGACATTTTACCCATGGTGGCTTTGGTTTCACATCTCGGACCTGGGGCTTGTCTATGGATCAAATAGTCCGTCTAGATGTTGTCATGGCAAATGGCCAGGTTGTCCAAGCGTCGGAATCAGAGAATAGCGATCTTTTTGTGGTGAGTTGTCTATTCTATCGTTTATTTCTAGCGGAATGCAGCTTCCCAAGCTAAAACATCAGATCAGGCAATGCGCGGAGCCGCGGACTCGTTTGGCATTATCGCCAACTTCTACCTTCGCACACAAGAGGCGCCCAAGACTGTCATCAAGTGGTCCATCGAAGTCCCCCAGGCTATGAAGACTGTCGAAAGCGCAGCGGAGACCTTCCAGTATATCCAGGACTTCGTCAATAACACGTCTACCGTTGATAGATACCTGAACCTTATGATCTTCCTCACCCATGATCGTTTCACCATCGAAGGTACATACTTAGGTGACGCTATGCGATTTCATGACAGTATCTTGATGCCGTTGCTGCAAAGATTCCCCGTGAAAGAAGGCAGCCGGTCTCGCTACTGCCCGGTTGGCTGGCTGGAGTTGCTGCAGCAGTTGGCTGGCGATAATGGTCTCGACGTCGGTCCCACCTATGAAGAGCACTTAACATTCTTCGCCAAGAGCGTCGCGGTTTCTCATCCTGGGCTGTCTAAGGATGAGTTACAGAACTATTTCAGGTGCCTCCTGTCCGAGGGCAAGTCGACACCGATTGATTACTTCATCGGCGTCCAGCTGTATGGCGGGGCTGACAGCCAGATCACTGCCAACACTACGCGTGACTCGTACGGGCACCGGGATGCCATGTGGATGTTTCAGCACTACGGCTCTGTCAACGACGGGAAGTTTCCGGAAGAGGGTATTCGGTTCTTGGACAACCTGAACAAGGCGCTAGGGCCTAGACACGGTGCCTCTAATAACTATGCTGACCCCTCGCTGGAGAGGGACGAGGCACACAAGCTGTACTATGGCAGGAAGCTTGAGGGGCTCATGAAGCTAAAGGGAGTGCTTGACCCCCAGAATGTGTTTTCTCACCCACAGTCAATCCGAAAGGAGTAGGGTCATAGGAATGATGTTTTACCATTGATGATAGAGCAACGAACGAACTGGACCCAGGACGCAATACGTTTTGCAGCAAAGAGAGCGAAATGAAAAGGACGGCTTGGCCAATAACGAAAAATCTGGATTGAGTGATCATGTCTGATGTTTTCCTGATGTGCAAGTAGATTGTGCGCTTCCCTTGTCTACCACATGAAAGCTCAAGTCTCACTTGTGCATCCAGGTGGTGTTCATTTTGTTTTCTACCATTCAAATAGGCTGGGGCGGTAAGTTGCAATGTGAGAAGATCAGATTTGATCATGAAGCAGTCATTGACTGGTTCGAACTAGCGATAGAAACCATCGCTGAACCGTAATTGTCAACAAATGTGGATGCAAGAGAAAGGAGATCAGGTATCTACATCCAACCTCTCTCGCTCGGGCAGATTCCCTGAAGTTCCTTTGATACCATACTACCTAGGTAGTAGGTAGGTATCTTAAATATCTTAAAACGATGGTCAAGGAAGAGGCTATGTGGGGCAAGTGAGACATGATAACGTGGATCCTTCTACTATGTACCTAGGTACCTAATGTCGGACCATTGATAGCGAAGCGAATGGGCACTGTGAGCCCTAGGCAGCCGGTACCGACCCACACAAATAACTGGGATAAATACCTCCCACAACCATAGAATACATCTAAGCCACCACCGTGACTAGACTAGATCTGTAGAGGGTCCGTATCGGAGGCACATACCGAGGTACCTTAGTCGCCTCCCGTCACAACGGCCATCCGAGATACCCAGGCTAGATATTGTCATCAGAACAAGACGGGAATGATATGGCCTCAGAAGCTCGACTCCCTCTGCCAATGCGCTCCCTTGAGCGTCCCTACAACTATGTCTCCCGAGCGCTAGTCGCTGCCTCGTATCCTCTACGGGGCATATACTATTTCTTACGTCATCCAGCATTCTACCCTCTATTCCTAAGTCGACTACTGCCTCTCTCTATCATCTCGACGCTTGTGTATATGATACTCTTTACCTTTGCTTTCCTACCCCAATTCGCCTTCTTAGCCATATTCCATGGTCGCGCTGCATGGCTCAACGCGGTGGTGCTCGTGTTAGGCGAGGGACTAGTCATCATCCAGGGTCTATTCGAAGGCTTCTTCGTCGACGAATGTCGTGTGGATGTATTTGATGTGAGGCACCCCTTACCTACCCTAGTATTTGCCCTTCTCTTGGAGCAGATGCAAAAGTTATGCTGTGCGACAGCAATGTGAAAACTGCCAAAGCCGTGCTTTTGCTAACCCTGCACAGGCAACCCTCATCAACAAAGGCCTC
This sequence comes from Ustulina deusta, assembly GCA_023159155.1. Taxonomy (NCBI): domain Eukaryota; kingdom Fungi; phylum Ascomycota; class Sordariomycetes; order Xylariales; family Xylariaceae; genus Ustulina; species Ustulina deusta. Next base: position 482,723 of record JAJNNX010000017.1, on the reverse strand, counting down.
GAAAGCCTCGTCGCGCCGCACCGACTCCTATTCCCTAATGCCCCAAACTCAGTCAAGAAGCTTGGCAAGCCAACCAGCGCAGCAGTTTACCAACCGTGGAGCCTAATTCAGATTGTCGAACTCATCATCTGTCTACCGCTTAACTTCATCCCGTACGTCGGCACACCAGCCTTTCTTATCATCACCGGTGCGAGGCTCGGAACCTTTGCGCACTACAGATGGTTCGAGTTGCGCGGACTAAACAAGAAGGAGCGCAAACTTGCCATTCGAAACAGGAGTTGGGAGTATACGTGGTTTGGAACAATGGCTATGATACTGGGGCTTATACCTATACTATCCTTCTTTTTCCTCTTGACCTCGACAGCAGGCTCAGCATTATGGGCGGCGAAACTGGAGAAGCAAATGCGTGTGCCCCCAGAAGCACCAGGAGAAGGGCAGGACCCCGACGAGCCGCCTCCCCCTTATGTGGACAATCCTATATGAAGACTACTGTAGGCGTGATAGACTTGATAGGTTTCGGAAGCAAAATCAAGACGAACTACATCTCTCTCGCTTTATTGGATAATCCGTATCGCGTGTTCTATCTGTCGTTTCGCTACCCGATATAATTCTCAGCTGCCTGCGGCATTGCCCTCGTGCCTTAATTGGAAGCTAAGCATGCGATGTAAGTGTTGTCTCTTCTGTCGTACTCAGCCCGTCTCCAGATATGGCTCCGTCGAGTCATTGCCGGCTAATCATCAATATTTTACCAGATGCTTCGCCGGGGGCCATGAATGCTTTTCAAGAATACCTACCTCATTCCTAACTATATCTTCCACATCTATATCTAACTGTTTGTTGAGCTACTTCTCTAGATACCACGTGGAGGTTGTACCACCTCCAAGTCCTTACATGCATGTATCTCGTCTTCATTCAATATCGATTTAGATTATCGTGTACGCTGTATCATTACTGGGCGCTTGCAACAGGCAGTACTAATACCGTAGTCCTACGTTGATAGCATTACAGCCGTCGTCTCGACATAATGGGTATTTTGTCATGTTCCCAATTTCGCATGATGGACTGAACAAGGAAGCCCAATTCTATTTACGCATTCAGATACTTCCCCATCATCTACACGTGCTACCTAAAATGGGAGACGGCGTGTTGTGGAGTGTCATATCGTTGGTAATTACACCGCCCATAATTCGTCGTGGTTCCGACTCCCTCCAGGTGTTCATCAAGCAAGTACTAGTACTAACAACTTATCTCATAGATGTGCTGTATAATTCTTGTCACGCCTACAGCCTCCCACTTTCCGTCTCTAGAGATGAAAATAGCGCGAGTGGGGAAGTGTCTACAGCATACCTCCATTCGACGTGTCGGGCTTTCCCATGTTGATTTTCGAGGAGAAGGTGCTCTGAGGCACGTCTGGCTCTGCGGCTTGCTGCCTGCCGGGATAAGTAATATGGGCAGGGCGGATGGTGTAGGCACCTGCTCGGGTTCTGGCGACAGGGCCAATGACATCGTGAACTGTCAATGTGCCTTCCCTCTCCTTCAACGTATGACGCGCTCACTTTCTTCATGGGAAGGCACGACATGTAGGGCACACACAGTTTGTGTTTCGAGCCAGAGAGAAAATTTCTCTCCTGTTTTCCCACTCATTCCTTTCCCATCCGCTCTCCTCGACTCTCTCCATCCCAACTCTTCGTTTCCACCTCCTCACCTCCTCACCTCTCATCTTCCTCCTCATCCCTCTCCCTCGTCTATCCGCCATACGCCGCCATTCGTTATAACTTGCCATACCAGCATCTATCCCACATCCATCAGCATCCAGTCAAGCATCTAGACCTTCATCCACCATCTGTTCGGGCCTTCAACTACACTCGGCCAAACAAGCATGCGTGTTGACGCCCTCCTGGGCCTCCTCGGGGCTGCTGGCCTCGCAGGTCTATCCTCCGCTCAGCAGTATGGCAATTCGTAAGTACAGTTTCTCTTTTACTACTCCAACGGCACTGCCTCTCTTGTTAGATTGAGCTGCATCTCTTGATTAAGCTGAGGCTAACTTACCTGAACTCCATAGGCCTGGCACTTCTGGAGGTGGAAATAATCCTAACAGCGGGTCAGGCCCTGGCACTGGATCTGGCCCTGGTACTGGATCTGGCCCTGGTACTGGATCCGGTCCTGGTACTGGTTCGAGTCCTAACAATGGACCTGGCAGCGCACCTGGCCTCGGAACTTGTCCTGTTCCGCCAACTACTACTGTCTTCATCACTGTCACTCCTGCTGTTCTTCCCACTGCCATCTCAACTGTCGTTTCTACTGTTACCGTAGCTATACCTCCCGGTCCTGGTAGTCCTGGTCAAGGCGGCCCTAATCAAGGCGGCTCGGGCACTGGTCCTTCCGTCACATCTTATTTCCCATCTGGTACTGGTCCCTTCCCCTGGTCTCCCGCCCCCTTGTCAGCGACTAATCCTGCTGTCTGGTCTACTGATTTCCTCACTCTCACTTTGCCTCCCGGCCCGGGTCAAGCATCTCCTAGCACTATCACCTACACCATTGTCTCTCCACAGGGTTCCAATCCCTCCGGTACCAATTACGGCGGCCATCCGCAGACTATTACCGTCACCCAGCCAGCGGCCGGTGGGCCAGGAAGCGGTGGTTCTGGTGGTGCTCCTGGTCAAACAAATGGCCCTGGCAGTGGCGGCCCTGGTAATAACCCAAATATCGGTACAAACCCTACACCACTCACCATCACCGAGACTATCCCGGCTGGTGGTTCGCCCAACGGTGGTCCCGGCGGCTCTGCTGGTAACCCGAATATCGGTACAAACCCCACACCACTCACTATCACCGAGACTATCCCGGCGAGTGGTTCACCCAACGGGGGTTCAGGTGGTCCTGGTGGTAATCCCAATATCGGTACAAACCCCACACCACTCACTATCACCGAGACTATCCCGGCTGGTGGTTCACCCAACGGTGGTCCCGGCGGCTCTGCTGGTAACCCGAATATCGGTACAAACCCCACACCACTCACTATCACCGAGACTATCCCGGCGAGCGGTTCACCCAACGGGGGTTCAGGTGGTCCTGGTGGTAATCCCAATATCGGTACAAACCCTACACCACTCACTATCACCAAGACTATCCCAGCTGGTGGTTCGCCCAACGGGGTTTCAGGCGGTCCTGGCGGGAATCCCAATATCGGTACAAGCCCTACTCCCAGGCCCCCCTTTACCTTTACCGAAACTATCCCAACTGGTGGTTCAGGCAATGGCGGTCCGGGCAACAGCCAACCAACAGGCATTCCATACGACACCGGCAATTATCCCACTACTACATCTCCATCCACTATTACTATTACCGTTCCTAATGGTGGCAATGGTGTGTCCAGCCCCCCTTCTTCAGGTGGACCCTCACTTGGGAGTCCCAATGGTCCTGGTGGCCAAGGTGGCGCGTCCATCATTCCCACTTCAATCCCGCCCGTCCCGCCCGGCCCATTCTCTGGTCCTTTCGGCATCTCCTCGTCGCCATCTCAGACCGAGAATCCTTTAAGCCCATTCGGTGGCATCACTCCTTCGGGCCAATACACAGGAACAGCTCCCAATGGAGGCAGTGGATCTGAGGGTAACCAGCCTCTACCAACAATCACGATCACATTCCCTGGCGGATCTCCAAGTAGTCCCAACGGTGGTGTAGGTGGAAGTGAACCTCTCCAAACCCTCACCATCACAATTCCTAATGGATCACCAACTGGACCTAATGGTGGCGCAGGTGGAAGCCAATCTCCCCAAACCCTCACCGTCACAGTTCCTAATGGATCACCGACTGGACCTAATGGTGGTGCAGGTGGAAGCCAATCTCCCCAGACACTCACCGTTACCGCACCCAACGAATCACCGACTGGGCCTAATGGTGGTGCAGGTGGAAGCCAATCTCCCCAGACACTCACCGTTACTGCACCCAATGGATTACCGACTGGACCTAATGGTGGTGCAGGTGGGAACGGACCTCTTCAAACACTCACCATCACCGTACCCAACGGAGGCAGCGGGAGCGGACCTCTTCAGACACTCACCGTCACCGTACCCAACGGAGGCAGTGGGAGCGGACCTCTTCAGACACTTACTGTCACCGTACCCAACGGAGGTACAGGTGGGAACGGACCTCTTCAGACACTTACTGTCACTATACCCAACGAGTCACCCACTGGGCCCAACGGTGGTGCAGGTGGCAGCGGACCTCTACAGACACTAACTGTCACCGTGCCTAGCGGATCACCGACCGGACCCAACAACGGCGGTGCAACTGGGAGCGGACCTCTGCAGACACTAACTGTCACCGTACCCAATGGCGGTGCAGGCGGGAACGGACCTCTTCAGACACTCACTGTCACCGTGCCTAACGGATCACCGACCGGACCCAACAACGGCGGTGCAACTGGGAGCGGACCTCTACAGACACTAACTATTACCGTACCTAATAGTGGCGCAGGCGGAAACGGACCCCTTCAGACACTTACTGTCACTATACCCAACGGGTCACCGACCGGACCCAACAGTGGCGGTGCAACTGGGAGCGGACCTCTGCAGACATTAACTATTACCGTACCTAATAGTGGCACAGGTGGGAGCGGACCTCTTCAGACACTCACCGTCACTGTACCCAATGGCGGTGCAGGTGGGAACGGACCTCTTCAGACACTCACCGTCACAGTACCTAACGGAGGCACAGGTGGGAACGGACCTCTTCAGACACTAACTGTCACCGTGCCTAACGGATCACCAACCGGACCCAACAGCGGCGGTGCAACTGAGAGTGGACCTCTGCAGACACTAACTATTACCGTACCTAATAGTGGCGCAGGCGGGAACGGACCCCTTCAGACACTTACTGTCACTATACCCAACGAGTCACCCACTGGGCCCAACGGTGGTACAGGTGGCAGCGGACCACTTCAAACACTCACCATTACCGTACCCAACGGAGGCGCTGGTCCCCTTCAAACACTAACTGTCACCGTACCCAACGGATCGCCAAACGGCCCTAACGGCGGGTCAGCTGGAAGCCAACCTCTTCAGACCCTTACTCTTCCAGCACCCAATGGATCGCCAACTGGCCCCAACGGTGGTGAAGGTCAGAGCCAGCCGCTACCAACGCTCACTGTCACGGTACCTGGACAGTCCCCTACCAATTATGGTGCTGGATCCATCCAACAGGGTGGTACCGGAGGACCCAGTGGTAGCCAACCTCTTCCCACTGTCACCATTACTGTACCAGCAGGGCCAGGCACTGGTAATGGCGGTGCACCTAGTGAGAGTCAACCCCTCCAAACTCTTACCCTAACTATCCCTGGGGAGGAAGGCCCGGGCGGAACCCAGCCTCTCCAGACCATCACTGTTACTATCCCTTCTGGAAGCCCCAGCGGCGCAACTGGTGGTCCTGGATCTGGACAAAGCCAAACCCCTCAAACTCTTACTGTTACAATCCCTGCATCCCAAAGCCAGTTAGAAGGCGAACCGCAAACCCTCACTATAACGGCTACAGGAGGATCACCAAGCAACGGTAACCTCCCAGGCTCCGGTAGCCAAGGCACTTCATCTTGCGATGAGAACGGACTCGGCTCACCAAGCGGCGGACCATGGTCGCCTTCGCAGAGTGCAGGCATCCCCGGAGGTCAAGGAGGCCAACCTGGAGGGCCATCATCCGGTCCTCGGCCCACCCAGTCTGCTGGCGGCCAGGGAGGCCAGCCAGGCTCTCCTTCGAATGGCCCTTGGTCCCCTTCGCAGCCTGCTGGTGGTCAATCAGGTTCGCCATCAACCGGACCTTTTCAGACTTCTGGTGGCCCGAACGGTGCAGGCCCATCTGGCTCCCCATCCAACGGGCCTTGGTCACCCTCTTCTTCTGGTGGCCCAGGCGGTCAATCAGGATCTCCTTCATCTGGCCCATGGCCTGAATCTGTCAACCCAGGTGGTCCCCTAGCCAGCACTTCGCCTTGTACTGAAAGCGGCCCTGGCGCTTCAGGTGTGCCATCAGCATCTAATACAGGGGGTTCACCATTTCCAGTAATTACTTTGACTTTGTCTGAGATACCAATTCAACCTAGCAACACCGGCAGCGGTGGCTCTCCATCTCCTCTAGCCACCCAAAGTAACTCAGCAAATCCAAACAGTGCATCGAACCCTACCTCAGCTGGGCAAGGCGGTCCTTCCGGTGGCCAAGGTAGTCCTTCTGGCGGATCTTCTGAGCCTTCGGGCAATCCCACCACGTCAGGCGGCGGCCCGGGTGCTCAAACTGAGCCCAGCCCAAGCGGCGGATACGGGGCGCCTGTAGTGAGCGAAACAACTCTTTTCCCTTCTCAAGAATCGGGCAGTAGTGCCGCGAACTCCCATCTCGCCCCGAGCACGACTACAGCGCCATCATCTTCACTGGCTCCAGGTGCTGGACAATCTGGTTCCACATCACCTGTTTCCACTGGCCCTTCACGGGGCCCTTTTTCATCTGTACCAAGCAGTGGCTGGAACTTTTCCACGTCTGCCTCTCAAGAAGGGCCTGCCAGTGAATCCACAAGCTCTCCCCGCGCAGGCTCCAATCCCAGCGAGACCACTTCCTGTACTGATTCAACCACCAAACAGAGTGAATCAGCCTCAACCCCCTTGTCGCCTGCCTTAACTTCGCCCAGCGAAGCAACTGCCACATCACCATCTGCAAGCAGCCCTGCGGGAGGCTCTGGTTCAGAGACTCCTGTTGGCTGCCTGTCCATGACAACAATGGTGATCTCAACAATGACTTTCTCCTGGTGTGATCAAGTGGCGCCCTCGACGCCCGCGGGAGCTAGTCCAACGGGACAAGCTAGCACTCAAAATGGCGGAAGCACCGCAACTAACCCTCTATCACCGACGTCTGCCCCCGGTGGATACGAATTCGGTTCTGCCCCAGTTAGTAAGCGATCACCCGCGACAGTCGATATTCTACCCAACGCAATCATTCATACTCCATCAACCTTGGCCACCGTTGTCCTTTCTTCTCGTTTAAGTGAGGACATTTTCGCACCTAGCGAAACCCCTTATTGTGGTGGTCCTACTAATCAGGGCAATTTCACTCAGAATGTGAGTCGCATCCTCTATTATAAGCTAGTAAGAAGCTCACCCACTGACCCATTCTAGTTTGATGACCTTCCGCCCCAGAATGCGGGTCCCAAAGACGACCCCAAGCCTATGCCGATATTCACTCCCTACCACCGTTTCTATTACTCAGGCGGCTTCACTGTTCTCCCCCCACCCGCTGCCCGTTTTAAGCCCTCCTCCGGTAATCTTATGCTTCAGTTTACTCCCTCATCCATTTCCAACACTTCTCAAACGGGAATACCTCCAGACACAGCTGATATCAGCGTTGGACCTCAACAACTTGCCACTTGCTTCTCATTCAACTTCACCAGAGTCAGTCTTGGCTGCGATTCCAAGGAGGTACCCTGTTCGTTCACCTTCACGGGGTTCAAATATGATCAACTCAAACAAGTGGCCGTCGAGGTAACGTCGCAAACGGTCAGCGTTCCTGTTTGCGAAGAGGCAATGAACTGCACATTAACACCAATTACCGTCGTTGGCTTTAATGACATAACCTCCGTTACTGTCAAAGCGCAAGTCGACGGAAAACCTGCTATCTGGTGGGCGGATGATTTCACTTTCGGTTGGTTCGAGGACAGCTGCGAATCTGGGATATGTCGGTCTAGAGTCCCCAACGGTATCACGAAGCCCGATTGGTCTGTCACGGGTCGACGAGCCGCGGTAAAATTGATGAGCCTGGTCGGGATTTGGCGTTGATAATGTGACACATGAGATTTTGTGAATCGGAGGCGATCACAATACCACACTTGCTTCGCAGAAATTTGCTTGATATATAACATCGGTGGTCATGTGGACAAGGTTATCGCCTTGCCTTCGGCATAATACCTGTGGTGGATGGAACTCACAGATAGATAAAATCACACATCTGGCAATTTTTGGTCGATCCAGAATGTAGCTACTTATGACTAGATCGAGTCAGATACTTATATCAAGCTGCAATTTCTCCTTTGCTTCTGCTGTTACTTGTGAGAATTGAACTATTTCATATTCCTTGGATATTCCGGGATTATACATACCTCTAACCACATACCAACACCCTAGGTATATCATCCCAAGAAATCAAAATGGGCCGTACCCTTCTAGATTAATGCGACTTCTATAGTAAACAACCAAGATCTACACCGCTTATATTAGGCTTGCCCTTTCCCCTTTCATACTATTCCGTCAAAGATTTATCTTCTTCACACCGGTTTCCCGTAGAGATCATATTATTATTTTTTCCTGTTTCTTTTTAGAATATGGGCATGTATGTCAACTAATTTATGTTCTGGATTGACTCATGTAGGCACCATTCAGTTTACAGACTGAGTTGGAGCTCGCATTCGTATGTGCCGAATCAGGCCAGCCCATGCAATCTTAAATATGTTGATGAATTGTCCACATTATTATATTCCATCTTCGCTTGGAGCAAGACTAAATAAATGTTGCCTTCTTAACCTATGAACTGCGTCTGATATTCTCCAGGTGAGGGTATGCGGCCATGTGATCATATAACTTCAGTGAATAGATTTGTGAGGGATGGGAAAATTCTAGAGTCGTTGACTTTTAATAGTGATTTAAGTGAAAAACTTCGGGTCTTGTTTGTCTGGGTTCCTTTTTTTTGGCCGGGGGGGGTTAAGACCATCTCTCTAGAAAAGCAGCGAAGATAACTAGAGGCCCCTTTAATGCAAAGGCAAGGAAGGCTTCGTTTCTAGGGTCTATAGGTCACCCCTAGCCCTGACCATGGCTTAGGTAAGTGCTCTCTAAATACGGTTTAGCAGAAAAGATTACTGCATGCCAAGCTGTTAGTGGTCGAGGAATGCGCACTCTACACCCCGCATTTGTGTTTTGATCGGGGGCACCTCCAGGCGAGTGGTTCGCGGTACATACTTAGACAACGCCTGTGAGGCTGGTAGGAGTTTCAGCTGCGGCAGGCTATGGTTTAAGGCGTCCGAGTTTGCATAGAGCACACCAGAATATCGGAAGTTGTGCAGCAATGGCAGCCGGAATTCCCGAATCGTGTTTCGCTCACGCGTCATTTCCAGGACCTGGATATAGGGATTACTCCTTTTCCGCCACTAATACTCATTGACTACGGCCGATTTTCATGGGACATGAGCATCTCCAATAAATTTCACGAATGGTTGTCGTCAAACCCAGAGTGACACTCTCCTGAAGCGAGACGTGTCCAAGGTCCTACGTTAAATCTCAACCAAACGATCCAGGCATCATTCGCGAATATTAGCTTCTGCCCGGCAATCTACCTGAGAGCATATCAGCCGTAGCGCCTATCTAAGCTGTGTTACTGGATTGCCACTCTCCCTGCATTTAGTTCTCTTGATATTTCATCCAACATGTGCCAAACCAAGCTTCCTGGTGTCTGCATGGGGGTTGAAGAGATGAAAGTGAGAAGGAGTATCACTCGTGCCACGTTGCTGCTCCTCGCAGAATCGAACGGGAAACGTAATGACGGAGAATGCAACAACGAGCAGTTAGCAATTGTGAATAACCTCAGGTCGTTCTCAGCGTTCTATGACGAATGCAACGCTTTTCAGTTGTTAAGAGAGTCAATCTCCGAGACGTATAATAAACACAAGTACGGGGATCATGACAAACTTCCTTTTCGAACAGTTCACTTCCCCGATCTTCCTAACTGTCCTGGTGAGGAAATACTGGCGCGCACGTATGTTATGTCAAAGGTGGTTAAAATGAATGAATGTGGCGCCAGCGCTTGCGAGCAGCGACGTCGCGCCCTTGAAAAGGCTGCTCCTCGATGCGGCTGGCCTGGCCTCGAGGCATTGGTGGTGACGACCCTGGCCTGTTGGTTACCCAGTGTAATCCACCTGGTGCTTGACACTCTGCTCCATATGGCACCAGAAGCTGGCACAGTTTTTCTTCGAAAAGAGCGCCACAGTGGCCGGAGCATCAGGAAAGGACTTTTTGCCAGCAATGATCACGGATGTCAGTCATCTGCCCCGATCCATGTGCGTCGACTTTGTGGGCGTGGTGGACTTGTGTCGATGGGCATACCGTATCGCCTATGGCGTAAACTGGAGCGATCACTTGCAGCTTTTCGGAGATAGAGAGGATGGTTATAATAAGCTCGAAGGTCTATTGTTCACTCTGAAAACACAATACGAAGAAAGGGCTTTTGAGATAACACGAAAATGCGGGTCACACGGTCTGTGTCCTAACGGATTGTGGAATGTGTGCCTGCTAGGGACAGGTGGACTTGCTGACTTCCCTCATATTTCTTCGATAGCGCTACAGAGGACGGTTGTAAGGGAAGGCCGAGCGAGCGAGCACAAGGAGTGTACAGAGGCATCCTGCTTGTTGAGTCACCAGAACAGTACCCTCTTACCACAGCGTCACACATGCGAGTCTGGAAATTGTGGTCAGGTAGTCATATTTCCAAGAGCGATTCTCGATAGGGCGTTCGAAACCCCACGGATGAAGGCAACGACTTCTCCACCACCCGCCGCATCCGTCCGCGAACATCGTCTCCAGGGTGCTTGGCGATGCGGTACAAATTAGCCGACATGACTCTGGTTCTTCCGAGTCACGACACCAACGAAATCCGAGCCATTTCAGGACCGAACGTGAGCGAAGAAATAAACTCGATACTACACAAGATAACGACCCGTTAAGTGCACACCGAACAACCTGGGTGTCCACCGCTTGGCACACAGTTGACAGTCCTTCCTCGTTGTGTGAAGCTCAAGAAAAATACATGGCGATTTCCCACGTTTGGGCTGATGGCACCGGCGGTTCGGGTGAAGTAACTGCTTGCCTAGTCGAATACTTCACTAATATAGCCCGGCAGCTAGGCTGCTCCGGCATCTGGTGGGATGCTATCTCCATTCCAACGGGGCCGGCGAGGGCAACAGCACTCAACACTATGTTAATGAACTATGAAAATGCTGCCGTCACGTTAGTACATAACAGAGAACTAGTTAATTTCAACTGGGCCACAGACGGTAGCCCAGCAGTAGCGCTCGTTCTATCGTCGTGGTTTACGAGAGGATGGACAGCTGCCGAGCTTTTCGCATCGAGAAAGCATCCAGTTAAAGTGCTTTTCAAGAATCCATCACGACCAGACGGCCCGCCATTAATCAAAGATCTAGACGATGATATTCTTGCATGGGAGCCCGAAAGCATAGGCCCTGTCAAGGACCTTAAGGTAGCAGATGAGCGCAGTCTTCACAGAGCAAAACATATGCTCGACCGAGGAGGCGCTATTGCAAGGTACGGCCATTTCATTGCTACCGATATAATGCATCGCTTGAGAGGCGATGCGTCTCGTGGAACAACTATGTCGAGTCTACGAGACCTACTTCTCAGTTTGCGTGCACGTGTCACATCATAGCAAAAAGATCGGCACGTTATCCCAGGGCTTATGTGTCTGCGGTCGTTTGATTCGGCTGCCACTGGTCCACAGATTACTCGTCAAATACTCACACACTTTGGTAAAATATTTTGCAATGATCTTTGTCACAGCGAGGTTCCGATTAGGCGGAGTGGACCATGGTCGTGGTGTCCTCCGTCAATTTTCGACTTCAGCGTATCGCAGAACTCCCTCAACGGCCGTCCAGGTGCGATGTGTACGATCTCGAGGAAAGGACTGATATGGGGATCATTTACATCATATGGTCTGGCACGGTCTGGCACGGTCTGACGTGGTTCTGCCTTTTGGCAGGCATCCAGCTGTAGCCTCTCGCGTCTCAGAGGCTCTGGGCGAGAGGGAAAATTGTCTTCTTCTTGTTGATCGAAACGATAAGGTACAGTCGCATCGTCAGTTTATTCTCGCCTGCCTAACTTCAATACGTTGGCTTGGGGATACACTCGCTGTCTCATGCCAATGGGCTGGGTGCGTCTATTTGGGTCGGGCAGATGGCATTGAATCACTTATAAAGTCATACCCAGACACCCAAACTCACTTGCTGGAGATCGAATACTCGAATCAGTGCTTACGACCTAAGACTCCCCATAACGTCAAATTCCTCTTTGGGGCAGATTTAGGTGATAATGGTCAGCCATTACCAACTATGAGCGCTCTGCGATTGACGACAGCTTTGGATAGTTATGAGACTGCTTCTATCAATGTTGAAAGAGGGAGCTATGAGTGGGTCATCGGAACAGATGTTCAACAGGAAGCCGTACGTTTTGTGTTCTGTGTTTGAGGAATGGCTACAACTAATACTATGGAATAGGGGGAACCGGTATGGCAGCGGTGTGGTTTTCCTATATGTCTTCATCAGTCCGATGTCACCAAACGCATAGGTAGCGGGAGGTCTGCAGTTTCTCCCGTTACGACCGTGGCAGTCATTGATGAAGCTGAGGACCATAATTATTTAAGCCCTACTGTATGGGACGGAATGACCCAAAAACTATCGGACATCCAGCCATGTCAAGTTGATCACTCGGATAATTGCGGAGGAATCGTGAATCTGGCTTGGTCATTCCCTTCAATGCCTATTCCAGACCAGCCCGTTCTGCGCAGGATCTTTCGTACGCCGTTTCATCTCTGCGAATCTTACGTCATGATTAGAGATAAAGAGAGATTTGACATGTGTATAGGGTGGCTGACCTACTCAACAGAGATAGCGCCTCGTTGTTCTCGAAAACGGGGGAACGGGGCGCAGAAAGACAAGTATTCCCAGGTTATTTTGTCTAGCATCACCCAGAATTCCGCAGACCGCCCCGACTGGGACACCCCTCTAAACGAATTGCCACCATGTCATAAACGACAAGAGCGACCACGACGGAATGTGCGGAATATTTTGAATGAAATTGCCGAAGAGCAGAGAAAAAAGAGACAAGAGCAGGCCAAAGAAGCAAAACCCAACCGGGGTCTTCTTTTCTGGAGGCGAGGGCGTCATGAAAACGAAGATGATGATGAATGAATTATATGTTTTGGAATACAGGCGGTGCAAATATTACGTGACACTAATATGGAGGAGTGTGTGATATAAGTACAACCTAGAAGGTTCTAACTCTCATGACCATGCCATGCCTTCATAGAGTCGGGCGTCGAGTCGAGCGCACGGCCATGGTGTCAGATTTACCACTACACCACACAACCAAAAGGTTGGTCGCAATTGCGTATTGCTAGGTGCTTGTTTTATCCGCGTACATACCCGACAATTCTTTCTTCGTTAAAAACGAAGGCATACTGCTTATTAGCTCACCTCACCACTATTAGCTATGTGCCAAATCGAACACATGGACCATTATCTAGATAGTTGATGCCACATACATAGTAGTTACCTAGGTTATCTATATTCCACATCCTGCTCGGCATTTGGCGTATTTGAATGGTAGGTTTTGCGTTGCAGTTTGTAATTAAGATAGCTAATGAAGGGTACTTTTGGTCGCAGGGATTTTGCTAATGTTTCTTTCATAACGACGCACTTTCGACGCAGACGAATTGGTATCATATTAATTTAACCTAGTAGCGTAACCTAAACTACAGGTTTTCTATAAAGAATCGAAAATCGAAAATTAAAGTCGTTAATAAGTTGAGTTGTGGTCTAATCCGACCCCTTCTATTTCTATCCCTTCCTGCTGCGGTTAACTCCGAAAACATTGTAGAGTCCGCAGTCCTACTATACCCCCTCTACCATCCCCAAGTTAGAGTGAGGTTCAACAGCACTGCCAGCCTACCAAAACATAGTAATTCATTATCAAGGGCCCAATCCCTAGTTCGTGAGCTGAAAGGCGTCGGTAAAATCATAGAAAAAGACGCATAACTTGATCCTCGTTGTTTCATCCAGGAGGACCCAATCACTCGGCCGTAACTAGGATGCCCATTTTCTCAACCACTGCATCTGCTAGCCCCTTGAATGTGAGTGTAGATGCTAGAAGCTTTTGGAAAGGGTAGTCAAGACCGAACTCCTTGAACAACCAAGTTCGTAACTCAGCGCCGATCATGCTGTCGAGACCGTAGCTCGCGATCGATGCCTGGCCGTCCAGCTCGAAGCTATCGAAGGGGATCATCAGGATGCTTGACATTCGCCGCGCGATGTGCTCCGAAATGACTCTGGCAACGGCCTCAGGACTCTCTGAAACTGCAGCCTTAATGGTTCGGGCGAACGTGTTGTTTTCATTATCTTTGTTGCTGTTGTTGCTCCCGTCTCCTTTCACAAGCCTCTCCATCGTGGCCAGTGTGTGACAGAAACGAGAGTCTCCATGCCAGTATGCGGTGACACTCTCGTCCACAGCCGATGCTACCAGCTCACGAGGCTCCATTCCCATGATAATCTGTGACTCGTCTACAATCCCACTTGCTGTGATTCCCGAATTCACGGGATTTGAACCACATTTCGTGAGAGGGGTAGGTCGGGACATCAACATGGCTGCTTCGAACCCATGTAGCATTTCATGTTCATCAATCCCGTATAGGCCTTTTCGAACGAGTGAAGCCTCGATCGAGTCGTTATCTGCTACCACACCCACGTCAAGCACCATCGGGAGCACGAGTGATGTAGCAGCGAACCCTGCTGCACGTCGTTGTCGTGCGAGGGAGTCTAAAGCGCTATTAGCCGCGCTGTAATTGGCCTGTCCAGTGTTTCCTAATAGGGCCGAGATAGAGCTTGTCATCACGAAGAAGTCCGGGTCAATGCCCGCGCTCGCAAGCGCCCTATGCAGACAAAGCGCACCCTGTGCTTTGGGTTTAATGCAATCGACGAATGATCGATGCGTCATCTGCTCAAACATTCCATCCTACACCAATTTTCGCCACCGTCAGCTCATATCCGGCAATAATCATGTTACGTGAAGTGCCAAGCCAGAGGGGAATTTATAAGGAGGGAACTGCTTACTTTTAGAACCATCGCTGCGTGAACGACTCCACGTATTGGCCTCTCTGCTTGTAATGAAGTTACGATTCTAGCAACGTCCTCTTCGTTAGAAGCATCAGCGCGTACCACTTGTGTAGAAGCACCGGATAGCTGGATGTCCTTAACTAAGCGGGCTGCCTCAGGCTTGTCGGTACCTGATCGTGAGATAAATGTGAAGTGTTTAGCGCCACGCTCCATCATCCACCTCGTTAAGCTGCGGCCTAGCCCTCCCAGACAGCCTACGAGAAGATATGTGGCATCTGGAAGTAGTCGCAATTGCTTGGACTTGGAAACAGCCTGGATTCGACTGGTCCGTGGGCGATATCGCACTACTATGTCTGAGTCACATATGCTCGGGTTCTTTGATGGCATATGTCTAGCGTCTTCAATGTCTACGCAATGGACGGTACTTCCTAAAGTTTCCATCCCGAACAAAGGATGAGCTTCGATGAAGTTAAGTGACGTGGCCAGCAAGCTCGATGTAGCAGTGGCAGATTCTCGCAAATACCTCATTGAAGACGGGATGAAACTTGCGCCGCGTGAGAATGGTAGGGGATCTAATGCAGCCTCGAGAGGCTTTTCGTTGAGCACGAGGAGACGGCACGACGGTGGGATGTGTCTCCATACCTCCTGTGCCAAATGTGCAAATTCATGGACGAGGATAGTAACAATGCGAGACGGAGCAGACTCCCGCTGACTGCATATGAAGGCGTTGATAGTGTTTACGTCACCGGCATGGAGTACCTGGCTAGCATCCAAACCAATTTCCGACGCATATCGGTCATTATCTTTGTCAGGCTGGCTTACAACGCTCAGTCGCCAACCCATGACGTTTGCTAGCCTCACCAACATCTTGATGTCTTGTTCTGGACCTGGCAGCGATATGATCGTGTCGCCCCTCTCCAGCTTGGCGCTGGTGAGGCAGAGATTTACGAGAGGGCACAACGAGGAAATTGTATGCACTAAGCTTTCTGAAGATATCTGCTCGCACCCGCTACCGACAATCGCATATGCCGAAGTAGGAAACACTGTCCGCAATGTGTCGTATGTGAAGGCTATCGCATGTTTCCCTACAGATTTTTGGTCCACTGACGTACCAACTCTGGTAATTTCTCCTGCAACAAGGATGCAAGAACCGGGAGAATTGGATGGCCAACCCGAAGCTAAAACTTGGATCTCGACCTGGTCGTCATCTAAGGCCGCTAGCTCTCCCCGTCCTTGGGACTCGAACACGAACTGCCCGTCCGAGGTCTTGTTTACCAGCTTCAAGGGGCCTGATAGTGATACCGTTCGAGGTTGGCTTTGTCTCAAATCTTGATTCAAACCATCGCGAGCGTGAACCCGCGAGATCAACATGGCACCCTGGTGCAGCCAGAACTCCGTGTCACACCCGGAGTCCCTTGTGGCTGCAGAATGAAGCGTGTGAATAATGGCACGACATACGTCGCCTGACTCTTCATCACCATCTACATCTAGCAGTGTGATCTTGACAGCGGCTTGCTCAGACCGTATGACGCGCAGCAGACCCTCGGCTAAACCGTCCACCCCTGAGCGTCCTGCTGATAGGCCCTGTCTCACTCCTCGAGTAAGCCAGAGTACTGGGACCCCAGACGTCAACACTGATTTAATAGCTTCAAATTGCGCCTCATTTTCAAGTATCGAAGCAGATACCGCGCCGGTTATATCATCAACTAGCACATGATGAGCTTGTTCTTGGACGAACTCAGATATATCCTTCTCTTGAACCGCAAATCGAGATCGCAGCCTTGACAAAACGTCTCCGAAATTGCGCAAGCTTCGATCTTGTGGCGTCGATAATACGGTGACTTCCTCTCTGTGGCCGGGAGAAGGACGTGCCCCATTGCTCTGGGCACTAGCCGCAGCTTTGTGGAGTAGAGTGTGCTCGCCCAGGTCTAACGAAAACACTGCCCCCGATGATAGGGATTCAGGGATAGATGAAGACGGTTCGGGTGAAGGATAGATCAACCACCCAGCGGCGCCAACCAGCTGCAAAAGGGGCTCAGGGCACAGTGGCTCCTGGCCTTGGATGTGCGAGTCGATAACAACTAGGTCATGAGGACCAGCGCTAGTTGTTCCCCAATCTTCGGGATTAACATCAAAGGTAGACACTTGTACGCGTGATTGTGCCAGCTCAGACATAGCAACCGCTACTTTTTCATCATCGTCCATAGCGATGCCGACGGAGATAGTCGCGTCGTTGGGGACAACACTTAATATCGAGCTGACGAGCGCCTGAGTAGTAGCAATGGAATCGCGTGCGATGATGAGGACACTAGATATTCTTTGACGATGAGCGATGAGATCGACACACCGCCCTAGTTTCTCAATCTCAGTGACATACGGCCACAAGGCGCTGATATCATCACGGCGGATGGTCTCGACATCTGGTTTCCAAGACATGACAGAGAAAGGTTCTGGGCCTTTCGCATCTTTCCCAGTAGTATCCTCGGATACGGCTGGCAGTGCAGCTTCGTACGCTGTACAGGTTAGGTTCTTGATGTCCATAAGAAGCCTGTCGTCGCCACCGTTAAGCTGGACGTTAGTATTGAAGCGACGCCCCTCGAAGCCATCCGTCCACGCAACAGCGTGACCTATGCTACTCTCTTCGCCTACCCGTGCTGGGAATAGCGTCACTTCCTCGAGACGTGTCGGTACAACGCCCCATGGCATCTCCTTGTGCTTCCCTGCATTAATCGAGATAATAATCAGTTGAAGACAGGCGTCGATGCTAGTCGGGTGCACTAGGTAACGCGATTCACCTTCCATTTTCTCGGGGTAGCATTCTCGTACCGTCACGTCACCCGCAGCATGATGAAGAGTCCGGGCGGTACGCGCATGTCGCAGTTGCTGAAAGGTTTCCCCGTAATAGAAACCGACTCGATGGAAAGCATTGTACCACCGCTGCCCTGACACGCGCTGTGTCAGTGCGGTCTCATCAACAGGGACTCTCTCGCAAGATGGGGAGTCCTCAAGCTCGCTAATGGCTGAGATTCTGCCGTGGCAGTGGGTTGTCCACTCCCCGTCCGCTCCGGGAGACTCGACAGAAAAAGTATACCAATTCGATGTTGGTTCAGTAGGTGACTGTAAATTCAGAATAACTTCCACGCCGTCATCGTCGTCGGGTATTACCAGGGCTGTCCTGATGTCGACATCGCGCAGCTTCACGCCTTCAAATGGTTTGCCAGATATTTCGCAGATCTGCTGTAGGGCCTCTATCGCTAAGGACAGATGGCCTGCTGCTGGGAAAATCGCTGTGCCGCCGAGCTATTTAGATGTTATTGTTAATAGCAGTTTATGCTAGCAATGCCAATTAAGCGTTAGGAGAGGGGAAACTCACATTATGGTCCTTGAGCCATGGCACATCGCGCTGTCGCAGCAGATTACGCCAACTAGCTGACTTTTTCGAGAGTCCTGACACCCGGCTACCGAGAAGGTCATGACGAGGGTAAACCCGTGCCCGCTGTTCGGCGCTGGCTCGCGGCTCTGTCCAGTATCGTTTCTCATAGTTCCATTGATACGGTGGGAGATCAACGAGTAGATGTCTCGTCTTCTGCTTACGGGCATCATTCTTTATACCGCCATTTGCCGTATTGACTTCTTCTAAATCGACTGCATGACCGGCTACGAATAAGGAGCCCGCGACCGCGAGCAGCCGATCTGTGTCGTTTTCGTGGCGTTTCAATGATGGCACGTAAGTAACCCGAGCCCCGAGAGTCTTGTTATTCAGACATATTTGCTTGAAAGGGCCGGCGAGGGCTGAGTGTGGTCCGACTTCAATAAGGTGAGTTATGGATTCGAACTCGGCGTTCGTACCCAACTGTTGGACGGCTGTGTTAAAGAGCACCCTGTTGCGAAGATTGGCACTCCAGTAGCCTGGTTGCAGGGATTCGGAAGAACAGTCCACGATTTTCCCGGTTACTGAGGAGATCATGCATGATTGCGGACGACGCCACAATAAATCGTCCTCCGGGATCCCATTGAGCGCCTGAGCGAGCATATTATCATAGGCTATACCGACAGGCGCCATATGGGGCGAGTGATATGCTCGACCTGTAGGAAGCTCTCTCGCGAAGATTTTTTCCGAGGTAAGCGTGTCTTTAAGCTGTGAGATTGGGTTTTCCTTCCCACTCAAGGTTACACTATTAGGCGAATTCTCACACGCGATGCATACATCTTCTGCAGCATACCGAGAGAGGTACCTTTCGATCTCGTCAGCTCCCAGGCCCACTGCCAGCATGGAACCTGAGGATGAGCATGTAGAAACAGCACGTCCTCGGCAAAACGCAGCAAGGATAGCCTCGGGTGCACTGATAAGTCCAGCAGCATAAGCTGCTCCAATCTCGCCGGATGAGTGCCCAATGCTTACCTCGGGCGTAATATTCCACTGTGCAAAAAGATCAACAAGTGCAATCTGAATGGCTGTGCAAAGAGGCTGGGCGACATCAGGATCATTGATTCGGTTCACGCTGTTCTCGTCGTTATGCAGGAGAAGTTCAGCCATGCTGAAAGACGGCTTCGGCTGAAGCTTGCTCAAGATCCTGTCTAGGTGCTGTATGGTGTCTAGGATGACGGGGATCTCTTGGAGAGCTGCCTTTCCCATACCAGCCCATTGTGCCTATGAGATTAAATAATTAGGTTTCAATGGCTTCAAACATTAGAATTAGGGGTTCGGGGAACGATTGACACCTACTCCCTGACCAGTGAACAGAAACCCAATAGACACCGGCTTCTTGGAAGCAAATCCAGTTTGTGAAGCAGCCACGGAAAAGGCCTCAGGCTCCCGACCTTCTCTTGCCACGACGTAGGCTCGATGTGTGAATTTTGTCCGGCGCATATTCAGGGTATATGCCAGATCGGTGAGATTGTATTCCTCCGCTACAGCGCCGATAGCAGCTACGTTACGAAGTAAAGTCGGCTTATCGTGTGCGGAGAAGCACAAGAGAGAGGGGGTTTTCGAGGACCTGACATGTCGCGTTTCTCGCTTTTTCTTGGCATGTTGATACCAAGGATACAGAGAATCGATCGATTCGACGATGACATGGCCGTTAGTACCGCCATACCCAAAGGAAGAAACACTGGCTCTTCGTATCGAGAAATCGCTCGGCCACGGCGCTGTGTCAGCATGCACCTTCACGTTCCACTCCTTTTCTTTGACTAGATTGTTCCAGGGTCTGTCAGCATGCCACTCATGTACTACCGGGGGTATTCTCAACACGCAAAATGCCGGTGAAGATAACTTACTTTCCGGGTTCAAATTCTGAAAATACGCCACTCCAGGGATCGTCGATGACTCTGTCATTAATGCTGCCTTCATAACAGCGAAGATGCCACTCGCCGCCTCGGAATGTCCGATATTCGGTTTAACTATCCGGCGAGTTAACATCCATCCGCTAGGAGGGTAGGGAATAGGAGATCTTACCTGCTCCCATCAAGAGAGGCTTGTCCAGAGGCCTGCTATCGTTCATGGCTCGCGATATCGCTTGGACCTCAATCGGGTCTCCTACAGGGGTGCCTGTACCATGGAGCTCGGCATAAGCTGTGAGATTGGGGTCAAGATTGGCTTTCTGGTAAGCCATTCGCACCACTCGCTCTTGACCTTTCAGACTGGGGTGAGTTATCCCCATCCCTTCAACTTTTCCATTCCTGTCAAAACATCTTTTAGCAAGCTTGACCTCAGACGGACTCTCGGTACTCTGCACAAGTTCAGTGATAATGAGCCCATTTCACATACGTGTTAACGGCCGTCGCGCGGACGACTCCGCGAATTGGGTCACCATCCCGAATGGCGTCTGAAAGACGTTTCACGTATAAGGCTCCGGCCCCTTCAGCCCTGCCATAGCCGTCGGCTGATGCATCAAACGTATGGCATGTTGATGTCGGAGATAAAACGCCTAGTTTCGCGGTGTTCATGTGTTGATCTACCGTAAGAATCAGATTAACGCCACCGACAATAGCGGCGTCGCAATCGCGGTTGCGGAGGGCGTGGCATGCATTATGGAGGGCGTAGATGGAGGAGGAACATGCGGTGTTAATCGTAAAACTGCGTCGGGTCGGTCAGCGTACGATACCGATTATCAGCTTCTCACTCTGGATAAAGGCGTGAACGGAGCGAAGCCAGGGGTATCCCGTAGCGGACCGGGATTAATGACTGACCTCGGACCATTCAGGTTGAATACGTTGCCAATGCGGTTGCTAATAATGCCAGGGTCTACCCCTGTTGCTGCATAGTTGTGCCGAAAATCTGGGTCCCGCGTTGACATCTGTTCTATCACAGGGGAATGAAACCCTTGTCAGATTATTTCCGCGAAATTTTATATGAAATGGGGTGAGGAACTGACGATAATCTGATGTGAAAGACCCTACGAATACCGCCGTGTTAGATCCAGCAATAGACTCTAACGTAATACCCGCTGACACCAAACATTCGTATGATACTTCGAGCATCTTCCTCTGCTGCGGGTCGAGCCATTGGGCTTCAATAGGTGTGATGTTGAAGAAGGTTGGGTCGAAGTCCGCCGGACTTCCGTCCAAAAAGTACCCTCCCGCGACGTTAAAGGAACCTGGACGGGCGAGGTTCTCGTGGTAGTGGGCGTCGATGTTGAAACGAGACTCAGGCACCCTCGGTGTCTGTCCAGAGCGTTTCTCGACCAGCATTTGCCAAAATGATGAGTCGGAGTCAACGCCACCGGGAAGTCGACAGGCTGTGGCCTCACTGTCAGTCTACTATCTGGAGATTTCCCCCCCAGAAAGGGCACATTCGATCCAAGACATACCCATTCCACAAATAGCCACGGGCTCCAGGGTAGAATCCCCAAGCCCCTCATCTTGCTCTACCAAGCCTGGTGACATGTCGAAGGTCGGGTTCACTCTAACGGCTGTCTTTGGAGAATTTTCCGTCTTAGTTTGGTTCCAGATTGTCGGGTGGGCGATCGAGGCTTTAATAATCGAAACCCCTTGACATCCTACCGCTCCTCTTTATCGTCCAACGGCGACATTGTCCCGAGCTCCTAAAAAATTCTCGCGCCATTCCGTAATCACGGTGAAGACCCCAGATCGGTATCAAATACCTAGGTCCACTGCGCTTCTCACCTTAATCCACATTAGGGCAGCCGTCAATGTTTCGTCCAGGGTCCCGGACCATTCATCTTGTTCGTGCCCCATTCTGATGGTTATGTGCCGGCCGTTGTGCACGAGATAGTTGACTCGAAACTTGACCTCAAAAAGGAATGCGCTAAGTCGACGACCTATACTCGATAGCAGATGCAGAATCCATGTTCTACCCCCTACCTATACAGGAATCTAGAGCATCATACGAACTATCCTAACTGCCGATTTTTATTACCGTTCAAGCTCTCCTAAACTCTAGTTTTCCACCCCAGTCTCGTCTATTCTTCTCCTTTCCCAATCTTCAGAACAGCTGTCTATTGAACGAAGGGAGTGTTGTGTATGATGGTAACAAAGACTACCTACGCACTAGAGACTTCTAGTGTAGGAGTTGCCGGCATACTTATATCCTGGTGCGTGAGTCTGACAGAATAGTCTACTGCCAAGGCAGCTAGCTATATCCGCCATGTCGGATTACCAGGACCAGGTATCTCTAGTGCAATACTTGGTGACAGTGACTATTGCATTGCTCCTCGAGACTTTGGTTACTAATGTAGTTGGTATACAACGATAGAGGCGGCCTACTCTTCCTCTAAGACGGATAGGCTACGACTCGGCCTATCTTCATATGGATTTCTATCAGGTCAATATAGCCCAACATCAAGTGTTAGTGGAGTTCAACGCGACTCGCGCTGATAAACACGGTATTTTTTCGGAACAGGAGACACACCATTGATACCGGTACGTTCCCCGACGATCAACACACTCATCGCCTTGCCCCCACACTTGCAACGGCTCTCGCGGACCGGCTGCGCAATCTTCGACCATAAAATACTTAGGTTCTGCGTAGGGAAACTGCCTGGGCTCCCTCTCGAACTTTTAGGGCAGTTCCCTACACACTAATGAATATGATTTGACATTGGGCCCGGGTTTCTGGTCCGGGTCCGCTCGCTAAACTAACCTATCCTGCTAAACGGCGACTACATCTTATTTGGATGTCATGGACCCCCTACTTATGTACGATCGTCACATGCAGCGGCTCTTTGGCAGCCAAGGATCGCATAGTGTATATGTAGCGCATGCGTAATTAGGTAGTGCCTGCACTACGCTAGATAGTGTGTTAGGAGAAAAGGGATGATACTGTAGTCGGCAGAACTCCTGCTTGCGGATACAGATACGCGCCTCGTCCTCGTACGTTCCAACGGCCAAGCTGTCAAATGCGGGTCATATACATGGACGCGTGCTGGTAGGTAGATACTAGATCGTCGCTAGGAACGACCCCATGTGAACGTGTCGCGCATGCAGCGTCATGCACCCCTTGGCAACGTCTCTCGGAGTGTGGAGTCAGCCCCGAATATTGGCACGCCGCCACGGCAAAATCCATGATTTCATAGGTTTTCCTTTTGCTGCACAACTTCCTCGTCATTGCCCTTTCTAGCTGATCGTAAACCTTCATGACACCACTTTCTATGAAAGAAGGAAAGCGTTTTGTACTTTTCTTTTTGTTTCTTTTTGTTTTTAGCGAAGATCACCAGTGTAACCATACACCCTCATACACTAATACACAGCAAGATTCTGACTAAGGCATGCTTCACTAATGTGGCGAATGCCGTCATCCAGCGCTGGACTTACCTACCTGCGTGTAGATAGTATTCTTGCGCTTTCCACAGTACACTAACAGACTCGCCAGGGTCCTGAGTCATGGCAAATGCCAACCCTAATTTCATTGGGTTTTTTCGGCACTGTTCATTTAGGCACCACGTGTACGGGGACGAAAACTTTGCTCCGACAGTGACAAGTAATATAGTGCAGCAAGGAAGTGGCCAGGTAACCCTGGTACCGTTAGACTAGGATCTAGGGTCACTTCCGACGAGACATAATGGTTCCTAACTTCTCAACGTCTGACATGGATATCGAGCTAGAGACACAAGCGAAATGGCATACTCTACACAGTCTTGTTATTGGAGCGCATGTAAGATCACTTGAACTTAAGATCATCTGAATATAGTTCTCGCTGATTGTCTTTGGATGCGACAGCCGGGATGACGTGGGCTAGCGTGATGAGTATATGTTGCCGTCCAAAATAGGAAGTCCAGCAAAATTAAATTGTTATGCGAGGATTATGGTAATTTAACAAAATACGCTTTCTGGTGGAGGCTTATATCTGGTCACATATAGCTAGGTACCAATTACACTAGTGGCTTGTTCTAATGTTCGATGAACAGCTGGGTACTTATAAGAATGCCTGACTAACCATTTCTTAAAAGATATTGCTCCCTCGCAAGGTACCTACAGTTACATGATTAGAAGATATAATAATAAGCATAGAATTTACACTGCTTTGCTCACCCTCAAATTCCATGCAAGGGAGCCTACACAGATCACAGGTCTCTCGTGCCAGCAGTTCTAGAATTTAAAATGACTGGATAGATTACAGCGCAATTCGCGCAAGATCTGGACCCCTTGACTCCGTGCTGATTAATTGATGAACAAAATTTCGTATTCGGTATCGGTAAGTGAATGGGACAGTTTCTGGCATGCCAACTTCGTCCGTTTGGCTCCGGCTTGCCCTGTTGTTAACCGGGCTGGAAGCCGGTTCATACATGCCATGGCACCTCCGTCATCCCCGCCTCTCCCCGGGGTTTCGGAGGCAACTTCGGCTTCGGTCAGTTAAGCGACGACTTAGTCTCGGCCGTCGGTCAGCTTCCTGCTCCTGATACTCCAGAGAGCACAGCCGGTTTTCTATTCCATGCAGCACGAGAACACCAAGACGACATATAGCGTAGAAGTCCATAAAGTTGATGCAGCCAGTAGGTTAATGTTTAGGCATAGCAGATTGAAGGGCGAAAGATCATAGATTCCGTTTTATTCTCATCAAGTTATCAATGCACAATAGCAATCGCTACCACTTAAGTAGATTGCCCTTCTACACCAGATAGTGCGAGCTCCCAAATTTCAAAGTTCATTTTGACCCCCCAGTGGTCTTGTTCTTTAGCAGTTGAGACAAGCTGAAATCCTGCTCGCCGGTATAACCTCCGTGCCCCTTTGAGTGCGCTGAAAGTCCACAGGACAATTTTGGCGTAGCCACTTTCTCGTGCGAAGAGCACGCACTCGTCGATTAATTTCGTTCCCAGTCCCGTGCCTCGGGCAGTAGGATCAACAAGCAATAGTCGCAACTGCGCCGTATTCGCCTCCTTCCTATGCTTGAAAAGAGCAATAGAACCTAGAAACTCGGACGTTTCAACAGACTCGGCTATGAGTGTACGCTCAAGATTAGGATCGAAGTTATCGAGAAAATCAGCAGCGACGCGCGCAACGTCTGCTTCGAAACTTGGTCCCCAACCGAATAGCCGTCCGAACTATCGCATCTACTTAGTCCATCGTATTTGTCATGGGAAACTGTTTCTCTTACGAGAATGGCGTGTTGGTTGATTATCAAGCCCATGTCACCGGGGCGGTGCGTTCGGATCTTGTATATTGGCGAAGAGCCGGATGCCATTGTATACGGCCGAGGTCCAAACGCACCAGGTTTTGGTTAATCGTCAATTAGATTGAATTCTCATCGCACATAGGTTTTCGGTGACCTTTCAGTCACCTACACCTTGGAATGGGCATATATCCTTATAAATACAGCATGTGAGTGACTCAACCGTGTTATTGTGCCTACATCGGCCTCGGCGTACAATCACTACTATCTAGACGCCCTTCGGAGTTATTTCTTGGAGGTTGTAGTAGAAAGGGCGTGACCACCTAAAGCTAGAACTAGCGCTAATAGGATTCGAGCCTATACCCATTTAACTGTGAACCACGTGTCGCTCTATAGTGAGCATTTGGGTGCGGGTGTATGTGGATATAGTGGGTGGTTTAGGGGATATCAATGTGATTTCGAAGTCTCCTTGTTTCATTATATAAACGTTTCTCTTTGTTGCGTGTCAAGACCCTCCGCGGCCGGCTTCGGTGCCTTTGCCGTCCTATAATACATCTAGGTAGAGACAACATATCTACTCGATGTCCACCGCATGTCCTATTATATCATCTTGATTCAATGGCTAAAATTTGCCTCGAAAGGTAGACATCTAATTCCTTTGTTCAGATGTTTTCGAAAGTTCAAAAGAGTATAAACCCCAAACCTGAACCTGGGAGGTTGACCAAACGAAATCCGAGCAAACCGAACATCCATTAAGGAAACATATGCGTTTCGCAACAGACTATCCAGACATTCCAGGTTGTATAAGGACTTACTCTTTTAGTCCATGTTGTTAATTGGTAGCATACGACAGGCCTATTAGCATCGATAGAATAAGGGAACATGACCCGTAAGGCAATGAGTTTTGATCGTTGAGAAGATAGTATCTATCCCCCCTTGCATCATCCATGTCTTGCAGATTTGGGGGAGTCGGAGATTTAGACAAATTCATTTGCGAGGGTGGGGGGTTTCTTGGAGTAGGAGATGAGGGGAAACGAGGGGGAAGGAGAGAAAAAAAATGAAGACGGAGGGGGCGAATGATGCGGGGGTGAATTGACACCCATGGAGAAGCAACCATCTACCGGAGAGGATTGCCGGGAGTTGTTATAAAATGCCTACCTATATAATATAGTTCAAAACATTGCTTCCGTCTGCACTCCGAAGACATGCACATGTTAGCATAGGTATCACGGGTGCAGAATTTACCCTAATTGGCAATTACTCCCTCTTTTTGGTGGGAACTATATTTTACTTTTAATTAGCTAATGCTTGCCATAATTCCCATTGTGGAAACCCTTCTCGTCCCATCCATTATTGGCATTATATTCACTTTCGGGCGTGGTCCCATGCAAAACATGATAGCTGACCCTCTCTCCACACTCACCTGCTGCAGGATCCCCTACACAAGTTCCACTTATCAATCCTGCGAGACGATTTCCCGCATCTTGGCCTTCGAACCAGGCTCCTTGCATGTAGCCGAAGTAGGAAGCGCTGGTATGCTCCCCTGTGAACCACAATCGGTCGACATTGGCCCGCAGATTCTCGTGCATCTCCAATGTAGTTCCAGTAGGCCAGACTGAGAAAGACCCATATGCCCAAGGGGTGTCTGACCACCGTGGGTATGTGAATGCCGAGGGTTGAGGGATGTTAACGCCGGGAAACATCAGTCGGAGCACTGTCATCACCTCTTCGAGAGTCTCCTCGTCCGTCATTTTCTCGGCCCGGTACGATTGCTCGCCTGTTAGAGTAACGAACAGGATGTGCGAGCCCGGGAAGAACCCCTCCACATCGAGAGATTGCCATATAGGATACCAACCACGCTCATGTGGGTCGGCATATAGGAAGTACTCCTTGTCGGCTGGCCAGAACTTGGATGGGAATTGTAAGAAGATCTTGGTATAAACTCCAATTTCGAACATCTCAATCGCCGTCTTCTTCCACGTTGGAAGTGCCGGTTCGAAGCTGATAGCGTTCTCCCTCTGCAATACCCCCAAGGAGAATGTGCAAACGGCGTAGTCTGCCTGTACACAAGACCCATCACTTGTAGTGACAATGACACCGTCTGGGCCATATGCCACGCCCTCAACAGTTGTGTTGAGGCGCAGCCGCTTGTCGTTGGGGGATAGGAACGTGGAGGCTTCGCCTTCGATCCAGGCACTATGGCCTCTCTGGTCAATGACGAAATTATTCTCGTCGCTGAACTGTACGAATGTGAAGTTGGAAACTGCAGCGTTGAAGACAAGTGATGAATCCTCTGGCGTAACTGCTTGCTCGCCATCTGCATGACCCTAGTTATTGATTGCTCCTTTTCTTCAAGTGTTGCACAATGCTTAACCAACTTACCGTATAACCACCATTCAATGGCCTCGGATTGTGCCGGATACTCGCGCTGCGATGGTTTCCATCCTATGAGACTCAACCCTGCTCGCAGAGTCGGGTCCTGTAGATTGTCCTTAAGGATCTCTCCTGCTCTCTCCTCCATCTCTCCAAGAGCGTATTCGAAGGCTTTTATCTCCTCTCTGAAGTCAACAGGCCCAGTTTCATTGTAAGTAAGAATATTGGTAAAGTTCGAAACGTGGTTAGTGATATTCCATTTTTTCTCCTATTAGATGTATCGGTTAGTTGATTATCGGGCTTCACAATTGAAACCAATTGCTAGTAATGGGGGCTTACAAATGTCCAGATTGGATTTTCCCGTTTCCCTGGCTGACCGAGACCCTGAATCCAATTGGCGCCGTACTCGACCACAAGGGGCTTCCCATCGACCCCCATACCGAAGGATGCTGAATGAACACGGCCCCCGATACGGTCTTGGTATTCCAGAATTAAGAAATCTGTAATGGAATTGTTCGACAAGGATTGCTGCGAAGAGAGAGAAAGCGGTCAACACGGAGGAACAATCACAAATTTCCATTTGACTATTCAATGAGTACCTACAGCTGTCGTGATGCCCGCGATGCCCGCACCCCTAGTACAACTTAGCTATGCATGGAAGCATTGTAGTATTTGTATATTACTTACAATATTGCAACTTTTGTTCGCTGGCATGCTTGGCTTTTGTTGTCGTCTCTCCGATTGACATCGTCGTGGGGAATGGTAGCCGCATTGGCACCAAGGAAGCCGATTGGGGGTGACAGAAATGTCACGAGTGCTACCAGGGCAAAAGAGCTAATATTGGAGGAATACTGACGCATCTTGGCCCGTATTGAAAATATTTAGCTATGTCTTGAAATAGGGGGAGATTGGTGTGAGCTCAGGTTCTCTTCGTCATGTCAGGGAAGGTCTACTTATACATTAACCATCAGGGAATTTCTACTGATAGCGCATCCTTACTTTGAGAGAGTACCAAAAGTCACAGTGTCAATTAGATAGATCATTCCCACAATGCTAAGCTAGCACAAAGCCGCAGACGCCTCTCCAGCTTTCGCCGATACACGACAGATTTACTGCGACGTTCCGCATCTGTTGCCCGTGAAACAAGAATTAGCGAGCCGGTACCCTCTATCGATCTGTGTTCCACCCGCGAAACTGAAGATAACTGCATGTCTCGTTCTTCACGGTGGGCACTGAATGCAGTCATTTAAATTGATAAAATAAAATAAAATTCGCAGTCGGTGTCCAAAGAGAGAGCAACAAACAATAAAAAATTAGAAAATTGGACGAGGTATGTTGAACAAAATGTAGAAAGCCCTACTATCCGAACATAACTCGGGACATCTGTTAATCAGCCCAATCTATGACAAGGGGTTGGAACAGAATCTATTCAGCTCATAACTCGCTTTGGAGATTTTTTTTGCCTGCCTTCGATAGTCACCTTATACCCGAATGTCTCTAGGCTAGAGCGTGACTTCTCAGTAATTAATTATCTAGCGTCGTTAGTTTCCCTGGGTCTCTTTGCATATATGGCTGGAGCCTCGTGACCTCTCTCGTCCCTCGCGGGAGCGTAGGCCAATCCTATGCGGCTAGCCGTGTCGCACAATCCGGTTGCATAGGTCAAGACTATAAGTTGCGAATTGTGTCTAGCTCTTTACGGGTTAGTATGTAAGAACCTGTCACCAAGAGTGACATGAACGGCATGATATTTGAGGCGTACGCCACAGTATCTAGAGAGGTGGCGGCATAGCCAGCGGAGCCTTCCTGAGACACCCAATCAACAAGGTTCGGGATCATCTAATGGAATGAGTATTCTTTTCCAGGAGAATCCACTTCATTGTCCTACTTTCGGCGCATCTTGGGCCTTTGGGGCACCTGACTGTCATTCCCTATACCTGAGCCAGGCAGCCGTAAGAATTACGCCGGCCGGTTCGTCATACCTGTAAGACATAGGTTATTTATCTTACGACGAAGTGCGACAATTTACTCCCGAGACACGTACGGCCAGGCCCAGATATTACTGGGGTTGAAAAGGTAACATACCTATAACCTCACCTATATGATGGCAAAATGAGTGTCGTACTAATAATTATGCATAGCATGAGATGAAGCCACTCCGGTTCCTTTCTAAATAGAAAATCCTCTTGAAGTTATTATACCAATAAAGCATTAAACTAAAGAGACGACATGTGCATGTTCTCCACAAGCCAGTAGTGTCGCGATGCCATCTCAATTGAAAAAATATTTACTCAATAACTATTTCGTAGACTAATGCCTATTCACATTCGATGGCTGTGATCCCTGTTTTCTCTCGAGAAGAAGCTGGTTATGAAGACATAAGGGCTCCAGTCCATCCCCGAGGGTGAACATAATGTCTCGTTCTTGGGGCCATATAAAATCTTCTCTCAATCTGTTCACATGTAGTCTTTCATTCCCAAAGCCTGACGATCGGTAAACTTGCGAAGGAGTCTTCCCCCATTACTTAGCGAACCATCTTGGTCTACCTTACCGGAGTCTTTCTCAATGCCGATATGGAGGGGTATATAATGAGCCAAGCGAAATCTGCAGTTGAACCTACACTAGATCTGCAGCCACCCGATACAAGGTGAATAGATTGGGGCGGCGAAAACATACGAAGCTAAATTCTACCTGCTTACCTCCAATCCGCAGGAAGCCAGTTCCTCGACGTGAACAGCCTAATGACGGGGACTCCCAACGAGACACGGAAAGAGTCTTGTCAAGTGAAACTATACCTGGTCAGTTGTTTATATGGATCATATCGCTGTGGACTCGCTGAAACCAATCCATCTGCACTCTGAGATGAAGTACCTGCCATTAACCAAGAACCTCGTCCTGTCCTCCTCACATTAGTTGGCATTCTCGTATCAGTGATTGTTTCTCTTGAGGTTCTACACCGAGTCTCAGAAACCAATGGCGGCTTAACGTCGTCCAAACACTCTCTTCATTCCTTATGGACCAACGCTGAGTAGCTCACCCGGACCCTACTGGTACCCTAATACCACTTCTTCGCTGACTCCTTGTACTTTTTGTCGTTGATAATGACGTTCTTTGTGCAAGCCGCGTACAGAGCCAAACAAATAAATGCCCTAGATTGGGCTAAGGTCCAAGGGGCATCCGTCATCGAAGTCGCTTCAGATGAACTATTTCTCTCCAATTTTACCAGTATCTTTCTGGTCATCAACACGTAATGGCGACGTTCTTGTAACATTCGGTATTTTAGGACCTCTGCTTCTCACGGAGGCCGTTATTGACTCAACCAGTCTGTTGAATCTCGATTCACAAATGGTTTCACGGAATGACGGCATCGAATTCACCAAGAAATGGTTGATCTATGGAATCACCACCCCCTCCCCCAAGAATCCCAACGCTCTTTTGTGGGCAGTGGAACGATACAAAATTCTGTATCCTTCGGGAACGACCGCAGATTTTGCATTCCAGAATTTCGCGCCCTATGGAGCAACCAGTAAGAGCACACCATAATTTATAAATAATCTTTCTAATTATGACAGGACAACCTTCAACGCATATCGCATCAGTGAATGTATTTGAAGGCGAGCTGACAGATTGCGAGCCATACATCTGGAAGCTTGCAGTTAATTCGCCTACACCTTTGGCAATAATCGGTCTGCCACTATGGATTTGCAATCACCATCCCATATCTCTTATTTTACCGACCGGACCAAATTCGTCGGCAAAAGCTGATGGTAGTGAGTTGGAATAACGAGATGTCTCGGGACTGATCTACAAAACCCGATACTCTCTGACCCAGAGCACTGTGACTTATCCTAATGACAGTAGCTAGCTACTTATAGTCTCTTACATGATCGAAGAAACTATTCCACTTCTAGTACCTCCTCAAAATATTACTCTCGGTTATAGTACATCCTTTAATAATCCTGACATTGAAGGAGTTGGAAGCTCGAACCCTTACCTATCAAATACCAGTCATTGGTTCACGCTACTCAATGAGACCGAGCCCCAGGATAGTATATTCGATTTTAAGAATACTACTCTCCTTGCTACGGTTTTCCAGAAAGTCTTTAGATCTCTTCTCGCTCAGACGGCCAAAGCAGTATTCAGCTCCCCAGAAGCTAATTAGCAACAGCACCATCAATGGGGCATCGGTGACGATAGAAAGGCGTCTTACTGTTCAGGCACTCCCACTGCACCTCATGGAAACATTTCTGGCTTTGCTCATATTCACTATGGTGGGACTGGCATTCCTGCGACAGCGTGTAATTCCACGGATCCAGGCTCCCTAATTACCTACGCCATGATCATGGCACGAAATGTAAACCTCTCCGGGATTGTCGGTAAGTGTAGTGAGACTTTGGATAAAGACTTTGATGCTTACTTTGCCAAGGAAAATTTTACGTCAACTCGCCCCGGCACTTCAAAGTACTTCACGATACAGACCAAGACTAAAGAGGTTGAACAAGCCCCATTGAGCACATCCAGCACGGCATGGGAAATCCAAAAAGTCGAAAGCAGAAGCAAAGAAGTTGTGTATTCCATTAGGCTCCAAGAAGCCGTATCGCATTGACCTCACAACTTCGGTGGTCGTTTTGATTGCGACACTAGAAATGCCCTACAGGTTTCGAAACGGAACAACGGCATTGCAGATGTTTCATCGGAAGGCAACGAGAAATATGTGCAGACATTAGTTCCAGCTGCGATCGTAACGCTCTTGGCTGTCGATTCAACATATCGGATTCTGCCGCTAGGACAAGGAAGCCCTTGGAATGCCTCATGTAGGGGACTGGCAATGTGGACACGCTGCTTCTTGACCCCTTCGCAGGTGCCACTATTATAACAAAATTCAAGGTTCTAGCGCCCCGCTGCTGGTTTCTCGTTGCATTGATGCTCATTACGCTACTCGAATCCAACATCAATAGCAATGTGGCCGACCAGGGCGGTTACCTCTCCGGCGGTCATCAATCTCAACCAGATTTCTCGAATCTGTCCTCGTCCTGACTTTGGCGTGCTCTATTTCCTCGGTATTTTCCAATCCCAGAAATGATGCCGAGAGACCCTAGCAGCATTGCCACGAAGCTGGGTCTGTTCTCTCGAGGTAACTTGGTTGATAAGCTTCCCGGAGGGCTAGAGAATCGCACCACCGAAGAACTAGGCAAGATGAGTAGTTGAAACATTTGACATTCTTTGGAAACCCCTCATTGAATATATATGGTTAATGAGGATGCTTTGCCCAGGGGTATTAGGCATCATCCAGAAGGACAACAACATGTAGGACGTAGAGCTTGAGCTTCTTGCTTTGGTTTCTTATCCATATTCCATAAAGAAAGAATACATGACTAGATTTGTTTATATCCCTATTTAATCACGAATGAACAAGCCGTTTCGTGGCCTCTTATGTAAAGATATCTATGAGATGAAATATGCTTAAGTGATAATTCAATTTGTTAAAATGACTTTTTTTCAAATTTATAATAGTTATATCAATAGTCTAATAATTGGTAGCTAAATGGCGAAGGTAATACCTTGTCTGACAATCAAACATTGTGATAGCTAATAAAATTTTATCCCTATTTTTTTTTTTTTTTTTTTTTTTTTTTTTGCCTAGCAACTGTACAATAATCTAATTTGGATACAACATCTCCTGAGATAACTCGTAGAAAAATTTACTGCAAGGGTAGGTTTCCCTAAATAGAAAATTACAGCCTCATTTCATCGACTTAGTGTCCTCTGGGTGTCCTCACCAGCTCTCTCAGCGGGGCGGTTGTAGCCCCAATATCGGGATGCAAGTACACGCAGTCGAGAGAAGATACGGGGATAAATTCGTACTTCCAACCTCTCCAAGTATCGCACCTGGCGATATCCTGCATCTGTGACGTGGCTTGTACCGCAAATACGCGGATCCTTACTGCTTCACCTAGATTAGTGATCACAGCCGACATTTGATAGTCCAGACTATCTTCTGGAATAAGTATTCCAAGTGAGTCTACGCCAATGCGCTGGGCGCAGTTGATGACGTTTTGACCGCGATCAAGGTCGCGATACGGGGTGCTGTACGTTGGGATGCTATCTGATGGCTTTGACCGTACAAGTAACTCAGGCTGGCCCGAGCGTGTTCGGTAAATCAGAAGGCTAATACTAGTCAACGAATCAGAAGGCGTATGCCCTTCGCCGAGCATCACATTAGTTGACATTTTTTTCAGAATTCTGCTGTTGGGCTCGGGAAGTCGGCGTGGAAGAACTGAATGGATTTTGTTGACACGGGTGTGATTGTTTGGGGGATTGAAAGGTATTGATGAAAAGACGCCTTTGAAGGCAAATGCGGAGATATATAGTAGCAAAGGAACAATTTGTTTGTATTGTAGTTCATCATACAACTGTCCTCCTTGAAAACAAAGCTTTTGTTTTGCTTATTGAGATTCAAATCAGTGGCAGAATTGAGGCAACTCCTACGATGAGAATAAACAGTAAGAGTAGCCCAGTTTAAAGAAATCAGACACTCTAGACCGTATAGTAAATTGTTGTGTTACGCCTCCAGATGGATATTCTCCAGTTCAGACATTGCATTTGGCATTACTTCTCCTCTTCATTCGTGATCGCAATTCGATTGCTGCTAAAATTATAAAAGTGCTCTTGTCTTATCAACCCTGTGTAAGTCTTCTAGCTCAGCCACAAGGGTACCCTCAGCAATGTCTTCTCCGTCTTGCACATCAGTGACCCATTTGACTCTTCCTCCTCTATTCGCTCGAATCTCTAGTTCCATTTTCATTTGCTGCACTACGCAGACCACTTGTCCTGGCTGGATTTCATCTCCTTCGTCTACTTCTAGCTCGACTAGCTTGCCAGGAAATGGTACTACCACGTGAAGCGGATTATTGACGTCTCCGCGACGATGTTTGCCTGCCGCCATGACTGAGGCAGAGGATGCATTGCTATTGGTCGCCTCAAGTGTGAAGGCTTGGGGATGTTGAGAGCGTGGATGTGAGTACTCGACGTCAGCTTTGAACGACGAGGGGAACTCATTGCGGATCACCCGTGTTAGCTTGATGTGATGTGTTTCTTCGGACGCGCCTTCGGAAGGAGATGCAAGTTTGAGGGCCCAAGCATCACCCTTGCGCAGCATTACCGCCGAGCCGGTGTTGTTGGTGAGTGATGTTGAGGGTTGCCCCTCATCTTTGGCGAACTTTAACGCCTCTTGATGTTGGTTGGTGATGCCCCGAGAGATTTCTAATCCCGACGCAAGCAGGCTGCTCATGTGCCTTTCTAGCCAGGAGGTATCACATAGGGAACGTACAAAGTCTTCATGCCCTACTATTGCACGTAAAATATCCAGATTAGTTTTCACTCCTTCGATCCAAGTATCCTCGAGCGCCCGTCTGCACTTAGACACGACGACTTGTCGGTTCTCCCCAGTGACAATGATCTTAGCAAGCAAACTGTCAAAGTCCGCGCCAACGATCGTTGTCTGGCGATGATTGAGATGGGTGTCGACCCTCACCCCGTTGCCGGTAGGTAAGGAGAAGGCCTCCACCTTGCCAATGCTCAACGTCCAATCTCTCTGGACATTTTCAGCTGTAAGTCGCAGCTGAATAGACTGCAGTTTGGGTACCTGCGTAATGTCCGATGACACGTTTCGCAATCCAGTCTCTGCAAGATTCGCCCCTTGCGCAATCTCTAACTGTATCTTTACTAGATCAACGAGCGCGATGCGTTCCGTAACTGTATGTTCCACCTGAAGTCGTGGGTTCACTTCTAGGAAGAAAAACTCGCCTCTATCCGCGTTGGCAAGGAACTCGAAAGTGCCAAGAGAGAGATATCGAATGTGTCGTGCCATCCCCAGTGCTGCTTCGATGATTCTGCTAACGAACTCGCGGTCTCTGATAGTGCTGGGTGCTTGTTCTACGATCTTTTGATATCGTCGTTGGATGCTACACTCCCGTTCCCAAAGGCTATTTGATGTCAGAAGTCAGCAATTAATTAGCATAAACAGCAATAGCTAAAAGGTTTCCCAAGTATGAGTGGTACTGGGGAGAGAGCTCGGCATGCATCAAAACTTTGGAAGCTTACTGGCGCACTTGTCCAGAGCCATCACCAATGATCTGGACCTCAATATGTCGGAAGCCATCTACCGCAGCCTTCTCGACAAATATCTGGCGCGAAGGGCTTTCAGAAATGGCGCGTTTCGCGGCGCTTTCAAGATCGGATTCCTGTCGCACGAGTCGGATACCTTTGCCGCCTCCGCCGTCCACGGCCTTGAGCATGATCGGAAGACCAATCTTTCTAGCAAAGCGTCGAACATCTTCCACCCTCGCAGTTGGCGTGTCCATAGCTGGGAGCGTAGGGACATCGCATTGTCGGGCTAGCAACTTTGCAGCGAGTTTATCGCCCGTCTTGCGGAGGATATCCCAGCCTGGACCGACCACAACGGCCCTGGCCTCACTCCACATGCGTTGCGCAAAATCGTCCGACTCGGACAAGAAGCCATATCCCGGATGAACCGCGTCAATTGTATGTCGTTTCGCGATTCCAATGAGAGCAGATATATCTAAGTAGCTGGCCGCAGAAGAGATCGACAATACGTGAGCAGCGCCTAAGGCGTGACTAGTATCGCCGGGTGTTATCAGAGCAAACGTCTCAATTGAGAGTTCCCGCGCACAGTCGATGATGCGCTTTGCTATTTCGCCTCTATCCATCTGTTTAGCGGGTGATTTCTGGTGATGTCAATCTCCGCCAAATTATTCCTTACCTATTTGCGACGAGGAGTCGTTTTATCGATCTTCGTGGAGGACCACCGCTTTGATCCGGCACCATGGTCACCTCCATCTCTCTCATATAGACATTCTTCCACGATCGGCTGGCGAATTGAGATGGAAAAAATAAGCATAAACGCGGTGTTTCTTCCCGTCTCCGGGTTGTACGGAATGGCCTCACACAGAACAGCTTGTGCTCGGGGATGTTCTCCAAATTTAAGATTCAGTAACTTTGCTCCCTGTTGACGTGACGTGACAGCAGGGTTACCTTCTCGGAGCAGTGGTGCGGGGATAGCCAGAATTGCCGCGGCCTTTCGCTGTTCTCGCATCTCAGCTTCTTCAAACCACGACGATTTCATTTTTAGTCATCTTATATACATCGCTCGTTAGTTTCGGGGTCGATATTTTTTTATACTCGTTGTAGAAACCTAGACATTGAGCCACTAATTCATACACCCGCCACCACATGAATATACCTATTGCAATTCCTTGTACATGGGCATCAGTGGATAGATAATAGTGACTTACCGGGATGGCTTCCGACGAGGATAGCGCATCCCAAAGAGCGCGCGAACGCGTGCAACAAGTCTCATCCCACATCGCACGCACGCCACCCCTGGAAGACGATGTGTCTCAGCCTCCTACACGCCGGAGGAGAAAGCAAGCGTCTACTCCAGCTGGTCCGCCAGCTGACTATTCCGACCGGCTCGGCCAGATAGCGACGCTGGAGAAACTAGCTCGCACGCCCGATGTCAATCACCGAGGCTACGCGCGACAGAAGAAAGCCGGGAAGCTGTGGGTTCACGAGCGTGTCGAAGCACTTCTCGACGACGGGAGTCTGCAAGAGATTGGGAGCGTCGCTGGCGATGTGACTTGGGGCAAGGAGAAAAGTGACGATGGCGCTGAGAAAGAAGTCGTCGCTGCGTTCACGCCCAGCAATAGCGTTCAGGGATACGGGCGCCTGAACGGACGAAAGGTCGTCTTCACGGCTGACGATTATACCCTGCGGGCCGGCCACGCCGACGGGGCATTGCTGGAGAAAACACTGTATATTGAGAAACTGGCGCTTTCCTTGCGACTCCCCATCGTGAAGCTGGGTGAGTGCATCCCGGAGTTTTGATCGTGGAGGCACCGCACGGTCTCGATACATGCACAAACTACGCTCGAAATGGCCATTGCTGACCCCAAGTGTTGGCAGTGGACGGCTCCTCGGGTGGCGGAAGTGTCACAAGTATACGAAAACAAGGGTTTTCCTATATCCCTCCGCTTCCTGCCTTTGACCAGGTCATTCCCCAATTGAATTTGGGCATTCCCAATCTCGGCGCCGTCCTTGGACCGGCCATCGGACTTGGTGCTGCGCGGGTTACGGCCTGTCACTTCAGTGTCATGGCGGCCAATGTCGGGTCACTATTCAATGCAGGGCCCCAAGTTGTCAAAGGTGCGACGTTTGAAGAGGGATTGACGCTGGCTGAGCTGGGTGGTCCTGACAGTAAGTTGCTCAACCCTTAAGCGTTTCGAGGTTTTCCGTCCTCAGTCCAGGCAACAGACTCGGCACATCATCACTTACAACCCTATACATATAGTAGGATCTAACACCGTTCACTAGTGCACTGTCGCAATGGCACGATAGATAATATGGCTCGTGATGAGCACGATGCATTCGAGCAGATACGGCGCGTGCTAAGCTACCTCCCTAACTCGGGATTCTCTGCTCCACCAGTGATCAAGAGCAGCGACACGCCCGATCGGCGTGAAGAGGCGCTCCGAAGTCTGATACCCAGACGTAAGGAGCGCATGTACGATCCACGGCGGCTTATTGCTCTCGTCGTAGATAACGGCTCATTCTTCGAGATCGGTGCGCTTTGGGGCACGACTGCGATCGTAGGGCTGGCGCGTCTTGACGGTCACCCGATCGGTGTCATCTCCAACAATTGCGAAAGCCACACGGGAGGCGCCCTTGATGCGCTCGGGTCCCAGAAAATCACGAAACACCTGAAGCTCTGCGACGTCATGAACCTGCCCATCCTCCAGTTCGTCGACGTCCCCGGGTATGCCGTCGGGACGGCTGCCGAGCGGGCTGCGACGATGAGACATGGCGTGAACCTCGCCATGGTATACTACACAACCACCATGCCCGTGTTCAGTGTCGTCACGAGACGTGCTTACGGCGTCGCGGGGGGTGTTATGTTAGATTGTCGGGACCCGCGCATGCGGGTAGCATGGCCAAGTGGCGACTGGGGGTCGCTACCGCTCAAGGGCGGAATCGAAGTCGGCCATTCGTACGAGCTGAAAGAGGCCGCAAAGGAGGGCGGCCAGAAGATGGTAGATGAGTTATACGCGAAACTGGAGGCTGAGTACAACGCTCTAAGTAAGGCAAATTGAACTGCGGTTGGAGATATGCTAATTTCTATGGTACAGTGAATCCGGTGAGAACCGCGAATGGATTTGGCGTCGAGCAGATTATCGACCCTGCCGACACACGTTCGGTTGTCTGCAACTGGATTTCTCATGCCTACGAGGAGCTCATGGCGGAGAGGTTGGCTAAGAGGAGGGCCGGCACACTCCATGCATCGTTTGCATAAGTTCTCTGTACCGCTTTCTTCAAACCACTTTATAATCTATTGCTGTCCATGCATAACGATCCTCCACGGGCATCGCACGTATCAAAATGATTTGTGATTTTTGTAGATAGCTGAACATCAATGTTGATACATCCGTGGGGTAAGTAGTTGTGATCTTTCGTCATATCCCATGTCCTTAGAAGAAGCTACTGTAAATTAAAATCTAAAGTACTTCGCTCGTTAACTAGTGAAATTCTATGCTTGATGTCCAGCCCTCTTAGCAGCCACCGGCTGCTCTACCCATGATGACTGTAGTCAAACTCCAATACCCCGCACCCATTATCTTTCATCATGCCCGAGCACATTGACCCTGAGGGCACCGTGACGAATGGGAGGTTAGTAAATGGAGCGACGACAATAACAAACGAGAAGAATCACCCTGAAAGGTGGGAGTTCGCTCTCTTGGTCGACTTTAGACACGTTAGTTCGGGCTTACGACAACAGCGAGCCACGGAAATATACACGCAGTTCATGCACGGAGAACCCTAAATGGCTGTCAGCTAAGCGCGCGATACGCAAGCCATTCCCCGCGTTGGGGTTCCGTACTACCCTCCCAGTACATGTAATCTGATGAACAGGACTACCTAGTGGTAATCGGGTGTGCCCGTTCGCCGACGTAACCTGCCATGCAAGGCGATATGAAGCCGGTCGGTAGGCATGATCTCAGTTGTAAGTCGTCTTCGTGTCCCGTCGCCTCAAGTGTAGCAAGTACATCGTCCGGCGCAAGTCTGCATCTGGCATTTCCATGCTCCCCGGATCGAACAATGGACGACACAACGAAACGGGGTGTCGGGTTGTTGGAGGACGCGGGCGACGTCGTCGATCCAGCTGCCGGGGAGCTCCCCACACCCGAGGAGGAGGAGGCAGTCATCAAAAAGCTAGATTGGCGGCTGATGCCCATGATTTTCATCATTTACTCGTTGTCGGTCCTGGACAGGTCGAACTTGGGAAATGCGCATGTCGCCGGCCTTGACGAGAGCCTCGGGCTCAAGGGCGACCAGTATTCGACGCTTGGCACATTGTTCTATGTGACATGCGAGTCTCTCCCCCCCCGCGCTCTCGGGCATGCGCCTTCCCTGAACTAACATGATCAGATATCATTTTCCAAAGCGCCGCGGTCGGATGGAAGCATTTTCCCGCTCACATATGGGTTACCTGCATTGTCATCTCGTTTGCCACGATATCGGCTTCCCAGGCCGCTACGCAGAGTTATGCCGGGTCCGTATTTGAGCAATCTACTTCTAAATACGTGGGCGCGATTGGCTAACGCACTCGCGCAGCCTGGTGGTTCTCAGGCTCATTCTTGGCGCAACAGAGGCAATGTATGCCGGCGTCCCGGTGTACTTGTCCTTCTTCTACCCGCGAGACAAAGTGGGCTTTCGCCAGGGGATATTCCTCTCCGGGTCTGCGCTGGCGAATGCGTACGGCGGGGCGCTCGGCTATGCGATCACACAGATCAAGAGCCATATCGAGCCTTGGAGGATCCTTTTCCTTATCGAAGGTCTGCCGACGTTTGTTATGGCTGTCGTGGCGTGGTTCCGCTTCCCCGATGACATTGAGAGCGCGAACTTCCTTACGGATCGCGAGAAACAAATCGTCAAGCATATGGTTAGTCGCGATCAGACCGCCGACATTGTGGATCACACAGGCCTCAGGCTGAAGGATTTCTTCGCGGCATTCAAGGACTGGAGAAGTAAGTTTAAGTGGAAATTCTTGTTTATTTGCAGTCTTAGCTAAAGCCTTATATTAGGTTATCTGACTGGGGTGATGTATTTTGGGTGCAACGTTTCCTTCGCTTCTCTTCCGCTGTTTGTGCCGTCTATCATTGCCGAAATCGGGTCGTTCTCGCGAATCCAGGCAAACGGGCTCTCGGCACCGCCATATCTCCTGACGTTTATTTTGATCATTGCCTGCGCATTCATCTCGGATCGGGTCAGGATGCGTGGCCCGTTCGTCTGCTTCTTCGGCATTGTGTCGGCCATCGGGTTCCTATTACTCGCAACCACAGAGGGTGCTGCGCCTAGATACCTCGGTGTTTACTTTGCGATCACAATATTCGTGTCCGTCGCGATTCTTATTCCCTGGGTGTCGAATTCTCACAATACGGAGAGCAAGAGGGCCGGCGGGTATGCCATATTTGCTACACTCGGACAGGCAGGACCCTTACTTGGTACGAACATATTTCCGTCAAACGAGGCCCCTTATTACCGGAAGGGCTCTTGGATATCTTTCTCATTCTGCATGCTGGTTGCGGTCAGTTCGGCTGCTTTCAGTTTTCTCCTACATCGCGAAAACCGCAGGTTAGACAAAGTGCACCGCGATGAGGAAGAAGAAGGATTGAGTCAACGTGGGTTCCGGTACGTGATATGAATATATGAAGGTTCTATCTAGACTTTCGACAATGACTTACTCGACTACATTTGCATGTGTTAGTGTGTGGATTACTACAGACACGAAGATTGCTAATACAGCATAATGTATCCCTCGGGAAGAGACTAGAACCTCCGTTATCTAACGTTTCTATGTCGTCATAGATGCTGGGAGGTAACCTGTGGAGCTGAGGGACGTGTTCTCGATATTATTTATGCGTTACTCAATTGAATATTTCGATTATTTATTCAAAACATGCGGCTGGTGTGCAATGTATGAGCTCACGTTTCTCTCAACTGAGGGACTTACGAATGACACTCGAGTGTTGAAAGTTCTGTTCGCTGTTCCATGTGTTGGCATAGATTGGTGAATACCTAGGTAGGTAGCGTTGTTGACAAAACAGACCACTGAAAGGCGAAAGACTATAACCTAGGTTAATTTCAATGGCATGCCGCCAACTACTCAAAATATCTGATACCTATGTGACTTGCTACGTCATTTACTAGTATATCAATCTGTTGTCGCAGCTGATAATCAAGCCGGTTGTCTTGTGGATTAAATTGACCCGAAACCATGGCTGACGATGCGATCCACAACAGGCAGTGGAGTGCTTGTTGGAATGTGCTAACGAAGAAGATCGATTCTGACGTATGTTACCCACTGACACTGATGGCGTAAAGTGCCCCTCGCTCTCTGGAAGCCGGCGCAGACAGGATCATTGATGTTGTGTGCGTGCCCTAGCAGCAGCCTAAGGAATGAGAGAAACGGTAGCTGAACTTGGCTGGAAGAATCGTGTGCCGATAGGATGAGCGACAATGTGGATTCGGACGATAAATATGGCTTTTGTACTTTTCTTTAGCACCAAGTGATCGTCCCTAGGTACGGCTAGCCTGCGACGTCATTCTCTCGGATCCTACGAATGGCTCCGACGTGATGCAACAAGATGGCGCATTCCGTGGACTATGATTATGATGCAGTCTTAACAAGAACTAGATCGCGTTTGTACAAAAGTGGGATGTATGTGTATACGCTCCCCCCGGGCCTCATGAGCACTTTCTCAGTGGCATCATACTATCCTGATTCATCTCACGATGTCGGCATCTAAAGAGGCCAAGAAGGCCTCAGACGGAACTGCGTTCACGACAGTCGCCGATGCACTACCTATTCCCGCGACAACGGCGCCCGTGACCGATCCCGGGGAATACAGCACTGCGAACAGCCTAGCTGAGGAACCTACACTATCCCATTCCCTAGCCATGGGCGACCATGACGAGAAAGGCGTCGTCCAGCAGCCTCGCGAAGAGGAAGCCGTTGATCTAGGGTGGAACAAGAGGAAAGAAAATATCCCTGCGCCCTTAGTCGGCGGACTGGGTAATGAGGACCTCTGGCTTCTTATCCGACGCTTCAACAAGGCACGTCGCATTTTCGTGAGGATACACATATGGATGGGTATCTGACGGATTATAGCAAATATACCATGTGAAGGAAGTGCCGTATTCGGTGCCCGGGGATTTGGACCT
The DNA here is from genome assembly GCA_023159155.1 of Ustulina deusta. Taxonomy (NCBI): domain Eukaryota; kingdom Fungi; phylum Ascomycota; class Sordariomycetes; order Xylariales; family Xylariaceae; genus Ustulina; species Ustulina deusta. The sequence goes on along the minus strand of JAJNNX010000017.1, from coordinate 439,578 downwards.
CAACGTCTCGGACGACGAGGAGTTTTCCCCGGACAAGCTTCGAGCGGCCGTGGAAAGATTCTACATGACGTGCGTACTTCGATTGAAAGCTGACCCATTTCCATCTATGCTACTTCCCAGGGGGCGCTGTTGGCGAAGTCTACTTGTCCACGTTAACACGGCGAATTCGGATGAGAGGTTTCTAACATTCGGGTTACTAGTGTTGGCATTGGTTTGCTCGAGGTGGTTAAGCACATCGCCAGACTCCGATCGTGGCGCGAAACTCGACGGACATCCTGCTTCTGTTTCGTATGGACTTCGTCCCAAATATTCCTCGCTGCCTTATACGCTGACATACCTGTAGGCGTACTTCAGTGCGTGGTTGTTCGACTTCACCACCCCGTTGCTTGTCATGACTTTAATCACCCTTGTTGTATATCCGCGCTCTCGTGGCATCTTCTTCCCTCCGGCTCCTGTATCTCTCGTCGATTCGAAATCCGGAGGTGTGCAGAAGCCCAAGGCAGGTGTTCTGGGTAGTCATGACAGCGCCACTGGAGCCCCCGAAAACCATAAGGGCGAAGCCGTGGAGCAGTAGGTCTTCTTGAATTCCGTGTCTTATGCCCCCTCATCATCAAACCTTAGGTTATCCTTGCATGAACCAGGGCCCTGAGGCTCCAGCTATGCGTGACGAGTACTGACGCTGGTTTCGCTCTACAGGGAGGCAGCCAACTTCTTCAACGGCTTCACGGCTGTTGTCGTCACTAGTGCCACGGGCAAGCATCCGCAAGCCAATCCGCAGATAGGCGAGGAAAATTCACCTGATGATCATGTCCCCGATCCAACAGGATTAGCCGTGTCGGCTGCCGAAGCCAAAGATGTGGCTGCAGGTGGGCATCGGGGTTCTAAACACGACAAGACAAAGGTGCCCGTGGAGAACGCTATCTGGAGCAAGATGCGCCCGATTATGCACGGGATAGCCGACGTCACTGACACCTGGGAACGGCTTGGTAATGCATTGTCTCCCACTCCTCCTTTCCCCCAAGAAACGTCTCGAATCCGACTTGCCAGCCTCATCGTGCCATTGCTAGTCATATCAATGTTCACGACGTCGTACATCTTCGTGAAAGGAGCATCTTTCGGCGTGGGGTTCATTTTTTTCGGCGATCCTATCATCAGGTCTGGCCTGCGATGGCTCAACCGGGAATATCCGCACTGGCAGAAGATCCTAGAGATACGGAACACGGTCCTCAAGGGCGTGCCGACGAACGCACAGCTAACACTCACTCTGCTGCGCATCGGGGAGGCCAACCAGGCGCCCTTGCCGCCGGCACCGCTTGTTCGCGCTCCACCCCCTGATAAACCGGCCGAGGTCACCGATGCCGAGCTTAGAGCTACGGGGGCGGAGCCGCCCCTCAACGCAACGGATGAAGAGCTCGAGGCTGCGATGGAATATGACCCGCGGACTGCTCATGAGACGGGTGGCTCCGATATCGACGCTGCTAAGAGCGGCAAGCACAGCCGGACGGGCGCCATGATCATGAGGGTCGTCAAGAGCGCCATCAAGGGAACGGTAAAAGGGGCTATTGCTAGCGATGCGATGCGCGCGAAGGCGGGCTCGCGCCCGGCAAAGAACCGATTAGGTGTCGTCCCCCCTGCCAATGCGGAATTGTTGACGGGGCCAGTGGATTTCAAGGCTCGGGATAACGGGAAGAAGGGTCGGGTGTACATCGCCACCAAATCCACCATCCCTGCCGTCGGTTTCAGCACGGACGTGACGACCGATATTGTCGGGAACGGGGAGAAAGAGGAGCTTCGTCCCCGATGGAGCATCGCGATCGGGGACATCAAGGAGTTGAAGAAGATCGGGGGCTACGGGTGGAAGGCAAAGCTTGTGGTTGGATGGTCGTTGGGGCGCGAAGTGAATGATGGGCTGGAGATTACGGACAGGCTGGGGAATGTTAAACGTATTACAGCGTTGCCTTTGAGGGATGAGTTGTTTAATCGCTTGATTGCTATTGGGGGGCAGAAATGGGAGGCTTGGTGAGATACTAATTGTTACCGATTTTGATATTGCTTGGTTACTTATTCTGACGAGGTATCAGTGCCCGGTCATGGTTTTAACTCCGCCGAAGCTCTGGAAGCTGACACGGGCGCGATGTTAGTGTGTTATCTGGGTTGACGGTGTTTAGATGTGTCGTTGCCACATGCTTTGGAGTTGCTAGACGTCTGCTTGATTCGTGCTATTGATACCCCTTTTGAGCGGCTGGAGGGTAACCATCTAGGTTTCGTGGGGTACATGTGGAACATATTAGTGATGAACATGATTGTTTGGAGTTAAGCTATGACAGCCATTTGTTATAGCGGGCTGTTTCTATGAAGATGTCCTGAAGTCAGAGGTGAGATTGTAAAGCGCTTGGCTTCCAGCTACATCAAGCCCCCATGCAACGCAAAGTGCAGTAGTTTGTCGGATGCGTACCTCATGCGACTTGGGATGACAGATTCAGTCCAGAATGTAATTTTGAAATATTCCGTGGCCCTTCATGTTGACCCATCGAGCCATTGGATATAGACTACTTGCAAATCGGATATACAGAGCAACATATCGAGTCCTGTTGTCGTATGCCGGACTACCAGTCTCAATCGTCGTAGACGATGGACCTGAGGTCCCAGGATTAGACAGGGATAGTGCCATTAAAAGCGATGCAGGGACCATAAGAAGAGGTCGTCAACGAGGCTGTTGAATTGGTAACCGCCGCGCCTAGGGCTGAGGTGCCGCACTTAAGCCCAAGAACAAAGCTCCCTACAGATAATTCTAATTTAGTAGCGACCACAGACCAAGTATCGTTTCGAATTTGAATCGAGTTTGTAACACGAAAGTAGACGGGGAGGCTTGAGTATATTGACTTACCAGCCATCACATTCGCCAAGTACGGGTCAGTATGCGTGTGATCGTTGGGGTAATGTGCGTTGACGGTCGTCGTCCCGAGGTTCGTCATTACTTGGGCGGCATATTCACCATGCGCTACGTGATAAACGCCGGCTGCCGTGCCTCCGAGCTGGCTCGCGGCGAGCCTTATATAGACATCATTAGGTCGCAAGTTGTCCCAGGGCTGATTTGAGGTTTATGAGTTGAGTGTGACTTGACTTACCAGGCGTAGTAATCGAATCGCGACGGGCCCCAACCACATGTTCCGGTTTCGCAGATACTGTGACGACGAATCAGCGACCGAGAAGAGGAAAGACGGTATCAAGATATCGCTTACTTGTTTGGTGTGGCGGAGCTGAGAATCACCTTCGCTCCTTTAGCGAGGAACAGCTTCGCCGCATTCTTGTAATAAGTTGGATACGTCAAGACGGTCTCGGCGACGCCATTATAAGTCTGTACATCAAAAGTCAATGAGCCCTCTCGTCATATCGCCCCGCCATCCCATAGCGCCGAACAGGTAATTTTCTGTTGATCTCACCGTCTGGCAAGTTTGTTCTCCGTCGCCGAAGCAATCCGTCCGCCCGTTGTCGGTGGGACTTAAACTCCCACCATCGTTATGCCCAAACTCAACGACCACCCAGTCACCTGACTGCACCACGTTGGCAATCTCTTGGAAACGCCCCTCTCGCGTGAATGAACGCGCCGAGCGACCTGCGATTGCCTTGTTGGATACCGCGAAGCTTGACGGTAAGCTGTATTTGAGAAACTCTCCCCAGCCTTCGGTGCCGGAACCCCCGCCGGCTCTGGCCATTGTTGAGTCTCCTGCTAGGTAGACGGTCGCAGCCGTGGCCGAACTGACCCCGAGGAATGATAGCAGGACTCTACATAGGATGGAAGGCATGATGGTGTAGTTAGACATCGTCTTAGAGATGTGGATATTTTCGACGGCGGTATGCTTGATCGGGAGCTGTCTGAGTATCGCTGGCGGTTTTGGCTGTTTGCAGCACAAACCTAAAAGGCAAACTGAAGCATCTTTCAATATTCAGACGGAGTATGTATATCATTTTGTGCATGGAGCAGCAAATTCCCCATTCGCGCCATTGGGGCGGCTAGTCCACCAATCTGCGGGTTTGGTGGACTTCAAATCGATCATGGTTACTACACAATAACTCGGGGATTCGCGATGAGATACCCCATTTCCCCGTCAGGGTCCGTGACCAAGACTAGAACTGACACATTACCGGGCTGGCTGGATATTCTCTGGTTGAGCTTCGGCCCTTCACGTCTCAACGGAAGCAGTTCTTCCGCTGGAGAATGGGCAGGTGATGCAGGTATCGAAGTTTGTAGTCAATGTTGAGATGATAATTACCTATCCTTCGACGTATCTGGCTATAATATCAAACGATATCAAGGCAGGGATCCCAGGTGGGCCGACGAATTGGCATACATGCTGAAGCGGCAGATCATGTGAAGATATCCGCGCCTAAAATATTGCTGTGCAAAAAGATACTACAATGAGAAATACACAACGGATCTTTAGTTGGTGGAAATAAGCAGAGCTTGGCAAACTGCTATCAACTTGGGGGCGACCCAATTCTAATATCACATAACTCAGAGCAACAAGTGGTCTGCAAGCTGCATTAACTATGTTTGGAAATTTTTTTTTTTCGTAAATAGGCTCGCGAAGCCAGAGAAGGGATGAATGCCTGACCTAATTTGATTCATAGCAGTCCTGGCAGATTGTTAACGCCCTCCACCTGAGGTCTCTACAAACCCAAAGTCCTCTCGTCTCTCCCGCGTTGATAGGTCTACCTCTCTATGCCAATGCCGGATGCGCTTACGTTGCGATGGCTCATACTCAGGCATTCGCATTAGCGCCTTTCCGAACTCGCTACGGCTCTCCACGTTGGCTAAGCCGGACACGGCTGTGTCAACCTGGTTTAAGATACTTGCGGTTTGCCTGTCAAAATAGAGACCACAGTGTCGCATCTCTTCTATTAAGTCAAGCATCCCCGATAAATCACCACGGCGGGTCCAGGAGATGGCGAGAAGCTCATTGAAAAATGGTGTGGAGACGCCCAAGACATAAGATTCGAGGCCCAATTCTTTAATACGTGGCAAGATAGAAAACACCAGCGGAGAGGGCGCAGAAAAGGCAGTGTTAAGTCGTCGAAGAGCGAGTAGAAGATACGCCGGATAGAGAGGTCCGTGAACGTAGAGGCTTATTTTTTGAGCGCCATCAGGACTAGAAACATCATCAGATGAGGGTGATGCATTCTCGCCCTCAGAAGTCCAAAGGTAAGGTTCTGCATCATTCTCAGATTCATCCGTTGGCTTTGTGGCCTTCCGGCCGCGTTTTTTGGGCGTTTCGATAGTACTCTTCACAATGCCGAGGCGGGCAGGCATAGTGAAGACCTCCTTCTCTAGAACATCCCACAGCGCGAAGTCAGAGGTGGCGGATGTGATGAAGCCTTCGATGCGAGTGCGCTCAGGATTCCTCCTGGCCTCGAGTTCGAGAGCACGGGAAAAGGAATGAGCAGGCGCCTTCCAGGCGGCACCAATGAAACCGTCCTTCTCAGCGTTGGCAACGTGAGCGTCGTACGTGGCTTCGTGGGAACGCCTTGCGTCGAATGCCTGGCGTTTGATGGTATCGAGGACTTTGTCAGTGGCGCCTCGGAGCTGTGCCGGGAGACGAAGGCGAGCCTTGGCGCGGTCTCTGGCAGCGCCGGAAAGAATGCTGGGAGCGACAACGGTGTCTGGGCTAGATTGGCCGGCATCGTAGGCAGCTTGTTGCATGATAAGCCTGGCAGACCGGTTGGGGGTCGAGTCGGGCGCAGGCGCAATATCATCTTCGAAAGTGGGCTTCAGGCCTCGAGCCTCGATGTCGGCAAAGATGCGCTCGAAGACCAGGCGTTCCATGGGCGTGATGGTGCCCCGATTCGCGACCTGGCCGCCGTCGGTGACTGTGTCCCTGACTGGGGGCCCGATCTCGTGGTCAAAGGGGATCGTCGCCTCTGCGCTCCGGGAAACCCCATGCACTAAGCGAACGATTCTGGCCGATGCACGATGTGTCGCTGGTACGCGAAGAATGGTCCTCGTTTGGTAGAGGAACGGCAGCAAGGTGGAGGACATTGTGTGGAACGGGAGGTGCTCGTTGTGAAGACGGTAAGAAAGAGGAAGACAGATATACACGCAGAGAGCAGGGCAGAGAATGATTGCCGCCGTCGTACAAGAGGCAAGTAACCAAAAAAAGCTGTAATGATCGAACTTCTTTTCTGGACTGGGAAAATTTAGTGGACTGTAATTCCCGGCTAAAGGGTCGGTCTTACATCGGTTACCTAAGCACAACCTAGGTACGTAGATAGGTACCTAGGTACTTACCTCGGGGTTTGCCGCTACAGCCTACAGGGGGTCGTTGCTGCCTGTATCAATTCCTTCTCGCCTCGGTTTTCGCGACTTGACAGATTGATATCGGCACTTGAAGTTAAACCTAATAGGGAAACTCCCCCATATATACTAGTGGGTACCGCCACCCTTATCTTAATCACACCTAAACTACACCTAATCTGGATGGTGTGTGGGGTACCGTGAAGTATTTACCGGGGGACCGCCCTGCAGCGCCAAAAAAAAACATGTTTTCTCCCATACCTACTACAGCCACTATAATTACAGCATACTTACCACTATATTATAGCAGTCTCGTGCAATAGCCAATAAGAATGCTAGGTTTAACAATATGACCCACTTTCTATTTCTAACCCACCAACCACCTTCATCCATCTCTTTAACCACCTGCAACCTTCATCCATCTCCACCTTCAATCATACACCACCTTCAACCTTCAACCTTCAATCATCAACAACACCATCGCGCATCGCTATATCCATCAATTACTTGTTATTTTTAGCTTCATCAGATTGTAAGCTATTGATTAGTTATTCTTTCGCTCCATAGCGATTTTTTAAAAGCGGTACATAGGTGGTGATCATACTGCAAAATTCGCCGTTATAAGGCTTCAACAAGGTCTCCAACCAAGGGTCTAACTGTTATTTTTATCAGTGTCCACATAATATCCGAAGCTAATCCATTTTGTATAGGAAATAACAGGGTATTGAGACAGAAGTGGGACGCTTACCGAATTAGGTTTAACTTCAAGTGCCGATATCAATCTGTCAAGTCGCGAAAACCGAGGCGATTCCTTCTGGTGCCTGACGGCAAGTATAGGTGGGACCAGATGACGCGAAAAGGCATGACTTCGCGTTAATTGATTTTCGCATCCGCGAATCATTCTCGTCATCGGTCATCTCTCCCTCTTCCCTGGAAAAACCCCGATCGCTCTCACACCCAACAACAACACCAAATCAATGCACTCAGTTTCTGTCCAATCGTGGTGGCTAGAGATTCAAACCATTGTTTTGAAGCTTGACGGATTTGATATTCGCTCTTTCTTTCCCTGAGTGGTTGGTCACATCGCCATCATCGGCAGAGAGCTCTGTACGCGCCTTTGACCTCTCTCAGCGATGCACCGTCGCTGACGCTCTTTCTTGCAGAAAATCTCAGATCTACATTGCAAATGATTAATTTGTTGTTCTGACAAGCAGTCAAGTGAACTCAGGTCTTGCAGTCTCCCATCCTTGCCCAGGCACTGTACTGGTACAACTCCCCGCAAATTCCCTGCAATGCCACCTGGAAAGCTGAGCGCCTTCGAGGCGCGGAGACGGGAGAATGTAGCAAACAATGCAAAGCTTCTCAAAGACACCGCCGACCTCGGCGCTAAGATGAGGAAAGCCGCCGCGCCACCTCCCAGGCCTGTTGCGCCACGGAAACGAAAGGCCGCCGAACCTGCCGTCCGCACTCGCGTCATGCCTGTCCGCCAAAGTGCCCGGTTGGCCGGTGCGGGTTCCGAGTCAAAAGACACTCTAGTTAAATTGGAAGACGTGCCGGTTGAGTTGAGGGACAGAGCGCCCAAGCGAGTCCGCACAAACGGGGATCTGCAGCTATCGAACCTCCAGGTTGAGGGGAAGAGGTGGTCAAGTACGGACGCTCTCGCCAGCTTCGTACAGGGAGCACGGCCTGGCCTTCGAACTTTTACCGATGACGACATCAAAAAAACCACCGATGAGAAGTTGAAGTCCCTACGACAGGACCTAAACGATCTAACATTATTCGGGGGCTGGCAGCCAAATGGTGAGTCTACGGCCGCAATTACAGGCACCCATGCCAGGAATCTTGCTAACACGGTTTTGCAGACATAAAAATTACACCGGAGAGGGTATATGCTTTGGCATTTCATCCCATCATAGATAAACCCATCGTGCTTGCAGGAGATAAGAAAGGCACTTTGGGATTCTTTGACGGCTCTCAAGAGACGCCCGACTACCCCGAGGATGACGACGAAGACTTCGACGTCCCCTTGCCCAAAATCGGTGCATTTGAAGTCCATAATCGTACCATCACCTCGATCAAAATCCCCATGTTTGACCAGAACTCTGTCATCACGAGTTCCTACGACAGCTCGATACGGTGTCTGGACCTCACAACGCAGATTAGCACCCAGCTGTGGGCTCCCGACGAAGACGAGGATGAGCTGGGCATTTCCTGCATAGACATCTCCCCTGAGGCGAAAGACACTATCATATTTTCCACTCTTGAAGGCTCGCTCGGTCGCATCGATAGACGAGCGAAGCAAAAGGCCGACATCTGGAGCTTAACAGATAACAAGATTGGTGGCTTTTCTCTCGACCCGTCGCGGCCGCATTTCCTCGCGACGGCCTCGCTTGATAGGACACTGAAGATCTGGGATCTTCGCATGGTTAAGGGGAAGGGAGATCTACGCCACCCCTCACTTTTAGGCGAGCACCTATCGCGATTATCCGTCTCCCATGCGTCATGGAGCAGTAGCGGCTACATCGCTACGTCGTCGTACGATGACACGGTAAAGATTCACGACGTCTCCGGGGCAGCAGCATGGAAGCCCGGGCATGATATCCAGGACAAGCAGATGCAGCCTGTGGTGAGGATCCCGCACAATAACCAGACGGGCCGCTGGGTCACCATCCTCAAACCCCAATGGCAGAGAAACCCCGCCGATGGCATCCATAAGTTCGTCATTGCGAATATGAACCGGTTTGTCGACGTCTACGATGCCGCCGGCACGCAGCTTGCACAATTGGATGGCGACGGAATCACCGCCGTGCCAGCCGTCGCCGAGTTCCACCCCGTGCATAATTGGGTCGCGGGTGGCACGAGTAGCGGGAAGCTGTGTTTGTGGCGATGATGTGATGTGATGCCGGGACGTGAATGCATGGATGATAACGTGTGGCATTTTTGTGGACAGTAGGGATTCGGACTCGAATTCGAACTCCAAACACTCCAAACACTCCAAACACTCTGATATGTGATTGTATATACATGCATACTGACTTAGGTATGCTGGATTACCAAGATGCTCGGCCGAGCTTGACATGTTGGATGTGAGAATTGGCTTAAGGACTGCCTCCCTGCTAACCTACCTAGGCTATCTGCCTATCTCAACATAGTGTATTGACGCTCTCCCGTGAACCTTGATAGTATATTACCTACCTTTCAGTACATCCATTCGATGCCTTTGTATTGTGGTTCGTGCACACGAAATGAGAATGTGAGATACCTAATTCGACGGAACATCCAGTTATGTCCCCCCTTCGAAACCTGGATTTCTTGCTGTTTGCTACATGGCTCGTACAACGATTGGGCAGCGCCGCGGCGCACAAGGATACCATCCATTCGCGCCTCCAACTTAGGACAGCTTAGTCGGGAGAACGCAGGCGAGTCGACTGCATGAACAGGTATTGGTATTGTAGTTGCTTATTCTAGGCAATATTTTGATGGCTTCTAAGCTGGCAGCCGAATATTAATACAGACACGGGTATCTTGGCCATTTCGGTCCTCCACTGCTCTCATAACATCATAACCTCCTCGGCATCTAGCTCGGGCTCGGGCTCGCTCTCGGCATCGACCTGCAAAAAAGGATGCTGCAAGGCTTCCTCGGCACTGATCCTCCTCGTGGGATCCAGGTCCATGCACCGCGTGAGGAAATCAATGGCTTCCTTCTCTTCCGGGGTTAGAGTGTTGGCGGTGCCGTCTTTGCCGCCGCCGCCGCTCCTGCAGGTGCTCCACAGCATGATCTTCTCGAGCGAGAAGCCCTGGCTGCTGATGGTGGGGATGGTTGTGTCGAACATGCAGCCGTGCAACTGGCCGGCTAGTTTCATCCGTTTGCTGCCAAAGATGGTGGCTATCTCGATCATGGCCTCGATGTCGTCTACGCTGTTGAAGAAGGGGAACCGCTTGCAGAGGATGGTGAGCAAGACCACGCCTGCGGACCAGATGTCGATCTTGGTGGTTTGTTCTGTACATTTGAATAATACTTCGGGAGCGCGGAAGCCGCGTGTGCCCGCCCTGTTGGCCCGGCGGGATGGGCGCGTGTCTTGCATTGGGTATCCGGGCTGTGATCCGGCCTGTATCGAGTTGAAGGCCACTGATTGTTGCAGGCGTTGCTTACGAACCTGGCGGTCTTCGTGGCAGAGGCATGGCTTGCTCTCGGCGCCTTCCCGCTCGGCTAATCCAAAATCTACTAGTACACCGCGCTTCTTGTCTGGATCGTAGAGAAAGTTGGTGGGTTTTATGTCACGGTGCACGATTCCCCTCGCGTGTACGGCGGCGAGAGCCGTGAATAGAGCTCTCAGGTAGACACGCGTGTCGTAGATGTTCATCCTAGGATAATATTTCCGGAAGTCTTGGTGTCGAAAGTAGGGCAGAATGATAAGGACTTGATCTGATTTGCGCAATGCTGTGATTAAGGGGCACACAGAAGGCGATTCTCGGAGCTCATGGAGAAGGTCGAGCTCGTTGAGAATGCGAGCAGGCGAGGATGTCACGTAGATCTTCTTGATAGCGACGAACTTGGGCTTCCGGCGAGGAGGCCGAGACGTAGAATTCGCATGGGAGGCGGAAGATTTGAGAGGCGGCGGCGTCCATTGGCCATCGTCGGCGTCGATGTCCCAGCGGTTGACGTAGTCATGGTAGCGTATATCCTCGGCCTTGTAAACGGTTGAAAATGTACCTGAATCATTGGGGGAAGGCGGTCAGTCACAAGGCTCGTAGCTATCATGGGACCGCACCGTAGCAACTGTGAGTGCTCAAGTACCTTCGCCGATGCGCTTGATCAAGCGATAGCCATCCCTGAAATGGGGGAAAGTCTGCTGGAGCTTCTCCATGTCCTGCTGGACTGTCACGTCTATCGATTCGTCGTCGTCGGACGACTCAGATGCGTCATCGTCGCGGTCATCGTGATCGTCGTGTTCTTCGTCTTCTGCCTCTCTCTCTACGTCCTCGTCCTCGTGTTCATGTTCGTGTTCGTCGTAGTCGTCTTCGGCACGCTGGGTCTGTGACTGTGACTCTGTTTGCGACCCAGCTGGCTCGTCTTGTTTTTGTTCTTCCAACAAGTGATCTACGCCGAGACCGTCCTCGTGTGTGTGGAAAGGCCGTTTTGCCATCGTCCGACCATGTTGCTCTGGAGCATCATGTGAGGCGACACGGGTGGACATGGTTCGTCAAATTGCGCCGAGAAGAAAGGACGAACACTTTTCCCTTCCCTACCTACTCCTCCCCCTTCCTATCCTTCCAAAACGTATATACTTCGGATGCTATTTCAAATCGGCTGTTCCTCTTGGACTTGATCACAAAAAGTCGGTGTAGTTGGAATAGTAGGGCAATGGTATCAAATACGAAATGAATCAGGAAGAGAAAGCAAGTTGAAGGAGATACATATCAACAAGCGGTTGGAATGCGCAGAGAAAGACCAATTCTTGTGATTGGAAAAAGGAAAAGACGCCTTGCTTATTTGTCATTACTAGAATGAAGTCACATTTATGAGGAATCGCTTACTTATCTTATAAGGTAAGATGGTGTACTGCTCTTCCAACGTCCCTACCTGGTATGTTGGTAAGTAAAGAGGTACTTGACGCGTCTTGATAGTGGTGGGGAGCGAAGTGTGCTGAACAGCGGTCTATATACTGTGTATATACTGTATTTTATGGGAAATGTGCTGCGATGAGATGAGCCGGAGGGTCCTAAATGGTAAATCTCCCAGCACATGGGCACTGTGTGGCTTGCGTCCAATCCTCGGGGGGTTTTTTGCTGACACTGGCAACTTTTTGGCGGGGAAGTGGATCTGGTGGGGCAGGGACATTGCAGGCGGCGCGTCGTAGAGGAAAAGTCAACCCAATCTAAACAAAAACAAACGGTTGCCGAGGGGGCTGCCCCCGCTGTCCCTCGGCCGCTACTGTGGATGATTGGCCAGGTTTGCGATTTACCGTCGCCATGTCACTGTCGCATCACCACCATCTTCCCCTCATAATCATAACCTTGCATGTAGAGCGCTTTCCATTCTTCTCGACTTAGTTTTGTTTTCCTCATATCTAATAGTCGAATTTCTCCAAATCCGACGCAGTGGGAGTCCTATACTGCAAGCGCCGTATAGGGGCCGTACTGATACCGCATACACAATATTCATTGCTTACTCCAGACCGGCCGCATCTACGTGCCCAACTTCACTCCCCTTGCTGCTGTGCCGCCGATACACACACCTTGCGACGACCGCCCTACGCCGTATTGCGGGCGGAAGAAAGGCGACACAGCCCTTCCGCCACCATGGAGTCGATCAGCTTCGACATCAATGATGCGCTCAAGCACTACATGAGCGACCCCGCCTCCATCGCGACGCCCGAGGCCGACGGCGCCCTCCTCGACTGCGAGTCGGACCCGGAGTCGCTGTCCAACATCGCCCTCCTCAACCCCGTCCTCAACCCCATCATCGATGCCGTCGCCGACAACCCCGACGCCATCACACGCAGCGCCTACTTTGACTCGCTGCAGTTTCTACTCAAGTGCGCCCCCACTTCCCTCCTCCCACTTACTCAGGAATCACAGGAGTCGCCGTCTTCTGCGTCCGACACTGCTGCTGCCACACGTGAGACGATACAAGAGCCCATTTCTAAGCTGTTCGTGCAATCCAGATACACCCAGTTCCTCCCCACACATGCCCTCAGCAAGATCTTCGATCTGGTCATGAGCGGCCTGGCAGCCGAGGCCGACGCCATCGCCCACGATCTCGAAACCCCCGACGAGCAGGAGATCCTCGCCCACCACAAATCGCTCCTCGAGATCTACGGCTTCCTCATCCAGTGGACTATGGCTTGTGTCGAGACCAAGGCTGCCGAGAAGTCATCCGCTGCCCCTGTGGCGCGTGCCAGAGGTAAGGGCGCCAAGTCAAAGGCCGCTGCCAGCAGGCAGGGCGACGACCATTGGGACAGCGCTGCCCAGCTCCAGTCGGCCCTGGATGTCATGTCCAAGGTAATGAAGTTGAAGCTGGGCAAACTCTTCTTGACCACGAGCGAACGCGACACCTTTGTCGGTCTCCTGACCCGCCCAGTATACATGGTACTCGAGAGTGAGCAGAGAGTAAAAAACACGGCCATCAGGATGCATGCTTTTAAAGTCCTCTGCATTGCGGTTAAGCACCACGGTCATGGCTACGGTAGGTCGTCGAAAGTAGATGGCAAGAGTTCTCGTGGCAATCGCTGACACCGACACAGCCGCCCAGATCTCTATTGTTCAGAACCTGACGTATTTTGAGCATCTATCCGAACCCATGGCTGAGTTTCTCCATATCCTATCAGAGCAATACGACTACCCACAGCTCGCGGAGGAGATCTTGAGGGAGATCGGGAACAAGGAATTTAACTCGAACGACACGAAGGGACCCAAGTCAGTGTCGACTTTCATTGCCAAGCTCTCAGAGCTTGTGCCCAGATTAGTCATCAAGCAGATGACCATGCTTGCCAAACAGTTGGACAGCGAGGTCAGCATCACAGGATCCTGATTGGAGGTCCGGTTAACTAACCATGTATCTAGTCGCACACGCTGCGGAGTTCACTAATCGAGGTCTGCGGCAACATGATAGCCCATCTTAGCAACGAAGAAGAACGGAGCGACAACCACAAGTCTCAGCTCAATGCCTTCTTCGACGTGCTCGAGGAGCGATTCCTGGATGTTAACCCCTACTGTCGATGCCGAGTGATGCAGGTTTACACCAGGCTGTGCGACCTACAACAGAAGTTCCCCAAGCGGAGGCAAAAGGCCGCCGAGCTCGCGTGTCGGAGCTTGGAAGACAAGAGCAGTCACGTCAGGAGGAATGCGGTCAAACTACTGGGCGCCCTGATCAAGACTCACCCATTCACCGTTTTACACGGCGCGCAGCTCGCTCGAAAAGATTGGCAGGAACGCCTGGACAAGGTCGATGCCGAGCTCAACGCATTACAGCCACCGGCAGGCGAGCCCGGCTTGGGTGAGGACAAGGCTGATTCGACCGCCCTTGTAGACGAGCCAACCCAGATCATGGAGTCACCACAGAAGCCTACAGAGATGTCCGAGGAACAGAAGGCTGCCGCCGTCCAAAAGGCGCAGCAAGACGCCGCGACATCAGAGGCAATTGAAAAGCTAACCCTCACGAAGCGATATTACACAGACGCTCTCAAATTTATCGAGGTCTTGCATCAGGCTACGGGCGTCGTTGTGCAACTCCTCGGTTCGAAGAACAAGTCGGAAGTCATCGAAGCCATGGACTATCTTGAGATTGGCAACGCGTACAATATTGAGGACAACATGGTCGGCATCCGACGGATGATGCGTCTGATCTGGACCAAGGGTAATAGTGATGAAGGCAAAGGTGTCCAGACCCATCTGATCGATTGCTACAAGCGCCTGTTTTTCGAGGCGCCGGATCACTTCAGTCCCAACGACGCCGCTATCTACATCGCAAGAAATATGATCAGTCTCACATCGGGCACCACGCCGGCCGAACTGACGAGTTTGGAGCAGCTACTCGCCACCATGATGAAACAAGGCATGATCTCAGATCGGGTCATCACCAAGCTGTGGGGCGTGTACGGGTTTCAGAAGCGAGAAATATCACGATCTCAGCGAAGAGGTGCCATCATCGTATTGGGTATGCTTGCGACCGCATCGCCTGAGATTGTCGTAGGAGAGATGGAGACAATGCTACGATTCGGTCTAGGACCTCATGGCCGAGCGGATCTTCAGCTCGCTAAATACACATGTATTGCACTGCGGAGATTGAACCCGACGGGCCGGCAGGCCAAGGATTCGTCGGTCACCTTCAGTCGACTTCCAAATGAACACGCTGTACTGGCTAAACTCGCTGCCATTACCGAAGTACCGAGTGAGAGCAAGGAGTGGTTTGGCGTGGCCGAACAAGCTATTAACGCCATCTATGCGCTCGCGAAGCATCCCGATATCTTGTGTACCGATATTATTCGGCGACGAACCAAAGTTGTTTTTGCTGCCCAGCAAAAATCTCCACCGGCGTCGCGGCCAGGGTCACGAGATGACGCTACGATGACCGTGATGGGTGCCAATGGCATGACACAAAACTTCAACACCATGTCCCTTGACGCGCCCACACGGACCATTAATCAACCGGCACCCGAGCCGCCAGCCGAGCCTAAGGAAAAGGCAGCCATTGCCTTGTCACAACTGCTTTTTGTCGTGGGGCACGTAGCAATTAAGCAAATCGTGCATTTAGAACTCTGCGAACTCGACTTCAAGCGAAGAAAGCAGGAGAAAGAAAAGGAGTCGTCAAAACCAGACGAGCCGCGCGCCTCTACGGGCCGGAAGGGCAAGAATGCTGCACCGGCGCCGGCACCGGAGGAGGCAGGCGATGAGCTGGACTTGATTGGCGGGACGACGGAGGATGACTTTACTGAGGCCATGGCTCATATTCGCGAGCGTGAGCTCCTGTTTGGCCCCCAGTCCCTTTTGTCCAATTATGGACCCATGGTAGCCGAGATCTGCTCGCGAAGTGATATTTACAAAGATAAGAGTCTTCAGGCGGCCGCCACTTTGTGCCTTGCCAAGTTGATGTGCGTCAGCAGCGAATACTGCGAGGCACACCTACCATTGCTCATCACGATCATGGAGAGATCGCCTAACCCGACAGTCCGGTCCAATGTCGTTATTGCCCTCGGCGATATGGCGGTCTGCTTTAATCATCTCATCGACGAAAACACGGATTTCTTATACCGCCGTCTTGCCGATAACGACATCTCGGTCAAGCGGACATGTCTCATGACGCTCACGTTTCTCATTCTTGCTGGCCAGGTGAAGGTCAAGGGTCAGCTGGGCGAGATGGCAAAGTGCCTCGAAGATGAGGATAAGCGGATTGCTGACCTTGCCCGTATGTTCTTCACCGAGCTCAGCACCAAAGACAACGCTGTATACAATCATTTTGTCGACATGTTCAGTCTCCTTTCTGCCGGCCACATGGACGAGGAGCCGTTCAAGAGAATTATCAAATTTCTACTTGGTTTTGTTGAGAAGGTAGATCCATGTCCCCGCCGTGCTCAACGTCGCAGCTAACACAAAGTCACAGGACAAACATGCCAGACAGCTAGCTGACAAATTGGCAGCTCGCCTCCCCCGATGCGAGACAGAGCGTCAATGGAACGATGTCGCTTTTGCTCTGGGCTTGCTGCAACACAAGAATGAGGATATTACCAAGGTGGTTAGCGAAGGCTACAAGGTGGTGCAAATGACAGCCTAGTGACAACGATGCATAATTACGACATTAGAACATAATGGGGCGAACGGAGACTGCGATACCAGGACGAAGGGAGCATGGCGTTGGAGTTATGTGCGGCAGACTCACGGGGAGTTTTGTGTTTCCAAAATGTGTACAAGCATAAGCATTGGATCTGTCAATAAAATGACCCGCTTTGCGGATTTGAATGTTCACCATGCCAACGTGATTCTAAGCGAGTGACTTCGCGGAAAGGAGCAGGTTTTGGTGCTTGTGATTGTCTGGTAGGTATGATAAGAGCTCCTTGTAAGTCGGAGCCGAGATGGATCAGCATACTGCACTGCATATTCAGACCCCACACGAGAGTTGCAGCAGATAGGTAGGATCCTGCTTATCTCTCTTCCATCTTCCTCCACACCCAGCCGAAGATCAACAACGTCGACCCGTCATCGGAGGACCGACGCGGCGGGAAAGATCACATGCAGTTGATGTTACATGGCCGCTCCAGATAAGACACATGCAGATACGGCCCACGACCGCATCATGGCAGATAGCCTGGAGCGGGATAGGGTATCCCGAATCTCTACCGACAGCATGTCGCCCCTCCTGTCTCCTTGTCCGTGTCCTTCTGCTTCTGCCTCTGCTTCCCAGGACGCAGCCATGGAACGCGACGACGGGAACGGAGAGGGAGGGCAGTCTAGGCGCGACATAGACGACGCCGGACTCGTCCGCCGCATCGACGTCCGCATCCTGCCGCTGCTCTTCGTCACGTACATGTTCAACTTCATGGACAAGACGATCCTGTCGGCGGCGGCCGTCTTCGGCCTGCGCCACGACACCGGCCTCGTCGGGAACCAGTACGCGTGGGTGTCGAGCGCCTTCTACCTCGGCTACCTGCTCGCCACGTACCCGGCCTCGCTCCTCGTCGCCCGCCTCCCCGTCGCCCGCTACCTAGGCGCCAACACGCTCTTCTGGGGCGCCGTGGTGGCCCTCACGGCCGCCTCGCGCAGCTTCGCCGCCCTGTTCGTCCTGCGCTTCCTCCTCGGCGTCGCCGAGGCCGCCGTCTCCCCCGCCCTCGTCTTCCTCACCTCCACCTGGTACACCCGCGACGAAATCCCCGCGCGCACCGGCGTCTGGTTCGCCGGGAACTCGGCCGGCGGCATCGTCTCCTCGCTGCTGGCCTACGCCCTCGGCCACGTGCGCGGGCCCCTCGGGCCCTGGCGCGCCATGTTCGTCGTCCTCGGCCTCGCCACCTTCCTCCTCGGCGCGGTGCTGCTGGCGTTCCTGCCGGACTCCATCGCCGACGCCAGGTTCCTCGCCCCCGACGAGAGGCGGCGGGCTGCCGACCGCGTCGTCGCTGCCGGGCTGGGGTCGACCGCCAAGACGGCCTGGCAGTGTTGCCAGGCGCGCGAGTGCCTCGTCGACCCGAAATCCTGGATCCTCTTCGCCCTGGCCCTGCTCTGCCAGATCCCCAACGGCGGCACCCAGAACTTCGCCAACATCGTCATCACGTCCTTCGGCTTCTCCTCGCTGCAGTCCACCCTCATCAATATCCCGTACTCGGTCCTCAGTATCGCCTCCATCGCGGGAACGGGGTGGGCGGCTGGGCGGTTGTGAGTTTGTCATTCCCCATTTCAGAATTCTAGAGAGGGCCTTTTTTTTTCTTTTTTTTTTTTCTTTTTCTTTTCTTTTTATTCTTTGTCCTCCCTTTTTTTCTACGGGGGGCTTAGCGGGCAGGAACTAACATCGCATATCAAAGCCGCTCCATGCACTGCATCTTGATCGCCCTGGTGGTGCTACCGCCTATCGTCGGATCGGCGCTCATCTCCAACCGCGCCGCGATCCCCCACGGCGTTTCTCTCTTCGGATACTTCCTCCTCGCCTCCGGCCCCGCGGCCCTCCCGCTCCTCTTGTCCCTCGTGCAGTCCAACTTCCGCGGCGTCACCAAGAAAATGACCATGACGGCCTTGTTGTTCGTCGCCTATTGCGCGGGGAATATTGCCGGCCCCCAGCTCTTCATCGCGGCCGAGGCGCCGACTTACGATACCGCGTTCCGCGCTATCTTGGTTTGTTATTCGCTTGTTGTGGGGTTCTCTCTGGTGCTGAGGGCGTACTTGGGGTTTGTGAATCGGCTGAGGCAGAGGAGGGAGGGCGTCGAGGGGAGTGCCGGGGCTTCGGGTGCTGTGGGCGGTGGCAAGGTTGTTGATGTTCGTCTCGGCCGCTCTGGTGGTGACGCTGTTGGGGAGATAAGGTTACAGCCTAGGGACTATGAAGATGTAACTGATTGGAATACTTTTGGGTTTCGATATAGACTATAGTTTTCCGGTATTTATTCTATTACACTTGTTTTCATCACAGATTCAGACAGCCGTCTCAATTGTACTCTTTCTTGATTTTCAGTCCGATTCGACGTTGGTGACGTATTGACACACGATACAACAATATTATTTCGCTTCGCAGCGATACCTACTGCAGGAGTATAGGTGGGATATATAGAGTATAGCTGAGGGGGTTAGAGTTATTTCGGTAGTCCTATACAGCCCGTTGCGACGGTAAGTCTAGCCTTAGTCACGAAAGTCAGGACTCATCTACTACTAAACCACCACCTTTGGCAGTCTTGTATACTGAAGTTATATTGCAGAGAAATTACTATAGTTTACTTAATAAATTTAAACTCCAATCATGATTAATGAATTCAACTGTAGAAGTGAACAGTTAGTCCTATCTTTGTATGGAAGGGGAAGCCTGAACACCTTATTGTTGTTCGAACAATTGGCCACTTCACTGCATGACCTCAGTACGGCTACACAGATGGTGATACTAGGGTCTCATCGACTACAACTGTAGGTATCTTTTAGGATAGTCGCTACGAACGGATGGTCCGAAAAACTCTTGGTTCTGCGAACTTAGCATAATGATGGGCAGTAAGCGTCCATCCTTGTAGCTCCTCTCTAGCGTTGTGTTGTGATGTCTAGAATAGCCCATCACAACACATGACCAATAGAAATATTGACAATAGCAATCATGCAGTCAATATACTTTCATCGCCGAGTCTACCAGGTTGTAAACTCCCTCAGATCTCTTGGCAGGAGAAGCCTATTTTTGGTGCAACGCATCGCATGTTTATCTTCTGGATTAGACAAAGCCGTCATCGCTGCTTGTAAATACTACCCTGATCTCATGACCACAACAAAACACAACGAATATGTATGTCGCAAAGCTTCTCATATTAGCATCTAGGGCCGTGTTCACGATTATCGTGAGAACGAATTATTAGCGCCAAGAACTGGGGTGTCAAGCTGAGATATCAGACGCAACCAAAATCCACGAGCGTCATTCCCGATCCAAACGAAATCATAATTGGGAAAATTATAATTGGCCCGCTATTCATAGTATATGTCGTAGGAGGTGCAAATAAGGCACTCTGTGCCGTTTACCCTAGCTCTTAACACACACAGCCAATATACGGCTAAATGGACGACGGGTTCACAACGTCACGTCCCACAGCCCTCAACGACCACCGCAACGGCAATATTGGCCCTCCACCCCAGGAGGCCACCTCGTTGGTAGTTCTGGCCGCTCCGTGCCCCCAAGAATGGCTTTTATCTCCCACGGAGCCACCGCGACAACAGGCTAGCTCGAGAAATTCGCGCTGCGACTCTGCGGGCTTGCCAAGTAATAGCCGTGACTCTTCACCCTACGGATCGGCTGTCGATGAATTTCTCGTTCTCGACGTGATGCCCTAGCCATCTTCCGTACTCCCAAGGCCTCACGATAAGCGAGTTGTATTTAATTTTCGGCGTCCTACCTAGATATCTACATGTGTGAGCTCCCGTCTTTCTTTGCTGTCAGCAAGCTTCTGCCCACGACAACGTCTGTACGCCGCAGATCTTCAATATTGACAAACCTTTCTCCTCGTTAGCATATTACTTACTTACTTCGTGCACGCGAAGCAGTCCGGGTTTATATCAAAGAACTTTCACTCCCCCCTACATTACGTCCTACTGCCCTACATCTTGGTGTTAGTCGTAATTCAATTGCCAGGATGCGCTGGAATCTCGGTCTTGCCTACCTATCAGCGCTGGTAGGGTGTGGTACGTGCCATATTTAAGCATTTATGGGAAGGTCTGTAGGATGTTGCTGACTCCATGGACCAGCTTCCGGAGGTGTCGCTGCAGATACGGTTATAGTTCGTGACGGCGAAACGGGCTTCACATTTTCGGAGTACCAGGCCGCGTACGCGATCGGTCAGTCCATCGTATTCCGCGTCGCCGTCCCTGTCCCGGCCCCGGATAACTACGATCTCGTTTTCCAAATCATCGCCCCGAATGCAGTCGGTTGGACCGGTCTAGCCTGGGGCGCATCGATGATCAACGATCCTTTGACCATCGGCTGGGCATCCGGGACTACACCCGTTGTGTCCGTTCGACGCACTACGTGAGTCCATCTTGAGAGCGCGTGTTGAGGACGAGAAGCTGATATGGTTATAGGGTACGGACGCAGCCACAAGTCTACACCGGAGCGACGGCGCAGCTCCTGAAGACGGGGACCAGGGTCAATGGAACGCATTGGCAAATCACGGCCACATGCAGCGGGTGTAGCTCCTTCACCACCACCGGCACCAGCACCAAAAGCCTGAACGCGAATGGCACCAACCGCCTTGCCTTCGCCTATTCCAAGACCAAGCCGCCCAGCGCGTCGACCGCGGCTATGATCGCCGTTCACGACGTCTATAGCTATTGGGATCACGACTTCTCGACGGCTGGAAACGTCGACTTTGATCAATTGGTGCAGAAGAACGCGTGATTGGATGAGTACCTTGTTAAAAGGCAGAGTGGAGGAGAAAACTAGCCACTTCCTCGACAGAGACAATAAGCATTAGAATTTGGCGTAGCGCTCATTTTGCTATATTTTACTTGAGGTTTCTTCGTGAAATGGGCCTGGTGACTCACTCAAGTGCCTAACTAGCACCTAATCCTCAATCAGGAGGTTTATCTATTGCCTAATGCATCACGTAGACTCATGTGTGTATGAGAGAGTAAACCCTTGATCATAGTCACTCAAGATCTATTCCCATGTGTGAGAATCGGCCGATGTCATCGGGAGAGTGAAAACTAAGGGGGGAGCTATACTAATAGCCTTTCTAGAATGGAACACTTTGAAAGTTACATCTCCATGAAATCCAAGCTTGATGAAGACTTTGAGATGCTGAACGCTCCAGTCGTACATGATATGTGATCATGATTAAACACTATACGGCCTGTTGACTACGATATGTGCCTACAGTACACTAAGGATAGATCTAGCAACAAGAATTCTCTGTGCTAGCTGAATAACCACGGTATAATTATTCCATTGGTTTTATACCAGCGTTTAATAAGTGGCCTAATAGTTAGGCTTGGAAAAATGGTGACAATTAAAACACGATATTTCTCCACGTGCGAACTACCGAAACAGAATATCAGAGTTTAATGACTTAAGGGAAAAACAGCTTCTAACTACATTTGGGGATTTCATAGGTAAGGCAGGCAATCAAAATGCGGTCCAATCTGATTATCAAGCGGCTCAGGAAACGGAAAACAATAAAGCACACCCTTACTTAGAAAGCCTAGAGGGTAGTTGAAATTGTCAAAAAAAAGCTATTGTCCAACAGTTCCAATAACCTCCTTGGTTGAATCGAACATGCGAGTGAAGGCGAAGCTTTGGTACTGGTCTCTTATGCCTTGATAGCCATCTCACCCATGGGGAGAGCTTTGAGCCCTATACGTCCGATGTGTCAGCTTCTATCTTTTTTTTTTTTTTGAGGACCTGATAATCAAGGAAAGTGTATTCTTATTCAAACTTACAGCCATCGACCGACTCGGGAGCCTGCTGCGCCATGGTGCAGGCGCTGTAGGCGGATTCGGCCTGCGCGGTGATACCGGCCGTGGGGCAGTCAGTGTTGAGGTTGCAGCTGTTATCCATGGCCTTCTGAAGTGTGTCACCCTCCCAGCCGAAGACGTAATCTCCGTGAGCCGCAGAGCCACTAAATAAGATGGTTAGTTTCGTTACACCCCTGACTCGCTGTGTTGCGGTAGGGTAGGAGCTCCTTACCCGACGTTCATGCTGTAGATGTAGGGATTAGAACCATCAGTGGGGAAGTCAGCCGAGTCGGCGAACTCGTGCGTATCCCACATAAGCTCGTACATGATCTGGGGAAGCTTGACGGGGTGAGTCGAGGGGCAGGCACCGCCGCCTGTGGCTCCGGATCCCGAGCTATAGGCAACGTGGCTCTGGTGGTCTGGACTGTCGAGGTTCGTTCCATCCCAGCATCTATACACATGGATGTATTAGCTTAGCCTTCTCTCTTATCCTTCATTTCCTTTTCCCCTACATTTTCTATAAACGCTTTCACCACCTGGGGACTTACGTGGGGAAGATGATGGTCTGTCGGATCATCTTGCAAGACTTTGAATTGGGGATATCTACGGTGTCAGACCCAGTGCAAGGAGCACCACCCACGAAAGGGCTGTCGGTATAAGAAGTCCAGCAACGATGGCAGATGTTGGCCTTGGGTGTCTTGCTGGCGTCGGTGTTGGCAGCGTTACCAGCCAACATGCGGAAGCCCTATGACTCCAATTAGCCCATAAACTTATCTCAGGAATCAACCTCTCCATACCTTCTTGAAGGCCGTGACTTTTCCGCTGGGAATATAGTAGATATCGAGACCACCCTTGTTGACGAGCTTGCCCTGGGGGCCGCCGTTGCCAATCTGGGGGACACGCTTGTATGTGCCGTTCTTTGCCTTATAGAACATCACGGCTGTCCAGTAGTTGGACTTGTCCTGCTTGAACGAGCACGAAGTGCACGTCGAGGATGCTAGATCGTGGGTGGTAGGGTCCATGGTAACGTTGAACGAGTTTCCACCGACAATCTGGTGCAGATGTGGTGTGTACGTCATCCCGGGATTTACTAAGGGGTCGACACGGTCGACAACAAGCTGAGAGCACGCGAAGCGTAGCATGTTAAATTGAGCTGCGGCATTTTGCGCCAGCAGCGCGGCGGCAGCGAGTGCTGTCAGCTGCATCGTGAAGCTGTCTTTGGCTAGACTTCGATGGGTGAGAGCTGATCGATGTGTGACCTGGAACACCTGGTGGCTTGGTCTTTCCTATAGGCTATAGCTTAGAGAAAGGAACAATGAATAGGGAAGTTCAAGTAGAAAAAACCCGGGGACGCTCTCATGTTGTGCCATCCTTATGCATCGTGATATGCGACGCGCAGCAAAGCAAGCCTGAACTGCCGAACCGACAAAATTTGGCCGAAGACTTGGATTGGATATCCTCTTTCGACGTCTTGATTGATTTAATTGCCCCTTTCAGACGGGCTTGCCATTGTTCCGAACGCTGATTGATCGGCTGAGCTGCTTGGCCACCTTCTGGCTGTATCTCGTTTACCCGGCTATTAAACCTTCCAATGACACTCCCTAAGTAAACACGCCAAGCCATCATGACTACTCTATTCCTTGTCCGGAAATATGGACGGCAGCCTGGCACTATGCGTAACATTTTCGTGGTCGACATGACGTTGTCCGTATTTACAAAGGGTGGGTAACCTTGCGGAGTACATATCGAGGGGGGCGACTTGTCACGCAGGATTCTCCATTCTATAGCTAGAACAAGATACACGAGTGCTACAATGTTCCGTCTTTTTCAGAAAGAGAATATTTAGCTAGCCTTATGAGCATCTTTGTTGCAGGTACCAGATTACCATCTCACACATGAGAGTGGGTTTCCTAATCGTGTTGACAGCGACTGATCATGATGATAACGAAGGGGACAACCCTTGAGGTTTTAGTGAGTTTTCAAGTCACCCGGCGGAAATCTCGGCCGATTTGTTACGATGCGAGCGTTTAATGAGACTCTCACTGAGGCCCTGGCTACGGCAAGACACTCAAACTGTAATATTCTATATATGAAGTCTCTCGCCACGGTTGGAGACGTGCGGGAGATGTCCGCTCTGACAGACTGTCTTCTAGCGTTAATACCTTGCTGAGGCTCTCGGGAATCGGCTAGTATGAAGTTATGGCCTTCACACAGCCTGGCTTCATAGGACTACGGATTAATTCCCCTGAGCATGGACGGCGCGATAGTCACGGGGCTCGTTGGCTGCCGCATGCGAATACCCAGTAATTTGATTAATGCGACACCATTCCATTTAAATATGTATAACACGTGCAGATCGGCTTTTATTCTCCTTAGATTTTGCCAGAGAGATTGTGAATGTATATTCAGATATACGTTATGACACATCCATTATTCGCCTAGACGGGCGCTTTTGATATGGTATTTCTGTGCTTTTCCATCTTGGTTGTTCCATGGTATACTGCCGAATTAACTACTCCACGTTTTAAAATGACGCAAACATGGCACAGAAGCCTCTTCGGCATTTCAATAATGAGAATGGCAAAGGTATTATCAAGTAATAAAACCTACTTGCTTGCGTAGCTGGGACCGAGTTTTCCTCTCCTACTAGAACCACGTAATTACACAATATGAACCCAGATGCTCCCACTTGCGATTGAGGTTCTTGGGTTTGCGCGCCAAACCAGATGGTTGCCCCCAAAGGTAAAGAAAAGCCAAACCTCTAGAGACAATAGTAATGCTGAAAGAAAATTATAGAGTGTTTTCTCGTAGAATCTGAGAATTCGTACTAGGAAGATTCTTGTAGATTATAACAATATATATATAAATATAGCCCTCATTCACTTGCCAGCTTGATTCGGGCAGTTCTAATTACTGGCCTACACTGGTGATCTGGCTATGCCCTTGTATCTGAGAGTGCCCTTCCCCCCGTGAAAAAATGATGGCATTAATTACGTGCACAGTTGGAATTGCAAGGTTTTTTGGGCAGCACTTGCTGAGAGTGTATACATGTTCAACTTTCAAATCAGCTTTTATGTTAAGAAGAACAAGCTCTTCCGAAGAATATGAGTTCCCGGGTTTCCGCTGCTCCAATCCGCGTAAGCAATTGTGCTTAGGGTATTTACTGGCTATGAGTTAGGATGGTTTGAGTACTGCATAAGAAAGATGCTTTATCACATGTTTTCTACTGGAGAAGCGATTCAGAAGGCACAGAATGACAATATTGCTCTTACAAATGTGCATTTAGAGTGGGTTAAGATGAAGTGGCTTATTAAGGGGTCACATAGCCACGTTGTGGCTATACAACTTGTGTGTAGTGAATTATTGATCATCTAGTTTCCCAGCTAAAGATTCACGTGATCGTACTAGGAAGAGTACCTACCGTAGGTAGGCTTGGCCTATGTTGTCCTTATAAGAACAAGTGCTCCCACATACCTAAGCCTACTCACATTGTCCACTTGACTACCGAGCGTTAACTTAGTCTTTAACGCCCTACTAGTATGATTTTAAACATTCTGATCAGCTATCAGAAGGTGAATCGTTCTAGGCCTAAACTGGTCTTCGAACGTTGTTCCGTTCCTAGGTAAGCATGGCCTACCTACATTCAGTGAGCGAAACTGTTGGCTCACCAATTAATGGTGAGAATTCCTACGGTTTGACGAGCGGATTGTTATTTGCTAACGCCTTGTCAGATTGAGGAGCTGTTTGTCTAGCCCAGCACGTTGTGTGTAGCCTCAGACAGTCACAGCAACATGTACAGTGGTATGAATTCATTGAATCATTAGCTGACAATATTCTAGGGTTTTGCCCCTATCCCACTCAGTCTGCACCTGCCTTCAACATAAGTTTCATAATTCGCGGTGCTAAGTAACATATCTTTGATATATGGTGCGCGAAGTTACCGTAAGATACTGTCAGGATTGAATTGGCGGGTAAAGCAAGACAGAAGAGTATTTCGTAGAAGATGGTATATCTTTTCAACCGCCTTTTTTCATCCCATTAACCGTCGATATAAAGCCAAGCACCAATACAAAAGGCAATTCAGACAAAAGGATAGATGGCAGACTAAAAACCTCTCGACATGGCTGCCTATAATCATTAGACGCGTTTTCTCGCGCAGCCCAACCAATATAGCCTGGTTCAAAACCTAAGTAGATCCCAAATGTTCGAAACGGCATATTTATTAAAGTATGCAGAAGAAATTTAGGCCTGGAAGAGCGGTCTAATATTTGCGGTAGAAGAGGCCGGTTCAAATACATTAAAGATTAAGCAAACTGATGTAGCAGGGCTCAACACCTGAAAAAGATTGTCTAAAAAGCAATACAGTTCCCGATAATAGGCCTATAATCGTTGATTATTTCCTGTTATAGCTTAAAGTTTGTTAGAAGGCTTGCGTTAAAGGTAGTACTTGGTAATGCTGTTAGATTATTGATCTTTAGAAGTCTAAGTTATAGTACAGTCGTATATACGATACAGATATGAATCGCAAATACCCTATTCTCCTAATTCTGATAATCTGACCTTGGCAAAAACAGATTTCTGTTCTTCAACGATGCGAGTGTGGCAGGTCTCTGGATAATGCATACCAAAAATGCCGGTTGACCTGGATAGTGCATGTGAGAGTATCTAGATT
Organism: Ustulina deusta; assembly: GCA_023159155.1. Lineage (NCBI taxonomy): Eukaryota > Fungi > Ascomycota > Sordariomycetes > Xylariales > Xylariaceae > Ustulina > Ustulina deusta. The sequence goes on along the minus strand of JAJNNX010000017.1, from coordinate 412,504 downwards.
ACCCTTCAGCCGTGTTTGAAGCCACCGCAACTTGTTCTTTAGCCCCACTGCTCTTTTCAATCTCACTCTCACTTCTTTCTCTTGTATTGTCGAGCCCATATTCGGCGTCTAAATTCTTTCGTAGCGTAATATCTTTTTCCAGAAATATGGTCAAGAATGACGCGCCAGCGACAGCAGTTGCAACGATCCATACGAGTTTGAGACTATCACTGAAAACGCTGACTACTTGATCTCGCGTATGGTCCGTCAGTGATCGCAGAAAATCATTTGTAGCATGTGAATATGCCTGTCCGTGAGCGATGAGAGCTCTCACAGAGGGGTCATCGATCCGTCTAGACAAGTCATTCGAGCGGTTATTGAAGACAGCTGCTGGAACAGAGACGCCCCATATCGTCCCGAATGTACGAATGAAGCTCCAGGTCGCCGTTGATAATGCGGTGTCCTTTTCGGTCAAGGCGGCTTGGACTGCCGGCAGCAGTACGGCTAGCAGAAGACCGGACCCGAGCCCGACAACGATCTGAAGGGATGCGTAAGTAGCAAGGCGGGTGTTCTGGTCGAAAAGGATAAAGGTGCCAGTGCCTATTGCCATCAAAGTGACGCCAGCAAAGTGTACAATTCGGTATTTGCCGAACCTGGATAAGACTGCACCGCCGACTATGCTGCCAGGTATGATGACGATGGCAGTCGGAAGGAGGAGGACGCCAGACCGGTTGGGGTTCTCGAGCTGGACGGCTTGGAAATATACCGGCAAAAAGTAAAGCACCCAGAAAGACAATAGGGAATGTATGAAGGTCAGATAGAAAGATACAGCAGAGGTTCGATTTTGAAAAAGGCGCAGGGGAGTCACGGGCTCAACACACCACGGTGACGACTCATATAACACGAAAGCGCCGACTCCGACGAATCCAAGGATCAGAGGTAGTAATACCCGCCAGTCTGACCAAACATAGCGAGTCCCGCCATACGAGAGGGCTATCAAGATCGCCGTGACGCTTAATGGATCCATGGCGTTCAATAGTTATACGTAGTGGTAAGCGCGGACGAGGTTGTCTTTGTATCTTGATTGTAAGAATAGGCACTCAGTGTTACACCTAACACGAGGCGAAGAGGCGAACCTCCAGCAATAGGTGTTGAGGGGGAAAAAGGAAAGATAACCATCTATCTACAGGATTGCTGCCAATACAGTGTGCTAGTCACGTGATTAAGGATGTAGTATTGGCGGCTAGACGGTCTCATTGTCAGCAGAATACTCCCATAGAATTGTCTTGTTTTCGAAGGCTATCCTTTGTAGATTTGTTTACTCCATATAACAATTGGAACCAAAGTCGGAATATCTACCCGCCTATTCATTTACAGGCCCACTCATTAGACACCTCCAAGGTTCACTATGTCGGAAGCTGTGCGGGAGCGACAGCAGTTCGGTAATACGTCAGTAACCGATGGTAGTCAATCGTTTCAGGGTATTGCCCATGGAGATGTTGCGATGAACTGTAAGTCGCTTAAGACACGGGTTTCATTCCTCTACCAAGCTTTGCCTCCACAATTCTGACTGTATTAAACAGTAACCCAGCATCACTACGCCGCGCTAGGTAGGTTACTAAAGCTTATGAGCCATAGAGCGCTGACACGAGCCCAACCCAGAACGACCAGAAACCCCACCAAAGCCGACGGCCGTCATACCCTTCAATCGCGACGAAGACTTCGTACAGCGGGGCACAGTCCTCGACCAGGTCCACTACTTAGGCGGCAAGTCAGCTTCGCGAACTGCGCTCGTCGGCTTGGGTGGTGTCGGCAAGTCGCAGATCGCAATTGAATACGCTTTCCAAATCCGAGAACGATCACCCGAGACGTGGGTTTTTTGGGTCCACGCGAGTAACGCAGCCCGCTACGAGCAGAGTTTTCGAGACATTGCAGACTACGTCAAGCTACCTGAACGGAGGAATACTCATAGCAACATCTTCCAACTGCTCTACAACTGGCTTCGTAGCGAAAAGAGTAAGAAATGGGTTCTTATCCTCGACAACGTCGATGAAGCCAGCTTCCTACTCGATCGCCCGGCCGACCATGGAGACGGGCAACGGAAAGACTCAGGCGGTCAGAGTATACAGCCGCTCGCGTCGTACCTTCCTCATTGCCAACATGGATCTATCCTCATCACGACCCGAAGCAAGCATGAGGCGTTGAAACTGGTCGAATTATGCAATATCGTCGCGGTCCAGCCTATGAGTCAGGCAGATGCGGTAGCCCTCGCACAGAACAAGTTAAGAAAGTTAACCAAGCAGGAGGATATCGAGAGTATCAAAACTCTTGCCAAAACGCTCGAATACATGCCGTTGGCAATCGTCCAGGCGACAGCCTACATCTTGCGGAGAGACCCGCGTTGCTCTATACGACAATACCTCGAGAAATTTAGGCAGAGCGATCAGAAGAAAGCGAGTCTTCTCAATTACAAAGATGGACAACTACGGCGGGATCAGGAAGCTAAGAATTCGATCATCATCACATGGCAACTATCGTTCGACCACATCCGTAACACCCGACCATCAGCATCCGATCTGCTTTCGCTTATGAGCTTCTGCGATCGCCAGGGCATCCCTGAGAGTCTTTTGCGGGCTTCAGGTAAGGATGCTTTTATTCAATCAAATCAACGCCAACAGAGCCCTAATATCGATAACCGGGGCAATGATGACGAATGTACCGATGGAGAGATTGAATCGGAATCTAGCGCGGACGATATTTCGGCTTTGCGCGACTACTCGTTCATTTCTATTACTGAGAATGGATTAATGTTTGGAATGCACGGATTAGTACAACTGGCTACACGACGATGGCTTGAAGCCAAGGGGCAGCAGGAGAGATGGAAGAATGAGTTTATTAGTCGACTCTGCGCACAGCTTCCAACAGGAGAATACGAGAACTGGGGAAAAAGTCGGGTGCTCCTGCCGCACGCCAGATCGGCGGCAGCGCACCGACCAAAAGTTGAGGCGTCATTACGCGAGTGGGCTTCCGTCTTATATAAAACCGCGTGGTATCTTCGAATGGTGGGTCAATGGCATGAGGCGCAGAAGATGGCAGAAGATGCGATGAAAGTGCGAATAAAGAGTCTTGGAAGAGAGCACGAAGAGACTTTAAATAGCATGGCTAATCTGGCGTTAACGTATTAGTATTAAGGCTAATAGGAGGCGGCAGAGAAGCTACTAGTAAAAATAATAAAAACTCCCAAGCAGAAACTCGGAGCGGATCATATAGATACGCTAGTTAGCATAGCTAATCTGGTATTGATATATTAAAGTTAAAGCTAATAAAAAGCGGCAGAGAAGCTACTAGTAGAAATAATAAAAATTCGCAAATAAAAACTTGGAGCGGATTATATAGATATGCTAGCTAGCATAGCTAATCTAGTATTAATATATTAGAGTTAAAACTAATAAGAGGCAGCAGAAAAGCTACTAGTAAAAATAATAAAAACTTACAAGTAGAAACTTGGAGCGGATTATATAGATACGCTAGCTAGCATGGCTAATCTGGCATTAATATATTGGAGTCAAAGCTAATAAGAAGCGGTAGAGAAGCTATAGGTAGAAATAATAAAAACTCGCAAGTAGAAACTCGGAGCAAATCATTTATATACGCTATTTAGCATAGCTAATCTAGCATTGGCGTATTAGTATTAAAGCTGACAAAATGTAGCAGAGAAGCTATAAATAGAAGTAATAGAAACTTGCAAGCAGAAACTCGGAGCGGATCATCTAGACACGCTAACCAGCATGAATAACCTTGCCTATATATGGAAAGGACAGGGCCGACAGTTAGAAGCTCTTGAATTAATGCGGAAATGTGTGCCGGTTGCACAAAGGATTTTGGGGGCTCATCATCCGAACTATCTATCTTTCTTAGAAGCCTTGGACATGTGGGAACTAGAGCATACAAATGTAGATGCTTCTGCACATGTGTTTTCGAGCTAGATTGAAAGAGAAGCTTAGGCGGATAGCTGCTCGGTTGAAGGCATGCTTTGATTTATTTACTATAGCATATGTTTACCGGCCACACTACCTATCTTGTTACGAACCAACAATCATGCCGCCTGGCAGGAAGACCAGGAGGGAATTGACTAGTCTAGTACCCAATAGGGAAGACACAGCGCCACAGAAAGGAAGAACAGATAACATAAGGAAGTTATGTAACTGGCTTAAGGGGGCTCGAAAGAACTCAAGCGCAGATGAGCGTTGGGCCGCGACAGAAAAGATGAGTAGCGTTGAGCCGGGCAGTTAGGTGAAGGAGGGAGATGCTATATAGCTATGAATGTGTCCGATGTATCTAGTCTTTCCTTACTTCACTGTTTATCCTAAGTATACAATTAGTTCCTGGAATCGACTGTATAGGAGTAACCTCCTGACGACCTGTGAACGACACTTTACTCAGCGCCCCTTTGTGTAAGCTTAGCCCTTACCTCGAGGGACATAAACTCACCACTCCGGTCACAAGGCCAAAACTGCCAAGCCTCTGTAGCTGCAAAGAAGTCATGAGAACTACTTCGTCATTTCAGGACCAACACATACAGCATCAATACGAGAGAAGGGGAGGCAGAGCTAGAATGTATAGAATAATTTAGGCATGGATAGAAGCCATTCTTCCCGACTGAACAGAAAAAGGAGACTATAGACCTTGTAATAACCCAAAGAGAATTATTAGTTAAATTGCAAAATCAATGATCCAGCACCGTTTTGAGTCAACCAAGAGCTGCACGATTTAATCCGCTCACTACGTCGAGGCTCGTATCTCGCTCAACCATCGGAAAATGGGTATTAGAGTACCGATTTAGCACCTATATGAACTAGGTAGCCGAGAAGAACGCTGTCCGGTCACGGCCGCCGGGTTATTATATATTTAACGGGTCCACGAGGTTGTATTCTCGGGGTATTTCCCCGCCGAGATTCATCGGTCGCGTCTGAGAAATGGGACTTCATCTGGGGTCACAATACTACCTCACAAGAGTGTTGAATTTGTTGCGGTAATGCGGGGATTTGGGGGGGGTGCTAGGTTCGTCATGATGCTGGAGAATCACAATGGCCGTATATAGATAGTACAGTTTCACTGTAATATTGACAGCTTCAGATGATCGGCCAAAGCTTATACTTCTAGAGATCGATCATGGCTTCAGATAAGCTGTTGTTATCTTTGCTCTGCCTTTTGGGGTTCTCGCTCTTTCTCGCTGTTTATGCTGAGGTATGTGATTCTTCTCCTGAGTGACCTGGCATTTCTCAAGTATTCACCGCATCCAGGGGCAAATGAAACCACCAAAATCGATGCTAACAAAGGAATAGTCAATCCCGATCGACATATCCTCATCCTTCAACAGCAAAGCATTCGGGACTTATCCAGGCGAGGTCTCGTTCGACGGCCTCGGGCAATCCTACCCCGCGCCAGACCCCGGCCACACACCATACTACACATCCCGCACAACGGGCATCGTGTACTCGTTCCCGGGGTACACGGGCGAAGCGAATCCAGACAACGTGGTGTGCGCGGGCCAGACGCTCGACATCCCCGAGGCCGCGGCGCGCGGCGTCTTCTCCGCCTCGTTCCTCGTGTCTGGCGACAAGGAGTTCGCCACGGTCGCGGGAAACGTCACCTTCGCGTACGCCGACGGCTCGGCCTCGAGCTACGAGCTGCGCTCCCTCGACTGGTTCAGCTGGCTCACGCTGAATAGGGGCGAGATCGTCTTCCCGTTCCGCTTTACACCTGCCGGCGTCAATTGGAACACGAGCCATATCTTCGAACGCACGGCCCCGCTGCTCCCCGGGAAGACGCTGCGCGCCGTCACCCTGCCGGATGTGGCGGGTGGGAATGGCGGGATGCACGTCTTTGCTGTCTCGCTTTGGGGAGGGAATGCCGCCGTTGCGGTCCAGGCTGTGCGGCCCACGCAGAAGTGGTTTGGGGTCGGCGAGCAGATCGTCGAAGTCGTGGTTAATAATGCTGGGGCCGGATGTGTTGCTGGATCCGGGGTGACGGTTACGCTTGTTGGGGAGGGTTTTGCCACTACGAAGCCGGGGAGACTTAAGAGGCTTTGTCCCGGAGATCAAAGGGTTGTAAAGGTCGGCGTGACGGGATCCCCGGGTGCACCCGTGAATGTCTCGGTGGCTATTGATGGAGACGCCGACCGGCAGAAGATTGAATTCCCTGACGTCGAGATCGGCTTGACGGATTGGACTCCTGAACTAGACAACCTCGCCCGACACGAGGCGCCCGAATGGTTCGACGGCGCTAAATTCGGTATCTTCATCCACTGGGGCGTATACGCCGTGACGGGCTGGGGAAACTCAACACCGTATGAGAGTTACGCGGAATGGTTCTGGTAAGTCTAACTGCCCCGTGCTGCGCAGTTGTGCCCCTTGACACACACGATCTGACGAGGAGGATGCCATGCAGGTGGTATTCTACACATCACCCGCAAGCCGACAGCTCGGATTTCTATGACTACCGACTGCGCACATATGGGCCAGAGTGGGCATACGACGACACATTCCCGGACTTCACAGCATCCCGATTCGACCCGAAGGAATGGGTCGATTTGTTCGCGGACGCCGGCGCGCAGTACTTTGTCATCACGACGAAACACCATGACGGGTTCGCCCTTTTCGACACGGGTTCGACGAGCAACCGGTCCTCGACACAGTACGGGCCGAAACGCGATCTCCTGCGCGAACTCTTCGACGCCGCCGCCACCTACCAGCCCTCTCTCCGGCGCGGAACGTATTTCTCGCTGCCGGAGTGGTACAACCCGGACTTCGGCCCATACGGGTTCGACCAGCTGCCAGCCTCGTCGGTGCCGGGGACGAACTCGTGGCCAGGCGTACTGCCCCGCAACCCGTACACCGACGCCGTCGAGCCGTACACGGGCCACGTGGCCGTCGACGACTTCATCGCCGACGTCATGCTGCCGCAGATGAGGATCCTGGCAATCGACTACGCGACGGACATCATGTGGTGCGACATCGGCGCGGCCAACGCGACGGCCGTGTTCGCGGCGGAGTGGTGGGCCGCCACGCGCGCCGCGGACCGGCAGGTGACGATCAACTCGCGGTGCGGCGTCGCGCAGGCGGCCGACTTCGACACCCCCGAGTACGCGACGTTCGCGTCGGCGCAGGCCCGCAAGTGGGAGAGCAACATGGGCATGGACCCGTACAGCTACGGGTACAACGCCGCGACGGCCGACGCCGCGTACATGAATGCCAGCACGCTCGTCCGCACGCTCGTCGACGTCGTCGCCAAGAACGGGAATCTGCTCCTCGACGTCGGACCCCGTGCCGACGGGACCATTGTCCGGCCCGAGCGGGACAATCTGCGCGCGGCCGGACGGTGGATCCGGGCGCATGGCGAGGCGCTCTTCAACACGACGTTTTGGTTTGCTCGGTCGGAGGTCGTAGGGGACGGGCTTGACGTGCGCTTTACGCAGACCGATGACGCGTTTTACGTGCTGTTCTTGGAGAAGCCCGTGGTTAAAAACGGGGTTGTGGGAGTGCCGGCGCCGCTGCCGATTTTAAAGGGCGACGAGGTGAGTCTACTGGCCGTGGAGGGCGGCGAGGATCTAGCGTGGGACATGAGTGGCGGCGAGGGCAGGGAAGTGTTGAATATTAAGGTCAAGGATGCGTTGTTGGATAAGGATGAATTCTGTTGGGTATTCAAAATCAAGTATGCGTAAAATCTATCGAGGATTTAGTATATCCCGCCAAAATCTGGGTATCGACCGCCTCTTTACAACAACTGGAGGATTTCCCTTAGAATGCAACCATGCGCCTGTATGCTTCGTGTGCTGTACCACTAATTACATCGTCACCCCTCCAGCTAAGCTTCGTCAAATATCAGGTGGACTGCGCCCGTTCCTGTACTGCCAGAGCCTACTGAGATGTCTCACTTTGACCGTTCCATCAAATAAGTCTTGGTCGTCACTATGGAAACTTCTTCCGCGAAGACTCCCGTGAAAGCTCCCGTAGAATGTCCCGTGAACTGCTACCTCTGACGGGAGCGCGCTGTCAGGGTCTCCAGCGAGCCTGATCATAGCCCAGCTGTTGTCCAAGCCTTCCCGCGCATTCTCCCTCTCAGTGCCCCTCTTGGCGATCTCGACAGCACTATCCATGAAGTCATTGCGCTCTGCGCAGCCCGTGAACTCCCCTTCATCGTTTCGAGCTAGGGGAAACATTCCGTTTAGATAATGTTGACAGAACTGGTGTCCGCCACGAGACGAGACGCGGCTAAAGACGCGGCCGATGAAGCGCGGCATTTCCGGTGATGCCCGTTCATTGGTGACAAAATGCAATAGACCCCAAATTGCGACGAAATCGGTCGTGTGGGCGTAATGCTCTACGTGTCCAATGGCCCTATCAGAAGTCGGGATTGTGTGTGTTCGTCGCGGTGGGGTCCTCGTGCCGTTGGTGAGGGTAGCCAGGGGTTGCGGGTGATCCGTATTCGCGGGAGGCAAATCCGAAATATTTGATAATTGCCCTGGTAGTGATGGTGTTTTCATTTGGATAGGCGAGTCAGTAATTGGGATATCAGTGATTACCTCGGGTACCTGGGTTCCGGAGTTCGGGTGCTTTTTCTCTTCCTCCTGAGACTGGATGTGGCGATGTGGATTATTGAAGTGATTAGCCGCGTTGCCAAAGGTGTAAACCTCGAGTTTCACAAGCAAGTCCTGAGGCAATTCCTGGAGCAGCCAGTCCAGGACAAGTCCTCCTTCAACGCCGCCCTGAGAGTGAAGGATAAACACAATTTTGGAATATTGGGGGCTATAAAGTTTCTCCTTAAGGATCTTATAGGCCAGCCGAACATCGCTGGTTGCATAGCCAAAATTCCGCTGAATGAGGCATTCTATCACGTCAAAAATGATGCCTGTAGTGCGATTATGTATACCGAGAACGGGCCGCTTAAAGGTGAGAGCCAGGCGATTGATGTTACTCTGCAACCAGGTCTCACTGGCACATTCATGTTAGTCACGGTGTCCAGACTAGTTGACGCGCCATAGTCGGGGATAATAACGTACCCTACAGCTACTCCATTCAGGAAAACCCACTGCTCATGCTGATGCTCAGGCAGAGCCGGGGCATATTTTGGATCCGACTCATAAATGATCGTGTTCCCGTTCAAGCAACGGCAAAGTAACCCGTTGACAAGGAAGAAAAGGCCCAGTGCAGCTATAAATAGATACCCAGGGAGCAGGAAGGCTATAGGCAACGAAATGAGGAATAACAGCTGCAATATGAAGAGAACGACGTGTATGAATATACACCAGATGTTCTCGGCGGTCAAAAACAACTCATCGAAGTGACCGCCGTCGCATGGCCTCACAGGCCACAGTATCCAGGGAAGCGCCCAGGCGAAGGTGAAGAAGTACTTGATATCGTAGGCGACGAGTTTCCAAGGCAGATCAGTGTAGCTGTAGCTGATGACAGACTCGCCGCCGACCTGGGAGCCGAAGAACTCGGTACGATCGCCGACATGCCTGCGGGTCTCTTCGTCCTTCATCACGATAGGGCCACCAAGACGCGTCCTTGCAGGTTGTCGTAAATATTAAGGGGAAGAAAGAAGAAAAGGTAAAAGCAACAGCCATGATGTTCGCTCTGAAATAGTTGCAGTTAGTTGCAATTTATAAATAATTACCGACACGATAAACCAGGGTGACGGTGACCCGCCGCCAGAGTCCTTTGGGTGTGCCTTGGCATTTTGTCTGACTGGTCTGTCAGCGTTGGCGTCTTTCTTTTCTGGGATCTTATACATTGTATCTGGGGTCGCTTTGCGGTGCTCACATGGCGATGCCGCGGATAGCCACTAAATAAGTCGAGAGCATCACCATTCTGTTGGCTGAAATGCGTTCAGCTGACCAGCGATCATTAAGCATGTGCACCCGGAGAACTGAGTACGGTACAAGATTGGTGGGGGGATTTTGCTGGGATGCTGTGGTACCTGACCTGCCTAGTCGACAGGCTCCAGGGAGCGTCACCGGGTAAGATGTGCCGATAATGCGCCACACGATCGTGGCTCAGCAAGTCGTGAGTAACAAACCTCGAAATAATACCTAATGTATAATAATAGTTGGGGCTTGGGCCGATGACGCATGCTGCAGTAGAACGTGCAGTCAGTGCCCAGGAGTTCAGTACCTAAGTACTTAGATATATACTAGAAAAAAAAAGGGCAACCAACAAATGCTACCTACTAAGTAGCGTTAAGAGGATTCGAACCTATTGTCTATCTATTATCTGTCCGCTTAACAGCGCTAGAGCTGATATGCCTAATGTTGTTACACCTGGGCGCTATTTTATAGATTAGGTACCTAGGTACCTCAGGTAGCTAGCTCAATGTACCTCGGTAGGTACCCATTTACACCAGGTCGCTGCCCACTATCGACATGTAGGTTGTGCCGTGATCATTCCGCCAACTTTTCACAACATTTAAACCTGCCCAATTCTTGTTGGTTCTTCTTCCGGATTCTATTTGCGCAAGGAGGGAATCCTGGAAACTGCCATCGACAACCACGTACACCAGAGGCTCCCAGACATGGAGGAACCGCAGATCCTGAATCCTGGGACGTCGATTGCGACACCCAAGGCCATCTTCGTCATGGCCGATTATGGCCACGATCCAACCGGTGCGCACATCAATGCTACAGTCGCGGCCCTTGGTAGAGAAGCGCTAACTTCTTGATCGCAGAAACCGCCGTGCCCTGGGCCGCCTTCAAGACTGCCGGGTACGAAGTCAGTTTTGCGACCGAGAACGGCAAAGTTCCACAATGCGACAAAAAGATGGTTGAAGGTGTCACTCAGAAACTGCTGGTATGTCGCGTTGTCTGGCGCGCTCTATCTACATCTCAGTAACACCGAAGGCAGGGCGCAACGAAAGAGGTTGTCGCCACCTACAAGAAGATGCAGCGGAGCGAGGAGATACTCCATCCCCACTCGTGGTCCGCCCCCGACTTCTCGCTCGATCCCTACGACCTTGTTGTCCTTCCCGGCGGACACGAAAAGAGCGTCCGACAGGTCATCGAGTCGCCCATCGTCCACAAGCTCATGCTCGACTACTTCCCCAAGACGAAGAAGCCCGGTCGCAAGGTCGTGGCCGCTGTATGCCATGGCGTCATGGTCTTGTCCGAATCCAAAGACGCGGACGGTCGCAGCGTTATACACGATTGTGTGACCACAGCACTGCCCACTCGGTTCGAACAGGGTGCCTACTGGGGTACGCGCGCTTTCCTCGGTGATTACTACAAGACTTTCGGCCACGGCAGTGCGAATGTGCAGGAATCGGTAAGTTGGTCATGCCATATATCCCACGTGTCATGATGGCTATCTCTAACAGCGTCTGTCGTGGTAGGTAACCAAGGCCCTCGCAAGCCCGGCCCAATTCAAGTCGACCCTAAATCCTGGCCCGTACGTGTCAACCCATTTCCTAGCAAGCTTTAACCCCGTCGGATGACTTCACTGACGAAAGCCGATAGCTTTGTGGTTGAGGATGAGAACTACAACTATATCAGTGCCCGGTACCCTGGTGACGCAGAGCTCTTTGCCGAAGAAATAATCAAGCTTCTTGAGAGTTTCAACAGGATCGTATGATGTCATGAAGTGTGAGTGAGGGGCAGCTGGAGAGCTGGTGTAAAACTATGATAATACGAAAGTCACGACGATGACATGAGATACCAATGTTTCATTACCCGCCTCCCTATCTCCCTACTATTTTGGGACAGGGGGACTAATAGGCGAGAATGAATTGAATTGCTTGATCGACACTACCGGCGATCAATGAAGGCATGTGCAGCTCATCTAGTCGATCGATCCAACCCCGACTCGGCCGATCGATGAAGGCAGTCTTGAGGCCGGCCGCCTTGGCGCCAACGACGTCGAATGGGTTCGCACTCACAACCCAGACGTCTCCCGGATGTCCCTTCTTGCCACTTTGCTCCACTAGATGTGCATATGTCCTCGGGTCCGGCTTGAAGCATTTCAGCCCATCAACCGTGATGAACGACCGAAATATATCGGCATTAGGCCCCAATTCAGGCGAAGTTCGGATAGAACCACCGACCATGTCGTCGGTGCCATTCGAGAAGATACACGCATCCACGGCCTCCCTATTCTCTTGTAATAATTGCATTGCTGCTGGTATATCAGAAAAGACATGTAGCGCGTCATATGCAGTCATGAGCTTCTCGGCATCGCGTGCTGCGAGAATCAGATCATGCTCGGCGACTGCATGAGCAAGTGCACTACGAGTGATTTCGCTGAACGTCCTATACTGTCCTGGGACCCTTATCAGACCCGGCCACTTTCCATGAGTTTATATGCGAGGGAAATTCCTGACCAACCCATGCTATTGATCCTCCACGTGTATTCAAGCTGATACCGTCGCCACACCGCCGCCAGGGATTGCGCTCTGTCCCCCCCGTAGATCTTGGCTAGCTCATCGGCTATCGATTCTGTGGACAATAATGTCCCGTACAGGTCGAAAGCGATGACGACCTTCTTGGTGGACTCCATGGTTGCTAAACTTACTGCTTTTACCTTGTAGACTGGTTCGGGAGCTGGTTTTAGCACCCCCTAGTCTAGTGTAGAGCGGCTGAGCGACCCGCTCCGGAGCGTGACTCAGTCGGAGAAACGAAGCTGCGAGAAAAGTTGGATGTGGAATTATCGACTACACCGTCAATGGGATGACATGAGTTGTTTATAAGGTGGAATAGAGCAGCGAAGAAGGTGATGACGTTCTCCATCTATGCTTACGGATCATATAACCCCTCCAGGTTATGCGACAAAGCTGACCTGTCATTCAACGGTAGCGTTTCCCGAGATTGCGGGGTAGCTATTTACCCCTTTGGGAAAGAGGATCGCCAATCAATCAACACCAGGCTTACTAACAATATACATGCAATAAGCCTCACTTCTCGCCTCATCCAAGTGAGCTACCTAGGTGAAACACGAAGGTCTTCTGGTGGCGGCCCATATAGTGAAGGACGAATCTTAAAATCGCGGTAGGTTGTCATGGGCCTAGCGAGGCAGAATTCTCTACTGATGGTAAATCTCAATGCTTAGGTCAAGTGAGGTTAAGCGAGAGTCATGATACCACGTTGTCACGTGGAAACTTACACTTACACGCCCGAGTCTTAGCAGTCCAGGGGTTTTCCAATGTCAACGTCTATACTAGAAGATCAGCAACGAAATTATGAGTTGTTCCGGGACTGTCTCGCCACTGCGCTCCTTGAGAAGATCTCAGAGCCGAAGACCAAACCTCGTCGTCGGACGAAGGCCAAGTCGAAAAAGGAGGCCGTCGTCTCATCGCCATCTCATATTGGGCCCATAAAAAAAGGGAAAGACCACGAGGTGCACAGCCAAGACTCAGACTTCGCAGAGCAATCTACAGGATCATACGTGGAATCCCAAGAGGACGAGGCAGGCGAGAACAGTATCTCGAGCGACGACCTCGCCGATTTCACAGATTACATCGCGACCGAAACCTTCGCCTGTCTACCACCAGAACTCAAAACAATCGACTACCACGACTACATCGCCTCGCCCGCACTACAAGCACAATACGCCCTGCCCCTCACAGGCGCAGACATCAGCATGCGTCTGCCGAATCTAGAACCAGGCATCGCGGACTCGCTCACAGCATACGGAATAACGCACGAGCAAAAGCAAGGCATAGACGAGTTCCTAGCGCCGGTGCTGACAGCGTTCCTCACGAGCCTGTCCACGGCCCCGCCACCCCCGAGCACGACGCGCGCCGACGCGTGCGAGATCTGCGGCCGCGACTGGATCAACCTGTCCTACCATCACCTCATCCCGCGCTTCGTGCACGCCAAGGCCGTCAGGCGCGGCTGGCACCGCGAGTGCGATCTGCAGAACGTCGCGTGGCTGTGCGGCGCCTGTCATCGCTTCGTGCATCGCTTTGCGGCGCACGAGGAGCTCGCACGCAGATTCTACACTGTCGAGTTGCTCTTGGCGGAGGAGGAGGTCCGGAGGTGGGCTGGATGGGTTGCGAGGTTGAGGTGGAAGGGACGGTAGGGGCTCGGGTGTGGTGTGGTGGGGTTTATCCATGTGATATTTAGATTCCGAAGGTGTGTGTAGTGAGCTTTGGGTAAGGTCTGCTTGGTTAGACGCATCGAATCGCATGCCAATCACTCGGAAGATGTAAACACAAAGACGGCGGAAATTATAGTGTACATCGTACGTGATATTGGATATTATCTTACATGCCGTAGAGCAGTATCATCATCTGCCAATCATTCCCAACACTCTTCGATGCCGTGTCATCGTCCCGACTCCCGTGCTGTCCACATTAGGTCGTGTCTGCCACACGAGTACTCCGCCACAGGGGGCAACCAAAGGAAATAATTACATGAGAAGCTAATAGTATAAGCCAGTAGTCGACAGAAGACGGGGTGCGGCCGCAATGCCTTGATATGGTATATATCCCCCCCCGATCATCGTCGCAGCGTGCAAGCGGACCCGAGATCCCCAAGCGAAGCATCGCCAACCGACAGACAGACAGCATGTGCTGAAAACCCCGGCTGTCGCGAGGCCCCGGGTACCTACTCACACTAACCACACATAATACGACCTCGCCCACTCAATACGTACACGCCATCCGGCGAAGCGGCCAGATTTCATTGTCCGCCCCACGACGCCGCGTCGCCGTATCCGCTGTAGCGTGGGCCCGCTTGCCGCGCCGGCCGCATCGGCAAAACGAAAGTCGCCGCCCCGCCGCGGAACCGCTCGCTCTGCTGCTGCTGCTGGTGATCGGCAGCCATCATCCTCGCGCCGAGCAGCTGCGCGAACTGGGTGCCGCCGAAGGCGCCGGGGTTCCGCATGGCGGCCTCCAACAGGAGGCTTTGCTGCGCCGTGGCGGTGGCGGTTGCTCGTGCGAGTGCGGCGTTGATGAAGGGGGGTGTTTGCGAGGGGGTTGTGGCCGCGGCCGGGGCTGGGGTGGCTCGCACGGGGTAGTACCAGTCTGTGGGCTTGAAGGCTGGGCTGCCGATGTACTGCAGGTCGGGCACGTAGCGCGGAACCGGCGCCTGCGGGGTTGCATATGGGGCTGTCTGTTGAGGGATGTGCTGGGTCGAGCTTTGAGGCAGGTAGTGCGCCTCGGATTGGACCTCGGATTGGACCTCGGGTTGGACCTTGGGTTGGACCTCGTCGCGAGGCTCGACCTCGAGCCCGTGCTGCTGTGGGAGTGGAGATTGGGTGGCGCTGGGGCGGTCGCGGTTGCGGCGACCCACGCGAGCGGGACGGATGGCGGAGACGGCGATGTTGTGGACCTGCAGCATGTGCTTCTTGAAGTCGTGGAAGCGCCGAAAGCCCTTCTTGATCTGCACACATTGGGCTTCATGGCACCAGTAGTTCTCGCCCCCGCCGTGCAGGAGTCTGACGTGCCGGACTAGCGCGTCGCGTCGCGATAGGATCTTGCCACACTCCCCGCACGGGAACAAGCCGGATCTTGGCCCAGGACGGCTAGGAAGCATTAATATTAGCCGAAGACTGAGATGTTCATGGAGCTGCAGGGGGCTTACCCCCGGGTTCTGGGCTCCGCGTGGGAGGCCATGGTGACACTCGAGGCTGGGAGTGGGTTCTCGACGGGATTCTGCGCCGTGGGCATGAGTACAAACAAGTACAATAATCAGTTAGAAATCGGATATGTAATGGTACCTACCATGGTGACTTGAGCTTAGATGGCTGATTTGGCAAGACCAAAAGGTGACGATTGTTTGGTATGAAGATTACAGTAGGAGGCACGCGTGTGAGGCCAGGGAAGAAGCAAGAGCTTCGGATTGATCAAAGGAGAGGTGGAACGAGAGTCTCCGGAAATGATTTCACGGAAGTTGATGAAGAGGAGGTGATAGCTTGACATGCGGAAAGAAATTGTGGTTGGGAGATGGGTAGGGTGGCCAAATCGACAAGTTCTGCGGGAAAATAGAGAACAGGTCATTTGGGTGTGCAGGTAAGTAGATATATAAGTTCCCTGAATGCTGAGATGAGCCCTTCTAGGGGAGAGACATAGGTACCTCTCTCTCTACACGATGTGCACTAGGGCTATTCATGCGCCTGCCTTCCCATTCACTACTGGACATCAATGGGAAAAAGTGAAAAAGGGCCTTGTACTAATAAACGTGATTATACGAGTACGTACTTACGAGGACATTCACTGACATATAGTAAGGGACAGGCTGGCCCAGAGGGGCCTGAGTTGGATTTACAGTGAATAAATAACAATAGAGAAGAGAGCTGACCCAAAAAAAAAAAAAAATTTGCGGAGCAAGAAGAAATGTTGTGAGTACAATACCTTGGTGAACGTTCTTCCATGGTCTGAGGCTCTCGGTGATAACATTCCATTATTGCAAGAGCCTAGGTTAGTAGAATAGCCATGCCCCGTCGAGGGTAAATAGAGAACGCCGTTTCAGCAGCGTTGCTGTATTTGGCATCTCAGTCCTATGCAGGAACATATGGCTATTAACGGTGAATATTGATTCCAGGGAGATAGGAGGGGCATGGGTTCCGTTGCTCTCGGTGGCAAAGGTCACTGGTATCCATGAGTCGTAGTATGCCAAAGCTGTCGTGGAGCGCTGTGAGTTGATTCGATCCGCCATCGAATCGATGTATTTATGGCTAGCTAGAGCGCTAAGACCGCAAGGTCGATGTTGGTTCCTTGTTGTAATCCAAGGCGTCATCATAGACAGACGTTGATCGTGCTATTGACAAGGCCATTGTGTCAATGGAAGTTTGTCTAATCTAGCCACCGCTATGACCAGTTTCGGCCCACAGCGTGGTATTTAATTCTTATTCATTATATAAAGGCTATTGTTTGGCACATGAGCAGCCATGTCGTTGCCTGGGTAGCGGTAGTGGTAGGTCGCTAGGTATTGTTTCCACTACGGCGTAACAATGGACAGACTTAGGTTTAAAAGCGATGCCGGCATTTCCAAAAAGCGCTCTCCATCTCATGTGGGGGGCTGGCTTCTTTTACACCAGTCCTTGAAGAGTATTAACAACATGGATGAGCTATGCAGCTTAGGTACTCGCTTCTATTTTATATGGCTCATGAAATAAAGGATCTTCTACAAACAATGGGTGGCTCGACTTGTAGTTTGACATTATCATTGCGATAAACACGCAGCTACGCAAACTTTTGCGGTTCAATATTAGCTAACTATGTGATTAGAGTCCAAGGTTTTGATTCCACTATTCAAGAAACCGTCTGGTATATTTACACATTAGTTTTCTCGGTCGTGCGCAAAAACTGTCGTTCAACATGACAACGTAAGCCGTTTTCTCGTCTGCCCTCTTTCTATATAGTAGAAGTGGATATAAATACATCTGTTGGGGCGAAACTCCCTGGATTATCCAATGGGGGTCTCTGGTAACGGCATATGAAACGCCATCTTTGTCCTAGGGGAAGCAGCGTCATCACATACTACCCTAAACGTCCAGTTTCCTCTTCCTGAACTGCACTTCAGGGCCGCGCCTCAGAGAAATATAAGTATCAACTAATTGTAGTCGGTTGCGATCAGTTTTTTCCCAGCCCAGCTCCGGGCTACCGCCTCCCCACGTGGATCCAGGGGCACTTCGCACATCTACCTAGGAGTTGATATTGAAGTGGTGCGAGTAGAATAGAGTGGCTTGATATAAGGGGCGAAAGCCACTTTGTGGCTTTGCGTACAGAAAACATAAAAAACACCAAAAACACTGCGTTGCCTTTATGTATTGAGAATCATCAACAACTCCTTGGCTAGCATTCGCGTTGAATTAAATTTTTGCATTTACTCTTGATCGCTTGGTTCCCCAGTGCCAATTGTTAGTTATGCTAGGAAGTGTGGTTCGACCGATCTCCTAGTATATGGGCAAGGTGAGTACCCCTTTTTGCTAGCACGATCTACTTACAATTACCCACTTCAGTATGCCTTCATGTAGATGCAAGATTGGAGCTTTCGTCCGTATATGATATCATCTAATGATTAGAAAGTCGTTCGTATCTCCTCTGCAAGCTTTTGGTATCGCGGCGGGTCACCAATGAGGTAGAAAAAGACACATGAGAGGCTGGTAGCTGTAGTATCCGATCCGGCGATGATAAGCAAGTTCGATTCAGCTCGAAGGCCATTTTCGTCATCTACGGGAGCTCACGTCTTGGCGCCTTTCCTCCTCTGACTCCTTCTCTTGTTCTCTTTCTAGGGCAATTCGGTTGGTGACGCTATCATGCATGAATTGGTTATATTGCCGCGCCGCCGCCGGAGCAATGATATCAAGCAATCGGTCAAGATCGCGAGGCTTGAGCCAGAGCAGAAATTCAAGGAATTGCACACGAGACATCTTGTGGACTCGCCAGCGCTACGAGCTAATTTTACAGAGTGGATGCAGTTAAGGCAAATGAAAATGACGCGCAGAGCTAGCTTACTTACTACCTAGTAAAATGTCATATATTCTGAAATATTGTGTGGGATGAACTTCAGAGGATTGTCTCCCGGTTCCTCGACGTCGAAAGATTTTCCAAAACCTAGGTCAGCCAGAAGATAAAGGCGTCAACCTTCTCCGAATAGTCCAGATTGTTGTGACCACTCGCTGGCATCCTGGATTCCTTCGTGATGATTTGAACCCACCGGTCCATATGGTTGATGACGAGGCTCGAAGCTGCACGAATAGATCCTTTAGTGAAACACAGATTTATATGTCTACGTCTCTTTGCATGCTCACCGACATCAATACACGTCAAAGTAGTCGTGTCATTCGCATTCCTCTTCTAAGCTTGATAGAAACGGCTCCTTCGCACATTCGCTTTCGTATTGCATATAGTGGCGTAGGCTTGTGGATTACAGAACACCACCGTATTAGGCTCGACTCGGGCCCTGCACTATTACCAGCTACCCGGCTTGACTTAGGTCTCTGCATTTGTGTTAACGGTGTGCCGTTGGCAGGACCTGTCTAATGGTGAATATCTCTGTCTTTCATTTCTGTATGGGTGGTGCTCTTTGTCAACGTTGTGGTTGCCCCTTAATTACCCAATCTGGGTCTTTGGCTGTTTCTATACTTAGAAAGAATGGCGGATGCATTTCCAATATAGGCTAGATAAAGCGACGCCGGGTAGCGAAGCTTATATTTCAGCTAAAGACACACGCACCACGCTAAGACAGCGTGGGAAAAATATTATTAGTCACCCACATCAAATAATGGCGAGTGCCGAGTGATTTTACCAATATATTCTGAGACCATAGAATCAACTGGCTGCGCTCAGATATACACATCGTAACAACCTCTCACAGGGGCGTAGTTGTGACAAATGTAAGCGTGGGGCGTGTTGTCCTCGCCGCATATCATATCCTTTGGTCAATCGTCGCGTCTGTCCACATCTTCCAGTAGCAAGCGAGACTCTGGTGATAGGTTATCACGAATTAGAAGGAGCTTATTAAGGTTATTTAATTGGCTTCCGGGTTTTATAGAGGCAGGTGAGACCATAGAGAAGAGCACATCCTTGCTCGAACACATAGCACCCAAAGGTTAGTCCTAGCCGGCCAAATAAACCTGAATATGGAAAACCCTAGACTACTAGATACTATTACATAGGTCGGGGGTGACACTATAGTTACGTGTCTGGCCTCAATAAAATCGTCACGAAGCTATGATAGGACCACAAGCAGCGTGTTGTAGGAGACGTAGGATGAGTGGTGAGGGTGAAACTGTGGAGGAAGCGGAGAAAAGTCAACACCTATCAACAGCGGCCAAATATATGCTTTATAATGAGAAGTATGCCTGTTGGCCGATCTATATACAATATGATTGATTACCTGCGAAACCAGGGTTCGCTTAGAGGCGTTACTAATCGCGAAAGAACGCACCCTACGATGGACGGTTCGAGCTTCAGTATGGCGGTAAAAGAGCTTGCTTGAATTATCCATGAATATTAGCTCTACTATAGGTGCTAGCATAGACACCCGTGTTGACCTCATGGGGCATACTGGACAAGAAAAACCCGTCACTTCCATCACACGGTGAATCGGCTCACTATGATCTAAGCCGGTCTAGTGCTGTAGTAGCGGCCGATCGTATATATACAAACGAAACTACCTATGGCGAAGCGCGACCCGCTCTAGTCGGTTCGGGCCGCAGTGGGGTCGAGTCAACTCTTGGTACCAAGGAGAACACGGTTTGGATTTATGCAGAATAATAATTCTATCATGCAGGTCAGCAGGCGGTGGACGTAGTATAAATAGAATCCCCTTCAGGTATCGGGGGCGAAACAGCAGATATATGAGTGTTTAATTCAACCTTCTATGTTGCTGGTTGTCCTTCAAGTTTGCTTTGTAATTGTATAAGATGCGTCGTGCCGCATTAACTTATGCTACTTGCAATATAGACCCTAGAACTCGCTATTTCGGCCTTCAGCAGGGTGAATGTGTACCGGACTGCAAATAAGACGTTTGATATCCAAACTGTACCTGTGAATATATGAAAATCTAACGTAGTTCAGATGTGTTGTTGTATTATGTAGTTAGGCACAAGTATGAATCCAGAGGGGATGTGAGGGCGGTGTGTCGTTTTGACGGCGTCGACTGCTGCCTACCATAGCCTACCATAGCCTAGTTCAAAGCAACACTGCTTACTGTGAAGGTGCCAAAACTGAAGTGAACACTATGGAATGAATAAAAAGCTGGGCGAGCGAAACATACGCAAATAGCGACCTCTTATTAGGCTCAAGCGGGATAAGTTGAGTTAACTGTTTTGAGTCTAGGGGATTTCACGTATTTGGGATGCTGGCTCGCATTCTCGAGTGGATTCAGCTAGCTCGGTGAAGGAAGGATTCATCTGCGTCGCATTTCTGCACTCGATTGGGCTGTGAAGACAGCCCATGTGACCGATCTGGGCACTCTGCCAGCTTACCTACCGGCCCCTGTAGCGTACATGGTTTGAGACAGCGCCTGTGGCTCCGGCCTGCTCCAGCCAGCTTTAAATGAGGTGAGATCCCCACGCCCAGCTACCGAAGACGAGAATCAGCCCAGCATTCAACGAATTTCGCACTTCGCGACGTGTAATTAGGAATCCTAGGTGTCATATGATGAAACACAGCATGAACACTACCAAGAGCTGGTTCCAAAAGGCGAGGGCCCAGACCTTGAGGGTCAACAAACATGAGTCAGGAAATAGACCTAGCTGCGACACCAGCAATACGACTAGTGACACGGGTCTTTCGAACGGTCAGAGCGACAACGACGGCCAAACTACGGCACGTCCTCTGGGGAAGACCTTGACTGAATTCCTCTACAAGCCGGCAACAATAAGGGGCCTTCCCACCATGATTCCAGATGTCGTCAACGCCTACAACCTGGACTGGTGGGAGCTGGAGCCTTTCTTGAAAAAAATATACCCTGGTGTTTCCTTCAAAGAGAATGTGAGTGTGCGCGGCCTAATACTGACCAGAGCAATAGATATGACTGCACAAAATGCTAATAGGTGTTGCTGTTCTAGCTAGGTGTGGAGGACCATTATTTGATTTATGTCCCGCATGCATTAACTTGCGTGAGTACCGAACGGGGAAATTTCTCTATGGGGCCACCCTCTGAGCTCCGTTTACTAACGGCCATCCACTATTAGGAACAGCGAGACGAAATCAATGAGATTCGAAAGCAACACAGATCTCGAGAAAAGAGTTTAGCTGGAGGGGGCCAGATTCGAGCACGGGTGGAGCACAGCCCGGATGGCCCTCGGCGACCCATGGGGGATGACGACTGAATATGAAGATATGGATGATGTTGTTTGGTGTAGAGGATCTTAAGTATGGTACTGTGCCTGACCAGAAAGGCGACGCATCGCATTACATGAGTACAAATAGGTCTAGCGGCTCACACCGGATGCTTTTAAGGCAACTACTGCATATTTCGGTGTGATGATGGCTGTGAATGGCCACCCGCAGCCCCCTGTTTTTTTTGCCTCGGAAGATCATGGGTGATATCAGGCTGTCCAGGGTCTATTAGGCATTCTGGGATCACTTGATAACTTGGTTGATATCCCCTATCGCGAAGGGGGCTTCTTGTCACAATCAAAAGATTTACTCTTCAGTTATTATATTTTTGCCGTCGGCTTTATCTGCTTGCGCTATCTCCAGCACAGCTTAGCGGAAGCCATCATGATGCCAATCCATCTACCGACGGAATTCTCCGAATCTTATCTAATATTTCAGAAGTATCCTCGATGCATTGTCTCTAGTGCCGCATACGGCCCTGCATTGTGGGGCCTGCGGGATCGACTCAATCGCAAGAAGACTGCGCTGTTCACTGAAAACTCCAGCGACGTTGTGATCCCTGTCCGAGAAATTCAACAAAATGCCCAGGGACGCTTTGAAATTTCAAAGCGCAACCTCCTCAGCGAAGAGAAGCTGAAGGAATGGCTGGGCGACACCTACGAACGGGACACGAAGAATCCCGCCAAATTCGTCGGCGCATTGGCAACCAGGCCAGATCCTCAATGTCGATTCATGTAAGTTAAGCGAATCGCCGCCAACCCTGGGAAAGATCTAAATCATGATATGAAGTCGCATGGGCTAACGAGCACGGATTTAGCTTTTTAATTTCCGACAGCGCATTGGCTCCCCTTGAGATGACCGGCAACTGTCTTCTCCGAATCCTAAATTATCACCAAGTCATGCCGACCTTTATCGACTTCTTATTAGTGTATGGTGCGCAGGAGGAGGACAGAGAACTTCGATACCATGCTTTCCGAACACAAACAACGCTCATCAATCCCGAGCCTGGAAACATCATCCCAGATTTAAACAGATCAGGGAGGCAACATGAGATCTGTTACAATCTCAAGGCTGTGACCCCGAAAGATCCCACCAAGAACCAATTCGTCAAGAATCGCTGGCGAATACGTCAATCGGCCGTCTATCATCGGCTCGATCTCGGTACAGGATCGGCCTTGTGGATTATTGCAGATCCCCGAGAAGCGGTCAAAAGGGTGATAGGCGAGGTCCTGCCTGAAGGCCCTCTACCTAGAACCTTTCACTTTGATAATCTCTCCGAATCTTTCGAATCTAGCCTTGACACACATCTTGCCATAGCACAATGGGCGTCGGACGAGTGGCGATCGCATCTACAGTCCCTTGAGGAGACAATTGATAATATAACTCGCCCGGCCCTTCTTTTCGACGATTCGAACCAACTGCAACCTAGAATTCGGCCGCGTGCTGTGACGCGGGTTCAAGAGTATGAGGACAAGGTCATTGAAACCATAATGGTGATGGACTCTAACATCAAGACCATGAAATCCCTCTTGTCCTCGTATAAAACGCTTGTCGAAGATCCACACTTTCCACCCGCAGAGGTGGATACGTGTCAGAAGTCCCTCAAGAGGTTCTCGGCGCGCATGGATGAATTCATTTACGATCTGCAGACGCAGGTTGACCGGGGAAACATTCTCTCAAAGATTGCTAGAGATCGTAAGAACATTGTTCTTCAGCAATCTCAGATGCATACTGCGGCGAGGCAAGAAAGGCTTGCGGACAGCATGTGGCAGTTTGCAGAAAGGGGTCAGAAAGAAACTATCGCGATGCGCACGATCACTATCATCACCCTTTTGTATCTTCCCCCAACCTTCGTCTCAACCTTCTTCAGTACAGATGTCGTGAAGTATCAGGGCAACGGTGAAGACCAAGTCCACTTCTCCCAGGAGGCATTGAGCAGCTTCCTCTACGTTACAATCCCACTATGGGTAATTACTTTACTGGTAGTTGCCTTTTACTACAAGTGGGAGTCATGGAGACGAGAGCAACTGGCAAGGGGTCTGCTGTCGCACGACCCGGATGTCGTTGAATACTGGGAGAAACATTCAAGTAGCAAGGGAGTTACTGATTACCAGGTTATCCCACGCTCCTTCGCACAGCACCTACTCGGCAAAGAACCCATGTCATCTTCCTAAACCCAATGACTTTTGACATTCACATAATTCCATTTGTTTCTCGCTATAGAATGCCTGATTTGTGCCTCTACTGTAATTCCTCTGTGTACTATTATTTTTTTTATCATTATACGATTAGTTTAGGAGGGGCTCGCCGAGCGGAACTCACTAGGGGGAGGCGAGCACCCAGGTTGACTAGATATCAGCTTCCACAGCCGTTGTTCTATCAATGCAATTGCACTTTACGCCACAGCTTTCTAGGGTGGGCATTACTTCTCCAATAATTACAGGCCCGGGCATTTTTTGGGTTGCCTTTGTTTTCTGCCACATCCGTCACCGGGTTTACTTGCAGTGGTCAAGATGCCCAATCATCGTTACCTCCGACACACTCTTGCAGCTGAGGCTGTGTCGGCATCGCCCCAGGTTGCCGAGAGTTTCCTGCAAGTCTGGACGCCTGAAACCTGGATATGGACAGGATGGACTCTTGACCCAGAACTAATGCAACCAAGGCCGCCCGGTCCTGCCTATACCAACTACCTATATCATCTGAAGGTCAGTGTCACGCACGTGCTGTCAGACCCCCAGCTCCATCCCCCCAGGGTAGCGGAGGCTCAAGAAAAAAATTCTATCTGTAAATCTGATATACCCCTCGTGGAAAGATTCTTTCTCGCCTGCCGCGTTCTCTTTTCCAAACTTTCCGTCCTTGCTCATGGATATGGACGGTCCAATTATATTATTGTTAGTAATTACTTCGAATTGGTATCGCCCACCATTTTATGGACGCAACCTTCTTCTGGAGTGCCATTAATTCTTTAATTTTCAGTATTTATTTACATTCGCTCACCTTTTTACCCCGCAATGGAATCGCATCTTCTTCCCCGTTCACCCCCTTCACCGACGCAGAGCGAGTACCAATCGGCAATCCAGTTTTATCATACTGTGCGAGACAACAATACCCTCAACGAAGCTGAGGATATAGGCGGTCGCCCCTTCGTCCTCGTCGACAATGTGACACGTACGCTTAAGAAGCACAAAAGTGCAAATTATTTGGAGCACGGCCAGATCTCACGATTGCTCGAAGTCGCTTACCGGCGCTTTCAATATCGTCAACCTTTACAGAGGTCGTACCAAATCGTTGACCGCCTACCAATATTCTATACACTGCTAGATCTAGATCTAGGGCACAGGATGCACAAGTTCGTCGAAAACGAGATCAGCGAGCTGCCTATCGAGCTTCCAAGGTTGAAGACGCTACTCCCCGTGGATGAATACGAGGACGAGGCAGAGAGGTTCTATAAACAACAATGGCGGTGGTGCGCCATAAAATTCAGGTGGAGAATGGGTAGAAAAGCTCACTCTCATGAACATATCGTGCCTATCACTGCAAGGACCAAGATCGAACCCACCCGGGATGGGCTTCCGAAGACTGATAGAAAAGCCTCCCTGTGGGTTGTTGAAGTTCCAACAATATTAGTTGACGAACAGGTTGAACAGAAGCTCAGATCGCCAGACGACGATCATAGTCGGATTGGCTCTCACACCTGCGA
Organism: Ustulina deusta; assembly: GCA_023159155.1. Classification (NCBI taxonomy): domain Eukaryota; kingdom Fungi; phylum Ascomycota; class Sordariomycetes; order Xylariales; family Xylariaceae; genus Ustulina; species Ustulina deusta. The sequence goes on along the minus strand of JAJNNX010000017.1, from coordinate 387,042 downwards.
ACTAGACTCAGTATGTCGCTTACATAGCCACGATCGCTAACAATGCTAACTCAACATGTAAAGCGGTATCGATTCGTCATCAAACGCTTTAGTGAACAGCGACAGACCGAATTTGAAAGAGAAAAGGATATCTACAATACCATCGGGGAAAAAGAAGGCATTGTCCAATGCATTGGGTGGTATACGCATTGCGAGAAGGACCCAAATTCAGATGCGGAATTCACTTACTACAACCTCGTTCTCGAATTGGGCGATCAAGATCTCTACAGCGCATTTCAGAAGGAAAACCCGCCCATTACATTCTCGGAGATCCAAATATTCTGGAAGTCCATGTTCAATGTAGCACACGCGCTAACATCGATACAAATTCTTGATCATGGCGACTATACAACTTACTTGTGCTGCTCCCCAAACAAGTCTACAAAGCTGATACGAGACTAACTCTTCATGTGCGTAGGTGGCACGGTGACATCAAACCCGAGAACATCTTAGATGTTAGGGGTTGTTTTAAGCTAGCAGATCCCGGCGAGGCTCAAGTGAAGACAGTTCGAGGAGCCTGTGACGGTGAAGTACCCAAGATACAGGTTCCTGGAGGGACTCGCAGCTTCGGTAAGCCTTGGTATTGAATTGCTCAAAGCTATAAGCCCATGAACAAACACTAATGTGTTCATGGCGGCAGCGGCTCCGGAAAAGTTCACGTACCGTTCCGAACGGCTTGTGGAGCCGAAAGTAACCCAAGGGAGTGACATCTGGTCTCTTGGGTGCGTCTTCTCTGTTGCAGCGACATACGTCGTGTTGGGGAAAGAAGGAGTAAAGCAGTATCGACTATTACGCCAAAGTGCTATCGGATATCTGGGCATCGGCGTTGGTGACCCATTTCACGATAAAGAGAAAGTTCTGGAGGCTGTCACCCATTGGCACAAGTATCTTAGGAGTACCATAAGAAAAGACGACTGCTACACTGCTAAGATATTGGACCTTGTCGACAACCGGATGCTGATAATACCTGGGGAAAAGAGAATCAGTGGCGCTGCCCTCAGCAAAGAACTCAAAAGCATTGATGAAGAAGCAACCCGGTCGACCAATGAGTTCCCATCGTACATTGCCGATTTTATCGACAGAGTAACGCACCCGCCCAAAGGAAGCATATCCGAACTTGAGGATGTTCCCCGGACAATATCTAATAGCGGGACGCAACTGTTCTCGGAGGAACTTCTTTATCCCTCACGTCGCTCAGAAGGGCGCCCTGTCGCTCGCTTCACCCAACCTGGTCGGGAAGACCCTCTCCGTGGGATTGGAACAGGACTCGATCATAGCCTAATTCCAGATGTCCCTGAAGGAGTCTCAGGGTTCTTCACGGATGCCCAGCGCGCAATGACATCACTTGCTCGTGGCCCTCAAGAGACCTCACCGTTGCCGCCAGAAGACCCCCCTACTACTTTCTGGGAGGTAGAAGCCGACATCTTAGAGTGTCATGCAAAACACAAGAAGTATTTCAATCATTATTTCAAGAAGCGTTTTTCCGTGTATGGGAAGCCGCTAGGCGGTAAAGAGGATCAACTGGAGAGACATTTTAAGAACCGAGACCTGGTACAAAGCTTCAGTCTATCACTCTAGAGTAATTCAACTGATCAACAGCTAATGGATTCTCAGGTATATCTCGTTGACAACGCGTCATCAATGAATAGTTTCTGGACACATGCCACGTACGTTCTCCGAGTGCTCGTGATGCGATCATTGGGCTATGATGACAATGGGATGGAGCTGAGGTTTACAAATGACGTGGACGAGAAATGGAGGCTTTCCCCCAAGAAAAGCCAGACAACGGAAGACTTTATGAAGAAAATGGGTGATGCCGATCCCAATAAGCGAAAACCCGAGATTTCAAAAACAGATATGAGCGCTAGTTTGAGCTTGATCCTAGAGGCTCACCTGAGGAAAAATAGTGATGGCAGCAAACTAAAGAGACACCTCACTATACTAGTACTTACGGATGGCCTATGGGGAAAGAACAGGGAGTTTGACGTTGATGACTACCTCATCACCTTCATCAAGAAGATTCCAGAGGAGAGCTGGGAGCCGGACACCCCCCCTGAGGCTTCTATCGCGAGCAGCAAGCCTCTATCGCGCCCACGACCAATTTCTATTCAGTTTGTACGTTTTGGTTACCATCCGAAGGCTATCGCCCGCCTCCATCGACTAGACAACCACCTCAAGGATAGAACAGAGCTTTGGGGGACCTCTATTCCGTATGTACTCCAGTGCCTAATTATTTTATATTTTACTAACACCCTAATAGCGACATAATCGATACTGAGGATGCTAACATGGACGTATATAAAATGTTCCTCGGCAGTTTCATTGAGCATTTTGACAACAAAGCCATCCAGGGTGCTACAGTTGTCAGTAGCACGAGCGGTAGAAGCGCCACATCACCTACGAATGGTTTAGAGATTAACGGGATGTCCCTTGGCGAGTACGAAACGGCACAAACGTCAACTCCTATGAGCGCCGGGGCGTTTCCCCCTCCTGAGATCCACTGGCAATCGCCAGTTCCAGGAACATCACCTTTCTCATTAGCTAGCCCGCCACTGACATACCCTCTATCTCGAGTAACCCGAATGCCAGGCGAACTGGGCCTGGGCATGCCTGAATTGGGCCAAATGTCACCTGTGCATCATCATCGCCATCAGTCAGGCGAATATATGGCTAGCTCTCGGGGAAGCGGTGCGTACGGTCAATACACAAGATCACGAGCACAATCACAAGGGCAACAAAGCAGGACCTCTTCTCCGCTAATCAAAATACCTCCATCGGACTACTTCAACGCAGGCTAACATGACGCTCTTGACCCACGAACATATATCACACTGCACAAATACCAGGATGACTAGGCACTGGAAGATGATATGGCACATGCGATCTCAGCGTCGAGTGGCTGTATTTACAACCTGCACAGTACAATCGCCCCCTGCCATAATCACAATTCCGGTTGCATGTGACTTGTAACTGTGGCCATGTAATATAAGTGCCCAGTTCCCCTCACCGTTCCCAACATTACAACCAACCCCCTTCATCGAAGGTTATCAGGCGACAACTGGGATATTAGTCTCCGACTACACAGGATCGGCGAAGCGCAACATTTTTTAATATATTGACTTCAAGCCCGCCTTTGAGTTGTTACATCGGCCGAAATGGAAGCAACGTTACTTAGCGGCGGGCCCTGGGTCTCAAATCAACTATTGCAACAAATCCAATACGACCAAACCACGAACGTTTAGTCGCGAAAGCACTTCAAGGGCCAGTGCACTAATGTGAGGGTCTCGCAAGTGGCTGAACCGAACAGAACGCGAACGACCGCACTTACACAAGATCAACTGGATCATGAATCTTCTGCATCTTGTTTTGAATTCGGCCCTATAGTCACCGGTGACGAGTCTCCATCAACGAAACGGCCAACAGACGTACGATTATTCAAGTGTCGACTGCGGTCATATTCGGCACGCATGGTACATGCACCGGATAAGATGCTGATATAGCTATTCTGTGTATACGTACATATTAGGTGCTGGAAACATCGACGCATTTATGATGTTCGGGTACCAATACATACTCCCCCGAGCCTTCAACAACTCCAGTTGGGTGACACGCATTCTACTCAAAAAGGTGAATAATGGGTGTTCTTATAAATACGTCAATTCATTTCACCACCTGGGGAGAACTGAAGCCAGGAAGTAATTCAAGGATCGGCTACTTTGTAAGACACGTCAGAGTCGATTGTTCTAGTCCCATATTCCAAACTAGTTGAGGCTTTGAGAGCCGAGTTGGCCCCTTTAGTGGTTTTCTTCGTCGCGTTAACATAACGACTCGCGGAATCCTGCTCTGGTACCGAGGCAAAGGGTCATATTAGGGGACGTACACGTGCGTAACGGCTACCATATAAGCCACCGACGTACGTATTCAGCCTGCGCACGATGTATGTGTGCTATGCCCCTATAGACTTAACCAGCCCGGGAAGCAATTGACTAGTCTATTGAGCTCCACAGTATATAACCGACTACCGAACCGGGCTTGACCTCATCCATACTTTGATACTCACCTCTGATGGCAAGAAGGACGATTCACTATTATTGGCCTCGAGCATCGCACTAAACTCGGCAACGCCGGCTCTGGCGCACGCGTGGCATGCTGAATTGGGGCGTGTCAAAAGCATACGACAGCCAGAGAGCCCACCTTTCTTGATGGATGTGTATCCTATCGTGTGTCCAAGATGATAAAATGAAACAATGAAAAGAAGAGCCGTCTAATCACTGAAATACCAATAATAATCCACCTTTGGCCTGGCTCGATAACGCCACTGTTGGTTGAATAGCGTCTCTAGGTCCCCTGGCTTACGGTGAAGATGAAGATCGTTAGGACAAAGTGGACCATGACACGCGGCACCGCGTAACTCTCACTCACCTGGCCCATTCCTTCGTTCCCTCGATTGAATAGCGTCTTACACCAAACCCCCTTGACGGTTCTTTCGGCCAGCATGTACAGTTATTAGATGTGAGGTAAGATGATATCGATAAATTGTATATGAGTCCTAGGTAGTTATCGTAGGTGAAATCAATACGCCCTGACTTTTTTCCCCAGAAATTGTGACATTTCTTCAAACGATGTTGCCATCGCCAGAACGGCGAAACTAACAGCAACAGCAACACTGACGATAATTATGCACGGGTTCTCTTCAATATCAACGGCAGTTCCCGCCGTATTATTCTCTCTAAACGCCCTCTTAGCCCTCTCAGTCCTCCCCCTACAAGTCCGCGCTGATGCCCCCCACTCCACAAACCTAACAGCCTACCAAGCCGGCGAATTAGGCGAGGTGCCAACACAGACATTCTTCTCCTCACCCGTCAAAGCTCCCATCTACCAGGTGAACAAGCTCGATGCGGCCAAGATCGACGACACCGGCTACATCTTCCTCACAGGCGGGTACGACGGCTATGGGCCGAGCATCGTCTCCTCTAAGGACCTTAGTCTCGTCTACGCGGACCAGGGGTACAACTTCGCACAGGCCGCGCACACAGCCACGTTACACGGCGAGCAGGTGCTGGTCGTGTACGCCGGGGACGCCGTGCGCATCTTCAACCGGCGCTACGAGCTGCTGCACGCCGTCACGCCGCAGGGGGATCTGAGGGGGCAGTTCGCGGACTCGCACGAGGCGCACCTGACGGCCGACGGGACGGTCGTGCTAGTCGTCGGACGGGTGGAGCAGGCAGATCTGGGAGCCCTCGGGCGCGGCACTGAGGGCGTGACGAATATCCTACTGCAGGAGGTCGAGCCGCGGAGCAACGCCGTGCTCTTCCAGTTCGACCTCATGCGCCACTTCGGCGTCGAGGACTCGTTCTGGCCGTGGGACGGCCCCGGCCCGTACCATTTCGACAGCGCCCACGATCTCTGGCACGTGAATTCCGTGGAGAAGACGGCGGCCGGCGACTTCCTCGTCAGCAGCCGCCATCTGCACGCCGTGTTCCTCGTCGACGGTGCCACGGCCGAGGTGAGGTGGGTGATGGGTGGCAGGCGGAGCAACTTCACCGACGTCTCGGCGGACGGCTCGGCGGGGTTCCACTGGCAGCACAATGCGCATTTCACGGCCGAGAACCGCATCATGCTGTTCGATAACCAGGCCGTGTTTAACGGCTTTTGCGCCGGCGGGGAGACGGCGCGCGGGTGCTCGCGCGGGCTCGAGATCGAGTTCAATATCGAGTCTTGGACTTATTGGGTCGTGCGTGAGTGGTACCACCCCCAGGGACTGGTGAGTGCCTCCCGCGGCGGTATCAGTCGTACCCCGAAGGGCAATACGCTCGTGGCCTGGGGCCAGAACCCTATGTACACGGAGTACGGTCCTGATGGCGAACTTGTCATGGATGTGCAGCGTGGCCAGGTCCTGGCTCTAGACCATGGGATTAGTTCTGTTGTTGCCTACCGCGCTTCGAAGTCGGATTGGATTGGCATGCCCACGTGGCCGCCTTCTATTGCGGCTCGTGCCACGGAGGATGGAACGACTGTTTATGTTTCGTGGAATGGGGCTACCGAGGTGGGGAGATACGTGCTCGTGAGTTGTTTATCCGGTTCATGTTTTGCTACGACGGCGGTTTGCGCTGTTTGTTGCATTGATATTCGCTGACGCCTATTTATAGTTTACATCGGACAATATCACCAAGTTGAACGGCGTCGGCGCCGTCACAGCTGTATCAAAGAGAATGGGCTTTGAAACGTCGTTCCATATGAGCGAAAATAGGAGGTTTGCTCGTGTCGCCGCGCTTGACCGTAACGGCGCGATCCTGGGTTACACAATGGCCATGGACACCGTGACGCACATGACCCTTGATCCTGGATATCCTATCAATGACTTGATTACATCGAAGAAGGCAGATGGCATCCGGATGTTTGGTTTATCGGTCTTATCGTACGCGGCCGTATTACTTGTTGTTGGGTTTACTGCGTAAGTTTGCTCTCATCCTTTTCACCCCTTCAAGTCTCGAGTACGACTACTTTCATTCGACACTCTACGGAGAACCGGTTAAAGCGAAAGGGGGGGGGGGGGGGGTCACTTCACGGACCTTCGTGACGCTTAAGTTTACTCATTTGTGGAGAACTGACCTGCTGTTTAGATTACTGGCATTTTTCATAATACGCGGAACTCGCGCCGGCATTCGCTGGGGCCATGGCGAAATATGTGACTATAAGAGAAAGACTAGGAAAGTATCTGCTTACTTGTTTAGCATAATAAGAAGATATAGTAAGAGCGGTAATGTACATCGTGAGGTAAGTGAGGAGGAAAGTCTTATTGGTGAGCAGGGAAGAGAGAATACAGCGCTGGTATAGTGAGAACAGGAGCATGAGCAAGACATATATCCCACAGCAGACATCCTCAAACCTCGAGTGCCTTTTGTTGGACACAAGTGCGACAAATTTATTACTACTGACACAGTCATTTATTGATTATGTCTTATAGTATAGAGAGAGCTTTTCTTCGTGGATTGGCTGCTGAATTTTGGCTATATTATCTTCTTTTCGCGTGTTACCTGGTGAGTATGGTAATAACAATGGAAGTAACAAGGACAACCAAAGAGGTAACTGCTTCTTATAGGCGCACGCGAATCCCCTTTTGACTCGAGACATGCACGCATAGGTATACATACAAGTTCAGCTCTCTCAAACAATCCGAAACAACCTAGATAATGTGCATCGTCAAGCGATCCTGTCAACATCAAGAGACACTTCTTCTCATCAATGCGCTACGGTTTCTGAAACGACAACGACAGGTGTACCCTCAAGCTCATATGTCGTGTCTTGCGGACTGGCAGTCTGGTGCTGAGTTATCATGTGAATAGAGGTTTCATGTAAATGATTCGAAAGCTGTCCAACGATCACCGGTCCAGGGGATCTGGAACGACTAAGGTGTGCCATTGGTATGATATCGAGGTTCTCGGCTACGATGGTCTCTGCCTCGGCTAATCGCGCGTAGGGCGTCGGCCGTATTATACGAGGTTGGGCTTGGCTTTGGGAAGTAGCACCATTGATATCGTTTACCTGGCCGACACGAGATTGCTATCGTCGTCTGGCCACCCAATGAGCCCAGTACTTGGATACGATAGGGACAATAAGGACTGCAGCGACTAAAGCAACTATTGAAATGATTGCTTCAGTACTGAGGGGTTGGTTTGAACCTGATGGTGTTTGCCCTGCGTCTTCAGATAAAGTAATTAGACGTATGCTCTCAATCGATGTCAAATTTAGATATATTGCTCACCGCCTCGTCCACCGGCGACGCGGGAAATCAGGGAATCCCCACAGTTCTTGATCTGAGGTCGTATCGGACATGAAAAGACGGGCTAGGATCTTAAATCCCCAATTTTATGTGGGTTTCTATCAGCCAGAACATTTAATTCTACACCATTCTAGTCGTCGGCCGTCTACTGCCTGTCGTCACTTGTTGTCAGAATCTTTAGTAAAGGGATATCGTAGATCCATGTGGTTGCACGAGAGTTCTAGATGCCTTTCCATGCTACTTATTGGCAATTAATGACTTTAGAACAGAAGTTGTGTTGAATGGGGTATTGTTCCATCCTATGACGGATGTAAGCGTTGGAGCTTAACGTCTGGCGTTTTATATTTTTAAACTCGAAACCGCCTCAGAAGCCGGAGGGCTGCCGGCCCTGATTACTGCACTGCGTCACCGATTACGATACATAATATGAATTGGATCTAGCACGCTGGAAGCTGATGGTACTGTTAGCAGATGAGTACAGGTAGCATGCAGGACTATAATCATTCCATTAAGTCGGGACAGAAAGGGAAATATGGACGGTCAGGGGGGTAGAACTTACCCGGTAGTGGCTGCCAAGCCATAAGCGGCACCAGCAGTGACTCTATCGCAACAAGGACTTGAACATACTATAATGATCACAATGTACTAATATAAACAATTGTAGTATATCTTGAGCTATTAGATCTTACCCACTTCTTCTTACAATCGCCTCCAGTCCCTAACGCCTATTCCTCATCCTTTCCAAAAATACATCATCAATATTAGAATCCCGCGCTGTGTCGAGAACTAGTATTTCGGGATTTGTAGATGCTGGGAAATCTTCTGATATCTAGTTAGAGGTTCACCGATGACCAAAGTTACAATTGGGTGTAGGTATACTAAGACTTTCGTGGGGTAGTCTACTGACCTTGACTATCAACGACATCTTCTTCCGAGTTGTCGATACCGATACCAAGACCAATACCGCTGTCACGATTACTCGGCCCATCTTCGCTGTCCGAAGCTTCATCTAACATCTCCATGCTTTGCCTCGGCGAGAGATGGCGTGAGATGCCATCTCGGCGGCCGGGGTTGAGATACGTGTTGTTGTCGGCGGTGAAAAGCTCAAAGTCGCCAAATGGCAGAGCAGGAGGAGCCAAGGGAGGGTGTCCACCCATGTCCGCCCACTTCCTCTGGAGCGCGTCCGTCGCGTGCATCAGGGTTTGGTAGTGGAAATTCATCTCTTGGAGCTTCGCGTTGTATGTGGCCTTGCCGCCGAGAACCCACTTGAAGCGGGTTTTAGTGGTGGTGTGCTGCGTACCATCCTTTTCTTTCTTTGTCACTGACTTGGTCGAACCCTTGAGTGTGTTCGAACACTCCGTGGTGATGTTAATTATGTTCTGGAGAGCCGTCTGGCCTCTATTGAATACTTCATCTTTGCTGGTGTCAGGGTTGGTGACATCAAACACCTGGTCACGGAGGCCCTTTGTGTACTCGATCTGTGCCTGGACGGTGGCGAGGAATTTGGTTGCTCCTTTTACCTCACTTGAAGCGTTTTGCAACGCCGATATAGTTTGCGCGAGGGTAAAAGTCCCATTAAGAAGGGACACTCCCGAGCTGATCGGATCAAGAGGAATCATAGGGGATAGAAATACTAGAGGGGTTAATCGCACAGGTTCTCAAGTGTTCAAACAACTTGGCCTCGATATGAATATGCAATAACACTTGAAAAAGTCAGACTGGGTGGATGTGGGTGGGATGAATTCGTGCTACTCAAGTCTTGAAGGCTTGATAAAGAGAGATTGTGGTCGTCTGCCTTCATTTTCTTCTTATCTACAGGGAAGTCATTCTCGGTGTATAAACGCTAAGTGGCGACTCAGCCAGCGGAACAAGGATGGGGAGCAGACCTCAGCCCCCAGAGCCTGCATTGTTATTGGGAGGGGTAGCGTGAGATAGCTGAGAAAGATCTAATACCTAATCCATGTGTATGGGCAGCACACATACGTAAACCCCGCATCATAAGTACAATTGCCAGGCAGTCACCGGCCTCCCAGGTGACTCATGGGTGCTCAGCAGTGTCATCATTGGTATCGTCCTCACCCCATGGAGGCTGTGCAAGAAGGTGGTCAGCAAATCTTAGCTCACCGGCCGCTTGCGCTGGCGGTTTGCTTCTGATATGCGCCACCGAACAGAGTTCCAAGCCGTTTTGGCCCCCACGAGTGAGTGAGTAGGTAAGCATTCCCCTACTAGTTCCACAGCTCATATCGCCCGGGTTGTCTGTTTCTCAATTGAGGTACCTCAAGTGTGCCTTGGCAAAACCACCGGACACACAGGGAGATACAAGCTAATCGTAACTTCTATTTCTTTCCCTTTTTCGACTGATATATCGGAAATGACCGTCCGTCTCAACTCCCTGTTCTGTGACACTCCTTGGTCGCGATAAACTGTTAAAGGTCGAGGATCTCCTAATTGGCCTAATAGATGAGGGCGGTGAAGGTGGCGGTGCTCCCGATGGTATACTAGAGGAAATATCTCTTCTCCTGCGGTGGCTAGAACTGGCCTCGTATTCTACTCCGTGTCTCGTAGCGTTTGTGACAGTAGCAATGGTAGATCTTGTGTGCGTTGTGACTGATGCTGCTGGTGAAGCATAGCGATGTGACAAGACTATCGAGAGAGGTATAATCTCTCCCTGAAGGAATAATAGGCCGGGGCCGATATCTGCTGCTTGTGCCACGTTAAACCGTTCTTTCTTCCGGCTTCCATCACCGCCCAATGTCTCAACGAGGGCTGGGAACAGGACGATTGGTGATAAGCCTCGAGTTGACACCTCTATTTCGTCTGTGTGTTGCTTGGGATTTTCACGGCAATTAACAAATGGATGTCCATCGGTCGATTCTACATGCCACTTGAAGAACCAGGTCGAAGGGTGACAGAAAAGCTTCTCCCCGACGTCGATGCCCTGCTGTGCAATGACGTTCAAGCTGCCGGTCCAGTTACGACTCTCCACGTCCGTGTCGGATATGTCAGACGCAGGTCGGAACTTAGCTAGAAAACGAGTTAAATGGTCTACGTATGGTAGTCTCGCCTCTCGTAAGTCCTTGGAACCTGGTGCAAGAAAGAACGCAGTAATCATCCGCCAGTGCGAGAGGGCAGCTTCTTCCTCTAGTATGTAGACCCGATGTCAGCGATCATAGTATATTACTAGAAAAGGGGGGTATGGGCCGAACCTGGACTTGGGTTAGGGCGCAGCTGATTGAAGCGTCCGAGAAGTTCCACGATGTTGCGATCAAGAGAGGTGTCTTCTGGAAGACCGTAAAAATCGATACTTGACAAAACTGCTCTTGCAATGCAGACACGTAGTCCCAACTTTCTGTGCCGAGGGATTTGCAGTAATTCTGCAAGTTCCTCGGCTTCTCTAGGCTCTCGGATAATGTGGCAGATTCGGAGACCACTGACGATCGACTCCCGGCTGAGACCAAGACACTCGCTGGGATTATAGAAATTCTCAACATGCGCGTCGATCAGGTTGCTCAGTTGTATCCATGAGCGCTTGATTGAAGTTTCGTCTGGAGGTTCAAGGAGGAAGTCTGTATCGAGCCTAGGAATGGTAACGGCACTCTGGCTTTCACTCTGCAACGGCTTCTTGGAAGCATCTGCGAAAGGTTCGAGCTTGGATCGCGCGTTTCCCATGTTCGACTAGTTGACAGAGAAAAAAATGATGCTTTTGGTCATGTATGTAGATTGAGGGAGAGAATGGGAGCTTGATCGCCCACCACGATCGGGCAAAAAAAGCCTTAGGGTTTTTGGGTTCCAGATTAGGCGGAAAATTGAGCAGGGAAGATCTCCGGGTGTGGTGGGAAGAACTACTACCTGACGGCCAAGGGCTGACAGGCGCAGCCATGGCGCAGCCTAGCTGAGAGAGTGCATAAGCAGTGCATGACTTGAGAAAGCCTGTCATCGGATTGGAGAAAATCTCAAGTCAAGACTAGTATGTACTATCGCATGAGGCTTTGATCAGCCAGAGCATTGGTTTTAAAATTGGCTGGGGAGAGCTGGACCCCCAACTCGATATTCGGCTTCTTGTTAACAACGCAATCACCCTGCCTGTTCAGAAATTTGTTGACACCATCAATGCTGGCCGTGGTTATCAACCACTTGTTGTGCATTTCCCCCCTGAACTACTGTCATAGTCAGCGCATAATTTCAAGCTATTAAAGACTCTACTATTTAACCCCCCACGCTTTAGACAGTCTTCTAGACAGTCTGATCTCTACACTGGACGTCGCAGCTCCTAGCATTCACCATGGCTCCGTGGCGGGAAGCAGATCTGACTGTAGGGATTGATTTTGGCATGACATGCACCGGCAAGTTGTAGATCTAAGTTATCCGCTTCCAATTTTCTACGAGTAGCATTGAACTAACAGAGACTTACCACTAGGTGTGGCATTTGCCAAGCGACATATGGACGCTCCCCATATGATCCAAGAATGGCCGCTGCCGTTCGAGAAACATGGAACCCACAAAAAGGTGCCATCGACTATGCTCTACGGTGATAAAAACGTCGTCAAAGAATGGGGCTTTACGTGTAGCAATCACCGGGACACAGTCGACTGGTTTAAGAGATATCTCGAAGAGCGTTCGCTCAAAAGCATGATCAAGACGTTCGAGGACGAGAAGGAAACACCACCCTTTACGACGGTACAACAGGTCCGAGAAATATATGGTGATTACATGAAGTGCCTATACAATCATATTAGTGGGCACCTGCAGAAACACGAGTCATGGAAGGACAAGACAGTTGAATTTGTCTTTTCTCTTCCAGCGACCTTTCGTACTCAAGATGTGAGCAACGGCCTGATGGAACAGATAAAGAAGGCCGGCTTCGGGCGCGGCGGGAAAAAACACTATGTTTCATGGGGACTCTCAGAACCTCAAGCCTCTGCAGTTTATACAGCGAAGGAGGTCAACGTCAGCTTTAAGAAGGGTGACATAATCCTCGTTTGCGATGCTGGTGGAGGAACGACAGACCTCGCACTGCTTGAGCAACAAGGTGACGAGGAGATCGTGGCCCTGAGGGAGCTCTCTGTAATTCAGGGAAATGACATCGGATCTACTAATATCGACCGTGCCTTTTGGAAACTGGTCAAGCAGCGTCTTGAAATGGTAACTAGACGTAAACTCGCTATGAATGCCGCTACAACTATGATGCACAGCGATGAGTTCCAGACCTGGAAACACGAGTTTGGGAAGCACAAAGAAGCAGAGTTTGGCGTTGCAAGGGTGACGGTGCCGATTTCGTTGGGACAAACCGAAAGCTCAACAGTCGGCATTTCAGATGGCAAGATGAACTTCTCTTAGTAAGTCAAAATAATGGACTTTCCTCGCAGAGTAAAATTATTGGTTAGATATGCTGATACAGGGTAAATCACCTAGTGCAGATCTCCGCTCGCTTTTTGATCCAGAAGTCGACGGCATCATTCAATTCATTAGAGAAATGGTCGACAAAGTAACCAAACTTAATCTCAAAAATACACCGGTGGGTACCTCAACCATAACATGTTAAGTTTCATTATGCAAGACACGTCTTAAGAACCGAAGCTGATGCGAGCCTTCAATAGAATTATCTGGTGCTTTCCGGCGGTTTGGGTAGCTCGGCCTATGTTCAGCAGAGAATCAAGGAGGCATTTCCAAACCCCAGAGTTGTCGTTGCTGAAGCAGATGAACCGTACGAGTCCCAGTTCACACCCCATATTTAGCCCAGTCAGGATATCAAGCATCGATCTAACGCATTGTGCTGTTAATATAGTCAGCTTGCTGTTGTCAAAGGCCTCGTCCTAGACCGAAAGCAGAGGGAAAAGTTCGGAAAGGCCGCGCTCACGGTACGAAAAGCCCGTGCTTCCTACGGAGTCGTCACTAGTGTGAGATATCACGAGAAAGCGCACTCAGGCCTGCGATGGGCAATATCTGAGCTCGACGGCCATCGCTGGGTAGATAATCAGATCTCATGGGTTATACGAAAGGTAAGATTGCCTTCACAAGTGGCATTTCCCGGGGAACCCAAACGGAAGTTTTTAACAGAGTATGCACTATAGGGCGACGATATCGATGCCGAGCAGAGCGGAAAAACGCACGGATTCAGCAAGGCCTCTCGTAATCGTGACAATAAATGGATCTCGAAGAGGGAACTCGTGATTTCCCATCAAGACAGAAATCAACTGCCAAAAAATAAAGACGACGGTGTGAATTAACTCTTTTCTTATCATTTCTCCCCCCTCCCCGCCCTCTCTTCGTATCTACATATGTTGCTGTCTCTATTTTGGTCGAAGGTACTGATTCGGGCTTGCTGCAGTCAATGTTTTCACATTATGTACAGTCGAATCAGACTTGTCAGAAGTTGATTCAGAATACATCCAACTCAAAACTGGCAAGAGACCAGATTGGTATAAACGGCCTTTTAAAAAAACTCCAGAGTATTACGAGATTCGCTATGCCATCAAATTCGTGGTCGGTGCTATCGACGCCAGATTCGAATTATGGGTCGGCAACCAACAATATGCGAAAAAGAACTCTTTTAAGGTTGATTGGGAAGATCAAGGACTCAAGTCAGCTTCGAAGTAAACTACAACATGCTATTAATCAATTTTATATGGGGGGTGGGGAGGTTTCAGTTATAATATACCCTGCTTTGCTCTTGGAATTTTATAGCTATACCAGTCGTCTTATACATTCCGCCACGTACAACCAAAGATGAATAATATTGGAAATAGATATTATAAGCAAAAGAGTGTACAACCACTTTTAAATAGCTAGATATTTGAAGCTTCTAGGAGCTAAGCGTGTAGTCAAGGAACCTTGCCTGCATGGAATAACTTTCGAGAAGAGAATTTCAATAACCCGTAGACCTGCATGATGAAGTCGAGTCGGGTCTGCTTGCATTCTTAATAGAACACTGCTTGCATAGATCCACTAACCTAGGTTCCTTGAACGACGTCGTCAACTTCATCAACCACGCTCCCTGCTGTTTCCCCGCAAGCCAGCATAAACCGAACGCCCCTCATCAATACAGCTCTAGCTCGCTTGAGACATTGTGCTGCGGAAGGACCGATGAGCTCGAGAGCCGCTTGGGGAACCCCGATGGCTATGCCGGCTTCTTTGACCGCGGCAGCGGACTCCAAATGTCGATAAAAAGATGTTTACGCCGGTCAGGGGCAGAACAGCCGCATGGAATCGGATGGGAAGTAGCGGTTATGGGCTACGGTGGTTTACGACAAGGAGAGCTAAGTCCTAGTTAGGTGATGGAGCAATGGTATCAAGGTGAGATTCGGTGAAATGAAGATGCGGCGGAATAGTCGAACAATCCTAGCAACGCCGCAACCTTAATATGGCACCAGTCGGGGGGGCTAGGTATGACGGGATGGGAGGTTGAGATTGAGAGTTATAAAATTGGGATAGTTAAAGTCACAAAAGAGTCCCGAGGATTCTGGAAAAAGCAGCCAGAAAATATCAAGATTGAGCTACATATACTTACCTACTCAACAAAACAAACCTCATACTCGGATATATAGTTCATTCAGTTATTACGGATTCAAGCTGTCATCTATTCACCACCTGCGAGGTGCTGCCGCGCTCCCCGACGTGAACGTGCGGGTTGTTACGACCGTTTTGGCTCTCTCTTTCTCCAGTTTGACCAAGCCCGTCCTGTCTGTTAAAGGAGTTGCGTCGATGATGTTGTCAAACGTATCGTCGACGCCAATATCCGAATAATTGTCGTTATCAGAGTCTGGATCCATGTCTAAATCAACTTCGTATCTCTGTGGTTGAGGAGGGGGGATGGCTTGCGGCTTCGGTTTCTTGTCAATGTCTTCAGGATCGGCGAAAGGCTTGGATGCCAGGATCTTGCGTCTAATCTCCTCCATTTCGGCCTCGTCGTCCTCGTCATCCGTTATGTCAAAGGGATCCTTTTTATTTTGTGGCCTTTCCGCGCCTTCTGCGACCCCACCTGGCTTGGGCCATTGAGCGGGTTTCTTGCCAAGGTAAATACCATCTACACTTTCGTTATCGTCGCCACCTTCTCTATTGTCATCACCATCTCCCTCGTCTGGGTCCTCGTCAGAGTCTGCTATTACCCTGCGGTTGACGTTTCCCCCCTTCCACAGATCATCATGGTCGTCGTTCTCCCGACTCTCGGCATGTTCCCGCTCCAGACGCTCCAGCCACTCCTTCTCGGTCTTCTTTATGGCGTCCTCGTCTTCGCAGGTAGCATACTTCCTGAGGAGCTTTGAGTTGATGGCAAGGAAGGACTC
Organism: Ustulina deusta; assembly: GCA_023159155.1. Classification (NCBI taxonomy): domain Eukaryota; kingdom Fungi; phylum Ascomycota; class Sordariomycetes; order Xylariales; family Xylariaceae; genus Ustulina; species Ustulina deusta. The sequence continues at coordinate 370,938 of JAJNNX010000017.1, read as the reverse complement.
GCCGTAGTTGAAAGGGCGAAGGACCTGCTCGGCCCAGTCTGGGTGGCCGCAGATGTAGAACGACGCAGCCAAGGCCTCGACGCAGTTCAAACGATAGGGTTTGCCGTAGTTGACGGTGTTCGCAGCAACGAGGTAGGGCAATAAGCGCTCGCATTTGCCGCCGACCTTGTTCCACTGCACCTCCTGCGTCCGGGCCCAAGAGCACTCGACGACGGCCGCGCCATACTGGTCCATGAGCTCGCGATCGGCTGGCGACAAGGTGTGCTTGCCGTTGGGGGTGATGATGACGCCGTTGTGGCGCTGGCCGAGATGCAGGTCGCGCATGAGGCCGAGTCGCATGAGCTTCTTACCGGAACATCGCTTCGGGTCACAGTGGTTCAGATCCCAACAGGCGGCCTTGAAAGGGGGAGGTTGCGCATCGTCGGTTTGGTCGGCATCGTCGACGTGCCGGGCTGGCCGTGGTCGTGCGCGCGGGCCATTTTTGCCTCCACGAAAGTTGTCTTTCTTGTGACGCACCATAATCCGATAGGTATACCGTCGAGGATAGAAGAACGGGTGAAATTGTGAGTGAACAGTGAGGGGCTGCCGATGTATATGTTGGAGTTAACTTTTGGATATACCTACCATCACATTTCATGCCGAAATTTGGAGGGGTGCCGATAACTTTCACCCTCTTGTCATATATCTACCATCGGTTAATTGTGAATTTGGCGGGGTTGAACTCGGTAGAAGCCTAATGTATGTATTACCAGGGGGCATTGGGCTAACCAGGTCGACAACATTCGGGAAGGTTTGTTAGGTACCGACTGCACTCAGAATTACTATGTAGGTAGGCGACACGAACAGTGGTCATTGCTAGAAGTCAAAGAATTACAAAGAGCTAAAATTATTGGTGGGTCTAGGTATATATTTGCGTACCTCGACCTACCTAATATAGTCTAGGTTCCCTAGCTACATACATATGTAAGTATGTAGCTCGGCAGGTACCTAACTAGGTACTATGCAGAGCGAGATAGTTCCTGCAACGGTTCCAGGCAGTTCTGGTAGTTTAGGTGTAGCGGAACATTGACGCTCGGAATTAGAAGCGGTAAATATACCACTTAGGCCTTTCTTTTCCAACCTCAACTTAAACTTTAGTATATGGGTTTTAGTGATTGCTGATAAGAGTCAATGTACTTCTTTAAATAACGGTAAAGACGCGCCTTGTCTACATTAGATACCTGTCTAGTGCCCTCTGAAATCTTCACTTACAAAATCAACCCCTGAACCTCGCTAACTCGTATCCATTTCTCATGGTGTCGACTTTTTACTGTCGATGTCATCGATGCCATTAGTCTGGGTAGGTTCGTCTCATTAATGACCCAATCTACCCTCTCAACTGTAATATCAAGACATGCCTATTAAAAATATGGCCAACAGAGCCCCGAAAGCTAGTCTCAAGGTAGTATGGAAATAGAAGAGCGACTTTGCTAAGCACAAAGATGCTATCAATGTGTCTCCTATCTCCTACATAGGGAAATAAGCGGGACGGTAGGTGTGGTCCTAGGTACAGTACGACTGTAATGTTATAATGTAAAGATAAAACATAGAATAAATAAATGACTATTTTTGAGGACTTCAACTGGTTGCGAGGGGAATTGCTATAATAGGTTTAGTTCTGTTTCCTCCTACCCGGGTGTGTTTGCATTTCCTAAAAGTGGGATGAGTTGCGGCGCTGATCGACCCCATCGTGTTAGGTAAGTAGCTCCCTAGACTACCGCCTGCAGCAAGATCGTCTAGCTGGTCTACGCTTCCCTACCTGTATCTAGTATCCAGCAATTATCGGCCAAGCTGCCTTGGCTAATCACATACATCACACACATCACATATCACACACCGATCGCATCACATCACCTCGTTTTCGGCTACGGGTGTCTGTCGTCGTGCTTGTCGTCGTCATCCCCGGCTTCGAAGCAGAGACACTGGCTTGTCCGAGGTGCCTCGATTGTGATAGGCACACATACATACATACAGACATACATATCGGCCGACATGGTTAGGTAGCGGCTCTCCGGACAAGAGAAGGCAAAGCATTGGCACCGTCTCGTATTTGCTTGATTTCATCTTGTATCGCCCCCCCTTCTTCTTGCTTCTTGTGTCCGCGTGTTCGCTCTCGGCGACGAGACCCCGCCTCCCCTCCGAGTACGACGACGACAGCGCCAACACCACCGCGAATTACCGCCACAGCGGCGACACCCAGCCGAGCAGGAGAGAAGCGGCAGCAGCAGCACTATGGAGGCTGCCTCGGCCCGTGCGGCGGCTAGAGGCCGCTGGGGAGACATGGGCTACCCTCAGCCGTCCCAGCTGCAGCGCTTCATCTTCAGCGCCTGCAGCCCCGACAACATCGAGCCCAACCTCGCCCTCAACCTCGAGATCGCCGACCTCATCAACAGCAAGAAGGGCACCGCCCCGCGCGAGGCCGCCGTCGCCATCGTCAACTACATCAATTCCCGCAACCCCAATGTCGGCCTGCTCGCCCTCGGCCTCCTCGACATCTGTGTCAAGAACTGCGGCTATCCCTTCCATCTCCAGATCAGTGCCAAGGAGTTCCTGAACGAGCTCGTCCGACGCTTCCCCGAGCGGCCCCCCTTCCGCTACACCCGTGTCCAGTCTAAGATCCTCGAGGCCATCGAAGAGTGGCGCAGCACCATCTGCGAGACGAGTCGCTACAAGGAAGACTTGGGCTTCATTCGTGACATGCACCGTCTGCTGAGCTACAAGGGCTACCATTTCCCCGAGGTTAGGAGGGACGATGTCGCTGTCTTGAACCCGAGCGACGTAAGTATACTCTGGCAAAAGAGCTAGGCGCCGTCAGAAAAGAATAGAAAAACTCCCCACTAACGTCCTTCCAGGCTCTGAAATCAGCCGAGGAGATGGAGGAGGAAGAACGTGAGGCGCAGTCCGCCAAGCTCCAAGAACTGATTCGACGAGGTGCCCCCGAGGACTTGCAAGAGGCCAACCGACTTATGAAGATCATGGCCGGCTACGACACGAGATCGAAGACGGACTACCGCGCCAAGGCTGCCGAGGACGTCGGGAAGATTCAAGCTAAGGCCCGTCTGCTGGAAGAGCGGCTAGCCGCTTTCCGGCCCGGAGACACTATGGCCGATGGCGATGTGTTCGAGGACCTAGCTGCGTCGCTCCAGAGCGCACAGCCCAAGATCCAAAAGATGTGTGAGGAGGAGTCGGACGATCATGAGGCTGTCGCCAAGCTATTCGAAATCAACGATAGCATACACCGGACCGTCGAGAGGTGGAAGTTGCTCAAGAAGGGCGATGTCGAGGGGGCGAACAAGTTAGCGCAAGGGGCCCCCATACCGACAACGTCTTCGGCTGCTTCTGGGAAAGCGAAAGTTTCGGCAGCGAACGAGGTGTCGTTGATCGATTTCGATGCTGACGCGGGGACAAATGGGGCCGGCGCTGGAGCTGCGTCATCTTCTCAAGTCGGAGGTGTAGAGAACGATCTGTTGGGATTGTCTCTAGGAGACAGTACCAGCAGCTTTGGACAGGGCGGAGGCATCTCTCTTGGCTTTGGTGCTAATCAAAGTCCGTCAACCCTCAATCATGACTGTGATCAACTTCTTGAACAATTGAACATCTGACTAACTTGATTGCAGACATACCAGGTCCCGCGCTTCTCTCATCGCTGACGCAGAACAGCACTGCCAAAGGGCCAACACCAACTCCTACGCCGCCTCCAATTTCTCCGTATTCAGGATTCGCCTCTAAGCCATCATCATCACAGTCCACAACGCCACAGCCTTCTGTAGGTCAATACTCGGCGTTCTCGCAGCCCCCTCAGAAGACGAGTGATCTTTTCGCGCCTCTTATCACGTCGCAGTTCGCATCGAAACCCGTTACGCCTCAACCCCCAGCGGTACCTGCCGCGTCCAACGACGATGACGAATGGTCATTTTCTTCTGCTCTCCCCCCAGAGGCGTCTGCCCCACGCGATCACCAGGTCATCGTTAGCAATAGCCTTCTCCGAATCAATATGAAGGCTGTCAGGGCACCACAGGCGCCTAGTGCGCTGTCGTTATTGTTCTCCTTTTCCAATACTTCGCCGCAGCACATAGGCGATTTGCACTTTCAATTAGCAGTGACCAAGGTAAGAGCTTGTATTGTATCCTTCACATGATTACTATCTCTCTCGCGCGTGTACATATACTTGTGTCCCTCGACCCTGACTAAATAATGGCAGGGGTACGAACTTAAACTTCAGCCACAGACCGGGCGTTCATTGCTACCTAATCAAGACAACGGCGTGACACAAGTCATTCAGGTATGGCATACGGGTGACACGGCGAGGAAAGTCGATAGTGCGCGGTTACGGTGGCGCGTCAGTTACAAATGGGGGGCGGAGACCAAGGCTGAGACGGGCGAGATTCCTGAATTCAGCATTGCGTAGAGTTAGTGGGTAGATTGGTTGGTTGGTGGACCACCTGAAATATAAAGCGATGCAGAAAGAACCGACGTCGTATGTTGAACGTTGGACGTCGTCTTTGTGATTGGTGTATAGAGAGCGCGGGCTGTTGCGCGGTATCTTCATATTGTCCTTGAACTCGTTGATTCCCATCTAAGTTGAACTCGGCTGGGCCTAAGCTGCGCTAGATTCAATTGGGCCAGATGCAACTTGGCTATGTTGTAGAGAAAAGGAGAGAGGGACAGCCCATTCTGCGCTGGTTGGAGCTTCGGTACTTACCCAACTAAGCAAGTACATTGATTCCAGCGGAGCGTTTCCGGTAGGTATCTATGTAATCGGGATTCGCAACGCCCGGGTGGAGGAGGGTTATAAAAGATCATTTCAAGATGGACTGTGGCGGGGAGACGGATCGGGATGAGCCGAGGGAGGAAGAGGGTCTGGGGGGTTTAAGCTGAGCTGATGCTGAGACTAGATAGAGAGGGTTCAGATTAAACTAGCATATTTTTATGTCTCGGATGGACAGCATTTTGGTAACATTAGTTCAAATAGACTTTGAAGAGCCGGGAAACCATAAGTAGTATTCGACACATGGGTAAGTTAAGTCGTGAAGGAATGAACAGGTAACAGTAATTGTCGTATCACATCACATCCACGCTAGCATAACCTAAGTCTTCAATTATCTCACTGATAGCAACAAGGAGAAAGATGTTAAGAAGCGCTTCGTTATATACAATAATATATGGCTAAGGTAGGGGAGGTCATGTAACACAGAAGTCTAATATACAGCTGGCGATGGAGAGAGATCTTCATCCATCATGCGCTCCTCTCTCCCATCCGTTTCTTGACCTTCCTTTTCTATGTTCTACATTTCTATACTCAATTTGTGCGTTTCTGAGTCGTCTTCGTGTGGACACCATATACGGTACGTCCTGTTTTCGTCCAGATCGTACAAGCAATAGACACATTAGTCTTACACATCCCATCTTGCGTTTTCCTGTTGTGTATATACCCACTATTCGTTCCCTCGGTGCCGAGTCCATCAGTGCCGAAGATTTAACAGATAGTTCTCGGCACGAAGCCAATAGTAGGTACCAGGCAGTTGGCCCCATGGGTGATACCTAAAACCATAATCAACCAAGTCGTTACAAGCTCCGCGTGGTGTGAATTTCCTCGTAAGCCTGGACCTGGTCACCGACTTCGAGATCCTGAAACTCTTCGAAGCCCATGCCGCACTCAGAACCCTTGCGCATCTCCATGACGTCTTTCTTGACTTGCTTCAGGGTTTCGAGTTTGCCTATTCATGAAACTATGTCAGTCTCGTAGCCTCTGGGTCGAAATGCAACATCGGCCTGGGAGGATTGGGAAATTTGAGGGGGAGGGGAGGTTGCCATGAATGAACAGGGAGTAGAATATCATAAAACCTACCGTGAAAAACAGCCTCTCCATTCCGCATCACGCGATAAAGATTATTCTTGCCCACGACCCCGTTGCGCACGCGGCAGCCAGCAATATTCTTGTAGATGCGTCCCCGCAGATTAATCGGGAAAATCTGTAGGACCTCGGCCTCACCGACCACGCGTATACTGACGCCGGGCGCGAGGCACTCACTCAGGTTCGCTTTGACGTCGTCAATGAGGTGGTAGATGACATTATGGTCGAGGATACGGACACCGTGCTCCTTCGCCATTTGTCGGACGTGTCCAGGGATTGCCATGGCAAAGTTGACGAGCACCGATTTCGACGTCGCCGCGTGGTCAACATCAGACTTGCTGATAGGCCCTGTCGCGGAGCGCAGGACTCGCGGCCGCACCTCGTGGCTACCGAGCTCTTGGATCGCGGCGCAAACGGCTTCCATGGACCCGTGAACGTCACCTTTCACGACGAAATTGACCATTTTCGTGCGGTTTTCCTCATCCGGAAGAACTTCCTGCACGCCCGTGCCGCCTTCGGTAGTGGTCTTCCCGCCCGCGCGTTTTTCTTGGAGAGTCTTGCGCGCCTCGCTGATGACTTCATATTCAGCAGCGTCTTTTTCTCGTTCGCGGAGCCCTTCACGGTAAGAGACGGCTGTCTTAGCTTTGTCTTCGTTGGGGGATTGGATGACCTGGTCCCCTGCAGCAGGAAGATCTCTCCAGCCGAGGATCTCAACGGGGGTTCCGGGTGGCGCCTCAGCAATGCTGACGCCGGCTTCGTTGCGGAGTTGTCGAATCTTTGCCCAGGTAACACCCGCCGCGATATAATCACCCGGTCGTAGAGTGCCGCGTTTAACGAGCACGGTGGCAACCTTGCCCGTAGGCTTGAGACTGCTTTCTAGAACCCATCCCTCAGCGGCACCGTCGGGCTCCGCTCGGTGGTCTAGAATCTCAGAAAGGGCAAGGATGTTCTCCTCTAGATCGTCCATGCCCTGGCCGGTCTTGCCGCTTACACAAACAACTTGGACATCGCCCCCAAAATCTTCAATCTCGACGTCGGCTTTAGCTAGATCATGCTTGACAGCATCGATGCGAGCGCCATCTTTGTCGATTTTATTAATGGCCACGATAATCGGCACCTTGGCAGCACGGGCATGCTTCACAGCCTCGAGAGTTTGGGGTTTGACACTATCGTCTGCAGCGACGACCAGAACAACAATATCAGTCACGTAAGCTCCACGTTGCCTCATGGTTAGGAAGGCCGCGTGTCCGGGGGTATCAAGGAAGGTTATGGGTTTGCCCGATGATAGCGTCACGGAGAAAGCACCAATATGCTGTGTGATGCCACCATGCTCTTGTGCCGCCACTGACGATTTCCGTAAGTAATCAAGAATTGTTGTCTTGCCGTGATCGACGTGACCCATAATTGTCACGACAGGTGGTCGTGAGGGAAGCACCGATGGATCTTCCGGGGGAGGTCGAGGTTTAAGATCTTGAGTGTCGCCAACATCAACGGTTGGGTCATATCCATACTCTTGCGCCACCAGAGCTGCCGTCTCACCAGCCATAAGACTATCTAACGTGACTCCTTCGAATCCAAGCTCGCCAAGTTGAACCAGGAAGTCTTCCGGTCTAATCTTGAGGGCATTGGCAAACGCGGTAATACTAATCAGTTCCGGTAAGACAATAGGGATGGGCTCGGTCCGTTCGGCTTCACGCTCTGCCTTGCGCAGTTCTTTCTGCCGACGCTTCTCCTCATGTCGATCGTAATCATCGGCTCCATCATCATCGTCGGGCCAGGAAGATTGTTGTGAGCGCTTCCCACCGCGTCTTTTGTCAGGCTTTTTCTCCTGCTCAGAGATATCCCACCGGCTATTTTTCTCGAGATCATTGTCACCGTGCCGTGGCGGCGCTTGAGATATCGAGTTATTCCCGCCCTCGACGCTCTGATTATCAGCAACAGTGTCATTTTTGATAGCCTGCGGATCTGACGCTGGTTGAGACTCGGCCACGCTACTTTGCCCAGCGCTCCAGAAATCATTGCCGAGGTTGGCTTTACTGATGGGTTTTCGCGCTAATTGACCCCATTCCTGAGATATCCCGATACCTCGCGAACCGCGCTGGGTAGAGGCCTTCATCTCCATATCGTGCGCACCGGCAGCTTCCAACGCACCGAAGCCGCTCGACAGAGCTCCGACGGTGCCGAGCCTCTGAGACGCAGAATCAGCAGCCGACTTCCCGAATCCCGGGAAGGGTGACTCCGTGTTAACCCGCCGGAATTCTGCGGTCTGTGACCGCCGAGTTGCCAGAACGTTGCCGACGCTGGCGAGCCCAAAGGCCCCAGATCCCGCCAAGCTCGATAGGCTCGAGGCAACAAAGCCATTCGAGTCGCTATTTCGACCTATGGCGGGTTGCTGTCTGGTCAATGCCGACGGATTTTCAGTTTGGGGCACGGTGCGTACGGGGATTTTTCGAAGAGGAGGATCGGGATGATACGCGACTCGCCTATAGAAATTATCCCTGACGCTGGAGACCCTATCAGCGGAAGACTTTGTGTCGGGTTCGGACCTAATCGAAAGAGTAGACCCGACGTCGCGGCCGGGGAGAGAAATGCCGGGGGTGGTCAGAGGCCGCCGGTTCAGCCTGCTGGTGTCGCCGTACATCTTGGAGGACTCTTCCTTCAGATACCTCTCGATTGCCTGCTGGCGCGGCGAATTCAACACGAGCCTGGACTTGGCCAGCGGGTCATAAGACCCGGGCCCATGCTGGGCATTGTGCTCGGCGATGAGCTTCTGCCTCGCCTTCATTTCATGAGGATTCAGACGATCGCCCAGGGCTGTTTTTGTTGTTCTGAAGGCGAAAACCGGCGCGGGTCTCTGGACGGGAGGAGGGGTTTTCGCATCCTTGATCGGTATGCGGACAGGATGCAGCGCTCTCGAGGCGCTGTGCGGGTGTTGAGGCGTCGGGCTGGTTGTCGTCGACAGGCTCTGGGCGCGGGGCGATGTGGACGTGTCCACGGAGGCGCCGGCAGCCGAGGGAAGCAGTCGGTATGGCCGAACACGGTCGGGGTCGTGGTTGCCCGCACATCGTGTTGCGGCTGCGAAGAAGCGGCTCGCTGACGGCGGCGGTCTTGGTGGGAGGGAAAGTCGGCATTGGCAAAGTGCGCAGATGGAGATGTCCCGCTGCGAGGTGGTGTGTCAGTGCACGGCCGGAAGAGCACAGCACAGCGGAATATACGTCCACATGATGTGAGGGGTGTGTAGAATTACCTTTCCAAGTCTCCCTCTCAGCATGCTGAAGTGATGGTGTCTGGAGACCGGGCTGACATCTGGGAGTGGCGATGGCGCAGCAATGGCTCGACCTGATACTATAGAGGCAGCAGTAGGTGTTGCTGTTACTGCCGTTTGATGGCTACGGTAGTCTGTGAAGTCGGTACCCAGGTAGACAAAATCCCGTCCTGGCCTTCGTGCACAAGCGGCGGCTTATGCCACCAAGAAAAATAATTCAGTGGAGCTACCGATGTTCAAGTTCGCGCCAGCGGGACCGGGATTAGAGTGTGGGGTGTCCACACTACCTAACAAGATGATATCACTGTATCAGGTGTAAGTCACATCAGCATCATACCTAGGTAGGTACCTAGGTATCTCCCACTGTGCCCGAGCGAACTCTACTGTACTAGGTGCCTACTATATAGTTTTTTATTTATACTTCTTTCTTTCTCACTCGTCTTAATCCGCTGCTCGAGTTCAATATGGTGTATTCATGGAGATCACTACCTATGCCATCGGGAATCGTTCCCAAGGATGTCGAAGAGTACCTTGGAATAATGAAGACGCGTAGCCCCGTGAGAATCGATCACGGAATCGTACTAGCCTAGACAGTGGCGTAGGTAGTTTGATAAACTTCATGAAAAAAATGCCGTGACCTGAATCTGCTTCCCATTGAACCAATTCCCTACCTATGCATTCAACATGTATGTATGTTGAGGCGTACTTCCTCTTAGCGATTATGTTCATCGGCCGTTGTATGTACCCCTTCGCTAACTAGCGACGAGTCCACCCGGCCGTCTAGCTGCTTGGGACTATTCTATTACCATCAAGCCCTGTGTCTGGTTCCCACTAAGCAAGTTACTCGCGCCGTGGCCAGACAATCGGGTATGTGTCTTCCGCAACATAAACTCGAGATTGTTTCTCTTATATCTTCCGAAATCGTATCCTGCCCCAATAATGGGACATGCCATCCATCACTGGATGCCCATGGCCGAGTCCGTGCCCACGGTGTCCTTCCAGAACTGGTCAAAGTCGATGCCTTCCTTAAGGAAGAGTTCTCTAATCTCATTGGCGGCATGTTCCTGCCTCTCCAGGCCGAATCCTCCAGGCTGTGATGATTCGAACTGAACGATCTCGATCCAACGGTAGAACAGATCCTCCTTTCCTATGTTGGCGAGAGCGTCCCGAACCTGCCTACGGCGGCCGTCTTCTTCTGCTATTGCCTCGCCCTTAAAGTCGACGGACAGCCATCCCCACTCTTCTTGGTGCAGCAGAATGACGAGGGTGAACGCCTCGATGGCTGCCATCTTCTCGTCGACCATCTTGGTCGCGTCTATCATGGCGCCCCAGTCGAGGTCCCAATCCCCATCCATGAGCACATAGCCCGTCTTCTCGCCCAACACCATCGGGGTCGTGGCGGCCTTCACGCGGGCCAGGAAGTAGCTGCGCGCCGCGTTTGTGCCATCTTCGCCGTCGTTGACCACGTCGCCCACCTTCTCGCTCCACTTGCGGCTGCGACGGACAACGACCTCACGACTGCGGAAGCCGACGGCCCGACGCCAGGCCACCGGATTGCTGTGCTGCTGTCCGAAGCAGAACTCGACCGGCCAAGGCCATAGGAAGATGGCGAGCAGGGTGTCGAACATGAAGGTGACCGTGCGACGGCCGACTTCGGGGACGATTTCCTCCCACGTCATCTCGTCCACGAACATGGTCGTCTCATTCCAGTAGCCCATGGCGGAAGTCACCAGACTGAGATAGTAAGGTGAGATGTAGTACACTCGCCAGACGAAAAGAGCAAAGATGGAGAGATTCATGAGTATAGGCACCATGAATATCTTGCGCTTGAAGTCCGGGGGCTTGCCGTCAATGTGCATGATGTAGACGCGCTTCTCGTCGAACGTATCGATGATGGGCTGCAAGACCTCAGGTGGACGCCTGTAGGGCGCAGGGGGGCCTCCATCTTTCCGTTTTGCCGCTGTTGATTTGGCCGCTTTCCGTTGTCGCGCCATGGCTGATACAATTGAATTGACGTGCTCCTGGGCAAAGATGAAGAGCTTGTAAGCTCGCCCGGGCCAGTTCGGAAATTTGGTCACGATGTTTACCAGGCAAGGTCCCTGCAATAGGGTACTGGTACTTCCATAGGTACCTCAGCCACTGTAGAGCGAACAGTGAGGTCCCAATAATAACTTCAGCTGTGGACGGACCGACGGCCTTTGCCCAGCTGTCGCCATGTCACACCAGTCTCATGAAACGTGCCGTCACTGAATCGCAAATACAAAGACGCAAAATGCGTCTCGATGTGCCCGCAAGCACAAGCGTTCAGACCAGCGATCCAGCCCAAGATAAGAAGAAGAAGAAAAAATTAGGCACCCGTGTCGCAAAGCAAGGCAAGTCAGGAGAACCACATTTATTCCAATGCGACTAATATGGAATACCACACTGGTGAATCCTTTCTAGGTCTGCTCTAAAATGCCACCACACACAAGCATTGTGCACCGAAATCCTTTCATTTCTTTCCCTTTTTAGCAGGCTTCCCGAGGGCGGCGGGCTTTCCGAGGGCGGCCTCGCGTTTCTTTGCCTCCTTGGCCTCTCTCTCCAGTCGTCGCTCCTTTTCCTGCTCCTCCTTCTCTTCTCTCTCGGCCTGCAATGCGCCGACATCGTGTTAGTATTTAGTTTAGCAATGATTTCTTTCCTCATATGGATAGGTATGACCCCATGCGAAAATGGTTCGGATCTGGGGAGATTCCATACCTGTTTCCGAGCTGCATCCGCTTCTCGCTTCTCGCGAATCAGTTGTAGACGAGCCAGGTCGGCCTTGGCCTCATCCGTCTTGCCTTCGGCGTGCAGCTTGCGGTAACGCTCGGCAGCTTGTTGTTTCTCGAGGGCTTCACGCTCCCTTCGGCTCATTGTTGACTTGTTCACCGACAACTTGCTCACCCCCTCGGTGGCAGCGTCAACAGCCGGGGCTGCAACTTGAGTCTGTTGCCGAGCAGCTTTAGAGTGGTTTGGATTTGCGGGCATGTCGTCATCATCATCATCATCATCTTCTTCTTCTTCCTCGTCGCTGGGGAGATCGCCAACCTGGACCTGACCCTTCTGTTTTTTTGCTATGGCGGCATCTTTCTGGGCCTTCTTGGCAGCCCTGCGCTCTTCACGGGTCAGTTCTTGTTGCGCTTCAGAAGGACCAGCGTCAGAGTCGTCATCCGAGTCTTCCTCGGAATCTTCCTCCGAGTCCTCTTCGCTATCGTCGTCGTCGTCATCGTCGTCGTTGTTTTTTTTTCTCTGGGCACCTTCGCTCCACATGCTGACCTCGTTTCCATCGGCGTCGAGAGGTCGAAGATCGCGAGAGAAATGCTTTCCACCTTGTTGCGCTCACGTTAGCCAATACTTGCAGCTCATCGTGGCGTGATAGCTTGAATTGAAAACAAACCTCCTCTGGTGAATTTCTTGAACTTGCCACCGCGACCGCGCGAGTTGGCACCCGGTGCTGCTGCTCCTCGTGGCGGCATTGTGGGAATGGCTAATTCTTAGAAGTAGGGATGTTAGAGTATACCGAATGAATTCGGCGTAGGAGGTAAAGAGGCAGCACACGTGCCGGCGAAAGATAGCTAGCTAGTGGTTGATGATGGGTGGTTCTCAAGATGAATGGTGGGGTGGGAAAATAAAGGGACAAAATGGCATCGAGGCGATACAAACAAACCCGATTCTGTCCAACGTCACTTTTCTTGTGCTTTGCAAGAAAAGGAACTAAGGGAAATAGAGTGGAAAAGGGTAAACTGGCGTTGCAGCGATTGTGGGCGCCGTGGATGTTGGAGGTTTAGGTAGGTAGGTAGATTTGGATGGAGGAAACAGGCCCTGTATCCACTCCGAGGGGCCCTTAAATGCCCAATGTCCACTGTACCGATCTTCCTGCAATGCCTGTTGAAAGAGGGGGGAAATGCGCCTAGGCTACCTAGAGGTAGGTAAGCAGGCAACAATTTGAAGAAAGTTTGACGGAGAGATTCTTAGTCGCGTTGAGCAAAATCTCCCCGCTTGCATGTACCAACCCACCACTTCTGCCACCACCAATGCTTCTTGGAGATGGCGGGGTAGACAAACTCGATTTCCTTTTGCAGCGCTAGGATTGGCCATGGCCAGTATTTGTCGGCAGCCAATCAAACCCTTCTTCTGCTTCCGACCTCGATAACCAGCTCGTCGCCAAGACACTGGTGGCTGGCTTGGTGTGGCTTGGTGTGGCGTGGTGTGGCCAGGTTCCGGGTATACCGACGTATTGCCACAATCAACTGGATCTGGTCTAGCTGATCTCCAGTTCCCCACAAATTGCAGTCTCTTTTTAATCAACCACGTCTCCAATCATTCTTCCTCTTCTTCCTCTCTTTCCCTCATCATAAAACAAGAACAATCCTTCATATTCACTCTGGCTTTCGCTTTTTTTCAGTGGCAGGTCTTGGAGGGGAAATTGGAGGAGAGAGGAATCATTCTCATTTCGATCACTTACCCTCCGGCCCGTTGCAGCTTGCTGCCGTTGGGTACCGGAGAAATTTTCGCATCGATACATGACCGCATCAATCTCAAGAACGAGAGTTTCAATTCATCATCGCGACCAGGCACACACACATTTCAAATCACCCGTAATTTTGTGACAGTGTATGAATCATCGATTGCACTTGCGGCTCCAGTCAGTGAATGCGAGTATTCCCGACAAAGCGACATGATATGCGGATAGCATGCCGCTGTGAAATAATAGCCCTTGCGCGAATGAACTCAAGTTGTCAGGTTAAACACGGGGGTAGATAAGGCGGGAGGTGTCCCCGGTTTCGAGGTTGCACGAAGACTTGGTTCCGCGCGGCAACCGAGCACGTCAAGCACCATCCAACCTCCCGTGGTGCCTAAGGTAAGTAAGATCTGACAGGTCTCGAACGACATCAACCCATCCCTATCTTGTGAGACGCGTCATATAGGTCGAATACCACTACACGCTCAACACAAGCCCGGGAATACCTAAGACTTGCAACTTTCTGCAGTATCCATGTTTAAGACCTGAAGTATTACGGGCTGCTTGACTCGAAACAGCAGTACAATCTGATCGTGTTGCGTTTATGAAATTAATCAGAGGTGCCTATCTTGTTCATATATCCCAAGTATATTTCTATCATACATTCAAACTACACGTAGCTAGCCCAGGTCGGTCTGTTTGAAGATGTAGGGGTATGTAACATCAGTTTCGCTCATCGCCTTCGAACCTTTTGCGAACCTTTTCAGCTTCGAAGCCCTCAGTGCTTGAGGAGGGAATGATTCGCCTCACTGGTGGCCTTCTCGGTGAGAGAGGAGCAAATGGTGGCCAAGCCCGACGTAGAAATCGTGGCGGATCATGTTACCGGCAGCACAATAACGGCGTCGTTTTGCGTTGTCATTGGAATCTATCTCGTCTCGAAAGGCGCCAGGGTTTCGGGCGGGATCAAGGTGGTGATGCCAAGGTCACGTTGTATATATTGTGAGTTGCATTTCTGAATCAGGTGAACCTTTCGTGCTACGGGATTGGAAATCTGCCTTCTCTTATGGAGGTCTGGGCGGAAGTCATCCATTGCGATAGATTCAATGCTGTGCCACCTCGGCGCAGCCACGTTATGGGTCTTGATGAGGAAGTGCTTGGTTCCGAGTCAATAATAACTTATCACACGTCAGCTTATGGCGAATCCCCCCAGGGATTGACCTACGGACCAAAACCCCAGCTCCTAATAATGTAGGAGTCTGTTGTCCTGTAGTTTTAGCCTCCAATCCAAACATTGCGCAAAGCCACATGCTGTCTTGATCAGCGACGGTGTTTCGCCCGGTCGCTTGAATAAGGCAACAGGTTAACACGACGTTCATCTAGCGGTATTTTCCTTTGCTGCATGATAAATAACGCTCCCTTCACGTTTCGACGCAACGACATGTCGCGGGATCCGACATTCTTTTGAACATGCTGACCGAATTATCCATCCCGACCTCTTGTCTAACAGAGACATGGCTCCTTCCTGCCCATGCGACGGCGCCCGCAGGCGCCGTCCTCGGTAACCCAGCTGATTCAAAGTGCTGGGCTGGAACTCAAAACCCGGGCACTATCATCTCGCCTGCTATCTGTCCATCTGGATACACGTCGGCGTGCGATATCGACCCGCAGTCGCGGAGGGATGCAAGTGAAACGGTGTGGGCGTGCTGCCCAAGGTAAGTTTTGATCTCTATACGAAAATTCAACCCCCCTTCGTGCATCGATTCTGACTGCCTCTCTGCCTACCAGCGATTTCACCTGTGACGGCGGCACTTACTCGTGCAACAGGAACTTCAATGACAAAGCTTCCCGGACATACTTTCTTACCGGGACCAACAATCTCGGAGAAACCACTACGACGCCGGTCGTGGTTGGTGGGGTCAACGCCCATTCCGTGAGAGTGGCCTTTCACTCCTCGGATATCCTAGATCGGTCGACGACCGACTCGTCACGGCCGACTTCAACCCCGGTGCCCATAGGGACCCCGTCGCTTTCGACCCCTGCCCCGAGCGTTACCTCCCCAGTCCCGAATTCGGAAAGCATATCCGCCGGGGGGTTTGTAGGAATAGGAGTGGCAAGTGGCCTCGGCGCCGTCCTCTTGCTTTCAGGCCTTTTCTGGCTGGTGCGAAGATGGCGTAGGAACAAGCAGCATACAACCGGGTCTCGGTTTAAACCCGCAAGGAAGTATGCCGAACTCTTTTCCATATCACAGCCATCAGAGCTGACTGCCGCGCGAACTAATGTATACGAGCTCGACTCCAGGGAACCCAACAACAACAACAACAACAACAACAACAACAATGAGAACAACACCATTTTTACTCACAGATCCTAGCGGATTTTGAACACGGGCTAGTGTTGGGCAATATCAGCACCACACCCGCGTCATAGCAATTTGGCTCCGCGATCACTGGATTCCAATCTATGCCCTCCTTTTAACAGAACAAAGTGGAGTGGAACGAGGGTCCCTGAGTGTCGCGCCTTTTTTCGCTGCCAAGACGGTGTCCGAATTAGGAAATCCCACGTTCCTATTTGGGTATCAACGCCCCTACCATGTCTCATTATGTAAGCATATTATGTCAGCAGGCTGTAAGGCCCCTCCTAGCCGAGGGAGCAAGTGGTGGAAGAGGAGAGCGTATATTAGTCAGTTTGTATGGCTGGTTACGCAGGTCTGAGAAAGTGGCTGGCAGGGCCAACAAGATGTTGTATTGTAAATGGAGGGTCTGCCCACTGTCTGTGGCTAAGTTTGTGGCCATTCTGGGTCCTTGTCAAATGGGGTTTTAGCCAATCATAAGTGCTAGAATTGCAAGGTACACAATTAGCCTATTTCAGAAAAACTAACCCAATCCATCTTGCCATGCATTTTGTATGCACCCTCCTCTAATCTTCTACTATCATCCCATTTCATTCTACTTATTCCAACTTTAACGTGAGCGTTTCTGCTAATCATTCTTCATGCAGAAAATCTCCAGCCATATAAAAACTATAAGTTATTATTGCGCAGTGGGCAATCATTGTAGATGTGCCTTGAGTGGCTCAGAGCTTCAACAGCTTAGCGAAGCCAAATCAATGCCAAGGTGGATGGGCTGACCACCCTTCTGAAAATAGAGTGGTTAGTTAGTAAAGCTTCTCCCATCTCATACACAGCGCAGCGAACAGCATGACGCCACCGGCAATCGGCACAAGAGTGAACGTCAATTGTAACGACTTGGTGATAGCCGAAACTGCGGCATCACGCAAATTCTCGTCCAGCTGAGAGAAGAGAGAACTTTGCGCACCCGCCAGCACGACCATGATGTCCGTTTCCGAAAATCCATGGCCTGCTAGCGCCTCTGCGAGGTTTTTGGTAGCTACGGAGTGGAAAATCTGTCCGGAGATGCCGAGCGCAATGACTTGGCCGCCAACTTCTGCCACGTTCTGGAGGCTGAGTGCAGAACCCGCATTCATTGGATCCGTAGTCAGCGGAGCGATGGAGTAGCCCTTTTGCATCGAAAGTCCGCAGCCAAAAGCGACCACAACTGTCAACCCGTAAATAACGCTTGTATGGGTATGGGAATCGAGATGAATCACCAGCAAGCTACCGCCGACAACCAAAGTCAAGGCGGATACGAGAAAAAGAAGGAGATAGACTCTGATACGGCCCACAAAATGCCCCGAAACTACACTCGTGGTCGCAGCCACAACAACAAAAGGTAGCAGGCGTATTGCGGCTGTCAGACTGCTGTCGTTCTTCACAAACTCGAAGTAGAGGGGAATATAAAATATCGAGACGAAGAGTGCTGATATGAAAGCCGAAGTCGCGACGTATAGTAATATCTGTGTACGCTCACTTAGGAGGTGGGTTGGAAACGCGCGCTTAGTAGGAGTAGTGAAAAGGGCGAAGTACTGCTGTGAACTATACAAAGCTAGTACCGCACCAAAAACCACAAACGTCGCGATGGTACGGCCGTCGTCCCACGGCCATTGTCCACCCGCCATAGTAAGCGCCAAGAGGAAAGAAACCCATACCCCGGCACCGAGAACGAACCCTATAATATCAATACCGGCAAGGCGTTCTCTAACGCTGACACCCGGCATAGGATAAATCGCCGGGAGACTAAAGATGTAGGCTGGTGCTGAGGCTGCGCCTACGACAAGGTTGAAATAAAACGCCCAGCGCCAAGTTGCTGGAGAAACGGAAAATGCGCCGCCAACAACAGGGCCTAGGACGGCACCAACTCCCCAAAAGAAGCCGATCAGGGTCGTGTAGAGGCCACGTTCGTCCGGGGCCGTCAGGGCCGTCAAGAAGTTCAGCGAACCAAGATAGATGCCGGTGCCTCCGGCTCCAGCAATGACACGGCCAACAATCAAGGCAGCCATATTGGGAGCCGCACCACATAGCGCCGAACCGATGTCGAAGAGTGCCACAGTTATGACGAACATCCATTTCATATCGAAGGCGTTGTACAAATAACCCATCAAGAATACCACAGTTACCGAACCCAGTGGGAATCCAGCACCGATCCAAGCCAGCTGTTCAATGTGGCCGAAAGTCTTAATTATGTCGCCCTGGACCGCTGCTGCAATGGTTGTATCGAGGCCGTACAGGAAGCAGGTGATATAGAGAGAGGCACAGACAAAGAACCAACGAACTCCATGAATTTCTCTCTGCTTGGTGTCTGATTTTTGGCTGTTGTTCTCTGTGACAGAAGTGGCCTTCTCAGGATCACGAGTAACCTCGATTGGCCTTTCTGTAGTGTTCAGTATTTCGCGTTGCTCCATGACCGCTGGGGAACGGTTGGGGGTTGACTTGAACATCTAGTCTTCAAATACCACGTTAGCTATTCCGCTGGGAAGTAATGATTCGTATCATACCTGAAGAGTGAGGAAATAGGCGTTGGCTTTAATGCTAACAACTCTGTTTGCCGTATTTACGTATATCTCCAGTCTGCTTAGATCGCCTAGGCATGTGGTAGGTGAACTATAACAAAGGATGGAGACTTTATATATGCGTGTATGTATATCTCTTGTATCGGATGGATTTTAAATCAATAGAACAGATTTCTACGCGAATAGACATTTCTCCTATCATATTATCTAATCAAGTCTTCGGAATCTCAGCGGAGGCATTTGTTTAACTCAGCTTCTGAATAAGCAGCTCTCCGACAAACGAGGCAACGTTCGTGCACCACCCTTTTCTTTGCAAATTCCCATATACATAATATTATGGCCTATCAGAATGCGATGCTTCACGATGAAATGGTTGCTTTTGGAATGCGTGTACTCCCGATTTGGTTATTACCTCCACTTGCATCACCTTCAATTGTCCCTATTGGCCACTTCTCTGCGATATGCAGAGAATGTGGACCGCATGGGTTTGTCAGCAGAGGTTCCGCGGAATTGAGAAAAATTAGCAGAACGTTGAGGAGGAATGGCTAAGCGTTGGGAAATATTGGAAGGAAAGTAGAATTCCATCTAAAGGACTTCCGTTGAAGCATCCCAGCGATTCTTCATCCGAAGAAGCTTCCGCTGCATGTAAGCAACTGGTTCGGACACCAAGCCTCGGGAATAATGATAGAGAAGCAGGAAGCCATCAGAAAGGTCGCCAATCCCTTGATCTTGCTACATAATGATAAGTTGTAAACCTAACTCCCTATGTAGTGGCTAACACCTTTCCTTCTATTTATTATCCGTGCGCAAGCTACTATTAGTAGCATTACGGACAACATACCAAAAACACTAATAGCGCTAAATTTTAGCTAATCTCTACAAAATACCAAAAGTCTAATTAGTAATAATATTTAGCCCTGGCTAAAAAACCTTACTAATATAAAACCTAGTAATACTGTTACGCCTAGCTATAATATTTGAAAACATATATATAAAAGCAACAGTTATAGATATATTATTAAGAATTAACTTATAATAAGCTAAACAAACTAAAATTTAAGCAATAAATTTACTTTTAAAGCTTAAAATAGCTAGAAAGAATAACTACAACTTTGATTTTTTATTTTAAAATATAATAACTAAGCAATACGTTTAGATCAATTATAAAAATAAAATTTATAAAAAAGTTATAATAATATTAGTAATAGTACTAAATAATTTTGTTTGATTTTTTAAAAAAAATATTTATACTAGTTATAAATAAATAGCCTAGGAATATATAAAAATCCTAAAGCAATACTTTAATATATTAATATATATATAATTTAGGGGTAATATTATAGCATTTTTATGCTTAGCTAATATATAAGCACGAACTAAAACATTAAAACAATTAATATTTTAAATATTAGTATTTTTATATATAAAAATAGCTAAACAGAGCATTAAACTTCTTATTAGACTAACCTAAAAAATAGTACTTTTAATATTAACTAGTATATATATTGCTTATAGTGCTAGTATAATAGCACCCCCCTAAAAAGCTTGCAAAAATACTTATGTTTTAGTCCGCCTAAGTAATAAAGCAACAAAATCTTGCTAGGTAATAGCTTACGTAGCTAAAATAGTACTGCTTAAAAATTTATAGCTATTTGTTAAAATAATACAAAACATTTAACTTATTAAAACTAGGTAGGCAATTAAAACTACTAACTTTATAATAAAAAATAAACTATTTAAAAAATAAAACATAAATATTATTAAACGGACCTTATATATTAATATAATAAAGCTATTAAAAAAATAAATAGTTTATATAGTTTTAAAAATATTTTTATTTATAACAGACTACTTTATAAATATTTTAATAAATATTACTTAAAAAATAGTAGCTATAAAAATTAAAATATAAATAAGAACTACTTTAGTTAATATATATATATTATATAAAAATATTAATTTATAAATAAAAAAGGTAATTTAAGTAGTAGTTTTTAAAAAGCTTATATAGAAATTTAGGCTATTTTTAGCTAGTAAGCTATTTTATAAAAAAAAAAACAAAACTATATTATTTGTTATAACTTAAAATACTAAAAATATTATATAGCGAAGTTCTATAATAAAAAACCTCTATATAAAAACTATAATATATAAATTAACTTTTATAACCCTATAAATAATAGGAAGTATATATTATTACTAAAATATATAAACTATTATAGCTTTTATCTAGTAAACTATAATAATTGCTTATTAAAGCTTAGAAAAATAAACAGTATAATAATCTTTTTATTATAAGCTAAAATAAAAGCTATAAAACAAGCAAAAAATAA
Source organism: Ustulina deusta (assembly GCA_023159155.1). NCBI lineage: Eukaryota > Fungi > Ascomycota > Sordariomycetes > Xylariales > Xylariaceae > Ustulina > Ustulina deusta. The sequence goes on along the minus strand of JAJNNX010000017.1, from coordinate 350,062 downwards.
AAAATATAACAATAAAAACTTTTTATTAATAATTATAGCTATAAAAAAAAAAGCAGTAGTAATAGGAAAACTAAAATAATAAAATAATAGCAATAAAAAAAAAGCTTTACTAATACTTATAGAACAACTATAAAAAAAATCAAGCGCTAAAACAATAACTATAATAATTTTATTTTTAGATATAATATTTAGTAAAATAAAAAATAATAAAATAAAAAACAAAATTACTGCTATAGGTCTAGTAACTTTTTTTTATATAACACTAGTTCTTTTTTTAAAAATATAAGAACTAATAAAAGTAGTATAAACTAGTACTATATAACTTGCTAAAATATTAAAAAACCTTTAAAAAAAAACTAAAAAGCTAAAAAATTAACTTAGCGAACTTACTAAACTAGGAAATAACCAAACAAATAATAAAACAAAAATATAACTAAATAATACTAAAAAAAAACCTTAGCTTAGGCCCCTAGAATAATAAGTATAACAGCTTATAATATAAAATATAAAACAAATAATTATTTAGTATTTTTATAAAAATACTAAAACAAAAATATAAATATAATAATAGTTATAAAACTATAAATTAATAAAAAAAAAACAAAAAAATATAAATATACTAAAAATACTAGAATTTTAGGCCAATAAATACCTAAAATATCTAAAAAACTAATAAGCCTAAAGTTATAATATATATAAAAATATAAAAAAGACTAAAAATAAAAATAAAAGCCCTAATTTATTATAAAAACATAATATAGCTTAATATTAATAGTTATAAACTACTAGTATACTATAAAGCTCTAAATATAAATATAGTAATAAAATATATTATTATATTAGAACTACTAAAAAACTGCCTAGCAATAAAAAACCTAAACGTTAAATATCTGGACTAAGAACTAAGAGCTATAGTATTCTATAAAAAACAAAAAGTTGCAGACTAATCGGCTAAAATAGGAATAAACTTTATAAACATACTAGAAAAGCTAATATATTAAGCAAAACATATTATAAATATACTATTTTTAAACATACTTTTTATTAAAAATTAAATAGCTAAAAAACTAAAAACTTTATTAGACTACAAGCTATTATAAATAATACTATTTTAAAAAAACCTGGCATACCTTCTAAAAAAAGCAGTAAAAGTTCTTATTAAAAACAAAAAACTAGTATAGCTAAAGAACTTAATTAGCATAAAAGCTAACATACTATTAAATATAAAAAAAGCTATTAGTATAAAGTAGATAAAAAAAGCTATAAAAGTATTAATAACTTTAATATTAGTATGCATAAAAATTATTAAAACAAAAAAACAAAAATAAAAAAAAGTAGTACTATAATAAATAATAAAATACGTAAAAGTATAAGCTAACTTTAAAAAGTTACTTAATACTAAAAACACAAAAGCTACCTAGCAAGAACTATTTATTATAATTAAAAAAGCAAAAAAAAAATATTAAAAAAACCGAATTAATAATACAAAGTTAGACAAAGAGCTGCTAAAAGTAGTAAATTAATATAAACAAAAAAGTATAATTATTTTACTGCTATTTATAAATAAAAATAAAATAATAATCAAAACAAAAAAAAAAAGCCAAATATTTTACCTAAAGCATTCTAAAAAAATTTAACTTAAAAAATAACCTACTAATAGTCGAACTCCTAAAACCTAAAAATTAAGCATACTTTTTTTAGAGCTATAGAATAACTATAAAAAAAGCTTAAAAATATACTACTAAAATAATATTAATATTACTAAAAAAGAACTTAATAATAATAAAATACTTTATTATAGTATAACTTATAATAAAAAAATATTATTAAAACTTACTAAAAAAATGCTTTAAATATAGTATTTTCCTAAAAATCTAAAAAAAAGCTAGTATAATCCTATTCCTAAAAGCAAACAAAACTAATTTTATATTATATAAATCCTAAAGGCTAATCGCTTTACTTTTATATATAAGCAAAAGCTTTAAAAAACTTATTATATAACAAATAATCTAAATAGCTTTTTAAACAAGTCTAATAAACCTATAATACGCTAAAGCAATATTTAAAAAATTAGCAATAGACCTAATAGCTAGCTTAATATATAATATTAAGTTTGCTTTAATAAATAGGATAATAGCTATACTAATTATACTAAATATATAAAAAGTATTTAATATTTTGCTAAAAAACAAACTTATAACCAAAATAATAAAACAGGGCTAGCTTGCTTTAGTTATAAAAATTATAAAAAACTTTTTAATAAAACAAATAATTATTATATATCTAAAAAATATAGTAATAATACTAAAAATAACTAACTATAGTATACTATAAAACTTTCTAATATTATTAATACTTTATATATTATATTTATATAAACTAGTAAAAAAAGACCTAAGTAAATAAAGCTATACTAATAATATAATAGTACTAGCTATAAAAAAAATTTTAAAATAAAGCACTAAAAAAACTAAAAAATAAATAAACAAAATCCTAAAATATAAATAAACTAACAAAATAACGTTTGTTTCTAAAAAAATAAAAGCTATCTATTTTATAAAAAGCCGAACTAGAGCTAACCTTATTATTAAGCTTAAAAATAGCACCCGAATTACACTAGTCCTATTAAATAACCCTTCTAAACCTAAACAAATTTTAGTATTGCGCTAACTAAGCATATACTTAGATAAAAAACTATAGTTCTACTAATATATATAAAAAAAAGCAGCCAAAAAAACAAAAATAACTAACTATATTAAAGCTATTTTAGCAGTAATACAAAGCTTCCTAGTTATAGAACTTTAGAAAATAATTAATTTGGTTCTATTACTAGTATTTTTATATAAATATAAAGCCTAGTATAAAAAACAAAAAAAGCTAGCAAGCAAAATAATAAACAGCCAATATTAAACAGTTAGTATAAAGCTAAAAAGCTATATATAAATAGTTTAGCAGGTATTACTAAAAGTAGCAAAAAAAATATTACTAATATAAAAAATATTCTTTAAATATGCCTTTTTTATAGCTAGCAAAATCTTAATAGTAAATATAGCCCTAAAACAAACCAAGAACAAATATACTTTTAAGATTAAAATAGTTTATAAAACCTATTTACTAGCACTTTAAATAACACTAAAAATAATCTAACAAAACAAAAAAGCTAATAACTAACAATATGCCTATATAAACCTATAAATAATAGCTAACCTTATATTAAATATTAAAAAAATAATACTATACCTATTTAAATATTTAAAAAGCTTAAAAGCTAACCTAACTATAGGCATTAATAAAAAAACAGCAATAAAAAAATTTAAAAAATAGTTTGCTAACTAATTAATATTTAATATTATAGTTTTTTTAAATAAATCAAAAACTAAAAATAGCCTAAAATATAAATATATTATATATAAAAAATAAATATTAATTATAAAAAACTAAGCAAGCTTAGATTTTTACGAAGTAATATTTAATATAAAAGCTTTAAAAGTACTAAAAAAACTTTAAAAAGCTTTAAAACAATACTTAAACAATACTACTATAACTTTTTATATAAATAATATAATAATATTATAAAACGCTTAAAAAAACGCTCTAATAATATTATAATAAGTTTTTATAAAAATTTACGGATTAATTAAACGTTATAATATTAAAATATACTAGAGCTTAAAGTACTATAATATTAAAAGCAACAAATAAACAAACGCTTAAATAAAACTTAAAACAAAAAAAAACCCCCGAAACCCTAACGTAATACTTATAGTAACTAGCCTAAAACGTAACGCTAAACTAAAAATCAAACAAATAATAAAAGACTAGCTTAAAAACAAAAATATTAATATTTCTAGCGGTTTTTTAGTAATAAAAATTAAATATAGGCCAAAAAAGTGCTTAAAAGTACTACACTTACTTTAAAAAACCCTAAACTAATATTTAAACGCTATAGTAGCTTATAAAAACTATAAATAGTACTATAATAAATTTAACTATAATAATACAAAAGTTTACTATATTTGTACTTTTTACTTTAAAAAAACGTTTAAAAAAAGCTTAAAACATATAGTTTATTACAAAATTATAAAAACTTATAAAAATAAATAGCTTAAGCTACTTAAGCTAAACAAAAAATATAACAGTATAAAATAGCTAATAAATAACTAGCTAGCAAAACTATACAAACTAGAGCTAAAAAACATAATAAATAGATATAAATATTAGGTCTAGCTAATTAAATATTTTATAACTTTCTAAAAGTTCTATTAAGCAATAAGCTATTATAATAAAATATGTTTATTTTTTTAGCTAAAAAAAAAGTAGTACTACTTAAAAAAAAAAGCAAAAAAAAAATAAAAGCTTATAAAAAAAAAAGCAAAAAAAAAAAACTAAAAATAATCTTACTTTAAGCTTTAGCAGCCTAAAAAACAAAAGTATATAATTATTAACTTTTTTTAAAATAATAAAATTATAGCGTTTAGATAGTAATAATAATAATAAAAAATCAAAAAGCCCAAAATATATATAAAATATAAAACAATAAAAACAAGTTATAATAGTAGCACTAAATAACTATTTATTTTAATAAACATACCGACTTAAACTTATAAAAGAAATAGCAAAAGCTAGAACTTACTAACACTGCTAAAAAACCTAGCCTAAAAACAAAAAATATAACTTTTAGCTTAAAAAATCGGGTTGTAGCAACTATAAACACTAGAATATTAAGCCTACAAAACATAATCTAGCATTATACCTATAATAATATTTAATATAGAATATATAATATAATAAATAGAGCTTGCCACGTCCTATACCCCTAAGGAAGTCTACGAAATAGTATTTTCGCCCCGTACCAACGTTAAACAGAATCAATCAATCAATCAATCATGTAGTGGCTAACAATAGTCGCCAATAGGCCTGTGATCTCTGCTATCGTAGGAGAATGAAATGCGATGGTCAGAAGCCACGGTGCTCTCATTGTGTAATTTACAACTCTGAGTGCACTCATAAGACCGCTGCCCGAAAATCGACTGCAAAAAAGGGAGCTTCTAGCACCCGAGAATCTGCCCTCGAGTCTCGAATTAGGGGCCTAGAAGCTCAACTGTCTACGACTGTGGAGAGACTTGAGGGCCTAGAAAGGACTCATTCTCCTGAAACGTCTTCCGGTATCTCGAGTTTAACTCCTAGGAGTGCGGGTCAAAACATCCCCCTCAGTACCCCTAACACTGGTCATAATGTCATGCCGTTAGACTCACTGCATGACATCCTGCCAGTGATTGAGTGGTACCTTACCACGTCCAATTCCCTCCTCCCCCTCTTTGACCCAGCAAATCTTTTGACTTTAGTCAAAGATTGGTACTACAAACCGCATGCGCGAGAGCCTGCCGTCTGGGCAATGATAAAGTGAGTAATATTTCAATTCATTTTATCTAGGCTGTGGCATCATGTTGCGAAACCAAGCTCTCTTTGGCAGATTGCCAACTAGTGAACTTTCCATGATCCCCATCCTCCTTGGGGGCTGTCCAAGAGGCTACATACTAAACCCAAGTATTTTGATAGTGTTGTACTGGCTCTTGCACATCACAACGGCTATTCGGGCAGAAAGCCTCACTCCATCAACAATACGACTTATATCAAGAACGCCCAATCGGTGTTGACGGATGCTATAGCCCATAACACGAGCCTCATACATGTCCAGGTGCTCATCGGTCTTTCTATACTGTTTCGAACTGCCAACGAACCAACCCCCGCTGTCGTTCTGATTGCTACAGCCCTACGCTTGGCTCACAAACTTGGGCTTCACAGAAGATGCTCCAAGCAATACGACTCTGCCATGTGCCTGCAGCGAGACCGAGTTTTCTGGATAGCCTATATCCTAGACAGATCGATCAGCTCACAGACTAAGATAAGCCCAGTCCAACTCGATAGCGATATCGATCTGGATCTGCCGCCACTTGAGCCTTTGTCCCACGACCTCGGTGGCTTCGTTGTCACAGATGATGGGCATCCAAAATTCAACTTTCTCCGCGCTAGCGTACAGATGGCGAGGATTCAAGGGTTGGTCCACAAATATGTCTATTCAGGATCAGCACAACACCACACTGCTACAGAAGAAGATCAGAACGTTGCACGTATTCACCAGGAGCTTGATGCCTGGACTTCCCAGGTACCACTCAATTTCCATCCCACCGCCCTGCTACAATCAGGAGACATCGAGCTATCAAGACACTTCTGCATGCTCTACTCTGCGCGCCTGTCCTGTCGGGCTATTATCAGCTATGGAAGTTTGCATGACAGTTTTCACTATTCAAAGTGGGTGGAAAGCCTGCAAGGCTATGGCGAGAGAGTTGCTGGCGGCGAAGTTGTCACATCCATAGCGGACCAACGAGGCTGGGGGACGCTGGTCGACGAGTCACGAGATTACCTTAAACTCTTTGTTAACATTAAGTCGAGAGACGCCATCTTTACCATGTTAGTATTCTTACTTCTTATGCAGGAAAAACACGGGTCGTATTCGCTGACAATTTCTTCTGCATCAGGACAACCTTGTGTGCATATATCACAAGCCTGATTTGCCTAGTAGCACAGAACATGTCCAACGCTCATTGTGAAATACCCGAGTCGGATGATCTCTTGATTGACACAGCTATAGTCCCTCTTGGGGACATTGTAAAGCAGACAGGGAGCCTGCGGAACACTTATGAAGCACTTCAGAAGCTGAGGGCATATTCGAAAGCCATGTCTCAGCACCAGGACTCCCAATCAAGCGATTTCCCGAGCGAACCTACTTGGCTGACTACTTCTGAAGCCTCGGACTCCGAGATTCTCCATTACCTGTTCACAACTCCTGATGGGGAACATCTGTGGAATCTGCAAAACACCGGCGGATAAGATAAGAAACCAGAGCGAAAGGGATAGAAGAGGGATGTCCATCAAGAGCGTAGCTATCCGCACCGGTTATGCTATTCTCATCAATGGCATGTCACTCGAATGATAAGTTACTTTGCGCTTGGTTATGTAACATCGGTTGAATAGAATGAAACTAGGGATAGTTATGAGGCGAGGATTCCTAGAAGAATACAAAGTGGCTACGGAACCCCTTTTCGCTATAACACTCATCCTACTCCATTTCAATGCCTCGGTGCGTTGGAGGATAAGTCTGGGTGTAGAATAGAGTGTTGGAAAAAAAAAATGAACGACCCTTCGCAAAGGCAAGAATTGAATACTTGGGGGTCGATATAGGAGGGCGCATGTTAAATTTGGAGTGGATAGGTACTTCAGCCCCCTGTGCGCATCAGCCAAGTGCTGTAGAGGTACTGCGAGTGGGCGTTCCGGCATCTTCCTAAATACCTAAGTAATCGCCATTCGTCATAGAGAAACCTCCTTTTGAAATATTTATATCTTGATCCAAAGGCGGACCATTAGGAGCACTCCTAGACCCGAGCTTGCTCAATAAATGTTAATGATTGACACAAGTCATTTGCAAACTCCGAATCGCCGAATTGGCCATGGCTTCGCTCCAGATCACGGATGATGACATACCCAGCTTAGCAGGCAAAGTGGGGATTATTACAGGTACACAATTGCCGCATGGACCCTTTTGAACCCTACCTACTTAACTAACAATGTGAGCGGATAGGAGGAGGTTCGGGAATAGGTTTGGCAGCAGTTCGGCTTTTGGCCAGGAAAGGCGCCCGGGGTCTACATACTGGACCTAAATCCCCCAGACACTAACTCGATTCCCAAGCCTCCGGAAGGGGGGGAACCGGTCGTTCCGATCGCAGCAACCTTTATCCGCTGCAATGTAGGTATCTAAGTGGGATGAGCTGAGGGCTGCTTTCCAGAAATGCGTCTCTGAGTCTGGTCACATTGACATCGCCATTGCAAATGCGGGCGTGTCGGAGGAGTATGACTATTTCGAAGATCGGGAGGACGAGAACGGCGAGCTCCTTGAACCGCCATTTGGCGTTATAGATGTCAATTTTCGGTCTGTCGTAAACTTTGTCAAGCTTGCTGTCAGCCAAATGCGGAAACAAAAGCGAGCTGCCAGTCTAACAGGCGGCAGCATTGTGATAACTAGCAGCGCCACCGCCTATACGCCTGAGCAAAACCTTCCTGTGTACAGCGCGTCCAAGTTTGCGGTCAGTGACTCACAATTCCTCTTTTGGCATGTAGTTTGGGGGCAATTACTGACTCATCCAGCAGACTGTCGGCCTCATGCGGGGTTTGCGATCTCAGCTAGTGACGGATGACATTACGATCAACTGTGTGGCCCCAGCAGCAACAATCACAAAACTCCTTCCCGCGAATCTCGCAGGTCCGATGGCTGCAGCGGGACTCCCAGTGAGCTCGGCCGAATTTGTTGGCAGAGCGCTGGTCTATTCGGCCACTGCTCGGCAAAGCGAGCGGGTTGAGAACTACGGAAAAGACACGCCTTCCACCGATGGGCCAGGTCGGTGGAATGGAAGGACTATCATGACTCTGGCTGAGGATTATATTGAGCTTGAACAACCCCATGCAGCTTTGAAGCCATTTTGGCTTGGATGGAGGAGCATGGATCTCACAAAAAAACAACAAGCCGCAACAGATTTTCGCTCAGCTTAAGGGAATAATGGATATCTTGAAGATGTAAGACAATGTATACGGGAAATTTGTTTCAGTAATTGCTTATAAAGAAGAAATAAATAAATAAAGAAATCGTTGGTACATGTTCACTTGATAGTGGAGATACCCTGCTTGGAGATAGGACAAACATACTCGACGACTTGGAGAATATATGTTTACAGACATCTACGAGTATTACTCTATTAGATGGCCTTTAGGAAAGTGGACCGGGAGTGACCACGAAAAAAAACAGATTGGAGCTATGGCATTGGAGGTAGCCCCTGTAATTACCTACATTGTGACCCGTTCCTTGCATGCAGACAGCCACGCTAAACATGCATTTGATGAGAACGACCAGCCCCGACGCCGCTTGAGGCTGTGCTGAGTGCCTGAAAAATGTCGTAATCCAGGAACGGCCCCCAACGCTTTTCCTTTGACAGCCACCTCACATAACCTGCCATGGATACCAACACTTGGAGTTTACAACCAGTCGCGGGGAGTAAGCGACCAAGTCCCTCCCCTGATGTTGGAGCAGCACCTTTACCATCTGAGGGGAAAGCTTCACCATGCTCGCAATATCCTCTTTAATATGAGGAACACTTTCGGCGTCGTTGCCGAGCATGAGCTGTCTGTAGCACGGGAGCAGAACCTCTGTCTAGCAATTCACGATGACTTCCAGCGTACATTACGTAACATTTCACGTGAGGTAGAGAATTATATAGAAACAACGCACAAGCTCCTTTGCATATCAGATGATCTGAAGTCAATGGTGAGTTCTGATATAATACTGATTCGTGCCCCCCCCCCCCCCCCCCTGGCACTTGGCTCTGACTCCATCGTTATGTAGTACAGCAATATCCTTACTTTTCACGGCCAAGAACTACAGCACGATACTAGCCTGAAGCTCGCATACTTAGCACAGGATGACGTGGCAGGAAACAGGGACATGGCGGTTTTAGCCGACCTAACTTATAAGGATTCGCGATCGACGCGTATCGCGACGGCTATAGCCATGTTTTATCTCCCAGTGAATCTGGTATTAGTGCGTGTATCTTTTGGAACAGCAGCTCTCCTTCCCGGCCTCAACTAACGTCTAGTGTATTTCTATTAGTCATTCTTCAGTACTACACTTGTTTGGTATGGAACCACAGTCGAGGTAGCAGAAAGCGACAATTCGAGAATCCACGTTCGGAGCGAGGCCTGGATCGCCAGTGTCGCAGCTGTCTTGCTCGCCGTTGGCACTATATGTTGGTCTTGGTGGTGGAATTGGAAGGAACAAAGAAAACCGGGTATGAATTCTAGTCAAAAGGGTACCTCCCCTTAGAGCAAAGCTTCTTGCGAAGTCCCATTAGTTTGGATAGATGGATATTGTAGGGTTGGGGACTGGAACTCATAGGCCCTCTAAAGTACAGCATCTATGGCCTTCGGGACCCATAGCTAAATACAAATCAATATGGCACAATATCGGGTATTTTGAGAATTTGAATGAAAAAAAGTCTCTACAACACATTTCTCGAGACACCATCGACTCGCACACCAGCCACGAAACTGGCCACGGCGCTAATACAATTATAAGGACATGATAATCATATCCAGTCTGGAGTGAAAAGGCAACTACAATACTAATATCATTCTCAGTAATCTGGCATATCTCGCCTTTAACGTAAATACAGCGATCGAGCGAAACTCGTATTCGACCCACTGCATACTGTTGCTCGCCACCTAAGCTAGATCACGTGTTGTTTACCTAGGACGCAACCGTCAGACTGCGGGTGGCTGAACTAAGAAACAACCGAAAATTGGCCCGGATACGAATGCGGTAGTGGCTCTTACGTAGGTAATCACATCAACCAATCTTAAGTCAGCAGCGTCACGAGATATATAGCGCCACATGTTGCTAATTCAGTAACAGGACGTTCGTTCTCAATGGTCGAACGAGCGCTGACAGGCTTATCCGTGAGACGCCATCGCCGATTCGCCGTTCCTCGACGAGCTCGCGAAGCGCAGCGTTGAGAAAGCCTGACGCCTAATACATTTGCAGTCGGTCATCACCGTTTTTTGTTCGGCAAGGATGTATGCTCTGGAGGCCCTGTAGGTAGGTCTATGAATTGATTACAGCTTTCCACTCGGTATATAAAGAGTATTTCCATTCCTTTCATTCTGCTGTGTTTGCAATCGTCCTTGGTGAAAGTATCTTCCCTCCGAACTCACAGTCAAAGCCACTCCGAGTATTCCTCCAGCCCATATTCGGTATACTCTTGTCATCATGCGTGCTATCAATAGTTTAACGCCCATTCTCTCCCTCCTTCCTCTCGCTCTGTCGATCCCTCACGGACGCCAGGTGATTCACGAATTCGACCTTACCGAATTACACGGCAGTTTTCCAACACCTGGTGTGTATGGCACTGGCGCCATCGCCTCTTCTCTCAGCATAACAATCACCTATCCGGACTCGTCGTCTACCAGTGGCGCGAACCTAACCACGACCTGCAGCTATGCTTGGTCTGCTAGCACTGGTCCAGGTCCGACAGATTGGACTGCATGTGGAGATGCATCGGTGCAATGGCGTCTCCCAACGGACGGCTGGTCCAGTGACGGGAACTTTCGCGTCGAGCTGTACCAAACACTGACCGCCGATGGGTAAGGATAGCATATATTGCCCCACCTACAGAGTACTTGCTGACTTATTCTTGCAGCGCCGGTCTAGATGCCACACACTATCTTACTATGAACCCTGGCGCGACGAGCGATCCGAACGCATATCTGAGCTGCATTCAAATGGGCAAGTTCACACCGATAATATGTCAGATCAATGGCCCGTTGAGCGTTCTCCGAGGTCCTGTAGTGATGTATGCGAGCGAAGAGACTGCGCGGCCCACTTAGAATTTGAGGTTTTCCTAGAATGAGTACTCGGGTCAGGAAACAAGGCATCAGGAGATATATTCCAGGCGCAGGCGAGGAACGGATTTATCGTTTATTGTAGAAAGCCATTCTTCTCTATTTTCTCGCAGTTTTGGTCTCGTGTCGTTGCCTGTATCATTTGAGGACGATCATATTTGTAGAAGACGGTTTTCAATAGGAGTAGAAAGTATCATTATATATCGCCACAATGTATATGTCTAAAAATATAATGTGTTCTATTCCCCAAAAGGGTAGCCTCGCAGGGACCGACATCCCGATAAACGAAATCGATATCACTCCTGTGGAAGAGAGAATCAATGCCATGATGAGATACAGATTGTAGTACGTAGTAGGATTAATTATGAGCCGCTCAAGATTATAGTTATGATATGAGATTCGTAAAACTGTTTGTGACCATACTTTCAAACACAACCCCATGCGTCCCCATCATCCTTCGCGCTAAGTTGAGCCTCATAATCTACTCACAGACCAACTTGGCGTATTTTAGAAAATTCGTATCCGCCAATAGTCTATCCATTTCATTCTCCTCGGCACTGATGATGACTTCTATATCTCCGTTTGGCCTCTGCGGCAGCATGCAGCAGATGCCAGTATACTGACCCCGAGGGATCCGAAAAAATTGGGGCTTCCCTAAGACCGGTCCAAAGTCGAGGTCGTAGAAAGGTAGGGCAGTCCAGCTCGTCGTCACCAAATCACGGTCCAGAAAGTCGGTGACCACGTAGGTGAGACGTCCCACAGCCGGGATCGCAGCCGCAAGAGCGTTTGCATCATATATTAAATCTTGATTTGATTTCACGGCTTCGATCTGCTGGCGGATGGCCACCGCTAGAGTAGGAAGCACGTCCCTTTCCAAAACTGTAGAGAGGGGCAGCTGAACCTTGCAGCAGTAGACGGCGTTATTGATGCGCGAGGGCACGAAGCCACATCCAGGCAGTTTACGACCGTCGATGGCCAAATACACACTCGACAGAGGTCTATGTGTTCCTTTATTGACATCACTAATTGAAAGTGCTTTATCCGCGTCAGAAAATCGGGCACGCATCAAGCTGGTCCATATGTGCGCTGTATAAGCGTCGTTCGTCGAGATCCAGTCGTTCCCATCAAGAGACGTGGCAGTGGCTTTCAAGGCGGCGCTGCGTTGGCTTGAAAAAGAAAATATACAAGTCCGCATTCTTGTTGCAGTACTGCCCGCTATGGCCGTTGCTGCAGCTGGAATACATGTCGGCAGACTGGGAGCACTGGCTCGGGGAGCTAGATTGTCTTCGAAATGGAGTCCGAGGAAGTTCCAAAGCTCCGGCCGCAATCTGAGGTGCTCAAATGGCAATCTCGATGATGGTATGGTTTGTATGCGTAACAGATCCGTTGCAGTCTTGGCCTCAGTTTGCCGTGATTCACCAACTGGAAATCTGCTAAGCCCTGACAAACTTTGTGAGCCCTGGCATAGGTTGGCCCAATTCTTTATCACCGTAAAAGCACCCTGGGCATCGAGAGCAGCATGGGCAATAGAGATAGTCAATAAACAACCGCCATTGATCCAGTTGACCCGACCAGTGATCATCTTAGTAGTCGTGGCTACTCCTGCAACGCAGGGCGCAAGAAGTTCAGGATCTAGCCAGCTTTGTGGCATCTTAGCTTCGCGCACAGAAGCATAGCTGCGTTCCCTGAAGGCGGGAGAATCGGAGACATCTGCAACATCCAGTTTGATATTCACCGGATTATTTGGAATTATCAATTTCAATGATCCAGGCCGCACATCGGGATTATTATCGCGCACAATGTCGCCAGCGAGATAGGGCCGCTCCCGAAGTAATCTCGAATAACCTTCTTGAAGGGTCTCTAGAGCGTGATCTCGATCGGCGAACTCGATCGGAAAGCCTAATATGAAGGCATAACGTAGAGGCGGAACGATTTCGTCCAAGGGGCTTGGATGATATGAGGCTGGCAGCTCCATGGCGCGAAGATCAAGGTTGCTAAGAATACAATGAATATATCAATGGGACTTGAAGCTCAAGGAACAAATAAATGTGTAAAATTGGTAATGAGACAAATTATATTTGTAGTAGAAGTTCGTTGGTTATCGTGATAAGTAGTGGCTGAGCAATGGTGCATTATCAGCGCCTGGATACCTCTAAAGCAATCTAGACCAAGCCTAGGTAACATCTACCATACTATGTATGCCCAATAATCGGAAGCAGACACTTTGCCAATATGGCTGAGACCAGTTTCAGATCTTGACACGAGTACATTATCTCTTATTCCCTGTCGCGAATAAATTCTTGTTCAACTTCTGCTACTTAGTTATCACCATGGAGAGCTTTCCAGACGAAACTGAGCGATAGCCTTGACTATATATGCTAGTGAGCGGTGGTGGTTTACTGTTATTGGAACTGTGCCCAATCTAAACTGTTCAGCACAATCGGCTTTGTCGTCATAAGATCTGTTTTCCGTAAGAACTCGCGCCCAGACATCATCCCCAAGAGCCTTAACCCTTCGGGTTCTTCTCGGTCTGATTATTCGAAATACAAAGCCCCGCTGGACTTAGCCTGATCGGAAACCGAAATGGAAGAACCGACAGAAGTATATCCTCATATATCATTGGGCTACTGAGCTTAGAATCCGGCTTGTGTGTCCACTGCTTCCCCTCGGGTTGAAGTGCGGAGATTATGATCTTATACTGCCTTGTAAGGATGTATACTTTGCCTCAAACTTGAAATATGACCGACTCATCACATATGTCAATCAATTCTGCACGGACCATTGCCTTCTTTCGGCTCGAAGCATGGAAACTAAGCAACGCCCTCGCAGATCTCGTCTCTATGTACAGCGAAGTGCCTACCAGGGGAACAAATCTTCGTGATAGTGCAATTTATCGGACGGGGCATTCCTATACTCCCGACACATAGTGCCGCTCCGGAGATGCGATAAGCCCAACATCTCGTTCAGGTCATTGACCTCATAATCATGAATTGAGTGGCTGTGGAACTTTAACTTATATGTTGTATGCGATAACATGTTTTGCATTCCGAACGGATAGCTCACGGTTATCCAAGGCTATTGCATTTTTGCTGCCTACAAATCGCTACACATCTACTTCTGCAATACTATGTACGATGGAGAGGTTGGGTGGCCTGTAGAGCTCTAGCATCCCTCGTGACCCTGCCTGCGATTCCCCTGTAGGAACTATGGGACTGACTATGAAACTATGGCTCTATTCCTCGATGATAAGAAATACGAAAGAAAAGGTGCCAAGGCGGGGAACATGTTCAAACCTTTATCCTTACAAATTCAGCTGCACAGGCGCACGAGCCACACAGCTTCGCCACAACATGCAATTGAGCCTCACTGCTAATTGAGCCAATTGCTAGCACTTTGTTTATTATTTTTTGGAATGTTCAGTGCCCTCCTACCTTATTGTGCGGAAAACCTCGCGCCAAATACCGACGTTAATTGGCCCAAATCAATAACCCAATAGCGATGCGATTAATAAACTCCAGGAATCTGCAAATAGAGGAATTTAGAACCGCAAAAGTTCCGGCTTATGCTAGTGCGTATTTTCTTCCGCTCTAATGTCGAAGAAGAAGAGTGCGATCTTAGACATTGAGCTTTGCGAGCTCATCATACCCTTTGGTGCTATATGGAAAGAGAAAAAGCCGCTGACTTGGAATGCTTCAGTCTTATCCCACACGTGGGGCAACTCCGAGGCCTCCCCCACAGAGTGGAATTCGCGATTTACGAGACTAAAGAGGTCTAAACGGGCGGGATTTGCCAAGATTTTATCCGCTTGCAAGCGTGCGCGCCAGGATGGGCTCTCGTATGTATGGGTCGACACCGTCTGCATTGACAAGTCCAGCTCGGCCGAGTTGTCTGAAGCTATTAACTCTATGTTCAACTGGTACCAGAATGCAGTGGTTTGTTATATTTTTCTGGAAGACGTCCCCAGTGACCTGCCGGATCAGGTCGCGGTATTAGATGTTCTTCGAAGAAGCAGATGGTTTACCCGAGGCTGGACGCTGCAGGAGCTCTTAGCTCCTGATTACGCCCTATTCTTCACCTGCGACTGGGTTGAGCTAGGAACTAAGAAGGGATTGGCCAGCGCTATCTCTCGTGCGACCGGCATAGACCAGCTTTGCTTATGCAAGGAGAAGAAATTGCAACACTGTAAGGAAAATCTCAATGCCCTTTTCTTCTTATTTAGTCATCTCCGAACTAGGAGTATGACTTTAAAACACTGTATCATCCCGGGCACCTCTCACGGTCCTGCTGGAGATTGCAGTTGCTGATTGCCACTATGATAGACTCCATCGCCCAGCGCATGGCATGGGCCGCCACTAGGTCCACCACTCGGGAAGAGGACATAGCATACAGCTTGCTAGGCATATTTGACATCAACATGCCATTGCTCTATGGGGAAGGGGGAAAGGCCTTTCGACGTCTACAAGAGGAAATCATAAAGGCTTCAGATGATCACAGCATACTCACCTTTAACCCGATGACTTCACGAGACTCTCTCCTAGCTGATCATCCCAGGCTTTTTGGTGACCTTGGGAAAATTCAGCCAAGGATTCACTCAAGGCTGACGCCACCCTTTCATCTCACCAACGCGGGATTGTCGTTGTCAACACCCTTAATTCGCACCTTGTCTCCATTCTGGGTTCTAGCTGTACTCAACTGTTTCGAGGAGGATACCATGAATGGATCGCGATTGCTACAGATCTGCCTGCCGCTTCTGGGAAAAGACAACATTTACATGCGTGCTCGTAAACCGGTTTTTCTAGTCAAAAGGCCCTTCAAAGATGCCGAGACAGAACTAGGGTACCGGATGCTTAACTTAACGACATCAACGGTGACTAGCTACCTAGTGTCCTACTTCACTCGGGTCTATCCCTCGTTCGGAGGAGAGCTCGACCATGTCATGAAAGGCTTCGAGGATGACGACGTACAGAAGTCGGGCTTTATGCTCACATTCCCACGTGGCATGGGCAACTATCGCGTAGTCGCCGCGTACCCGCCTGAGGCTCTCCAGGAGGAAACCAGCCTTTTTTGCCCGGCCTTTGGAACAGCTGGCCAACCGTTTTCTCATGGCCTTGTTGTCTTCGAAGAGATTCATGATGACAGGAGCACGAACACAACGACAAGCTCGGGACGGACTTCACCAATTCCCAAACAGATTGGAGTGTATCTGGCGCAGACAGACGACTTTGTGTCATCTCATTGGATGTGCCGTCTTATATCGAACCCAGATGAGAGATTTTACCAGGAGTGCAGCAACGCGTGGCCTTTCGAGACGGACCCTTTGGCTTGGGGTCACTACGATCATATTCAACACTTCATTGTCGCTGCGAGGTCGCAACTCGTATTCAATACGCGGCCGCGGCAAGTGGTCCTTGTTGACATTGTTTTTGATGTAGACCCTATACTACAGAACAATTCGGCGTTAAGATCCAATCAGTACCTCGGCGACGTCTTCAAATCGCCCTAACTAGCTAACACTATCAATTCAAAGTAAAAAAAAAAAGATTTCATACTTCTCATCTGCTTGAACTCTATTGCCATGTGGCAACAACAGACATGACGACGTGTAATGTACCGGATACAAGGCGGCCGTTTTACATATAAACAGGTCTTCTCACTGAATCTATAATAATAACCAGTGTAAATACGCATTTATGTACGCTAGTTTCAAACCAGTATATATAATCTTAGTGTCCCGAACTCTGTGAGGATTATGTTAACTTTACGCCTAGCAGATTAGAGGTTGTGCCATAGTCTCGAGGCATACACTCTTATTTTAAAGCCAAAAATTGCGTTACTAAAAGGATATTTTCTTAATTAACAAGTAAAACGCTTTCGCAAAAGGTTATTAATGTAGCTTAGTTAGTAGCTTCGGGCGATGTATAGCTGCGTGTATATAATATAAACTAAGATTGCAAGGGGGTTTTCCGAATAGGAAATAATTTCCTAATTTATCTATATAAATTTTGCTAGCTTTTTTAAATGGGTTTTAATTAATAAGAAATCCTTCGTTTCACTTAGTCATAAACTCCTTCCTTAAAAACAAAGGCATTCGTAAAAACTAAGGCATACGCCCTGCATTTAGGTATTTGTGGAAGGTGGTTGTCCATAGGCAAGTATGATGTATTTACACCAGCGCATCTACGAAAAGGTCTCTGTACTCAAACAATATTCGGAATGGCTTCATTTAGTCTTCTCTCAACTCATCCATCACTCGACGTGCCCCGTAGCAGTGCCTCACATGCTCCAAAAACCCGTCTCTTGATCGCATGCGGTATACGAGTCCCCTAATCACGCGCCACGTGTCAACACCCGGCGGGGCAAGTTCCGATAGTACACTAGCGGGCAAGATGCCTCGTTGATGATCTTCATATGTTCTTTCACATCCTTGACAGAAAAGTCCGTTATCCAGTCCAGATTGCGTCAGGTAAGGAAAACGGATACATGCTATACCGCTAAATTGGTCGTATCTCTGGTATTTGTGCTTCGTTGCCAGTCTTGGCATATCGGATCCTGGGGGTTCTAAGGGTGCTTCCAGAAAATAGTTGGGAACCCAGGACTCGGTTGAAGGCATTCCTGGACATTTTCCTGACAGGAGCCTTGACATCTGGTCGATCGATCTATGCACCTCGATTCCAAGCTGCTTTGCCTGCTTTACATTGACCAGACGGCGAGTCTTGTGCCTCTGAAATGAGAATCGGATACCGTAATAGCCCGGAATGCTGTACATAATCGGAATTCTTTCAATCTGGGCATCCGTCAGGCTAAAACACCGCTTTGCCAGAGGCACCGATGTCATCCAGAGCGCCTGGTTCAGGAGCAAACATTCAGCGCAAACCCTTTCGCAAGTCGGCAGAAGCAGGTAGCCGCCGAATTCGAAACAGGAAACACACTTGGCTGATCTGAGGGTTTGGCGAAGCAAGGAGGCAGAATGATGACTGATCAACCGGGTCTTTGCCAGGGCGGTTAGGGTCGTCGGCGCGTGCTCCATCATGTCTCTGTAAGCCGTTAGGGCTTCTACCATAACCTTCCCTTTGAGGGAGACTCGGGAGAGTCGGGACAAGGACTGGAAGTCGAGGAGCTCAAAGGTGAGTAGTAAAAGCTCTGCGGGTAGTATGTCGAGAACGCCAAGCGATGAACAAGCAGACTCATGACGTGTGACCGAAGACTGTGCTGGGGGGGTATCATGTATCTTTATCACGGTGTGGAATGCATATTCCCTGTCAACAGGAGGCTGTGTGATGGGCCTCTCCGAGTTGGTTTGCTGGGTCGACATGATTGTAAACGAATTAAACTGTCGGAACTGAGGAGGATCAAGTATACTAACTTCATATCAGCATTTATTATTTCAACCCATTCGAAGGGATTGGGTGATAATACCTTCTTGACTGTGTTTTTTTTGTATGGTCCAATTGGGGAGGTGTCGAATGGGCCGTAGGCAGGTCGCTACAAGGTACCGAGGGGAAAGTCTTAATATTTTTGATTCCGGGGTCCTCTCTTACCTGGCTCGGGGGGCTCAGGGCTTTATATATCGAGATTTTCCACTGTATTCGCCAAGGGGACTGTTATCCTCCGTGACATTAGTACCTGACAAACTTACCTATTGGATAATTGTACTCAAACGTAATGGATAGAATAGATATGATCTGAATGCACCATGATTTCTTAATGTATTCTTGCCTGTGGTGGTCAATGCGAGTTTTGCAGTCATCCACAACAATGAGCATGAAACCAATCCACCCTCATTCACTAACAAACCCATTGATCCGATTGTTATTAAACAACACCCAGTGCAATAAGATGATCCGGATTCTATTAGACTCGCTCATTTGCGTTAATTCCTATTTGTTTGAGGGGAAATATACTTCATTGGATTTCAAATATCACATATTGAATGGAACCGAATGTATGATTGACTGAAAGGTTTTCTGGTTATTTTTAGCCTACACTCTAGGAATCCAAGGAAATGTGGCACATGAAGTAGCGTAAATGCAGATTTCTTTCCGCATCCGACACAAAATGCTCTGATGATGATAACTCTCAAAACGAGGCCCTCGAGCTAGCCTGCCGAGTCGTTTGGGATGACTTTTGCTAGTTCACTTCTGAGGAGCGTCACCTGACCCTCAACTTGGGCAACCAACGAACATATCGAAAGCTCTACTCCATAAGGTACTTTCCAAGAGCGACAACCCGATTGCTCGTTCTAAGTGCGAAATCCGAAAGGATTGGGGTTCTAGGACCGGCATTCTAACACCGAGACTCAACGAACCCCTAGTTCACGACCTATACCAAAGGGGGCTCTTAGCTGGCCTGTGTGAAGAGATGGGTCGTCTCGCGACTACACATCTCGCTCTTCAAAAATTTCGGGGCGAACCCAGATTCTACCATATTAGTCGGAGCTGGAACAGGGGGAAATCCAGTGTCCCAAAGTTTCAAGCCTCGCCGGATTGTCGGTTAATATTTAAGGGAAGGAATTATTTCATTTTGGAGGCCGTGTACAGCAAAACTGAAGCAAGCATCTCCCGAAGGGTCGAAGATCATTTCTTTGATGCATCCTCTCCTGAATTTACTTTGCTTGCCATCAACATTCAGGACCCCTTCCAGGAACCTGTGCATCGCAGGACCCCTTTCTCCAAGGCTCAGTATCTTTGTAAACCTTAGAATATGGACGGTGAGACTATTCATGTAATAGGATTGTACAAGACAGATTGATCCACCACCATCACAAGCATAGCTGTTTAGTCAACTCGGTCGCGTTCTCGCCCGACGGCAAGACTCTCGCGTCCGCGTCGGGCGATAGGTCGGCGAAAACGGGCGCGCTGTTACAGACTCTAGGTGGCCTACCACCTATTTAAGACTCTAGCTAGCTTTTGCCAAACCCTCCGTTTACGATATGTAGAGGCTGGTTGGACCGCGGGCGGCGCCTCATGCGTTCTCACATCCACCGAGATTTTTTCTTCCAATGAGCGACCGAGCCCTACCAGACGGCCAAGCCGCCAATCGCCTTCTGCATCATCCATGATCTCTCGCACGCTGATTTCGAAATTCGAGTCTTGTTGGATTTTCAACAGCTCCCTCCATGTCGGGGCCAGTGTGTCCAATTCGGGCACAGTGCACTGTGAATGTTTGCAGCCCACGTACGACGCAAGGTCGCATTTGCAGGCCAGCTCCAGAAAGGAGACAATCTCTGGCTTGTTCAAGATGCAGTTCATGGCATGGGCAAAGCCCCATCTACTAAACCCTTTCGTGATGATAGACTCGAGCTCGTTCAATGCGTCGACTTCAGCGTTTCCAGAGAGTATCTCAATCTCGTGAGCGTAGTACAGAGTCCCTAGAACCCACTGCCTGAGATATGGCATTATGTATGTTAAGCGATGGAGGTGCATCAGAGACCGCGCCTGACCCAGGTTCGCTCCAAGTAGAATCTGCACGGGACTGAAATCGTCACCAGCAATTCTGAGTAGCTTTTCTTTTACGCTAGCCGTGTGAAGAAAGTCAACGACCGTGCGGTGGGGGAAGCCTACTCGCTCTGCGAATAGAACCGGCGTGTCGGGATCGGGCGTAATGCATATCAGGTCCTTACAACGTGCAATCAACCGTCTCTTCTTCGTACTCAAGGCTTCTGCCTCACCAAGGTCCACATCAGGCCATGTCCGCAAGAACGGGAGCGTCTCTAAAGAGAAGGGTTCATCACCGAATTCTAGGAAGTAGAATGTGATCACGGGGAATGAGGTTCGGGCGTAACTCATCGTGAGAAATAGACGCGCTACTCTCTTAATGTATACCCCTTCGATGGTCGTGAGCATCCGGTCGAAATACTCCTGCAAATCACTCAGTAGTTCTCGAAGTCGACGTTGAAGGCCCGGAATCGTATCCTCGTTGCCCAGCCCGCGTAAAATAGACCGCACAACCAAGAAGACCCAGAGGAACACACCGTTAGCCCTCTTGGTTATCTCCGAGGCCAGCTCATCTGCTGCACACCGATTGCGCTGTTGGAGTCTGTTGAATCGCGTGTCGTCTTGTAGATTATCTTCAACAAACTGTCGAATATCCGCGTAGGTAAGGTCTTGAAAACAAAGCTTCCAGGGGCTATTCTCGAACGCGTCGGAAAAGTCAAGCCACGGCCGGCTGGATGCACAGATCTTGATGTTTTTCAAATCACTTATTCTGCGAATGACGCTCACTAGCTGTGCGTGGTCTCCGTCACACTCGTTAAGGCCATCGACGAAGAGGCAAATTTTGCAACCTGCTTTGTCCATAGCGCCGATATGCACAAGGGATCTTGATAGATTTAACCAATGGATTTGTGTTTCGCATGAGGTTTAATTTATGAGGGATGGTATATTACATTTTCTTTTACGGCTTGTGTTAGTGTATTTGGATATGCAACTTCGATTCGTCGTCCTTGGTGAATATCGTGTGTATACATCAAGTGCACTAACACGCGGAGCCATTACAGGGCATAGCGGAGGAAAGCTATCACCAAGCCTGCTGGCGCGGTCTCAACCATACCGCCACTAATGGTAAAATGATTGGTATACAAATATTGCATTCAGCTTGACTACATTATAATAAAAAGTGGGAAGACCTCAATATATACATAAATAGTAATAACCGTGCCCTTTATACCCTTAATCTTGTATAGTACATAAAATAATTTTTTAATATAGTTTACTTTTAATATTTTTACTTAAAGAAATGTTTTATATCTTTTAGTTGATTGTAATAGTTTTAGTTAGTAAAAAAGTTTTTAAACTCCTATAGAATGCTTGCTTCTATTATCCCAATACTTTTGCTTATTATATCTATTATTATTAGTATAAAATAGCTGCAGTTCTTGCAAATCTTTTAGTAGTGCTTAGTTATTTTTATAATTTTGTTATATTTAATTAAATATTATATATATACTTGCTTAATACAAAATATATATATTTTTTTTTATTAAAATAAATTAAAGTAATTTTACTAATACTTTGTTATAAGCTTTTTAAGCATTTTTTATTTATTTTTAGGTTTATTTTTATATATTTTATATTATTTTTTATTTTAAGCGTAATTCCTAAGTATTTTTTATAAGCCTAGCGCTTTTTTAAAAATTTTAAATATATTTTTAAAAAGTAGTTTAGTTAGTTTATCTGTTATTATATCTTTTATATAAACTTATTCTAGCTATATTATTTTTTGCTTAATTTGTTTATAAATAAAGTATATTTAAATATTAATATATTAATTTTTATTATATTATATTAAGTTTTTTATAAATATAATTAATTTTTAATTGTTATTATAGATTATTACTATATTTAGTTCTCTAGTTATTATTACTTTTTTATTATTATTTTTTAGATTTATATTTAGTTTGCTATATAAATAAGTTAGCTATATAGCTTTTTTAGCTATATTAGTAGTTTTTTTATATTTTGTTTTATATATAAATAGAGCTAAAGTTTATTATAGTTTAAATAACTAATTAATTATATTGCTATTTAAATTAAAAATATATTTTAAAGTTAAGTTTTATATATTTAAATTTTTTTTTTAGTCCGTATTAGTCTAATTTATTAATAGTTTTAATAGTTTTTTAAATATTAAATAATATGTTTTAGTTTTTAAAAAATATTATAATATTTGTTTAATTATTATTTTATATAATAAAGTTAGATTTAATATATATTTATTAATATATAAAATAGCAAACGTAATATTTAGTTGTATACTTATTATTAAATATATTAAAAATCTAACTATAGATTAATATTTATATTTATTTTTTATAAAATATATAAATTTATTTTTAGTTTTTTATAGATTTATTATAATTATAAAAATATTAGTTAGTTTATATTTTTTTAGTCCAAATTAAACAAGTATTTTATTAATATATTTTTATTAATTAAAATAAATAGTTTTATTTTTTTAGTTATATTATATATAAATACTAAAGTAATATTAATATAGTTTAAAATTAATTATTTAAAATTGTTTGCTAAAAACTATTTTAATATTTTTTATTTTAGCAATATTTTTTATAACAATAAATAAATTGTTTATATAAATAGCTATAAAAATTTTTGTTTTTTTGTTTATAAAAATCTTATAGTTTACTAAAAATAATTTAAATCTTTTTATTGCTAAAAATTCTAATAATATTTTAAACTAGACTTTAAATGTTTGCTTTAATCTATTTAATATTTATTTTAATTTATATATATAATTAGTTCTATTTTTAAACTTGTTAAATTGTTCGATATAAATATTTTTTTTTATTTTTTTATAAAAAAACGCTATTTTTATATTTATTCATTTAATCTCTAGGTCCTATATTACTACTATTATAAATAATACCTTATAGCTTATTAGTTTTATTATAAATATAAATATTTTAAAATAATCAATTCTTTTAATTTGTTTAAAGCTTTTAATTATTTATTTAGTTTTATACTAAGTTATTTTATTGTTTAGTTTTTATTTTAGTTTATAAATTTTTTTTTTTTATAATATATATATATTTTTAGTTTGTTTTATTATTATTTATATATTATTTTTTATAAGTAATTAATATTTTATTTTTATAGCTTTTATTTATTTTTTTTAATTATAATTTTTAAAAGTTTTGCTAACTATAAGTAGCTCTATATTTTTATGTTAAGTTTTTAATATTATAGCTAGTGCTAATATAATATAAAATATTTAAACTTTAGATTTTAAAATAGGTTAATAGTTTTTAATTAAGTATTATAGCTTTAGTTAACCAAGTATTATATTATTAATAGCTAGGTTAAATAAATCTCCGATTTAAAATAACGTTTATTATAGTACTTTAGTTAAATATAATAATATTTTAGCGTTTTTTTTTAGTTAGTAAAAATATAAGTTTTTTTATTTTTAATATTTTTTTAAAATTATTAGTTTATATACTAATAAATACTATTTCTAAAAAAGCTTTTTTAGTAATAAGTTTTTTATTAAAATATATATTTTGTTTTATTATTTTAATTATTTTGCTTTTTATAGTTTTAATTCTATAAATTAAATTGCTGCTATATCCTACTAAAATATTAAATATTACTTTTAGGTCTATTTTTTTATGCTTTATGCTTAATAATAAATATTATACTTTTATATTAAGTTATTTAATATAATTAATATATAGTTATTATTTATATACTATTTTAAACGGAGTAATATTAAATATAATATATAAGTTTTTGTTCTAAAAATAATTAATAGCTATTATAACTTTGGGCTAATATTTTAATAAAATAACGCTTTTTATTATTATTAAAAGTAGTTTATTTTATATAGTTATATTAAAGCTTTTAGTTATTTTATTGCTTTTATATTGTTTTATTAAAACAAATTAAATTTTAATACTTTTTTATAGTGCTTACTGTTCGGCTTTTTTAGTAATAAACTTTTTAGCTTTATTTTTATATATTAACTAATATTTTCTGTTTTATTGTTTTATTTTTTATAGTTTATTAATAAATTTTCTAATATATAACTAGATTTTTTTATAGTTTATTATTATTTTAAGTTTATTAAATTAGTTATATAAATTAATTATTATAAACTAGTACTTTTTTTTTTTATATCTTTTAATATAAAAAGAGCTATAAACATCTATAAAAATAACTTCTTTTATATATTTTCTTTTTAAAAGATTTCTTTTATAAAGCTTTTTTTTTATTTTTTTTATAATATAAGATTTATAAGTATAGTAGTCCTTAGTATTATTTATTTAAATAATTTATTTTTTTATACCAAAATCTTATTTTAAAGCTAATTTAATAAGCTATTAGTATTAAAAAAATTGCTTAATTAATAAAAAATATAAAAATGTTTCTAAAATATAGTATAACAATTAGTATATTTAAAAGTTCTAAAAAAACAATTATATATTGTTTTTTAATAAGTAATACTTTTGCTTTTTTATTTAGTAGCTATATTATTAAAATTACGTTAACACTTAATTTTAAGGCATAAAATATGTTATAAAAAGTAATTCCAGTAAGTCTTTTTATTATAGCAATTTGTTTAGTAAAATTTTTTTTTTTTTATAAATATTTTAATTTTTTTAACCCTTTTAATTATAATCTTTCCAAAATCAAGTTTTTTATAATTAAACAGTTTATTCTTATTTTAAATAATATATTATCTATATTCTAAGTCTAAAACTTAAACCTTTTTTAGTAAACAATTAATATTTATTATATAAAATAGTTTAAAAATTTTATTATTTTTTCTATTTCGAGTAATAGTATAAACTTATATGTTCTAGTTTATAATACCTTTAACGGGGCTATTACTTTTTATAATATTTTATTTTAAAGAACTTATTAATGTTATAATTGCTTATTTTAATAAGTTAAATCTTTAAATCTAAGGTTTAATATAAATAAAATAAAATTAGTTTTATATTAGGTATTTAGAATATTTTGTATAATCAGGCAAATATATAAATTAAATTATAAAAAATTAAATAGTTTAGTTTAAAAGTCTTATATAGTATTTGTTATATTGTTATTACTACTACTTCTATGTTTTAAATATATTATTAATATTACTTTTTTTGTTTTTTTTTGCTATCTTTTTTTGGTTTCTTTTTTTTTTTTTTTTGTGTTTTTTTTAGTTCTAAATATAAGTCCTAATAGCTTGCCTTAATATATCTTATTTTTTTGTAGTATTTATACTTTAGTTTTTTAAATACTACTTTTTTGTTTTTAAAATTAGTTATTATTACTACTTGTTTTTTTTTTTTTATAAAGTTAGATTTAGCTATTATTACTAGCACTTTTTTTAATACTAATTAGTCCGTTTGTTTTATATAGGTTTTTTTATTTTCTATAATTAGTACTATGTTAGCTAAAATTAAAATTTTAGTTTTTATTAAAATTTAAAAAACTTAGGCCTAAGCTTTAAAGTTTTTTTTAAAACTATAAACAAAATATATTATAAAATAGCTTTTAGAAAGCTTATATTTAGGTCTTATTTTGGCATATTTTTTTTGTATTGCCCTAATTTTGTTTGTTAGTTTTTAAATAATTAAAAAAAATTTAATATTTGTATTGTTTTATTAGATCACTAGCTAAAAAAGTAATATAACTTTTTTTTAGTTATATTTTTTGTTTATTTATACAAACATTTCTTTTATTGTTTTAATACTGTTTATTATTTAATTTTAAAAAACAAAAAAGCTATTTTTTATTAAAAAAATGCTTTATTTTTGGGCAGTTTTCTAAGCCGCTATTTATAGCTATAAAACTTATTTAACTTTTTTTAAAAATTGCTTTATTATAAATTTGTATGTATTGTATATATTGATTATTGTTAGTATATTAAAGTACTACTTATAGTAGTTTTTTTAGCTTTTAAGCTTTTTAAATAAATCGATTTTAATAGTATTTATGTTTAGTTTTAGTAGTTTAGTAGTAGCCCTACTAATAGCGTTAATAATATTAGCTATGCTTCTTTTTATTAATATATTTATAATATATAAACTAAAAAAATAAGTTATTGTAAGAAATTAAAATTGTAGTAAAATTAAAACTTTGTTTTAAAATTGTTTTTAGTTTAATTTTTATAATTGTTTAAATAAAAGATATAAAATAAAATCTAAATTTTATTGCTTTATTAATAAGTTTTTAGTTAATTTGTTAGAGCTAGTTTTTTTTTAGTTTTTTTATAAGTCTATATTTTTATAAGGTAGCAACCGTACTACGTATCTAAATAGTTCTTTTTTATTTAGTAATAAAAAAATATTTATATTATTTTAGTTTAATATATAGTTATTTGTTTTAATTATAAATAAATTAATATAAATGTTATTTTATTTATTATTTATTTAAAAGTTTATATAGTCCTACTATAAAGCTATATTTTGTGCTATATAAAAAAAATAGTTAATATTTAATAACTAATTTATTATAACTAGTTTAATAATTTGTTTTTTTTGTTTTTTTTAAGTATTAATTATTTTATTAGTTATAACTTAAAATAAAAAAACTAAAAACTACTATTATAAATATTTTATATTATAAAATAATAGTTTTTCAAAAATCTGAATTAAAAAGAAATTATAGCTTTTTTAGTCTTTTTAATTTATTTGAATTTTTTTTTTTAGATTAATTAGACGGGCCGTTATAAATCTAATCTAGTATTTTATTAGCTCATATTTTTTATTAGGTATAATATTATAGTAGCTAGCTGTTTATAGCTTAATAAAAAAGTCTCCAGGCTTATAACCTAGTAAAATAATTAATATATAAGTATTATATTTAGCTTAACTACATTATAATAAAAGGTAGAAAGACCTCAATATATATATAAATAGTAATAACCGTGCCTTTCATGCCCTTGATCTTATACAGTACATGAAGTGACTCCTTAACGTAGTTTACTTTCAACAACTAAAACGTAGTCTTAGAAACTCCCCGTTACAAATGTTTATAGAACTGTAAAGCCGAATCCAGTCTCTGTCATAAGTGACTAGAATACTAGTTTCGAGAATGAGACTCGGAGCCTGTTCGTAGCGATCGGAAGTACCCTAAGGAACTATGTTCTATTAATATTCCCCTTGTCTAGGATGGGGAATTATTGCGGCTGTGCGGGTAGTCCCACCGCTTCTGGTTTCCCCGACGGCCCTCTAGTCGTTACTGCCGATACCTCCGATGCTCCGTTTTGCCTTATGCTCTTGGCTCCGTCGGGGCACCGTTCGGGGAAAACGGAACCGTCAAACACGTGAAGCTTCCTACACGCTCTATTCCGGACAATGCCGTTTTTACTTCGGCTGCCCCTTTCTCCACCCCCATTCGACCTTCCTTCTGCTCTAAAGGCCTTAGATTCCTCAATCTACCTATCCTTTGTGTTGGGCTGCCGAAAGCTTGCGCTAACAACTATGTATGATTTTCTCAAGGTATGGGGCAATTACTCCTCGCCCGACGCCTACCTTATAAGTTTCGGGAAGTATCTGGTTCTAGTCTTTTTATTTCATACATTGAGCTCTACTGTGAAGTGTTTTTCAACTTCTTATTCTCAGCCCCTCCCGGCATCACAGGCTCTTTTGATGTACCCATTTCTTGTGGCTATGACATACCAAACTTCTGGGGCGGGTTGATTGTGTTTCAGTCCTAAATTATCCCGGCGGGACTTCTGTGCGTTTTCTTAGTGCAACCTTCCTGCTAGAAAACGCACAGTTCAACAAGGGAATATCTAGAAGGATAGTCTATCTCATTCCTCTATTTGCGATCCCCCGCCCTGATTGTATGATGGACCAATCTCCTGTAAGCGGAAATTAAAGTGCATACTATTCAGCTGGACCATTACTGTCGTTTATTTGTCCTATCTATGTCGATGTAAGCTAATGGTGAGTCTCTCATTTGCGCCGAGATAAAAAGAAGGATACTATGAACATCCCTGTTCCGAGTAGTACAGTCGCACCAGCCCAAACCCACGAAGCTTTGTATCCGAATACTCTCTGTAAAGCTCCGGCGATAGGAGGTCCAAATAGGAGGGCAAAAGACATTACAGAGAAAGCCATTCCGAACCTCGTCCCCATAAATCGCATATCCTTTGTCAGTCGCACAAATACCGTAGGTTGAAGCGCAAAAAAGGTCCCTACAAAGAAGCCATAGACCGCAGCAACCGCGAAGACGGCTCCGATACTCTGTGCGCCGATGAAGCCAAAGGCAGTTGCCAAGAGTGTGACGCTGGTTGCCGTGATCATGGCTAGTGGTCCCGCGAGATGCGTGAAGAAGTTTGGAATGATGCGACCAAATATGGACGAAAGATTCATCGCGGCCACAATGTAGAATGACGTGTTGGCGGATGCAAGGTTGCGCTCGATTGCATAGCTCTGAATATAGACAAAGGGGGTGTATATTCCAAGGAAGACGCAGCAACAACCGATCACGAATGTAACGTATGGCCAGTCGCTCAACGAGCTCCGATGTATTAGCTTCCGGGGTTGTTTTGAGCCTGGTGGTCCGCGAAGAATTATATTGCTGATGCCTAGTGTCACTATTATAATAAGGGTCATAACGCGGACAGTCCAACCGAAGCCGACTTTAGGAATCAGATTTCGGACTAAGATTGGGAGAATGACTCTGGTTATGAGTTAATACCAAGAATAGAGTATTTGTCTTCGGAGAGAACTCACCCCCCAACACCACTGCCGGATGCGGCAATACCATTAGCCAGCGGCAGTCTCTTGCTGAACCAAAAGGATGGAATAGCCACACTCAAGATTATAAAGCAGCCGCACCCAATGCCTATGGCTACACCTTGAGCTAGGAGTAACTGCCAATATTGGGTACAGAAACTCTGACTCAAAGTGCCAAGAATGACGAAAAAGGAGCCTGTGGTCAGGAGATATCGGAAGTAGCCTGCATCATATATTGGACCAGTGACGAATCCTAGGAAGACCATCAAGAACGTTTGGAGGGAACCAATAATCGATATCACAAAGGGTGTCTTCGTACTCAGCAAATCTACCTCGTAGAAAGCCTGGAAACTCCCATAACTAGATATGAGGCCTATCACAATCAGCTAGATTTCAGGGATTCCTGGGAAGTCTCTATTTTATATGAAAAGGCTATTTACCCCAAGTGTTGAAATAGAGGAAAAAGGCGCCCACAATCTGAAGCCACGGCTTTGAAACAGGGTCCGACTTTGCTTCGACCTCTGTTGCTGACTTCTCGGCTGGTGAAGGCGGCACCGTAGCGTCAGATTGGTCCAATAAGCCTTGAACAAGACTGCTCTTGGACGTGTTCAACCAGTCGCCATTGCCAACATACGCAATATACAAATCAGGCCGAACAATGACAACAAGACCGTCCTCCCCAGATTTTACATTTGGGGGGAATACCTGCTCATCCGATAACCATGTCTCCGTCGGGTCGTCAGTTTTCTGGTACTGTGCACCTCGAGGTAGCAGATTGAAATGAACTGCCTCTTCTTCGAAACTAGAAATGGGAGTGCGTGCTGTGCCGAGCTGCAGAATCACGAATTTCCCGTAAGGAATCGTGGAATACAGTCGTTGTTCAGCGTCATGAATTCCGGCTCTTGACACGAGAATATCTGGGCAGCGCTTCCCCGCCTTCCAGATTCCCCTGTCGGATTCAATGACTATGGATGAGCCCAGATTATCATACGAAACACCCATTCCTGTAGCGTAACGGGATAGATTAGCGCTGTGTCGTAATAATTCGAGGTCCGAACAAGGAAACCGCAACATTTCGTTCACCTACCTGTAATATACCCAGCATTCTTCTCGATCGTTCCGACATATTGCTTCGCAGTCATCTTTGTGTCCCTGACTAGCTTGGCTGCAATGTCAATGACCTCTCTTGCCACTAACCGTCGCTCGGTATCATAGCTTTGAAGTAGCTTAGACTTGCTATCGGGTGTCAATGAAGGATGATTGAGTGCCATTGCCAACCGCCAGCTAAGCGCGAATGCATCGGCAATACCCGTGTTCAGACCCTGCCCGCCATTGACAGAATGAACGTGCGCCGCATCGCCAGCTAGAAATATTCGACCTGCTTCTTTCGAGATGAAAGTGGACGCAAGTCGTTCCTTGACTAGGGCATTGTAGGCACGGTCAGCGATTATTCTTTCCAGATTCCCCTTGACAACGCAGGCCTCTTACCATCAAATGTACTAAACCATTCAGTTTTAACAAAATCAATGCGATGCGGGGCCATGTGTTGGCGGATGGAATCCTCTGCTCTCTGCTGGGTGATCTCGCCGTCTAACAAGATGTAGAACCGGGCCATTCCCCGCTCTCGGGGAATCCATGAAACGCGAGATTGTTCATTCAGCTGGAAGGTTACTATCTCAGGGCATTGGGGGAAATCAGTATCGATAAAGGTGTCTAGTACTGCCCATATCATCTCCGGCTTGGTGCCAGTGAAGTCGATGCCAAGGGCGTTCCGAATAGTTGATCGAGCACCATCGGCGGCGATTGCGAACTTGCAATGTACCTTTCGTTGGCGATCCGTCAATATCGAGACGCCGTCTTGGGTCTCAGATATCGACACGGCCCGCTCCTCGTAATGAACTGGGATATCAAGGTGGTCTAGGAGCGTTTTCTCAATTTGCGGCTGTCCAATCATCAGGAAATTGGGATGCGCGCAGTATTCAAGGCTCGTCCACCATTGATTTTGGTGGGATTTGAACCCTCCCTCTGCAAAGGTCGAGCTCGCTGAACGATATCAGCTCACATGATCTCAACGGGAGAAGTCTCATAACTCACTATTGCATTTGAGTCCTTGGGAAAGGAGCTCGTCAAGGACACCAGATACCTCAAAGTACTGCTGTGTCCTGGCATTTAAAGCATCGGCACGCCCTAGGTCCAGGGCACCGGGTTTTGCGTCTAGCCACCATCAGAAGAAATCCATAACGTTCATTTGATGGTCATTTGTGTACCAATTACGCATACTGATAGCCCTTGGCGACGGGCAAGCATCGCTGAGAGAAGCCCCGTCGGGCCACCTAGACAAATTTAGTTACTCGTGTCGAGATAGTTAGATAATATCTTGCATACGGACCTCCTATGATCCCAAGATCAACTGTTTCCTCCATTGTCCAATATGTCCCTTTTTGCCTTTGGTCGCTGGGGATTTGCGGTTTTAGCCAGCTTCTGATTAGCCTCGGGGTGGGCGATTCTGCTCTTCTCTGAGCCTTTCAAGACATGAGATTGTCACTAAACAAGTTTCAAAGCAAACAAGCCACCCTCATGTGCTCGGATTTTGTTGAATTCCTGCTTTATGGTTGGAGGCTACTACAAGGTTAAGCTCCTACCTATTTAGGGAAAAGACTCCCTTCTACACTAGGTACTTCTACACTAATCAGAACGACAGTCTGCACATCCACCCAAACCCTTACTAGATGCAGTAGCTGGGCCGTGTGACTAATACCAACCCCTGATCTTGGCGACTAGCTAAGATGACGTTTTGGCGGCTATTTGTACTACCCTTTCGAAGACACCCCGGTAGCCGAGGCTCTTTGCACAGGCACCCACGGACAGCGCTTGGCGTCAAAGAGGATCTAGACGGGTCCTCGACTAGGAAGGGGCTAGCAGTGGAGTTAGCTGCAAGGGGAAAAGGTCTAGAGACACACCATCCTTTGACTTACGAGTAGCGTATAACCGGACATTATCTGTTTGGGGGTTTTAATTATATAGTAGGTAGTGTATTGCCCTGACCAAAGCCACTTGATAGAACAATACAATGTATCTTTTGGGGTGTCATTCCATCTGAACCCTTCACGCTAGACCGGGGAAATCTCCTGCCCGCAACTACTGGTGGGATCATAACAGGGGCTTTATCG
Source organism: Ustulina deusta (assembly GCA_023159155.1). Lineage (NCBI taxonomy): Eukaryota > Fungi > Ascomycota > Sordariomycetes > Xylariales > Xylariaceae > Ustulina > Ustulina deusta. Next base: position 317,194 of record JAJNNX010000017.1, on the reverse strand, counting down.
GAAAATAGGACTCCGTTTACGAAAATTCCATTTAATGACTGCTTGTCCGAGTTGCTGTCGCAATTGCAAGCTACACTGTCCCAAAGCACGCTATGATATTCCCTTAAGTCCATGCAATTTATATCCTTTAGTAATAAGACCGAAAGTAGTAACGAAGTGTAGAAATCTCTGATATATGCCTAGCTTCTGTTCGGGCTAGATTACTACATAGGAACGTAGTGTTGTTGAGTGATAATATAGCACATTGCATTCGCGCCCTACCTCGGCACCAAGAGAGGTAATTAATTTGGCTAATAGTTCCGCTTGTTCGCGGCTCTAAGAGACAGATCTGGGTATCGTAGTAAAAGTATGCCGGGTATTGGCCTGATGACCAATCTTTTGTTGTTGACGGCTGTCAAATTTGAAATCAAGTCGGTGCTCCTAACCCATGGTTCCTTGTTGATATTCGAAACGGTCAGGGGACCCAGGCAACATTGAATGTGACCTACCTCACACACGAGGTCTCATGTCTCTCAATGCTCGTGATGGAGCACAGTCAGCACAAGAATAGCGTTCTCCTTGCCTGCCATGCAGATCGCCCGCTAAACTCGAAAAGAGTTGAGCTTTTTTTTTAACGATCTGCTTTTCCCAGATCCGAGGTTCAAAATGGTTGCCCAGCGATGAGACCTTCAGGTTCTTTATCACGTCGTATGTAGGACTTCCTCCCAGCTGAACCTCCACGGGAGTATTGGTTGTCATATTCGAGAACAACTCAGCAAGTCCAGATGCAGCCCATGATGACTAGTAGTAACGGCATGAAGGTATCCCAGGCGCCCTCTGCGGCAGACCTGGGAAGCTTGGAAGTGTCACATCTTGAGATTTCGTCACGCATACTTGCCATTCTCTCGCGATATCGACTTCCGGGGTGCACGTCGTCTAAAAAGTCCCTGGAAGGAGTGTTCAGGGTTCTCTCTCAGATATACTCCCAAATCTTGACCAACGCTCCTATACGCTTATGCCTGCCTGCATTCCCGTTCAAGTCGCCGAATTCCACTGAGAAGGTCCTGGGATGCCTCCCTGACAAAGCAGAGGAGTTTGCACTAGCCCACCTCAACGGCATGTGCGCAGCTATCGCTGATATATACCCTCCTGGTGCAAAACTCACTATCATATCCGATGGGCTTGTCTATAACGGTATTCTCTCTATTATTTCTCCTTCGAAGTTCTCTTTCTGACCATGCTCAAACCTCCTAGATCTTCTTGGCGTTCCGGACAAGCAAGTTTGGGCATATGGGGAAGCGCTCCGTCAGCTGGCACATGATAGGAGCTTCGACCATATCGAGTTTTGTCGGCTCAGCCATCTCGTGGACATCCACCTTCCAAAGGACTTGGATGAGATGAGTTATGTGGCTAACGCCACTAACTTTCGCTTCGCTCTCCTCACACAGCACGGTAACCCAAATTTTGATGCTTCCGCAAAAATCCGTGAGAATGAGGATGTTTGCCAGACCTACAAGGGCTATATCAGATTTTTAGCAACAGATTTACGTACCGTCTACCCACTATCGGAGAGACGGACCAAGTCAAAATACAAGCAAGGCATCGAGTATATAGCCAAGCAGATGCTTGCACGAGGTGATGTACGTAAAGATTGCTCTTAAATATGTCCCACAGCTACTGCCAAGACCATACTGACTGCGATGTTTAAGGCTTTTGCCAGTGCTGTGAGGCACAAGTTTCACGACCACATCAGACTGTCTATACATGCATCTACCGGAGAAACGAAATTCCCTATCAGCCTCCTACCCACAAACACCACTTTCACTACCCCATGGCACTGTTGTCTAGCAGTCCGGTTGGATGGCGAGACTACTACAGGGCAGAGGGCAGACTTCGAAGCTGATCAGAACTATGACCTAGTGTACGAAAACGGCAGGCCTAGCTACTTCCGAGAAAAATCGGATCTTTTTTCATGGACCGGTGAAGTATCTTGTGCCCCACTATACCCTGCGGGTTGGTTAATTGAGCCAGAAACGGGCGCTGGTACATTGTCGATGGGCGACGTGGACTCAAAGAAAGTCCGGCAACTTGCAGAGAAAGCCTCGCCGGTTGTCCTCAGAAATTTCTCTGGGACCACGGATCGAGAGACCTTCATTAAGAAGGCTGATGACTTTGGCACGCCGGTAGGGTGGAAATTCGGTCTTTTGCTGGAGGTCAAGGACCGTGGTGTCGACACGCGTGGATTGAACAACGTCCTTTCGGGAGAGTGGATGCCTTTCCACTACGACGGATTATTCAAGACCAAGAAACATATAATGGAGGATGGCACAGAAGAGAATGAATCACTTCCGCCAAGGTATGCATACCCCTCTTTTCGCCCAAGTGCCTGCGTTATGGTTAATCAAGGCGTAGGTTTCAATTTTTCACAGCGGTAACTCCTTCGCCTAAAAACACGGGCTTCACTCTTTTCACGAGCTCCACCCTCCTCTTCAGGCACTTGCCCAGGCATTTGCCGCTAGACTACCTCCGCAAGCTCAGGTGGTCGGTCTCAACGCCATCTTTTGACCAGACTACTATCCGGGGGTTGCCGTTGGTTGTGAACCACCCTCAGACTGAAGTGCCTTGTTTACGGTATCACGAGCCATGGCCACAATCCAAGACTCAGTTCGAGCCAACTACGGTGACGATCGAGAATGCGAACGACGGCTGGAGCAGTGACTCGATCTGTGAGGCATTGGACAGCCTCCTCCACGACCGCCGGATTACGTATTATCATACCTGGGAGAAAGGGGACTTGCTAGTGAGCGATAACGTTCTAGCCATGCATACAAGGAGCGATTTCACAGGGGGGAGTGATCGCGAGTTGTGGAGGATACACTTCGACTAGAATACCAGAGTTGCGCCAATGAAGCCGAAGTTGTCAAATCATAGATTCTACTACACTGAATTTACGAGGTGATATTAAAAAAGATTTTCATAGGATCATCTCCAGTCTTCCCTCAATGACCCCCGATCACGAGTATATTTAACATAAGTAGTGGGAGATTAAAATAGACGAGTTTACACCATGAACTGTTCTGTTTTTTACTAATATCAATCTTGCGCTCGCGGATCGGTTGTGGTGCAGTCTCCTTTTTTTCGCTTTGGGTTCATGATAGTGCTCCCATGCTGCCCCTAAAGCGTATCGAGGGCGCATCCTATTGCATCAGTGTTTAATAGACAGAGTTGCGGTCTATGGCCTGTGACTCTGGCTGATCTCAATAAGCCGCTGCCCCGGCGATAATTGTCGATATGAGTTGACCTGAGATGCTATTATTACTCGAGATTTAACTACAATCATTCTCGTTCCTCTACGAGGCGGCACGCGCCTCCGGAAATTTTCTATGTATCTCGACTGGCCACCGGCGTAGTAATTAGCGCAAAGGTTCAACAGTATACAGTTACGTGATATATGTTATATGGCCGTTTTCTCATTATAATGCATTAGTATCAATTGAAAATGCAAGGCATATTCTATCATAGTAATGGAATCGCCCAAAAAAATCATGAGATATTAAACACCATGTTGCAGCCATGGTAAAATCTCTCATCTATCAGGTAGCGACCCGCGATCCTCGGACTCCGCGCGCCCTTTCCCGTCCACTATGCACATCTCAAGAGGGGTCAAGTTGTACTCTATCGGAATTCCAACATCTCTTAGAATTGTGTAATTTCGGCAGATGTCTCATCCTTGTTGAGACGCGATGCTCCCAAGATACTGAATTCGAACCCTAAATTCTTAGCGTTTAAAGCTGCTCATCCGAATTGTTGACCATAGCGTTGGCCTCACTATAAAGGTGATCCTCCTTGGAAGCAACAATCATAGCCAACGCAATGCACCTGATACTCGCTCAGATAGAGGTGCTGTAGTGGCAAGAGTTCAGCTGCTTCGGTCCCGCCCCAGTCGTCTAAGAAATGTACGGCAAGGCTCCCTATGCCACAGATCGTAAGGAGGATGGGATAAAATTAACTCCAAGAAATGAATTTAGTTGCGGAATTTTCTCGTTCTTCCGCCTCATATTGGCATGCCGTCAGTTGGGGAAAAACGTCTATTCTCGACTCTCTCCCAGCATCCTGTTTGCATACATATGCAAAACTTCCGAAGCATAACAATTAATCTGATAACAGAAAGTAAAAGAAAACAACTTGGAGGCCGGCAAAAGGGAGTTCATTGGGTGTGGATATGTTACGTGAAGGAGCTCCTTGCACGTAGGGAGTGGTAAAATGATTGGTATACAAGTGTTGCATTCAGCTTGACTATATTGTGACAAAAGATAAAAAGACCTCAATATATATACAAACAGTAATAACCGTGCCTTTTATACCTTTGATTTTATATAGTATATAAAATAACTCTTTAATATAGTTCACTTTTAATACTTCTGCTTAAAAAAATATTTTATATTTTTTAGTTAATTATAATAGTTTTAGTTAGTAAAAGAGTTTTTAAACTTCTATAGAATGCTTACTTTTATTATTTTAATATTTTTGTTCGCTATATTTATTATTATTAATATAAAATAGCTATAGTTTTTATAAATTTTTTAATAATATTTAGTTATTTTTGTGATCTTATTATATTTAATTAAATATTATATATATATCTGTTTAATATAAAATATATATTTTTTTTTATTAAAATAAATTAAAATAATTTTATTAATACTTTATTATAAGCTTTTTAAACATTTATTTTTTATTTTTAAGTTTATTTTTATATATTTTATACTATTTTTTATTTTAAGCATAATTTCTAAGTATTTTTTATAAGCCTAGCATTTTTTTAAAAATTTTAAATATATTTTTAAAAAATAGTTTAATTAGTCCGTTTATTATTATATCTTTTATATAAACTTATTTTAGCTATATTATTTTTTGTTTAATTTGTTTATAAATAAAATATGTTTAGATATTAATATATTAATTTTTATTATATTATATTAAGTTTTTTATAAATATAATTAATTTTTAATTATTACTATAGATTATTACTATATTTAATTTTTTAGTTACTATTGCTTTTTTATTATTATTTTTTAGATTTATATTTAGTTTGCTATATAAACAAATTAGCTATATAGCTTTTTTAACTATATTAGTAGTTTTTTTATATTTTATTTTATATATAAATAAAGCTATAGTTTATTATAGTTTAAATAATTAATTAATTATACTACTACTTAAATTAAAAATATTTTTTAAAATTAACTTTTATATATTTAAATTTTTTTTTAGTTTATATTAGTCCAACTTATTAATAGCTTTAATAGTTCTTTAAGTATTAAGTAATATGTTTTAGTTTTTAAAAAATACTATAATATTTGTTTAATTACTGCTTTATATATTAAAATTAGATTTAATATATATTTATTAATATATAAAATAATAAATATAATATTTAATTATATATTTATTATTAAATATATTAAAAATTTAACTATAAATTAATATTTATTTTTATTTTTTATAAAATATATAAATTTATTTTTAGCTTTTTATAGTTTTATTATAATTATAATAATATTAGTTAGTTTATATTTTTCTAGTCCAAATTAAGCAAATATTTTATTAATATATTTTTATTAATTAAAATAAATAGTTTTGTTTTTTTAGTTATATTATATATAAATATTAAAATAGTATTAATATAATTTAAAGTTAGTTATTTAGAATTATTTATTAAAAACTGTTTTAATATTTTTTATTTTAATAATATTTTTTTATAATAATAAATAAATTATTTATATAAATAATTATAAAAATTTTTATTTTTTTATTTATAAAAATCTTATAGTTTACTAGAAATAGTTTAAATTTTTTTATTACTAGAAATTCTAATAATATTTTAAACTAAACTTTAAATATTTACTTTAGCCCATATAATATTTATTTTAGTTTATATATATAATTAGTTTTATTTTTAAACTTGTTAAGTTATTTAATATAAATGTTTTTTTTTATTTTTTTATAAAAAAACGCTATTTTTATATTTATTTATTTAATTTTTAAGTTTTATATTACTATTATTACAAATAATACTTTATAGTTTATTAGTTTTATTATAAATATAAATATTTTAAAATAGTTAATTTTTTTAATTTATTTAAAACTTTTAACTATTTTTTTTGCAATATATATATATTTTTAGTTTGTTTTACTATTATTTATATATTGTTTTTTATAAGTAACTAATATTTTTTTTTATAATTTTTTTTTTTTTTTTTAATTATAAGTAGCTTTATATTTTTATATTAAGTTTTTAGTATTATAACTAGTATTAATATAACATAAAATACTTAAACTTTAGATTTTAAAATAAATTAATAGTTTTTAATTAGATATTATAATTTTAGTTAACTAGGTATTATATTATTAATAGCTAAATTAAATAAGTTTTTAATTTAAAATAAGTTTCAAAGAAATAGATTTAAAGCAATATTTATTATAGTGCTTTAGCTAAATATAATAGTATTTTAGCGTTTTTTTTTAGTTAGTAAAAATATAAGTTTTTTTATCTCTAATATTTTTCTAAAATTATTAATCTATATATTAATAAATATTATTTTTAAAACGGCTTTTTTAATAATAAGTTTTTTATTAAAATATATATTTTATTTTATTATTTTAATTATTTTATTTTTTATAATTTTAATTTTATAAATTAAATTATTACTATATTTTATTAAAATATTAAGTATTACTTTTAGATCTATTTTTTTATATTAAATTATTTTATATAATTAATATATAATTATTATTTATATATTATTTTAAACAAAATAATATTAAATATAATATATAAGCTTTTATTTTAAAAATAATTAATAATTATTATAACTTTAAGCTAATATTTTAATAAAATAGCACTTTTTATTATTATTAAAAATAGTTTGTTTTATATAGTTATATTAAAATTTTTAGCTATTTTATTGCTTTTATATTGTTTTATTATTTTATTTTTTATAACTTATTAATAAATTTTTTAATATATAACTAGACTTTTTTATAATTTATTATTATTTTAAGTTTATTAAATTAGTTATATAAATTAATTATTATAAATTAATACTTTTTTTTTTATATTTTTTAATATAAAAAAAGCTATAAATATTTATAAAAATAACTTTTTTTATATATTTTCTTTTTAAATGATTTTTTTATAAAGCTTTTTTTTAATTTTCTTTATAATATAGGATTTATAAATATAATAATCCTTAGTATTATTTATCTTTTTAATAATTTTATCTAGTTTTAATAAAAATTATTTGCTTAAATAACTTATTTTTTTATACTAAAGTTTTATTTTAGGGCTAATTTAGTAAGCTATTAGTACTAAAAAAATTGTTTAATTAATAAAAAATATAAAAAGGTTTCTAAAATATAGTATAATAATTAATATATTTAAAAGTTTTAAAAAAATAATTATATATTATTTTTTAATAAGTAATATTTTTGCTTTTTTATTTAATAGCTATATTACTAAAATTAAGTTAACGCTTAATTTTAAAATATAAAATATATTATAAAAAATAATTCTAATAAATCTTTTTATTATAATAATTTATTTAATAAGATTTTTTTTTTTTTTTATAAATATTTTAATTTTTTTGATTTTTTTAATTATAATTTTCTTAAGATTAAATTTTTTATAGTTAAATAGTTCGTTTTTATTTTAAGTAATATATTATCTATATTTTAAGTTTAAAACTTAGACCTTTTTTAATAAGTAGTTAATATTTATTATATAAAATAGTTTAAAAATTTTATTATTTTTTTTATTTTAAATAATAATATAAGCTTATATATTTTAGTTTATAATATTTTTAATAAAGCTATTACTTTTTATAGCGTTCTATTTTAAAAAACTTATTAATATTATAATTATTTATTTTAATAAATTAAATCTTTAAATTTAAGGTCTAATATAAATAAAATAAAATTAGTTTTATATTAGATATTTAGAATATTTTTGATAGAAAGACTGATGGGTATGTAAAATGAAGATGATGAATTAAGAAAGAGTGGGTGCGTAGCAGAATATTGGAAGGTCCAATATATCTGTGTGCGAGGTCCCACTCACAGGAGCACAGGCCACCTAGTGTGGACCTGTCCTGACCTGGGGCATAGGCCACCATTCAAGGTTGCCAGTTCGAGCCCCCTATAGGTCTCTATCAATTTTATATAATAAAGCAAATATATAAATTAAATTATAAAAAATTAAATAGTTTAGCTTAAGAGTTTTATATAATATTTATTATATTGTTATTATTACTATTTCTATATTTTAGATATATTGCTAATATTGCTTTTTTTATTTTTTTTTTACTATTTTATTTTTATTTTTTTTTATTTTTTTTAGTTCTAAGTATAAGTTCTAATAGCTTGCTTTAATATATTCTATTTTTTTGTAATATTTGTACTTTGATTTTTTAAATACTACTTTTTTATTTTTAAGATTAGTTATTATTACTGCTTATTTTTTTTTTTTTTATAAAGTTAAATTTAGCTATTATTGCTAGCACTTTTTTTTAGTACCGATTGGTCTATTTAACTTATGTAAATTTCTTTACCTTTTATAATTAATACTATATTAGCTAAAATTAAGATTTTAATCCCTACTAAAGTTTAAAAAATTTAGGCCTAAGCTTTAAAATCTTTTTTAAAACTATAAACAAAATATATTATAAGGTAACTTTTAGAAAGCTTATATTTAGGTTTTATTTTAATATATCTTTTTTATATTGCTTTAATTTTATTTATTAGTTTTTAAATAATTAAAAAGATTTTAATATTTATATTATTTTTTTAGATCGCTAGCTAAAAAAATAATATAACCTTTTTTTAGTTATATTTTTTATTTGTTTATGCAAATATTTCTTTTATTATTTTAATACTATTTATTATTTAATTTTAAAAAACAAAAAAACTATTTTTTATTAAAAAAATGCTCTATTTTTAGGTAGTTTTCTAAGCTACTATTTATAGCTATAAAACTTGTTTAGTTTTTTTTAAAAATTGCCTTATTATAAATTTATATATATTTTATATATTAATTATTATTAGTATATTAAAGTATTACTTATAGTAGTTTTTTTAGTTTTTAAACTTTTTAAATAAGTTAATTTTAATAGTATTTATGTTTAGTTCTAGTAGTTTAGTAGTAGCTCTATTAGTAGTATTAATAATATTAGCTATATTTTTTTTATTAATATATTTGTAATATATAAACTAAAAAAATAAATTATTATAAAAAGTTAAAATTATTTAAATAAAAAATAAAAAATAAAGTCTAAATTTTGTTGCTTTATTAATAAGTTTTTAATTAATCTATTAGAGCTAATCTCTTTTTAGCTTTTTTATAGGTCTATATTTTTATAAAGTAATAATTATACTACATATTTAAATAGTTCTTTTTTATTTAATAATAAAAAAATATTTATGTTATTTTAGTTTAGTATATAATTGTTTATTTTATTTATTATTTATTTAAAAATTTATATAGTTTTACTATAAAGCTATATTTTATATTATATAAAAAAAATAGTTAGTATTTAGTATCCGATTTATTATAACTAATCTAATAATTTGTTTTTTTTATTTTTTTTAAATATTAATTATTTTATTAGTTATAATTTAAAATAAAAAAACTAAAAACTATTATTATAAATGTTTTATATTATAAAATAATAATTTTTAGAAGATCTAAATTAAAAAGAAATTATAGCTTTTTTAGTTCTTTTGATTTATTTGATTTTTTTTTTAAATTAATTAGATAAGCTATTATAAATCTGATTTAGTATCTTATTAGCTTATATTTTTTTATTAAATATAATATTATAATAGCTAGCTGTTTATAGCTTAGTAAAAAAATCTCCGGGCTTATAACCTAGTAAAATGATTAGTATACAAGTGTTATATTTAGCTTGACTACATTGTGACAAAAGGTGGGAAGACCTTAATATATACACAAACAGTAATGACCGTGCCCTTTATGCCCTTGATCTTGTACAGTACATGAAGTGACTCCTTGACGTAGTTCACTTTCAACAGGGAGGGCCCTGAGTGATACAGTATAAATGGTATCAGCAATAAGACTAGTCCGATAAATGCGAAAAGACTTGAAGCCCATGCTATGCCAAGTCTTTCATGGATATAAAATGTGAATAAGGGAAAAGCGGCCCCAGATAGGAATCGTAGGATGCCGTTGGCTGCTATTGCAGAAGCGCCATAGTTTGCTCCGTACGTATCGAGTAAGAATGTGATGCCACCAAGCTAGAGAAGCATCAGTACAAGGGCTCCAGCGATTGAAATGGCCAAATTGTACTCACAAAAAGCGTTACCACACCCCACCCGAAAGGAATTCCGGCTGCAATTGGAATTAGGGGGTGCACCTCCTGCCGCGCTGTCCATCCGAACCAAAACAAGGCAATGGGAATACCAGGTGCCCCGAGCATACTCGTGTATAGCCTTTCCTCGGGCGGCGGCTTCTCCGGGGCACAGGCTGCCTTTTTTTTCTGATATACCGTTTTATCGACGACGGCAAATGTGAGGATGGCAAGACACGTATCGATGGAGATGCCCAAGAATGCGAGCCCGATCTGAGAGGAAGAGAAGCCATAAACATGGCTGAAGACATATGGGTAGCTTTCGAAAAATGCATACAGAACGCCCAACACAAAGCCATGGTACACGGATATACCTGTGACAATCGGCTCCGTAGCTAGCATTTTTAACGGACGACCTAATGTGACCACCAGCAGCGTTTTGAGCGCTGTAGGAATCGGCGGCCTAGGCGGCCCGGGAACACCCAGATACTTCGCTCGGCGAGCGAGGATTATCTTTTTGCTTGTTTCCTTGCTAGGAAGCACCGCAATCATGACAGGCCCGGTGATGAGAAGTAACACCCACATAAGCCATCGCCAGTCGCCGCTGGTCTCGATCGCGTAGCCGCCAATTAGCGGGCCCAGGCTAGGGCCGAGGAAGAAGGTGCTCACGATGAGCACGGACGCAAGACCACCCCCGTGCTCCATGTCCCAGATGTCTGCAGCTGTGCCCGCGCCGACGGCGAGCGATGGCGAACCAAATATCCCAGACAGGAAACGCAACACGATCAAAGTCTGTATGTTCCTGGCGAGGCCGGCACCTGCGGTGAAGAGCAGGAAGATGGGCAGCGTGATGAGGTACACGGCTTTGCGACCATGAATCTCGGAGATGGGTGCGCCGATGACGGGGCCGAGAGCTAAACCAAGAGAATAGAGGGATAGCCCGAGGAGAGCGACAGAGAGACTCACGCCGAATTCATCCATGATGGCGGGAACACCTGGGCTATAGATGGAAGTACCGAGACATCTGGGCCATCGTCAGTAACGCCAGTGGCCTTCCAAGCAGTAGAACTTACATGGAGAAGCCGTACAACGCCGGCAGCGTCGTGTGGTATATCCTCGACTTGAGGCTCCAATTCTTGGGGTTGGCTGCGTCAGCAGGGCCATCCCAGTCGGTGACGGCATCGAGATGGTATTGAGGAGATACTGGTGGCAATATTGCCGACAATTTGACTGGTTTCCCGTATCCATTGGTAACTATGCTGGGTCTCAACCAGTCGGGGTCTCTTTCCTCAAGCATAGTAGAGCTCAGGAAGCCCTGAGATGGAGGACTTTAGTTGGTTAAGGCTCGGGGTCGGTCCCGGCGGGTTTTGTGGTGTGGCCGTGAGGAGACGGCTGTGGTGGTATCACAATTAGGAAGTTCTCAAGGTCAGGGACAATAGGTATAGTCTTGACAGCAGGATTCATACAAGACTAAAGCCTGTAGAAAGGAAGAAACAAGCGCGTGCCGCAGGCCCAAGCAGTAGACTATGGTAATATGGAGGTTGTGTTGCACTAACTCCTAAATCCTGCAGATGGGGGTTTGCCATAGATGAGACAACGAGTGCTTCTCCCCTCTCAAATACTGGCTAGCGCCCCAGTTTGGCCGGTAGAAGAAACCCGAAGATTGGTTACAGCGCATATCTTGAAAGGAATGCACTGCCTGGCAGACAAGTGTGGCACCGTGTCAGATAGATGGTGTGTACTTCACCATTGTGCACTTTTCTTCGGCAACAGTGCAGCCACACAGAGCTTGTGATTGGTGTCACGGAAAAACAACGCTGTTAACCCCGTGAGGGTATTAACGGTATATAGGACTCATATCCACTCCTACGCGGCAATTGGATTATACAGGATATACTACAATGTGCTAAGTCACCCGCGTAGAGCAAGACTATCTCACAACATACCTAGGTGTGCCACATGACCTTCGAGAGTGAGTAGGTAGTAAGTGCGTATTTTGTGTTCAGAAAACATGCGACTTTAGGCGCCTTGCAAAGACTACCGACACGATATTGAATGATCCCTTAGACTCTCGGACTCCATCATTACCACTGTCGGCTGTCATGCGATTAGCACCAAGACACAGAGGGTTGTACCTGCTAACTCCATATAATAGGCATTGGGAACACCATAGGATTCCCACTCAGTGAGAGATTGCCTTGTACCGACGGCCTATGCAGCCTTCACACATTCGCAGCATAGCGATAGGTTTCGCTTCGCTACCTACCTCTATAGCGTATTTGGTTCATTTGTTCCGAGGCACTGTCATTCGCACGATATTATACGCTATGACACCAGAAAGGTGTGTTACCACCTACTCTCCATTCTCCTGGATTCCAAGAATCACGATACCACCACCACTTACGACCCTCTCGACCACTCTGTGCAGTCTGAACATGACGAGGAGCCTAGAGGAGCCTATATTCATCTCTGACAACCCCAACAGCGAATATGGCTTTCTAGGCCCCTTTCATAGCAACCTGACTTTCAACGACGAGCATCGACACGAGTTTCACACCTTCCTCGAAGAGTGTTTCGAGCAATACCGTCGAGCGGGCAGCTAGGTTAGGCTTGAAGCGATCACTTATCATACCGAGAGATAATTGGGCTAGCTTAGTAGCTATTGCTTGTTGCGGTAGCAGACACGATCCCAGCAGCCAACATGGATAAGTCGTTATTATCACTACTAAGGCTGATAACAAGCCAACATAGGTCTCAAACTAAGATGGTGTTCACTGCCAACAGAAATTATGACTTTCCATTTAACTGTGACTAAGTGTAGCCAGCAAGGCTCTATTTTTTATTAGCTCTAACAAGTTGTCAGGGCCCTAACACGGCCACCACAGTAGTCACAGAAGATACAATGATGCGCGATGATATGCAAGGACATAGCAACTGTTCCTGCACCCTTCGCAAATTTTCATGTATTTCCCTTCATTCATCTAGGTGGTCGGGGTCCTCCACTAATCGCGAGCCAGAGGTTCACCACGCTGGATCTTTGCCGCACCATATTTCTTAAGTCGTATTCCCTGGATGGCAATGAAGCCCGTGGTATCGCTCACATCGAAGCCGTCTAGACTGTCCATGCTAGCCTCTTCCTCACTGTAGAGGTTGCTCTCAGGAGCAGACCGGGCAAGGACGTGAGCTGTGCCCTTGTAGACCATCATGTCGACCCTGCCATGAACATGCTTTTGGCCGAATTTGATGGAATTTTCTGATCGTTGTAGTCAGCTAGAGTTAAAATCGCCTATAGGAAATACAGAAAGAGTTTCAAGACGTACCAAGCAGTTCACGCTCAGGCGAGAAATACATGCCATTATATAAGCACTGCGACCATTCATTTCCAACCCATGCCAGAATTGACTTGACCTTGGAGTCAAGAGTGATGCCCTCGATATCGAGATGAGCTTCTCTTAGAACTGTTAAAGCAGGACTGTCATAGCAGCCTCGACTCTTGAGGCCAATGAATCCATAGGGATATCAGTATAAGAGTGGAAAACCTAGGAGGGCAGAGGAGGGTATACTCACCGAGATTCAACCAGGTCCACGCGGCCTACGCCGTTGTCTCCAGCAATCTTGTTCAGAGCTTTGAAGAGCTCAAGCGAGCCAGTCACAGTCTCGCCACCCTCCACCTCAAGCTTCACAGGGATACCTTCCCTGAAAGTGATAGAGAACTTAGTTGGGACATCAGGGGCGTCGAGTGGGTCTAAAGATCACAGTGATTAATCAGTCAGATTCCCACATCACACTACACTAGGGTCAAAGAAAATGGAAGTATACGCACCAACGGTTCGGGTCCAAAGATCCTTGGGGGCAGGCATATCTGGCTTCTCAAGAATGCCGCCTATCAATTCATTAGTCCTCTGGAAATGTGAGATTTGGGGTGCCAGAAAAGCGGGGAACGAACTTTCATAGCTGCAGTGTGCCAGGTTATCTATTAGAAGGTCAGAAAGATGCAGGGTGTTGGATTTCTTTGGCTTGAGATCGTACCATCTTGAGACCAAGGAGCCTTGGGGGTGGATGAGACGGGGATATTGTTCTCTGCGGCGAACTTAAGAAGATCCTGTCGGCCCCTTTTATCATGTTAGGATATATGAAAGAGGTACGAGCTACCAGATCTTACCGGAACTTCTTCACGAAGCGCTCTAGGCGCCAGGGAGCGATGACAGAGAGGCTCTAGTAAAAATGGTCAGCTTCCCTATTTCAGACTGCGTAGAAGGTAAGTTACTAACAGGATCACACGCCTGCCATGCTAATTCGAAGCGCACTTGATCATTCTACACAGCGTTAGTAAGGCCCTTACGAAGCTTTAAGGAAGAGACAAACGCCTTTGGCCGTGCTGTCGAAGCCAGAGTTAGCACGTCTTCTTGGACTGTTTTCAATACAGTGATGGGTATATATACCATCCGTGGCTGAGAATCCCACAGTTGAATTGTTTCGCAGCTTTCACTTGTGCTCGCGCAATCAGAGGGCGAGCGAGACTCGTACCGAGCAGGTATCTAACAGCATTGAAAGTTATAGGCGGCCGAGGCAAGCTTAAATGAGGAGCTCATGACATAGGACCCACCGGGATTCGTAAATAGCATTGCCTCCATGTTGTTAGTCACCATATAGCTGGATGGTCAAGAAGGAAGACTTACATTGGATAGCAGGGAAGATGAACTCATCGACAAATTCCTGCTGCAGGTTCGCGATAACAATACGCTCTGCACCAAGAGCCAGGGCCTTCTTCT
The DNA here is from genome assembly GCA_023159155.1 of Ustulina deusta. NCBI lineage: Eukaryota > Fungi > Ascomycota > Sordariomycetes > Xylariales > Xylariaceae > Ustulina > Ustulina deusta. The sequence goes on along the minus strand of JAJNNX010000017.1, from coordinate 302,079 downwards.
CAACTTGGGCGAAATCTTCATTTTGTCCACAATCGGCCGTGAACGCTACAACGGTGTAGCCCTATAATCAAGATCAGTAAAGCATTCCACGCTCCGTGAGATGGTATAAAAAAAAATAAAAAAAAAAATAAAAAAACAAGAGTAATCCACAATAAGAGATTTCTTTCTTACCTCAAGGATTAACCAGCGGAGGATCACGCTCGTGTCCAATCCTGCGCGACATTATTTAGCATTACATTCCAATCGCGAGGTTGTCGTGATGGTGTGGTGTTGGTTCAGCAGGGTGCAATGTGACGGGTTCCAGCGCGGGGTCATGACGACATGGACCAATCGGCCCTGGGTTCGATGCCGTACCTCCAGAGTAGGCGCTATTAATCAATTAGTCCAGGTTCTTGTATGCTTGGATGTGAAATGCTTCTTACAGGCAGACTCGTTTGTCGGAAGACATGATGGCGATTGGTGTTACGACGTGTCAAGCTGGAAGCGTGAAGTTGCAAGTCGAATGTGGATGTCCGGTGTAGGGAATTGTGCTAAATTTATTTTGGGGTTGGGGTTGTTCGACGAAAAGAACAATCGAAGGTAGCAGTACGATGGCTGCACGTGACCTATGTATACAGTATATAGGGCACTTGCAGAGTGCTTCTTCCACTATAAAAGGAAGTAATAATACAAGCAACAAGCTTCACACACAACAGGGGTGATACACCAAAAGTTTTTCTCGTCTACGAAAACAAACTTCAAAGCATCCTCACCGATACCGGGACCTGCCTCAGGAGTCATTTTAGCTTTATCGCTGCTCACCACCCAAGGCTTAAAAGGCATAGCTACCTTAGATAGCAGCCACACTAACCGCCACATGTGGCTGCGACAGCCGACAGCGGAGACTCACTTTCCAAACGGAGATTCGAATCGAGTCAAATCGAACAACCAAGACGAATTCCAATTCACACAATTTCTCACCAGCAGATAATCACTTTAAGCTATCAAGTTCTTAAGAAGCTTAAAAATACAGTCCTATTATGCCTGCCCTAGCTTCTGCTGGCTTGTATCTTGCACGTGGCGCATCCCTTGGTCTAGTCCTGGGCGCCATTCGCCGTCGACGTTGGAAGACTTCCGGGTTGGAGGATCTGAAGACCACCCACGACATTTGCAAGCAGCGTAATGGTCCCAAAGCCGGCGTGGCGAATTAAGGCGGTCCTAAGATCAGTTGATTCTGGACTCGCAAGTGCTTTTAAGAATCGAATGACGGTGCCAGACAGCTTTGTAGGTGATTGCAAAGACGTGAAAGTATCTCGAGGTAGGTTCAGCTGCATAGCAAGGGACGAATTCAGGATGGCGATGATATATTAGCAATGCTTCAGGCAAGAGGTAATCAATAGAAGGTGAGAGTAGACTGTAGGCGGTAGGCGGTAGCTTTTGCAAGGTCGCGTTTCCCATGAGGCCGTCTTGCCCCAAATTGAAGGACTCATAGCGGTCTGGTTCATCCTTTTTCGTTTTGGCTTGACCAAGTGGCTTAAACCTTGAGAGCATAAGGAAGGAAGCATGGAAGAGGTAGAGCACGATGAGTATGGCCCGACGTACCCTAGAAAGCTCCTAGGAATATCACGTTGATACTCCTCCTTTATCCCTTCTGGAAGGTTCAAGGTCTCCTGACATACACCAAAGAGTTCCTCGATTTCTTGAATCAACACCTTACCTATTTCACATCCATGCAAATCAAGCAGGAAGAAGCCGAACTCCTGGCACGCTTCCAGCAAATCCTTTTCTGCCTGGTCTTGTCTTAAACGCAGGGATTCAAGAAGGATGGATAGTTGTCATTGCCGCGGTGGGGACATCTTGGGGAAAGGGGGGAATGTCCCTGAAAAGTGCCTTTGAAGCCATAGCTTTTGGATAAACCGCAGGTGGATTTAAAAGGAGGATGATTTCTAGCGTGAGCTCATCTGTTGGCCGAGATGAAAATAGATCGTTATAGCAATCAAGCTGGGCCTGGCGTTGCTGTCCGTCGAATTAGTACAGCTCGCGGGAAGAGGCGTTGTTTTCAGCATATAGATGAACTGCTCGGTCGCGGGGCCTGAATATGACCGAGACCCCACCGCCTCTTTGCTACAACTGATGGCGGCTTGGGGGCTAATCACAACTCACAGCTACACATGTGGCACGGCATCTGTCATAGCCACATCCGCGGTGTTAGGTCCAAGGTACATTGTCGCTCAAGCCGTTTGCTGTCAGCAGCGTACTCCTATACACTACTTAATGTAACTCCAAGGAATCGCTGTCACGGAACAGAACTGCAGCACCATGCCGTAACACTACAGAAAGATAGAACGTAGTCAAGTCGGGAGCTTGACCTCGTCTGCAGTCTATATATAGGAACTGTGACAATCGCCGAAACAACGCATGCCCCCTTTTCCCCTCCTTGGCCCATGACTGGTAAAAGTACAGGTCTATTGCCCAAGTCTAGGCTGCAGTGCATTGGTGTACCAACCAGTTGACTGTGATCAAGCAGTCAAGCAATTTATGTAATTACGGTGAGTAAAGGCACATTTTGGCCACTGCGGTCATCATAACACAATAACGTCACACGCTTGTCCCTTGGTTTCGGGATGTTCCGGCTTTTGAGAAAAGCCATTTTACAGCAAGGCTCTCGGTTCTCTCTGCCGGTGGTAGCATCAGGCGTGCATGGGATTTTCAGTATCAATTACTCTTTTGGTAAATCATAATTGCTGTCATGTTAGAAATCCTCGGCCACTGGTTTCCAGAGTCCTAGTCACCCATGGCATCTCATCACTGATGAAAACAAAATCTACACGTGACACTAAAGCAATATTTCAGCAATCACAAGGTAGATATTTTCCTCAACTTTATATTCCACGTAAGAAACATAGAGTAGGGTGGTTTGCGTTCCACCCACTCACTTTATTGACTCACTCCCCCTCACCGACACGTCTCAGCTCTTTCACTTGTATGTCTTAGTAAGACATGTTGTGAACCCACATATTTCATCAACCAGAGTCGGACATATGTTAGGTATGCTAGATCAGCAATAAACAATTGAAATAATCACAGTGCAGAACGCAATCTATCCTTACTTAATAGCAATAGTCCAGGATACAGTACGACTCTATCAGTTCCTATCTAGAATTGTATGATAAGAGCTTGCGCGTAAGGGTTTGGAGAATACTACTTGTAAATAATCTGCTAGATTGTGCGAAAGGTCTTTGATATCTTAAGGCTCAGCTGGAAACAAGACAGAAATACTAGGCTTATTTATGCCAATTCTCCTCCCGGTCGCCTAAACCTTGCTAAAGGGGAGCTAAAAGCCAACTCCCAAGGCCGAGATTAGCTGAGCTCACAGGGGGCTTAACAATATGACATATGGAACCTTTTTATCGGTATTAAAGGCTATATTAAAACAGACTAGTTTAACTAGCCTGAGAGCGAGGAAAGGAACATGAAAATTGCAGGTCAGAAGTGAGTGTGTATTCTTTATGAAGTCGAGCGTACGGAAGATCTGAAAGATTTGCCGTTTTATAGCTAGCTAGCTCTTTTCTAGCCCCTGATTAAGCTTCTTTCGTAGTAGCGTACTGTCCGACTTCAATATCAAGTACAACTTTTACCCCCCCCCCTCTAAAGCAACAACAATATTCCTAACACTTAACTTTATTTAAGATGCAGAATAGCCCGATACATGATCCCCATGCTGGATTAGATACAGTTTTACGGAGTAACCTCTGCCAAAAGTGCCAGCTCATCATTTCCTATAAGATCCACGAATTGACAAGCCCTTGACTCAGCATTCTTGAACCTGGGCGCCCCATGGATCAAGTGTCGAATAAACCCGCTATGAGCCACAACAACAAGATGATCCCTGTCACCAAGCGTTCTAGCAACACTGCGGATGTAAATCCGCGCTTTACGCGCGCGCTCCGCGACCTTCACCTGGTCGCGGCTACCGTACGTGGTGCTGGCATCTTTGTATTCCCAACCGTCAAAGAGGAACTGCACATCAATCACGGACCCGAATTCTGCAGTGAGCTTGGCCGCCGGCGAGCCCATATCACTTGGTCGCGCGGAAGATTCCTGCAGCTCTGGAATTAAAACGACTTGCATCTTGCTCTTTTGAATTGCCGGGCCGAATCCTAGAAGGGCTGTTTGCACAGCCCGGCGCATCGGAGAAGAGATCACGCCCTTCACCTGTGTCATGTAGGGGAATGAGCTGCGAAGCCCGGTGGCCTGGCTCTCGCCTTTGGCTGTTAGATGGGGATCACGGATCGCATCACCATTCGGTTCCACATTATGGCGAGACTCACCGTGTCGAATGATGTTAAGGGTGGGAGGCATTTTGTTTTGGCAGTGGTTGTAGTTGATATTTGTAGCTTTGATTGATTTATTGCTCGCTTTAATGGAGGTAAAGGAGGAATCGTGATTTAGGACTAAGTTGCTTCCTAGAAATTATTGCTTTGTCCTGCAGATGCGAGTCGTTTTATATATTTCATCTCGGGGGAGATCTTGGTTTGGACAACGCCATTGTTTAGGAACAAAGGAGAGGCTAAAATAATACAGGCGCCATGTTTCACCCACGTCTTGTAAGTTAACGAATAATTGGTGTTTAGATCTAGAAACTTGACAAGTCGTCGCATGACTATTCCCGAAACTAATGGATATTGAGTCAACATCAGCTACGTGCATGGTGTTCGCGGGACTAGAGTTGCGAGCAGGGCTTCGCCTACTTCTAGAACTTGTATCACAGAACTACACTTGACTTAATCTCCAATATATAGCACGGACCAGGAACTATAAAATATATAGACTAATTAGTATAGATCCATACATGTGATCTTATCTATATAGCTAGTTCTAGTCTATAGATTAATAGATAAGGACTATTATTTTTACAATTCAAATTTATTATTTAGAATATAACAATTTAATAAAAACACGCAACTTTTGAATTTTTTTTTATATAGTTTTTCTTATTACAGTTAAACTAAAACATAAAAATTTTTTTTTTTTAGTTTTTTTAACAAAAAAAAAATCTTTATAATTATAGTAGTTATTTATTAAGTAAGATATTTGTTTAAGCTAAAAAAAACTAATTAAATATATATTTAATAACTAAAAATAAAAAAAAATTATTCTTAAAAAAAAGAATTTAAAAAATTAAAATAGTTTTATTAATATAATAGTAGATCTATTATTATAAAAAAAAATCTATTAGTACTAGCTTTTTTTAGCTTAGTTATTTATTAATTTTTTATTATTTATATTTTTTTTATATTTATAAAACTAATAAACTTTATAAAAATAAAAATTTACTAAAAAATAAAAAGCTATTTTTTATTTAATTTAATTATTATTATTTTTTATTTTATTAACTATTTAATTAAAATTTAGTATATATTTTTAATAAAAATAAAAATTATTAATTAGTAATATTAACTTATTATATATAAATATTTTTTTATATAATTATTATTAAATTATTTATTAAATTTCTTTTGTTTTATAATTTTTAATTTATATATATTATTAATTAATTTTTTTAATTTAATCTTATTAAATATTTTAGCAAAAAAAAATTACTAATTTAAAAAAAAATATTAATATATAATTAGAAAATATTTCTATTTTTATAACTAAATTTAAAAAAAATTAAAATATTTACTAAATTTTTTATATTAATTTTTAATTAATTTTTTTATTTTTTTTAAAGTAAAATATATATTTTAAATTAAAAAATCTTTATTTAACTAGTTTTTAACCCTAATTTTTATTTTTAAGCTAAATTAGCCCTAAATAAAAAAAATCTCTAAAAATATATTAATAATATAAATATTTATATTAAAAAATTATTTTATAGCTTTTTTAATATTTAATTTAAAACTACTAATAAAACAAAATAGCTAAATAAAACTAAAAAATAGTTAATATTTTATTATGATTTATAAAAAAATACTAAAAAATAGTATTAATATTTTTTTATAAAAAAAAGATTATTAAGCTTTATAAAATAGTCTAAAAAAACGCTTTTTTTAAAAAATTTAAAATTAAAACATTAGCTTTAAAGCTTAAATTAATAAATTTAACTAAAAAGCTAATAAATCTTTAATTAATTATATTAATTAAACTAATAAGCTTTTTTTTTAAACTAATAATAGTTAATTAAACAAATTAAAAAAATATTTTTATAAAAATATATATAAAAAAAATTATTTAAACAAAAAAAAAATCTAAAAATAAGTTATAAACTACTTAATTAATATTAAATTTTAAAGCAATTTTAAAAAATTAAAAAAAAACTATACTTATTAAAACATAAAAAAAATTATTATTGTTTACGCTTTAAAACTTAAAAAGTTTTTTTTTTTAACTAAATTAAAACTAGACTAGTTTGCTTATTTAAAAAGCTATCTAAAAGCAAATTTTTAAAAAAACTAAATACTATTATTATTAATATTTTAAAAAAATTCTAGTTAGATCTATAGCTAACTTTACTAATTTAGCTTTTATTTAATTAATATATATTATAATTTTTTTTAAAAAACTTAGTATATAAATAGAACTTTATTTCTAAAATAATGAAAAAAATAAAATTATTTAATTAAAACTTAAATTTATAAGCTTTTTTATATTAATTTTAAAACGTTTAAAATAATTTATTTGTTAGTTTTTTTAATAAATATAAAAATAAGCCTAATTTTAAAAAAACTAGCAATAAAACAAATTAAAAAAGCTATACGAAATATAAAAGCAAATAAAAAAAAAATTATAATTTTAGTTATAATAAAAGAGTTTTAATTTATTAGAACTATAAAATTAAAAAATATTTTTTTTATAATTATATTAAAAAATAAAAACTTTTAAAAAAAAATTAAATTTATAATATTATTTAATAAAAATAACTATTACTAATTTATTTTTAATATAATTTATTAAAAATTAATTTAAATATAAAAAACTTTATTAATATATAGTTTATAAACATAAAAGAAATTATTAAAAAAAATAAAAAACTTTTAATAAACCTAAATTATTTAATAATAAAAAATTAGTTTATTAAAATTAAATAGTTTTTATTATTTATAAGCTTAATTTTTATTTTTTTTAAAAATATAGCTATATTTAATAAGCTTTTAAAATTAAAAAATCTACTAGCTAATTTAAAAAAAGCTAAAAAATAAGCTTTTTTTTAAGCTAATTTTTTTTATTTAAAAAAAGCAATAAAGCTAATATTTTTTAATAAATAGCTTTAAAATTAACTAATTTATTAACTAATTAAAACTAAAAGAATTATCTAAAAATAAAATATTATTTTAATCTAAGCTTATAAAAATAATTAAAAAAACTAAATTAATATTAAATACTTTTTTTATATTACTTTTTATTTTTAGATTATATAAAAATAGGGTTTTAATTGTTTTTTTATTATTAAAGCTTAATTTATTTAAAAAATAAAATTATTTCTAACTATTAAACTAAAATAAATAAAACTTTTTTTTAAAAAAAAAAAGCATCATTTTATATTAATAAAGCTTTGAATTTTATAAAGCTTAGTTATTATTATAGTTTATAAAAATAAAACTAAAATAAATAATAAAAACCCCTATTTTAAATATATTAAAAAAATATTTAATAAAACTATTATTAATTATATTTTAATTAATAAAAAAGCTTTAGTTAATTTAATAAGTTTTATATATATAATATAATATAATTTATTTTTTTATATTATTTTTAAACTATTAAAATTAAAAATAACTAATAATAATACTATTTTAATTAAATATTATATGATTTTTTTTTAGTTATAAATTTTTATTTATTTATTATAAAAGCTTATATTATAAAAAATAATTAAACTTATAAAATATTTTTTAGTAAAGCTTAATTAAAATAAAATTTAGTAATTATTAATTATAAAACTAATTAAATCATTTTATAAAGTTTAAAAAAAATATTTTAGCTATAAGATTTATATATATTTAAAAAACTAAAAATAAATCTTATTAATTTTTTTATATTAATAATTATTTATTTATTAAATCTAAAAAAATTCTAAAAGATTTTTAAGTTTTAAAAAAAAATAAAATATTAATAATATCTTAAATTAAAACTTAACTAATAAAAATCTAGTTAAAAAATATTAAATATTACTAAATTAGTATTAGCTTTAATTTAAAAAAAAAAAAACTAAACAAAAGCTTAATTTTAAGCTAAACTTAAAAAAAATACTTATATAATTTAAAATATTAATTTATTACTATTTAAACTTTAAAAAATCGAAAAAAAAAATCTTTTTTATTAAACTAAAAATTATTTTTAAACTACTAATAAATTTACATATATTAATTAAAAAAATCTTATTTATTAATATTAATAATACTATTTTAGTACTTATAATAAAAAATCTATTTTTTATTAATTTATAGATTATAAATAGACTAATAATAAAAAAACCTACTATAACTAAAATCTAAAATAAATATTTATTATAAATTTTATTATTTATAATTTTTAATACAGCATTCTTTAAATATATAAGATTATTTTTATTAATTATTTTTAATTATGTTAATAAATATATAAAAATTTTAAAAAAACTAATTTATATTTTATTTATATTTTATAAAGCTTTTTTTTTATTTATTAAAAAAATAATTTTTATTTTTAATATTAATTATAATAAAGTATTATATTAATATAAATTATTAAATTAAAACAATAATAAAACTTATTTTATTAACTTTTATTATATTATTAAAAATAAAACAAATTAATTATTTTTATTGCTTAATATATATAATAATTAAAAACAAATAATATTAGCTTTAATAGCTATAAAACAAAATAAATTTTTTTGTAATAATATTAAAAAATTTCTAAAAAACAAATTTAATATAAATTTAATAATTAATATAAAACTAGTTAATTTTTCTAAAAAAAAAAGAACTAACTATTTTTGTTTTTTATAATTTTATATTTTTTTTATTGTCCAAACATACTTTTTTAAGCTAGAAAATATAAAAAAAACCTTAAATATAATATAAACTTAAACAATATTTTTTATTTAAAAACTTATAAATTATAATTAATATATAGTTTGTTTAATTTTTATTTATTATTAAAAATAAAACTAAAACTTTAAAACAGTAAATATTAGTTTAAAAACTATTTTATTATAAATTTTCAAAAATATAAAAAAAACTAACTTAATTAAACATATTATTATAACTAATCTTATAATAGTTTTTTTTTAGCTTTATTAACCTAAATATACTATAAAAAAAAAAGCAATTTATTATTAAAATTTATTAGTTTTATTTATCTAAAAATATTTATTTAAAACTATTATAGCAAGTGTTTTTTTAAAAGGCAAGGCTCCTAGTTAGGGTTCTAAATATATATTAATTAAAAAAAAAAAAAAAAAAAAACTAAGTATAAATAATATATAAAAAGATTTATATATATATAGTTGGATAGTTATATATGCAATAGGTGGCCTGTGCCACCTATAGGTTCCTTTATTAATAAAGGGTTAATAAGCCAGCCAGCCAGCTAGCCGTAACTACCCCCCTTTTAAAAAAAATCTTGCCTTAAGATTTAAAGTTTAAATTTTTAGCTGCTTTCTAATAAAAAAAAATTACTTCGGGTATCTGCTTTTTTACTACTATACTATAGGCTCTTATTTTATAAAAGCGTTTAAAGTTTTTTTATAACTTATTAAAATTATAGGTTATTAATATAATTTATTATTCTATTTATATTTATGTTATATTTTTTCAAGTATTATAATAATAATCTTTTTAATTTTTTTAATATATTATTTTTTAGATATATTTTTTTAAACTTATTTTTTATGGCTTTTAGCTAATTTTTTAATCTTTTTAATAGTTCTAGCAAATCTAAATTATTTTTATAAAATAATAATAGTAGTTTTAAAATTTTTTTAAAATTATTAGCTAAGTATTATTATTTATTAAAATTTTAGTTTTTCTAGTTTATTTAATATTATAAGGTTTTTTTATAATATAATTGCAAAGTTTAAATATGTTTAAATTTTTATTTTTAATTTTTTTTAAGCGCTATTGCTTTATTTATTAGTTATTTTACTAACTAATCTAGTAAAAGGTTATTTGGGTATTTTTATAGTTAGTTAGTATAGTATAAATTTATTAATTTTTATATTAAAAATATTTTTAGCTAGAAAATAATAAAGCTTATTTTTTAAAAAATTTTAAAATATTAATATATTAGCAAGTAGTTTAGTTTATTAAACAACTAGTTTATAATTTATAATTACTATTTTTTAATAATAAATACTTAGTTTTTTATTTTAAAGTTAGGTTTTTATTAATAATAGTTTTTTTTTTAAATTTTTTTTTTTTAGGTCTGCTTTAGAACTAATTTAGCTATATTAATATATTTGCTAATAATTTATATTATTTTTTAGGCTTTTTTTTAGTTAAGCTTTTTTTTATAAAAAATATAACAATATTAGTTATATAGCTTATTTAGTTATAATAGTTTAATATAAAAAAACTAAATAGTATTTTATAAAACTACAAACTTATTAATTTATATAGTAAAAAAATAGCAATAAAATCTATAGCTAAAAAAACATTTATTTAGTTATTTTAGTAGTAATTATAAAAAAATTATAACTTTTAATCTAGGTATTTTATAGCTATTTTAGTTTGTTTTATAGACTTATAATAGCTTACTAAAGATAGTTTTTATTTAATATTTAAGATTTTAGTTAACTTTTTAATAAAAAATAAAATAAACTAAAAGTTTTTATTAAAATTTATTTGTTTAAAAAGCTTATAAATTTAAAAAGGCCTTTTATAATATAAACATATAGCTTTTTAAACAATAATTATTTTATTATATATTATAAACTATAAAGATTTACTAAGCTTATTTATTACTATAAATATAAACTTGCTTTTTTTTTTATTTGTTATTATTTTTTTAAAATTTATAATTATATATTAAAAAAGCCTTAAAAATATAAATATTAGCTATAAAAAGCTAAAAATCTTATTTTACAAGATTTTTACTAAGTAGTACTTTAAGCAGTTTGCTATATATATATTATAATTAGCTAATATACTAGGCTACTAATACTCAAAAGTAATCAGTTTATAACTTTTGTTTTATTTAGGGTATACTATAGTTATTTTTTTATATATTTTTTTAAAAATTTAAATAAACAAATAATTTATTTTAAAAATTATTAATTATTTTTTATAAGTTATTAATCTTTTAATAAAGTTTTAATATTTATTTTATTTTAAATAGGCTTTTGCTTAATAGATTTTTAATTTTAAGTTTTTTTGTTTTATTATAAAACTTTATTAATTAATAATATAACAAAAAATAAAACATTAATAAAAATATTTGCTATATTAAAATAATATAATATATTTATAATAAAGTTTTTTGTTTTATTTATTAGTTTGAATATCTATATATATTTTTAGTATTTTATTTTGTTTTTTTAAGTTTGCAGATTTTTTTATTTTTAAAACATAGTATTAGCAATAATATTTTTGGAACTAAGCCAATATATAATTATAAAGTAATACTACATTAGAAAATTAGCGTAGTTTGCTTATTGCTAGTTTAGCTATTGCTTTATATTAAAATATTTAAATATTTTATAGTTTATAATAATAATAAAAAGTTAGTTTTTTTAAGTTTTTATTAATTTTAGTTTTTAGTATTAAAAGTTTTTAATAATTACTAGTATTTTTTTATTATAAATGAAGTAGTTTAATTTAGATTTATATCAAATTTTTAAATAAAAAGCTATTAAGTATTATTTTTTATTATTATTTTTAATAAAAAAATATTTAGTTACTACTTTATTAAATATATTTATTTTTAAACAAATTTTCTAGTTATAATAAAAATAAGCTAAAATAAAAATATTTATTAGTTTATTTTTAAATTTATTAAAAATATACTAATAAGTTTTATTTTAATAAAATATAATATTTTTTTTAGTTAAATTAAATAAAAGTTTAGCAATTTAGCTATAATATTTAATAAAATACTAATAAAAATTATAAAATTTTTAAAAAAATAAGCTTTATTTAATTATAAACTACTAATATTTTTTTAAAGTCTACTTTAATTTTATGAATATAAAACTTATATTTTTTTAGGTTAGCTTATAAACTTATAACTTTTAAATATTTAAAATTTTTTTTATATATTTTTAATATTTTTTTAAATTATTAAAATAAATTAGCATATTATTAATATATATACTATAAAAATCATTTAAATATTTGCTTAAAATATTATTTATATATTATTAAAAAGTAATAAAGCTATTCAATAAACTAAAAAATAATATTTTATATTTAAATAATTTATAATGTTTGAATGGAGTGTACTGCATATTTCCAAGGCAGCAGTACATGCCTGCAAGGTTGGTGGAATACAGTCTATTCACTATATGCCATACTCGAAGGAGGGAGAGAAAGGAAGGAAATGGGTAGGTGGGAGCCCCCTATATACCCCTTCGTACGAAGGGGTCTGTGGGTGGTCCCTAGTCGGACCCCTTGGCCCAGACCCCTTGGCCAGACCCCTTCGTACGAAGGGGTCCGTAAGTGCCCTAGCTAATTGCGTACGATTAATCCAACATATAATATATTTTAAAAATAATAAAATTTTTATAAAAATTTTAACTTTTAAAATATAAAATAAAGTTTTTTTAATTAGTAATAATAAATATTTTTTTTTTTTAAAAAAGTATTAATTTTATAATAATTTATATAAATATAAAAACTACTATTTAGTTTTAAGGCAAAAAATATAAAAGTAACAAAAAAAATATTCTTAAGTTTAATAAACCTTTTTTATAAATTATTTATTATATACTTTTTTAAAAACATATAATATAAAAAACTATTTATAAAATTTTTAGTACTTTTACTAAATATAAATTTAATATAGTAGTTAATTAGTTAATTAAAAAATAGTTTATTCGAGTTAATTTTACTAAAAGTTTTAAATAGATTTTAGTGTTTTTTAGGGACTAGTTCCTAAGCTTTATATTTTAGCTTTTTTCTTTTTTTTTAGGAATATTTTTTTTGTTATAAATAACTATATTAATCTTATAAATATTTATAATATAACTGTTAATTTTTTTATATCTAAATATATTAAAAAAAAATATAGTACTAATAGTAATAATATTAGCAATAAGCTAATATTTATATTATTTAATTATATTTTTTCTAATATAAGGTTTAATATAGGTTCTAGTTTAATATAGTTAGGTATATAAACAAAGTATTACTTTATAAAAGTTTTTATTTTTTTTATTTTTTTATAGTTTTTTTTTTATAAGTTAAATAAAATATTATAAATTTTATAAAATATCTTTTTAATTAGCAGTTTATATTTTATTTTAATTTTAATTAATAAAATATTTTTAAAAATTTTATTTTATAAACAAAAATTTAATATAATAGCTTTTTTAATACTTTATTAAAATTAAATATTATATTTTAAAACTATTTGTTTTAAAAAATTATTTATAATTATAATATTTAGTTTAAACAAAATAAGTTTTATAAAATAAAAGTTTATAAAAATATATTTGTTTATTTTTATATTAGCAAAAATATTTTTTATACTAATTATTACGATTAATCAAATAAAGCTTTTATAGCTAGTTTATTAATACTATGGACAAAGACTCTAAGCTAAAAAAAAAAAAAGAAAAAAAAAAGTTAAAGTTTATAGGGTAGATAAATATAGACTTTATATATATAGCTGTAAAGTTATAAATTAGTCCATATATAGATTTTCTATTTTATTGCTATATAAGTCTAAAGTTTTTATAAGTTTTGCTAAAACTATATTAATTATTATATTTTTTTTTTAAAACTAAAAGTTTAAATATAGTTTTAATTTAAAGTTATTAATAATATTAAGTTTATATAGTTTTTTTATATTATATTATTTTATTATTATTTTTATAATTGCTTATAAATTTGTTAATTATTATTATATATATTTATTTTTATAATTTTATAAAAAATCTAGATATTTTTTTATAAGTTTTATAAAATTAGTTAAGCTTAATTAGCATATTTTTAAAATTTTAAGCTATATACTAAATATTATTAAAATTATAGCTTTTTTAAACAATCTAATACTATTACTTTTTATTTTTTTTATATATTTTTAATTGTTTAATTTGTTTAATTTTAAATTTTGCTTTATTATTAATATTTTTAGTTAAAAATAACAATTAGATTTATTAAAAAAAAAAATTTATTGTTTGTTTTTTATAATTAGTTAGTATAAAATAAGTTTTTTATTTTATATAAATTAAGCAAATTAAAAATATAGTTAAATTTTTGTTTTTTTAAAATTTTAAAAAGTCTAACTAATTAAAAGTTTAATTTAATAATTAGTACTTATATTATAAAACTTTTTTTTTCAAAAAAACTTTTTTTTTTATTTTAAAATTTATTAAACGTTTTTTTTTTATTAACTTATAGCTTATATTGTTTTTATATAAAAGTTGCTATATTATATATTATTTTTTAAATATTTTAAGTTTAACAAACTAATTTAAATATTTATTATTTAATATTAAAATTTATAACTATTTTATTAATATTTATTATTAAAAAATTTTATATTTTAATTTTTATTATTATTTTTAGTAATAATATATTAATTAATAAATATTATAAAATTTTATATATAAAATCTAAAACAAAAAAATAAATATTTTAGTTATTTTAATATTTATTAACATCAAAATAAAATTATTAATTTAGTTCTTAATTAATTAATTTTATTGTTTTTTAGGTCTAAAAGTAATAAGTATTACTAAAACAGTATTTAATATTTATATATTTAATATATTAAAAAATTTATATAGATTTTTATAATATTATATAGCTAATAATTTTATAATATTTATTTTTTGATAAATAAAGTTATAATTAAATAGCTAAACTTATTTATAAATATTTATATATAGTTATAATTTTATTAGTTAAATAATATATTTGTATTATTTATTATTATATATTGCTATATTATAGCTAATATAAATAATAAATAAAAAAAGCTAAAAGTTTTATTTTATAATATTTTGTTTTTTTTATAATTATAGCAATTATATATATATTATTTATAATTATATTTTAAATAAAACTAATAATATTTTTATTTTAATATTTTTATTATTTTATATTAATTTTAATATATAATAAATAAAACTATATAAAAAAAAATTTTTTATTTAAAATAATTTTAAATATATATAATTTTTTATTTTTATTTTTTAGATTTTATAACTAGTTTTTTTGTTTAATTAAGTTTATTAAGTTAATTTTAAAAAAAATATTAAATAAAAAGTTTATAATTAATATAAAATATTAGTTATTATATTTTTTTATTTTAATTAGTACTAAAAAATAATATTAAAATTTAATAAAAAGTTAGCTTAATATATTTATTATATTAATAAAATTTATTTATTTAAAAAATATAATAAAGCTTAATAATTAATTATTATAAAAAACTTAGTTTTAAAAAGTTTTAAATAGTAATATTTTAAAATTTATATTATTATTAAAAATTTATAGTTTTAAATTAAATAAGCTTATTTTATTAATATTATTATTTTAAAAGAATATTTTATAAATTTTTAAAATAACTTTTTTTATTATATTATATAAAATATTTATTTTTATTTATATTAGTTAGCTAAGCTTAAAAAAAACTAAAATAAATATTTTATAAACTAGTAGTTTTATATGTTTAAAATTTTATTTTTATTTTAGTCCTATTATAAATAGTTTATTTTTTTTAATAATTAGTTTAAAAAAATGGTAATTTTACTAGTATAATAAATAAATATATAAATATAATTATAAAGTTTAAAAAATAACTAAATTAATTTAATATTTTTAAATATTTAATAATAAATATATTAAAACAAAACTTTTTAATATTTTTTTAATATTTAGTTTAATATAAATAATAAATTATTTGTTTATAATAAGTTTAATACTATTTTTTAGTTTTAAAATAAATTAAAATATTATTTATATAAATATTTATAAATTTGTTTAAAAGTTTTTAAATTTATATATTAATAAAAATTTGCTATTAAATAGGTTTTATTTTTAAACTAAATAATAAAACTTTTTATTAAAATATTTGTTATAAATTTAAAAAAAAAAAATTAATATAATTTTATAATTAATAATAATTAATAAAAAGTTTTAATAATATTTAGTTTTATAAAATAAATAATATTATAATAATTAAAACTAATATAATTTAGTTTTTTAAATATATATTTTTTTATTAATAATTAATTATAAACTTATATTTAATTAATTTAAGTTTAAATATAAATAAAATAAAAGCTATATTTAAGTTTATATTTTATTTAATAAAGTTTATAACTAGTAATTTATTTATAAACTTTTTTTAAATAAAATAAATTATATAAATATTTAATATTAATAAAATTTAAAAGTATATTTTTTATTATTAAGCTTTAATATTACATTAAATTTTAGTTATAATAATAATAAAGTTTTAGATTTTTTTTAAAAAAAAAACTTTTTTAAATATAATAGTTAAAAAAATAAAAAATTTTATACTAATTTTATATATTTAAAGTTTTTTTTTTAAAAAATAAAATTAGTTTATTATTAAAAGTTTTTTATAATACTATTTAATTAATGTAAATTTACTTTTTTTATAAAATATTAATTATTTTTAAATTTTTTTTAAATAGTTTAATATAATTATTTTTAATTATTATAAACTTAATTATAATAAGCTTTTTTAAAGTTTTTTTAGCTAGTTATTTTATTTTATTTTAATAGAAATAATTTTAAAATTTTTATATAATTTTTTTAATAATAGCTTAGTTTTTTTTTTTTAAAAATTGTTACATAAACTTTTTTTGTTTTAAGTTTAAAAGTTTTAAGTTTTTTTTATATTTTTTTAGTTTTAGTTATTTTTAAAATAATTGTTTTATTTTTAAAAAATTATTTTAATATTTAATTATATTAATTAGTATTTTTAGGTTTTTATTATAATATTTTGTTTTATTAATTATTTAATACTAATAATAATATTATAACTAAAATTAATAATTTAAAATATTTAACTTTTAAATTATTAATTATTAATTTTTATTATATATATTAAATATTTATAGATTTTATTAATTATTATTTAATTTATTATATAAATTTATAATTAATTATTAAAAAAATATAAATTTTAATATTATTAATTTATAATTAAATAAATATTTTAAAAATAATTAATTTATTTTAGTTATATATTTTAGCTAAAATAAATAAAAAAACTAATAAAATAACTTTTATTAGTTTTATTTATTTTTTAAATTAAACAAACTATTAGAACTATTTTTATTATAGATTTTTTTTATTAGTTAAATATTTAAAACTTTAAATTTTTAATTAAAACAATTAATTAATATAATTTTTTTTTATTATAAATAAGACAAGTTTTATTATTTTAATAAGTTTTTTTTTTTATAGTTAGTATTTATTTTAATTATTTTAAAATAAATATTTTAGAACTTTTAAAGTTTATTAAAAATTAATAAATAAGTTTACTAAAAATTTAATTATTTAAATTAGATTTTTATTTAATTAAACTTATAAATTCAATTTATTAATAATTTTTATAAATTTATTTAATATTATATATTAATTTAATAATTTTATTAATAAATAATTTATAAAAAATATTTAAATTTATAAAAACTTTATATAAATTTTTTTTTAAATTTATATTTTTATTATAATTTAATAAATTAATATTTTTAAATTAAACTATTAAATATAAAAATAAACTTATTAATATTTTTATTAGTTTTATATATATAAACTTAAAATATTTTATAAATAATAATTATTTAATAAAAATTATAATAAATTATTAATAAAACTTAAATTATTTTAATAATATTATTAAATAATTTTTTAGTTAAATAAAAATATATTTTTGTTTATTTTTTAATATTTTTTTTTAATTAATTTATAATATATTAAAATTAATTATTTTTAATTTAAAATATAATAATATTTTTATTTAGTTTTTTTATTAATTTATAAATCTAATTATTAAATAAAATTTTATTTTTTATATTTTAGCTTTTTTAATATAAATAAAGTTTAAAGTATTAAAAAATAAACTAATAAAATAAAAAATAAATAAAACAATAAAACTAAAAAGTTTAAAATTAATATTTTTAAATATATTTTTTATTATTAAATTATAGTTATTTTTTAAAAATATTAAAATAAACATAACAAAAAATTAATACTTTATTTTTTTTATTTATTAAAAAAGTTTTATTAGAACTAATATAAAATTATAAGCTTATATTATTATAATATTTTTTAATATATTTCTAAATATATTATTTATTTTAAATAGTTTTAGCTTAAGCTTGAATTTTATTTTTTTAAGCTTTAATTTTTTGTTTTTTTTAGATTTTCTTTTTAAATATTAGTTTGTTTAAAACGTTTAAAATTTTTTTTTAAAATTATCTAATAATAAAAAACTAGCTATATTTAAAAACTAAAAATACAATAAAAATATTTAAAGTTAAGTTTTTTATAAGTTATTAGTTTTTAAATAGTATAAAAATTAACAGTTTTATTAAAATTATATTAAAATTAAGTTTATATTATAAAATATATAATTTTTTATATTAAATATATAATTAAAAAAAAAAGTTTATTTATATTTTGCTAATTATAACAAAATAAAAAATATATATTTATTAAATATTTATTAATAAATAATTAATAAGCTTAAAATAGTGTTATAATTAGTTAAGTAAAGTTTTTATAGTTAGTTTATTAATATTATAAATAAAAATTTTAAGCTAAAAGAAAAAAAAAAAAAAAAAAAGTTAAAGTTTATAAAATAGATAGATATAGATTTTATATGTATAGCTGCAAAGTTATAGGTTGGTTTATATATAAACTTCTTATTTTATTGCTATATAGGTCTGAAATTTTTGCAGGTTTTGCTAAAACTATACTAATTATTATAATAATAATAATTTTATTTAATATTAATATATAAATTATAATGAAATTTTTTTTTATATTATTAATATTTAGTTTAGCTAACAAATCTTTTTAAAAAAAAATATATTCTTTAGGGCTAGGCTTATTTTATTTTATTTATTTTAATGCTTTTTTTTAATAAGTTTTCCTATTTATATTTTATAAATAATATAACAAGCTATATTTTCTATCTTTTATTTATTAGCTTTAGTTTTTTTATAAAGAAATAGTCCTTAGTATAATATTTTATTTTATTAAAGTTCAGTTTTAAATAGGACTATTTAGTATTAGTTAAAGCTTTAATATTAGAGTTACTACTAGTTTAAAATTTTTATATATTGTTTAAAGCAAAATTTATATAGCTAAAACGTTTAATATTACTACTAAAAGCTATTATAATAATATTTTTATATTTATTTTTAATATATTATATATTAATTATTTATAATAAAAAACAAATGCTTTAAAGTTATATTTATTATTAAAATATTAACTAATTCTTTAGTTTTTTAATTTATTAAATATAATTTTTTTATAAAAATTTAACAATTTATTACTTACTAGCCAATTAAATAAAAAAGTTCTTAAAGTTTTAAAATTTAGCTAAAAATTTAAATTTTAATCTTTTAAACTTAACGCAAAACTTTTATTTTTTATTTAGATCTAAATATTACTAAGTAAAATATATTATTAGCTTTTTAAACTTTTTAATATAATCTAAGTATATATTGTTTAAATATAGCTAAAAGTTTTTTATAACTATATTTTTTAAATAAGATTTAATATTAGCTATTTTTATAATATTATTACTAAACTAGTTATTATTAATATAAAAACAGTTTAATTAAAATTAATACTAAATTTAAAAAATAATTTTATTTTTTAAATCTTTATTATAAAAAATTAGAACTTTAATTTTAACTAATTTTTTATAGCTATTTTTTATTACAGCTTTTAAAATAATAAAACTTAAAATAATATTTTAAATATAAATTACTAGGTTAACTATTAATTAATTAGATTTAACTAGTTCAGCTTTTTTTTTTTTAAGTTTTTTTTAAAAGAAATTAACCTAACTACTTACTATTTTAAAACATTTTAAGTTTTTATTATTAAATTTTTTAAAATAAACTATTATAACGTTTAGGTTTAAATTTATTACTATTACTAATCGGTATAAATTTTAAGCAATAAAATTTTAAATTTTTATTGCAATAGCTTAAAAAAATATTTTTTTGAATATAATTTTTTAATTAGTTTAGTAAGCTTTATTAAATATTTTTTAATTTATTAAGCTTTTAAATTTAGAATAAACTTTTTTTTTTATTAATTATTAGCTTAAAATAAAAAATATAAATATTATTATATTTTATTAAAATAATTAAATTATAAACTTTAATTAATATATCTTTTTAAACTTAGTTTATTATAAAATTATTACTATTAATAATTTATTAATATTGCTTATAGATTAATTAGTAAAGTTTTTTAAAAATATTATAAAATTTATTATTATTATTCCTATAATTTATAATATAACACTTAGCTAATATATATATTAATATAGCCCTAAATAAGCATTTATTTATATTAGTTATAAAAATCTTATTAAAATATAAATATAAGTTTATAAAACTTGCAAAATTAAAACATACTACTTTATTAATAAGTATTAATAATAGTTTATTAATAATAACCATAACTATAAATATATTAGCTATAGCTATAAATATATTTATTATATCTATAAATAAGTAGACATCCTTTTAATTTTATACTTAAAAAAAAAAAATCATTTATTTATACTTTATATAATAATTGTTATTTTTAACAAATAACTAAATCGCTATAACAAGTAATGCTTACCTATTAACCCAAACCTCTAATTTCCGTGTTGCAAGAAATATATATATCTAAGCTTATTAAACCACTTATTACTAATAAAACTTTAATAAAGTTATGCCTTAAAAAAGTTCAAGCAGCAATATTAAAGTTAGACTTAGCTATAATACTTTTATACTTAGTCTAATATAAGCAAAATTAACAAGTTGCTACGTTTCGGTTATTAACCCAAGTTTAAATAGCTATTATAGCTAAACCTAGCAACCAAAAAATTACGCCTTAACTCTTAACTTTCTACTAGTCCAGGCCCTAGCAACCATATAGCAACATAAAACAAAAAAAAAACACAGAATACCCCAGCCCTGCTTCAAGAACAACAACCACCACCTGCCACGCTACAAGAAAGACAAGATACATCAACTCTACAACCAGACGCTAGAACTGCTACAAAAACAACACATAGACAGCTAGAAAGAAAGGATACACTGCTACAGCTACCTATCACAAAATAAACAGTGACACCTTCCTTACATACCTAGGGGCGCTTTCCTAAACAACAAAGCATACCTACCGTTAAACATACCTGCCATAAACCAATATAGCCACAATAAAAGGAACAAAGTACAAAGTTACATACCAGTCTATTTATATAAACAGGCCTTACTCCCCCTACTTTTTCTACCGTTTCTTTCTTTTTATAAAATTTAAAAAAATCTATTTTATTATATTTAGCATTAGATCTACAAAAATACTAACTATTACAACAACTATATTAAACTTAACAGATTAGCTACTAGCCTAAAATTAGCCCTAGCACAACAATAATACTACTTTTTTATTTAATAACTATAATAAAAGAAACATTACGCCTAACAAAACAACATAAACACTATAACTATTAATAAATATAATATTTTTACTAATTAAAAACCTAATATCTTTACTATTTAAAACGCTAATATAAACTTTAATAATAATAATAATAATAATAATAATAATAATAATAATAATAATAATAATAAAAAATAAGTTATATTTATTATAATATATAACAATACTAAAAATAAATATATAGTTATAAGTTTTAGTTAAAATAATAGCAAAAATAACAAAAATACTAAAAAAACCGCCAAACCTATTAACTTAGTATAAGCAACCAAAAAAAAATTTAAAGTTTTTAGATCAAGCTACAAAAAAAAAAAAAAATCACCGCAGCTAAAAAAGCTACCAAACATAATACTACTCCTATTAAAAATAGTACTTAAAAAAAAATTACTATACTAAAAAAAATCTATTAAAATAAAAAAAATAATAAAAATACTAAAAGCAACAAATTAAACATTAAAAATAAAAAATAACTAACTATTACTATTAAATCGTTTAAAAACAATAATAATAACAACAATAATAATACTTCTAATTACTTGTTTAACTTTAATAAAAACAAATTTTACGTAGTACTATATAGCTATAAAAATAAGCATTATATAATAATAATAACTTAAAAAACAATATTTATAGCAAAAAAAAAACTAAAAATAATAACTAATAAAATATCCGTAATAAATCTAATAATAACTTAGCAATATTTAAAAAACCGCATAGCAAAACAAATAACTTTAATAAAACTATTGCTTGCTTTAATAACAAAATAAACAAATCTAACCTTTTTTATAACTTAGTTATTAAAAAGCTTACTAAACTATTTAGCAAAAATAATAAAAAATCTTTTATAGCTAATAGTTTTATATAAAACTTTAAAACTAAATATATAAATATTATAAAAACTAAAAATAAAATAAAAATATAAAAATTTTTACTTTTTAATAAAGCTAACATTTTAGCTTCTAAGTTTATATTTTCGGATAATAGCTTTAACTTAACAATTATAAAATAACTAATAAAACTTAACTAAACAAACTTAATATAAATTAAGTCTAACTACAAAAAAACTATAAATAACTTTAACAAATTTATTACTTAGCTTTAGACTTATCTAAAAAAACATATTAATAATCTTAAAAAAAAATATTGCAAAAAAATTAATTTAAACATTATATAAAATAAGCTTAATAAGCTAAAAACTTAACTTAACAGCTATAAAATTAAATTTAAACAATAAAACAAAACTATTACTAAGCTAACTACCCAAATTAATAAGCTTAACCCTAATAATAACAAAGTAACTAAAAAAATTAATATTATTAAACTCTAACTATAAAAAGCTATATATACTACTAAAATATATAAAAAAAACACTAAAAATATTTTTAAATAAATAATAAAAATATTTAATAACTATAAAAATATTCTTAACAAAATAAAGCAAAGCTTTATTAAGTTAAACAAAATCACAAAAATAATAAAAAAATACAAAAACTAAAAAAATTAAAAAAAACAAATATTACACGTTATATAACAAAAAAAGTTAAAAATATTAAATTATAAAAAGCATTTATAACCTAAAACAAATAGCTTTATTTAAAAAAAAAAACACTTAATAGGCATAACTATAAATATATTAGCTATAGCTATAAACATATTTATTATATCTATAAATAAGTAAATATTCTTTTGATTTTATACTTAAAAAAAAAAATCATTTATTTATACTTCATACAATAATTATTATCCTTAACAAATAACTAAATCGCTATAATAATTAGCTAGGTTATTTTATAAAAAATTTAGGTTATTTATATTAAAATTATTATTATGTATTATTAGCAGTAAATCTTGTTTAAGGTTTATAATTTATTGTTTTAACTAAAGATTTTAGCTTTAGTATTAATTAGTAAAGTTGGTTAAAAAATACAATTAGTTTTCTAAAAACTAGGGTTAAAAATCAGCTTAGCGTTAATTCTTTAAATAAAATATAAAGCTTTTTAAGCTTTTTTAAAATTATATAAATTTTATAATTATTATAGTAAATATTTTTTTAAAAAGTAAAGTTTCTAGTTAAGATTTTAAATATATATTAATTATAAAAAAAAAAAAAAAAAAAACTAAATATAAATAATATATAAAAAGATTTATATATATATAGTTGGATAGTTATGTATGCAATAGGTGGCCCGTGCCACCCATGGGTTCCTTTATTAATAAGGGGTCAGTGGGCTAGCCAGCCAGCCAGCCATAACTAAAACTAAACTAAAAAAAAAACAATTTATATATTATTATATTTTAATAAATTAAGCTACAATCAAACTTTAATAACTAATATATTAATAAAATAGAATTTTTTATACCTTAATTTCAAAAAATTATAATATCTTTTTTTTTTAAAATACTACTTATAGGTTTTAAGCTATACTAATAAAATATAAAAATTAATTAAAAACTAAATTTATTATTTTTAATAATTAATATATAAATTAAAAAATATTTTAAAATATAACAAGCTTTTTTTATACTTATTATACCCTTAGAAATATTAGCTTTAAAAAATAGCTATGTATAAAAGTTTTTTTTAATTTTTTATGTTTTTTCTTTTTAAAATATTACTTAAAATAAAATAAAAATATTAATATTTTTATCAATAACTATAATATATTTAGTTATATATTTAATAATTTTTTTAACTTTTTATATATTTAGTATTTTTTATAAATTATATTTATTCTAATTGGCTTTTTTTTTTAAAAAACAATCTTATTTATAAATAGTATTAATATATTAAACTTTACATTATTTTAAAAATAAGTATATTTATTTTTAAAGTATTAAAATTAATTTAAAAAATAAGCATTAAACAAAAATTATCTAACTAATATATTAAAACTAAAAAACTTTCTATATCTAATTTTATATTTTAAAATATATTTTTTAAGAAAAACAAACTTAGTTAATATATTAAAAAATACTTATTAGAAATTAGTTCTAGAAATAACTTTAAAAAAAAAGCTTTTTATTTAAAAAAAAATAATAAAAAAGCTTTTTAAATAAAGAAAAAAACAACAAAAAGCTTTTTATATAATATATAAAAAAATCTAAAACTATATTATTAAAATTTTTATTTTTTTATTTAATATTATCTAACTATTAATGCTTTATTAATAAAGTTAAATAAAATATTATTTTAAATAATTAGTTAATTTATTAAAACTAAAATTATTAATAAAAATATAATTTTTATAGAAATTTTTTAATTTAAAAACAAAATATAATACTTAAAAAAAAATTTAAAAATAATTTATTGTTTAATAAAATATTATTAGTTAATTATTAAATTTTAGTTCTTAATAATATTATATATAAATTATTATAATTTAATAAATATTTTAAAAATTAAATTAAAAACTTTAAAAAAAATTATTACTTAAATTAAATAACTAAAAAAATATTAGTTTGTTATTTATTACTATTTAAATATTTTTAAATTTATTCAAATTATAAATAAACTATTGTAAATTAATAAATTAACTTATATATTTACTAAACAATTTAATTCTAAAAAATTCCTTTTTTTTATAGTTAACTTTACTAACATTTAGCTTTTTCTTTTTATATTTAAAAAAAAATAACAATATAAATATTTGTTTATTTATTTCTATTAATTTAATTAATAAAAACTTAAAAAACTTTTTTAAAAATTATTTAGCTTATTTATAATATAAAAATATTATAAAAATTATAATTTTAAATTATAAAATATAAAAAAACTTTTTTCTAAACAAACGTTATTATATAATCTAAAACTTAGCTTATTACTAGATTATTAATAAATATTTTTACTAAAAAAAACAAAATAGCTAGTTTTTTTAATATTTATTACTTTATAAAATTAATACTACTTTAAACTAAACTTATAACAATCATAAATATTTTAATATTTTAATGATTTTTTATAACTTATAAGTTTATTTTTAGTAGCTTTTTTAATTTTTAAATATAAATAAATATTATAAATAATATTATATTTATATTAAAGTCAAACCTAAATTATTTTTAATTATTAAACAAAAAATAATTGTTATAAAACTATAAAATAGTTTTTTATTATTTAAACTTAAAAAATCTTAATTTTAATATTTAGTTATTTTTAATAATTATTTATAAATAATATGTTCTAAAAAAAAAACTTATTAAAAAAATATTTAAAAAAAAAGATTAAAATTAAACATAGTTTTTTTAATTTTTTATAAACCTATAGCTTAATAAAAAATAATATCTAGCTTATTTTTATATAACTAAAAAAAATAAACATTAAAAACTAAATATAATAAATTAAAAAAATAGCTAGCATATGTAAAAAAAACTACTAAAATTATTAATTTATAAAAAATAACAAATATTAATTTATTATTAGGTTAGATTTTATTTAAATAAAATAGATATTTAATTGCTTTAATACTAAAAAAAGCTAATATTAAAATTATTATAAATAAAGCTTTTAAACTAAATATAACAAAATATTTAATAACTAAACAAAAAAAATTAAAAAAAATATAATAATATTTAATTATATATAAAAAGAAAACTTACTAAAAAAAACAGCCTGTAAATATTAAAAAAGCTAATAAATATAAAAATATATCTAGAATTAAAACTAATAAATATAATTATATTAAAAATAAAAAAATAATTTTTAATATAATACTACAAAAATAGCAAAACTTTATTTAATATAAAAAAAACTATATAAAATATATTAATAATATTAAGCTTTATTTATATTTAAATATTAATATATTTAGCTAAATTAAAACTATATATATAAAAGTTAGTTAGCAAATTAAAAAATTAATAATAATAAAAAATACTTTAAATTAAAAGTTTTTTTAAATAAAAAAAATTTTTTTTTTAACTTATGTTTTAAAATATTAGAACCGCTCTAGTAGTTTTAATAAGCAAAAATAGCAAAAAACTTTTAGAAATAAAAAACAAAAATATATTATTTATAACTAAACAAATAATTATTAACTAATCAAATATTTTTTATTTTAATTATTAATAATTTGCTTGATTTTATATAATATTTTTATTTTATAATTATTTTATTTAAATATTAATATTTATTAATTATAAGTTTAAATTTTATATTTACTAGTTTAATCTATGCTTATTTTTAATTTTACTATTTATATTTTAAAAAAAACTAGCTTTAGTTTATTGAAAGCTTTATATTATTTTATAAATTAAATTTTTTATTTTAATTAAATTATTTTTTAAAACCACTAACTAAATATATACTTTTTTTATAACTTTTTTTATTTTTAATTAAATAAAAATAAAAAAAATATAATCTAACTAAACATGAAAAAAAGTTTATTAAACTAAAGCAAAAATTTAACTAAATATAACTAAAACTAAAAAAATTAAATATTTTAAAAAATATAAATAATATAAATATATTATAATAAAAATCTTTTTTTTAAAACAAAAATAGCACAAAAATAAAATATACATTTATTTTTAAATATAACAAAAATACTTCTATATATTAAAGCTTTTATATTAAAGATTTTAAAAAAGTTAATAGTTTATAAGCTAAAATAACTAAAATAATAGCTAGTCCTTGAAGCAATAAAGCTAATTAAAAAAAATAAAAAATAAAAAAAATAATTCTTTTTTAAATATTAAAAGTAAAAAAAAAAAAAAAAACCTATTAAAATAAAAAAATATAATATTATTAATTCTATAAATTATAAATTACCTAAACTAAAAATAGTTAGCGTTTCAAAATATAAAAAAATCTACAAATAATTTTATAATCTATAATCCCAATAACTAAAAAATAACTTAAGAATTATTAAAATAAAAACTTATTATATTCAAAAAATTAGTTTATAAATTAAACTAGTTATTATTAAAAAGATTTTAAGTTTTTTTTAAACAAAAATAAATAAAGTTTGTTTTATTTATATTAATATATATAATATATTAATTAATAAATTTAATTTAATTTAATTAAAAGTAGCTTAAAACTAGTAAATATTTATTAATTAAAAAAGCTTTATTTATTAAAAAATAATATAATACTAAAGAAAAATTAAAAAATATTATTTTTTTTAGCTAAACAATTAAAAAATTAATATAAACAAAAAATCTAAAATTTTTAATTTTAAAAATAATTAAAAAATAATTATATAAAACAAACAAAAATAATTCAAATTAAAACTTTAAAAAAAAGTTAGCTTAATTTTTTTATTTTTTAAATATATAGTTATACTAAAAAAAATAATTATATTAGTTTATATATAAAAAAAAATTAAAACTAAAAGCTATTTTTTATAAACAGTATTAATTTTTTAGTACTAACTCTAAAATAAAATCTATTAATAATTTAATTATTTTTAAAAACTTAAAAGATTTTTAAATATATATATAAAAACTAAAAATATTTTATTTTAATAAAACTTACTTAGCTATATTTAATTCTAAAAATATTAATATTTTTAAACTTTAAAAAAAGCTAAAATAAAAAATAATAATAAAATCTTAAAAATAAAAGACTTTTTATATTTAAAAAAAACTTAAAAAAATCTATTGTTTAAACTAGCTTAAGCTTTATATATTTAAAAAAAAGCTTTTAAAAACTTATAAAAAAATCTAGCAAAAAAAAAAAAATCCTTAATATACTATATTTAAAGCTACTTTTATAAAAATCAACTTCAATATTAAATAAAACTACTAATAATTAAAAATTTTAACTTTATATATAATATAAAATATTTAAAACTAATTTATAAAAAAATATATTTAAGTTTAAAACTAGCTTATAAAAAATAACTAATAAATCTAATTTAATTATTACTAAATAGTTTTTTTATAAATTTATAAAAAAAAAATATTAATTTTAGTTTAAATAAAGTATTAATAAATAAAAAACTAGCTATTATTTAATATTAAAAAAAATCTATTTAGCTATTTTTAAAATTAAAACTAATTATAAAAAATTAAACCAAACAAACTAATAAAAATAAAAAATATTTTTGTTCTAGTTAGATTTTTTTTTTTAAGTATTAATTTTTATATATTTATTTTAAACTTATTTAACTAAGTTTTTTAATAATTATAAAACAAACTTTTAATTTAAAAATATTTATAAAAAATAAAGCACTAATTAAATTAATATAAAATAAACTTAATAATAATAAAAAACCTATTAGCTATAAAAATATTAAAAATATATTAAAAAAGTTTAAAAAAAAGCTATTTTTTATTTATATTAAAAAAGAATTATAAGAAATAGTACTAAAGCAATATTTCTAATTAAATAAACTATAACTTTTATTAACTAAATCTAAATTAATAATAAATTTTTGTTTAATTATTAAAAAATAATTAAATTAAAAAACCAAAAATATTATTTATTATTAGATTTAAAACTATTTAAATTTTTTTAATAAAAACTAAAAAATTTAAACTTATTTATTTATTTAAAACTAATATTAATAAAATACTATAATATTTTAAAAAAATATATTTATATCTATATATTAATATAATATTTTAATAAACTAAATTAAACAAAAAAATCTTTTTGTTATTTATTATTACTTTTAAAAAAATAAAAATAAAATATTCTATAGCTCTAAAATAATAAAAACTTTTTAGTAAAAAGCTTAATATAACTAGTATAATTAATAAACTTTTTAAATTAAGTTTTTTTTTTAATCTGCCCGAACTAAACTATTTTATATTTGTTCTAGTTTAAAACGCTTAATTAAAATATATTTTAAAAAAAACCAAAAAAAACCGGACTAATTATTCTAGCTAACTAATTATTAAAAAATTTATATTATTAAAATTGTTAAATAGGCTGTGTACGATATCGTACGTAAAAGCAAATGAACGCGCGTTAACAGAATATACTGTATTGTACTATATCTAAATCCTGTATCGAAGGAGAGAAAAAAAAGAATGCTTCGTACGAAACAGAATTCCTCTTAAGAAAAAAATTCTGCTAGCGTACAAGCTAAAACAATAAAAAGAAATAAGGTCCCCACAGCCGATAGTCTCCGTACAAAGATATCCGTTCACCCGCGCAATACGCAGGTGCACGATATGGTTGTAACTAATGCCAGTTATTCCAACACTAGCTATTTTCTCTTTTGGTTACAACCGCCTATCGTACGGAGAGAAAAAGAAAATAACTACATACTATACAACTAACTAGAATACACATGCAATACCTTATCCAATAAGCGTATCGATCAGATCGGCAATCTAGCCTTACGTACGACAGCTAAGTCACTCGGTTGTTTGTCCCGAATATAATCGCGAAAGGCGGGATCGCAAAGCTAATGTCCTAGCCGTACAATTTGCCCAAAATATAGGCCAGGGGTCACTCAGTGGCCATCCGGGTCGAAGCTAAACCGGGTGCCCCTGATCCGTGCGCTAGCAAGGTTCGTAATTAGCTAGCTCGTCTAGTCGGTAGGCTTCGTACAGGCAATTACCAGTTAAAGCCTTCAGTGTAGTGCGTATATGGCCGAATTAACAAACATCCTTCGTACGGAAGGAACGTAGAGATAGGCAAGTACATATTGCTTCGTACAGAAAAAATATAGAAGTAGTAAGCAGATACACGTTGTTTCGTACAGAAGAAACGCAGAAGTAAGCAGGTACGCATTAGCTCGTACGTAGAGAAGCCCGAGCATAAAAAGCACTCGAGTTCCTCGCCGTCCTCCGTCCCTTATTGCCTTTACAATCCACTACTTCGTACGTTAGTCCGTCCTCATACATACATACATACATACACACCCGCACCCACATACATACACACATACATACATACATACATACATACTCGTACAATAGACGCCATCCAACTATTCAGCAACAGTAGTCGCGTGCCTACTATTATCGAACAGAAGCCCAGATATAACGTCGTACTACTGCCAATAAACAATCCAAACAATCGTCGCCTCCTCGCTGCGTTATACATTAACGTAAATACTTGTTCTTGCTTCGTACGGTACATTCATATATGTTACTAATGTATTAGCTTTTCGTGCGTAAGCTAATAAAGCCTAAGTTGCCGCTCTGCCCTCGGTCAACATTCAAATTCAGGTATTGTTAACTAAACCGCTTACGCTCGTA
This sequence comes from Ustulina deusta, assembly GCA_023159155.1. Taxonomy (NCBI): domain Eukaryota; kingdom Fungi; phylum Ascomycota; class Sordariomycetes; order Xylariales; family Xylariaceae; genus Ustulina; species Ustulina deusta. Next base: position 271,078 of record JAJNNX010000017.1, on the reverse strand, counting down.
ATCGCGCGAATCCTTCGTCGCAAAGGTTACCTTCGTGCAGTCCTCATCCAGTCGCGCAGTACCGCCATCGCCGCTTGCACACAGAATACCTATACGGCCCGCAGTAGCTTCCCGTTCCGTAGCTATCGCCAGATCGTCGGATTCCAACGTAACGCTTGCGCCGCATACGTATAGCAATCGTACAGTACTCAATACAGTCACTATATATATAAAAAAAAAAGTTTTGTGGGGGGGGGGGGGGGGGGGTTCTTAATTATACAATAAAAAAATAAATACTCGGAAAAGAATAGAGTGGGGTTTGTATTGTTTTTATTCGGAGTTAATATATCGTACGTTACCTTCACTATTCTGACTCTTTTTCTTTTTGTAAATGCCGTGCTCGTACGATGACTCCTTATGTTCGTTCAACAAATGCTTCGACTCGTACGGTTAGCTTGTTCGTTAAAACAAGGGTTTCCAGTGCCTAGTTCAGCGTTCGTTTCGTAAACGCATCGGCTGGGTTATCTTTCCCGTTAATCCATCGTACTTCAAAGATTTCTCTCCTCTCGTACGACTCGCGGAGGGACATAATATCGATTATTAACCGCTTCTCTTGTGTCGTACCTAGCTTTACCAAGCAATCATACAACAACTTCGAGTCCGAATATAGAACAGCTAGGATTAGGGGTAATCCTAGCGAAGCCATAATCTTCTAAAGTATCGTACAAAAGGCAATAGCGCTATTAAATCCGTTAACCATGCTGTACAACTTACTCGCAAGTACGCTTCTGGTTACCCGTTTATATTTATTCGAGTTCCAGTATACAATATTGCCTTTAATCTCGAAGCTTAAATTTTCTTTCGTACAGCGCTCCATACCTAGTACAATAATAAATCCGAACTAGGAGGTCATGTCCGTATTGTTCGCAAACGATCTGTCTATAAAAATGAACAGTTTTGTACAGCGTAGGTCAAGTAGTACAAACGTCAAGCCGCAGTTGCAGTTATCCATTTGCCATTAAATCCTTTCGTTCAGATTCTTAACGTCGTGCGGTATAGGGTCTATTATTTAGGCAGCAACACATAGGTCGTACGCTGCCTCTGGCTAGCAGATACTGCTGATATATGCTTTTCTCGCCTGTTGCAAAATATATTGCTGGGCGAAGTCAGCCGTACAAGGGTTAACTAGGTCTAGTTGGTTCGCTTAGCCCTTTTGGGTTAAGGTGATCTTTCTTTCGGACAATAGCATAATTTGTCTACTATTGAACTTTACAAGGTGGTCTTGCTGAAGTGTTTTTTTTGGCTTCGCGCGAAACTTGGCTTATTAGAGTTCATATTCCTTTTTTTTTGAGAAGCTTAGGGTTGCAAAGCTAAACGTGTCGTCTGTCTGTAGGCCAGTAATACCAAAGTCGTGCGACAGGTTTTCTATAAACAAAAGATATAGGTTATATATAGAGATAATTATCCCTAGTTTCTCGCAGTAGTGCTAATAATATGTTTTGAACCAGTATAGCCTTAATTCCGCAAGTCCGTATAGTGGTCGTACAATCCAAAAGATTGTTCCGTCGGGATATTTCGACTTCAGTTCGGACAGCAGTCATACAATGATTTTTCTAGCTAGCTTGTCCTTTGACTATACATACACCTGTGTAATATCTCGGAGCTCGCCCAAAGCATTAAAGTCGCGGATTAAAAAGGGGCCTAGTGCAAAAAATAGTCGCTAGCTCATCCGCTAGATCGTAGGCAACTAGGTAAAAACTATTTCCTTATCCTTATCGTTGTAGCCTTATACAACAAGTCGGGACTTTTCGTACGGCTTAGTTGTCTTCCCTTTGATCTCTCGTACGAGCCAGGACTTAAAAATCCAGGTATTGTCATGCTTAGCCGGGTTATATTTCACGAATTAAAATATGCCTCGTGCAACAAGGTCGTTAATCTCCGTAGCGTCCGATTCCTCGAATGGTCCGCTGGGTATATTGATTATGCCGTCTTTACGCAATTTAACAGCTAAGGCATAGTTCTGTTCCTCTTTAGGGGTTAAAAACAGCTAGCTAATCTGTTATACAAAGGTTGTAAAGAATTATACGGCCTTCCGGGAGCGTCCCCGTTTTCTTCGTACGTCAGGCTCCTAGGGAGGTCGTACATCTTCTGCCTCCTTGTCCTAATCGTCCAAGGGTATTTCCTCGGTTGTACAGTAGTAGGGCTTAACTTAGGTCCATCTAAACCGTATCGGGCCATTCGTTAAGTCAATAATTATATCTGACCCTTCGATAGATTTTATTTCATACAGTCCGTCCCAGCCTCCTTTCTCCCGCCATACTAGGACTTCGCTTCGGAGGGGGAGCAATAGTACATCATACAAAACTGGTCCGTTACGCTAGTTAATCGCACGGTTGATCTCAACCTTTGCTCTCTCTTCGCGCAACATTTTTATAGCCTTTTTTATAGCTTTTGCTTTTTGTACGATGTTAGGCAAAAGGGGTAAATCCTGGTTAATTCTAGGGTATGCTCTAAAGACCAGAAGGGTTAGTACAAGGCCATTCGGCCCAGCGGTATCATTCAAAGCCTTGATTGCCATTTATAGAATTGACTCGTCTTTCGTACAATAACCAATTTTAGCTTTTAATATGTCGTACGTACGGCAGAGTGGGCCGTGTGCCTTTTCGATCTTGCCTATTGCCTAGTATGCTTCGACAGGCATCACGCAATACTAAGAGCCTACAATCCTAGCTTAGTTCCGAAACTTTTCGGACAAGAAGTTCGTACCTGGGTCATATACAATGTTATCAGGGGGTCCTTAGTACACATTAATCCAACATTTGCATAGCGTTTCCTAAGCGTCTTGTGCAAACATTAATTTAAGGAATATTGCCGCTTAAAACAATATAGCAGCGTCGATTACGTAAAAGACCTGTTTGTTGTTTATTTGTACAGCATTAATTATTACTTCGTAGTTAAAATTACAATTGTTTTTGATCGAAAACTTGAAACATTGGAATGCTTATTTGTACAACTAGCAATAATAGCAGAACTTCTGGATCTTTTCCAGAATTAAGTAGTTAACATTATGCCCCGCACAACTAAGCATCTTGTATAGTTTCTCCATACAAAAGTATCCAAATCAGCAGTAAAGCTGTTGTAGTTCTATTTCTATAAAGAATATGCCGGCTTCGTGCGGTCCGATATTAAAAAATAGGTGTCCCCATTTGCATACAACAAAGATAGTCTTGCCGTCCCTTCGTACAATGACATCCTTCGTATTGTCGAAGTATGCTTATAGGCGATCGGCGTCCTTCAGGGAAAACAGGAATAGTGTCAGGCTGTCCAGAATATAGTATATTGTTATACCAAGGGTATTTTTCATTCGTACAGTACTTATAGCTAAGATTGTATTGCTACTGCCGAACTTAATATGTGCAGTTCCTAGTGTCCAGTTAACTTTCGTACAAGGGTATAATCTGATATAGGCCTCTAGTTATGCTTTCCCTACTGTTAAGTAGTTCGAAGCGCCTGTATCCTATAGTTCGCCTTGGTATTCCGTACAATACTAGTCACTTAGGGTAAACTGGTCGGACGGGACGTCCGTCTCGCAGTTCCAGATATCTTTTCTAGTCGTACCGTATATAAACACATTATCCATCAAGAATTAGGTAGACTAGCTTTCGAATTCCTTATTTACGTCTTTATTGCTTTTGTCCAACTCCGGGTGCCTTTCGTACTCCGTTAGGTATATTAAGAACTCTTCGGGTATAGGTTTAATATTGTGTATTATTTCGTGCGAATTAAAGTACTGGCTTTTTGCACAAGCCCGTTCTCGGGGGGTATGTTTTATTAACCAACATCCCTCCTTTTAGCATACAAAGCATTTCTTGTTCGTACGGTTGCTTCTGAAGTTCCGGTCCTTTAAGTAGTCTTGTCGTACGTCTAGCTTGCTCAATAATCTAAGAAATCTAGGTCGGTAGCCTTTCGTACAATAACCTTGGTTATACCTCTTATCAGTAAAATAGGCATTGTTGTCTTCTTGTACGAAATACTTCGGCATATTGTCCGTTGCTACCCAAATACATGCTTGGAGGTCAAAAAAGAAACCTTCGCACGTTAGCTTCTGGAGTACAAGTGCCATAGCTAGCTCGGGTACTCCTCGACACGCTCGTGCGACAGTTATGCCTAGTTAGATTTCTCCTTAGTAGCTTGCGCCGAGTGCTTGCTGTACTTTCGCAAGTTTGTTAATCATAAGTTCTAGTACCTCGTGCAGTGCTGATTCTGGGTTTTTTTCTTTCATTCGTACAAACATAATCGAAGTCCAGTCGGCCCAGTACTAGTTATAGTTCGTATTATTATTAAAGTGACTATCCATCGTACGATAGATCTTGTACTATATTTTTCCTGGTCCGATATAGTACATATAATACTCTTCTGCAAAATTCTCTAAAATGCTCGGGAATACGGCGTGGTATTGGTCTTCCGTTATTTCGAGCTATTAATAAGCGTTTATAAATAAGCGTGCCTTGTTATAAAGTAGGTCGTACAGACAGCTTATATAGTTCTTTTCCTTTTTCTATATCTTTAGGAAAGCAGTGTACTTTTCGGACAAGAGTGGTCTGTTTTATACGTTCTTTATAGGGGATAAATCTAAGGAAGGGCTATTCAACACAAGTTCTAGTGTCGTACAAATGTACGCTTGTGGTACGGGGGTCTAAGAGGGGTTATAGACCACAGGGTACTTGTACACTAGTTGGAAGTTCGGTTTATGGCCTGCCCTTAGCATACGATTATATATTATTTCCGGCGTATGCCGGGCTTCTATAGTTGGTCGTATGTACTTAAAGTTCTAGTTCTCGCGGGGTTAGAATCGTATATTCCGGATAGGTATTAGTTTAGGCTATATAGATTCCGGTTGTCTGATTTCTGGTCTCGGTTCTGTTCGTACAATGGGTTGAGGGGTTGGGGTAGGCTGAGGGGTCTCCTAGGGGGTAGCTCGGAGTTATTAACTAGGTATAAGGGAGACTAATGGTTGTCGTACAATAGATATTTGGGCTGTTCGGGTTAGAGATCCTAGAGATTTAACAATCTCGAATTCGCCTCGTACAATTGCAGCAAGTCGTTTGTGAGCCGCGTCTTTTTCAACTGGCCCTCGTACGCCTTTCTTTTCAACCATCATCATAAACTTCGCACACATATCTCAGTAGATCGTATAAAAATAATCTGCTATCCATCCTTCGAAGTTTTCCTCGAACGCCTCTTAGAATAGCTGTCCGAACCCTTTCATATTTTGGTATTCAACGAATTAGTAGGCGAACCATATATTTATCATGACTTTACTCGCACAAGATTTGTCAAGGTCTTCGCCCCAAAAATTAAGGTCGATATGGTTTCGTACGGTCTTCGTACTAATACCAATATCCTCGGCAAGTTCTTCGTACGTAAAGTTCAAGCGTGACTCAGCAGACTCCGCCGAAATGCTTGGTGCTTCTCGCGCTATGGTAAGGTAAGGGGGGGAAGGGGGGGGGTTAAAAAGTTCGTCTAGCTATCGTACAACAATATAGTCAAGGGTAGCACAATTGCGTGCTATCTTTTTCTCTTTCGTACAATACCCCGTTAGTCCGAAAAAAGAGGTTGTATCGTGCGATAAAAAAATAGATCTCCTTGTTCTTTATACAGCAAGCAAATATCCCGTTAGTCCAAAAAAAAAAGTTATATTCGCTTTATTTTCAAACAACACACGTTAACCAGTTAAGAAAAATAATTGTCATACAGTAAAAAAATAAGGTGCGATACAGAGTCCTTCCCGTTTACAGAAAGCTCGGCTCCGTCTTCACTCTTGCTAATCTGTAGTGCTTTCGCAGTCGGGTTAAGAGTGCTTCAGCAACCACTGATCAGTATTAAATGGGCTATATACAATATCGTACGTAAAAGCAAATAAACGCGCGTTAACAAAATGTACTATATTGTACTATATCTAAATCCTATGTCGAAGGAGAGAAAAAAAAGAATGCTTCGTACAAAACAGAATTCCTCTTAAAGAAAGAATTCTGCTAGCGTACGAGCTGAAACAATAAAGAGAAATAAGGTCCCCACAGCCGATAGTCTCCGTACGAAGACATCCGTTCACCCGCGCGATACGCGGGTGCACGATATGGTTGTAACCAATGCCAGTTATTCCAACAAAAATAGCTATTAGATTAAAAAACAACCCTTAATAAAAAAAAAACAGTTCTAATAATACTTATAAAAAGCTTAATTTAAATAATTTAAATAATAAAAAAAACTTTACTAATATTATTAACTTAGAAAGATTAAAAAGCGCTAAAAAAGCCCCCGATTTATATAAGAAACAAAAAAAAAACTAGAAGTAATTCTAGCAGATCTAGATAAAAATCTAACTAATACTATAAATTAAAAAAAGATTTCTAAAACTTAAAATAAATAAAAATCTAAAATAAAAAGCAATAATAAACATTTTATTAATTAATATATTTATAACTTTAGCAAATATTATAATAAAAATATATTATTAAGTTTAAAAAGTTTAAATATTTATTAAAAACTAAAAAATTAGTTTTTATAAACTAAAAAACAAAAATAAACTAAATAATAAAGTTTTATAAGTATTAAAAAAAATTATTATATTAAATATTTTATTTTATAATAATTTTTAAAAAAATATAAATATAATATTAATTATTTAAAATAATAATATAGCTATTATAAAATAAAAACTAGATCGGATATTTAAATAAAAAAAAATTAAAAATTGTTAAAAAATAAATACTAAAACTAATAAAAATCAAAAAATAGCGCAAAAAAAAATCAAAAATAATAAATAAATAAAAATAGAACTATTTAAAAACTAGTACTGATAAAATTAAAAAAAAAGCTATATAAAAAAAAGCCCTAAAAATCTTTTTTTTTTAAAAACCCTGGTTCTTAAAGTAATAAAAATCAAATAAATAACAAAAAATTCCTAAGCTTAAATAATAGTTTTAATACTAATTATTATATTTAATAATTTTTATAATTTAATATATTTTTTTATTATTAAAAAAACTTTTAAAAATCTTTTAAACCTATAAAATATTTAGTTTTTTATAAATTAAATATAATTAATTAATAAATTCTAGTAATAATACTTTTTTATAAAAAAACTAACTTTAGTTTTTATTTAACAACAAGCAATAATTAATTATTTTTATTTTTTAACAAAAATAATAAATATTATTTTTAATTTAAAAGTTTTTTATGTTTAAATATTTTAGTTTGTTTTATATTATTTAATATAATATAAAAATAAAAAAGCTAGCTTTTTTTTTTAATATTTAACTAAAAATTTTAATATATTTTAAAAACTAATCTTTAATATTTTTAATCCTAAAAGAAAAATTAATACTTAAAAGCTTTTTATAAAAATTAAACCTTTTATATAAATAAAATACCTTATTATTATTAATTTTTATAGCTATTATAAATTAAAAATAATATTTATAAACTAAAAACTAAATTAGCTATCTAATTTATTTATAGAAAAGATTTTTACAACTAAGAAAAAGAATTATAGTATATATCTTTATATATAACCTATATAAATTAATTAATAAAATAAATAAATATTCTAACTTATAAAAAGCTTTATAAAAAAATAATTATATAAAATTAAAAAATTAAAACAAGCTATAAAAAAGTTTTAAAAACTATTTAGTTTAATATAATCTAATCTAATATATAAACAAACTACTAAATATATAAAATATAAGTACTAATTTTTTTATTTTTTTATTAAATAAAAAATAATACTTAATTAAATTTATTTTATTTTTTATTTTTATTTAGGTTTAAATAAAACAATTAAATTTTTATTTCTAAATTAACATATATATTAATTAAACTAAATTAATTCTATTAGTTTTTTTTATTATAAATAAAAAACTTATTAACGAACTATTTAAAGTTTTTTTTAAAAAACTAAAAAAAAAGCTTGTACTAAACGTTTAGCACTTAACCTAACAAAAAATCTTTATTTAGCTAAAATAACCAACCTTCAAGCTAAAATTATTAACTTAAAAAAATCAGTATTTAAAAATTAATAAAAAGTTAATTAGTTAAAACAAGTTAATATATAACAAAATTAAAAAAGTATTAAAAGTAAAAACAATTATAAAATAGCTTAAGCAAAATTTAAAAAAACTAAAACTATAATTAAATAATTAAAACAAATTAAAATAAAATAAAAACTTAAAATTATTAGTTTAAATTATAAATTATAACATTCCTAAAAAAATATTTAATATTTTTAGTTTTAGATTATTAAAATAGAAATATAACTAGCTAATCAAACCTAAGTTATAACTAAAAAAAAAAAAAAAAGTTAAATATTATAATAAATATAATAAAAACTATAATAAATATTTTAATTCTATTAAAGCTAAGCTTAATTAGCTTTAAAAAAAATATTCTAACTTTAAAATATTTAAAAAAAAAAAACTAATATTTTTATAATTAGCTAAACTATTTAATGCTTTTCTTTTACTTATTATAAGTTAAATTTAATTTTTTTAATATTATTAGATTATTTTATTTATATTAAAATTATTTGTTAGCAATCTTTGATTATTTTTATTATATTTATATATTTTTACCCCTAAAAAAAACTGCGTTAAATTAGCTTTTATTACTATAGTTAATATAACGGTTAGTATAGTTTTAGCAAGACTTATAAGAACTTTAGACCTATATAGCAATAAAATAAAAAATCTATATTTATTTATTTTATAAACTTTAACTTTATTTATTTTTTTATTTTTTTAGTTTAAAGTTTTTATTTATAATATTAATAAACTAGCTATAAAATTTTTATTTAACTAATTATAATACTACTTTAAATTTATTAATTATTTATTAATAAATATTTAATAAATATATATTTTTTATTTTATTATAATTAATAAAATATAAATAAACTTTTTTTTTAATTATATATTTTATAATATAAATTTAATAAAACTTTTAATTTTTCTATTATTTAAAAACTAATAATTTATAAAAAACTTAATTTTAAATAATTAATATAATTCTAATTGTTTAGTATAGCTAGTTTTTTATTATTAAATAATTTTAAAAAAAAACTTTTATAAAAAACAAAAAAGTTTTAAGCGAACTAATATTTTAAAAAAATTCTAAAAAAAAATTAAAAAGTTAAAACTTAAAAAAATAAAATTTAAATTAAAACTAAAATAATTTAAAATAAGTAATATATTTAAAAATATATTAAAAATATTACTACTATATAAGCTTATAATTTTGTATTAGTTTTAATAAAACTTTTTGAATAAATAAAAAAAATAAAGCGCTAATTTTTTATTATGTTTATTTTAATATTTTTAAAAAATAATTATAATTTCATAACAAAAAATATATTTAAAAATATTAATTTTAAACTTTTTAGTTTTATTATTTTATTTATTTTTTGTTTTATTAGTTTATTTTTTAATGCTTTAAACTTTATTTATATTAAAAAAACTAAAATATAAAAAATTAATTTTAGTAAGTTTATAAAAAATAAAGGTTTATTTAATGATTAAATTTATAAACTAGCAAGAAAACTAAATAAAAATATTATTATATTTTAAACTAAAAATAATTAATTTTAATATATTATAAATTAATTAAAAAATTATTTAATAATATTACTAAAATAATTTAAGTTTTATTAATAGTTTATTATAATTTTAATTAAATAATTATTATTTATAAAATATTTTAAGTTTATATATATAAAACTAATAAAAATATTAATAAATTTATTTTTATATTTAATAATTTATTAAATTATAATAAAAATATAAATTATAGAACTATTTTTATATAAATTTAAATATTTTTTATAAATTATTTATTAATAAAGTTATTAAATTAATATATAATATTAAATAAGTTTATAAAGATTATTAATAAATTAAATTTATAAATTTAATTCAATTTTTGATAAACTTATTTATTAATTTTTTTATTTATTTTAATTAAAATATTTATTTAATTATAAATTAATAATATTAAAATAAAATAATTAATAAAATTTATAAATATTTAATATATATAATAAAAATTAATAATTAGTAATTTAAAAATTAAATATTTTAAACTATTAATTTTAGTTATAATATTATTATTAATATTAAATAATTAATAAAAAAAATATTTTAATAAAAACTTAAAAATAATAATTAATTTATTTTTATTAGTTTAATTTTTATTAATAATTATAATTAAACTTTTTAATTATAAATAATAAAATATAAACTTAAAAATATAAAAAAATATTAATTAGTATAATTAAATATTAAAAAAATATTATTAAATATTAAAATAATTATTTTAAAAATAACTAAAATTAAAAAAATATAAAAAAAACTTGAAACTTTTAAACTTAAACCAAAAAAGGTTTATATAATAATTTTTTTTAAAAAAAAAAACTAAGCTACTATTAAAAAAATTATATAAAATTTTTAAAATTATTTTTATTAAAATAAATAAAAATAATCAGCTAAAAAAACTTTAAAAAAATTTATTATAATTAAATTTATAATAAGTAAAAATAATTATATTAAACTATTTAAAAAAATTTTAAAAATAATTAATATTTCATAAAAAAAATAGATTTAAATTAATTAAATAATATTATAAAAAACTTTTAATAATAAACTAATTTTATTTTAAAAAAAAAAACTTTGAATATATAAAATTAATATAAGATTTTTTGTTTTTTTAGCTATTATACTTAAAAAAAATCTTTTTAAAAAAAAATCTAAAATTTTATTATTATTATAATTAATTATTAATAAAAAATATATATATTTAAAAAATTAAATTATATTAATTTTAAATATTAATAATATTATATTTAATTATTATAATATTATTTATTTTTTTTAAACTTGCAAAAAAATATTTTCATAAAAAGTTTTACTATTTAGTTTAAAAATAAAACTTGTTTAGTAGCAAGCTTTTATTAATATATAAATTTAAAAATTTTTAAACAAATTTATAAATATTTATATAAATAATATTCTAATTTATTTTAAAACTAAAAAATAATATTAAACTTGTTATAAAAAAATAATTATAAAAGTTAAAATAAAAATAAAAGTTTTAATAATTTTAAAAATACTAAATTAATTTAGTTATTTTTTAAGTTTTATAATTATATTGATATATTTATTTATTATATTAGTAAAATTATTATTTTTTTAAATTAACTCTTAAAAAAAAATAAACTATTTATAATAAAACTAAAATAAAAATAAACTTTTAAATATATAAAACTATTAATATATAAAATATTTGTGTTAATTTTTTTAACTTTAATTAATTAATATAAATAAAAATAAATATTTTATATAATATAATAAAAAAAATTATTTAATAATAATAAAAAAATATATTTTAAAAACTTATAAAATATTTTTTTTAAAATAATAATATTAATTAAATAAATTTATTTAATTTAAAACTATAAATTTTTAATAATAATATAAATTTTAAAATATTATTATTTAAAACTTTTTAAACCTAAATTTTTTATAATAATTAATTATTATATTTTATTATATTTTTTAAATAAATAGATTTTATTAATATAATAAATATACTAAACTAACTTTTTATTAAACTTTAATATTATTTTTTAGTACTAATTAAAACAAAAAAATATAATAATTAATACTTTATTAAAAAAATAGCAAAATCTTGTATAATTAAAACTAAAAAAAACTAAAAAAAAATAATAGTATTAATTTTTTTTAACAAAATATTAAGTTTTATATTAATTATAAACTTTTTGTTTAATATTTTTTAAAAAGTTAATTTAATAAATCTAATTAAATAAAAAAACTAGCTATAAAATTTAAAAAATAAAAATAAAAAGCTATATATACTTAAAATTATTTTAAATAAAAAAAAAATTTTATATAACTTTAATTTAAAAAGTTTATATATTTTTAATTATTGTTTATTAAAATTAATATGAAACAATTAAAATATTAAAACAAAAATATTATTAGTTTTATTTAAAATATAATTATAAAAAAAATAAAATATTATAAAATAAAACTTTTAGTTTTTTTTATTTATTATTTATATTAACTATAATATAGCAATATATAATAATAAATAATACAAATATATTATTTAATTAATAAAATTATAATTATATATAAATTTTTTAATATATTAAATATATAAATATTAAATAATATAAAACTATTTATTTTTAAATTTATAGTAATAATTAATAGTTTTATAAGTATTAAATATTATTTTAATAGTATTTATTATTTTTAAACTTAAAAAATAATAAAATTAACTATTTAAAAACTAAACTAATAATTTTATTTTTATATTAATAAATACTAAGATAACTAAAATATTTAAAAAATAATATATAACATAGCAACTTTTATATAAAAACAATATAAACTATAAGGTAATAAAAAAAAATATTTAATAAATTTTAAAATAAAAAATAAAAATTTTTAAAAAAAAAAAGTTTTATAATATAAATATTAATTATTAGATTAAACTTTTAGTTAGTTAAACTTTTTAAAATTTAAAAAAAATAAAAATTTAGCTATATTTTTAACTTGTTTAATTTTTATAAAATAAAAAACTTATTTTATGCTAACTAATTATAAAAAATAAAAAATAACTTTTTATTTTAATAAATTTAATTATTATTTTTAATTAAAAATATTATTAATAAAATAAACTTTAAAATTAAATAAATCAAATAATTAAAAATATATAATAAAAAAAAAGAACTATAATATTAAATTATTTAAAAAAGTTATAATTTTAATAATATTTAATATATAGTTTAAAATTTTGAAAATATATTAATTAAACTTAACTAATTTTATAAAACTTATAAAAAAATATTTAAACTTTTTATAAAATTATAAAAATAAATATATATAATAATAACTAATAAATTTATAAATAATTATAAAAATAATAATAAAATAATATAATATAAAAAAATTATTTAAATTTAATATTATTAATAATTTTAAACTAAAACTATATTTAAACTTTTAGTTTTAAAAGAAATAATATAATAATTAATATAGTTTTAGCAAAACTTATAAAAACTTTAACCTTATATAATAATAAAATAAAAAATCTATATATAAATTAACTTATAATTTTATAGCTATATAGATAAAGTTTATATTTATTTATTTTATAAACTTTAACTTTTTTTTTTTTTTTTTTTTTTTAGTTTAAAGTTTTTATTTATAATATTAATAAACTAGCTATAAAAGCTTTATTTAACTAATTATAACAGCTAAATTAGATTAATTTTTATTTATTTATAATATTTAATTAAAAAAAGTTTTGCTATATATAGATTTATATATATAATCTTATTTATATCTAGTGCTAGTTTATAAATTAATAAATAAGAATTATTTATAATAGTTAATATAGTTTTAGTAAAACTTGCAAAAATTTTAGACCTATATAGCGATAAAATAAAAAATCTATATATAAACTAATTTATAACTCTTTAGCTATATATATAAAATTTATATTTATTTAATTTATAAACTTTGATTTTTTTTTTTTTTTTAGTTTAAAGTTTTTATTTATAAGATTAATAAACTAGCTATAAAAGCTTTATTCAACTAATTATAATACTATTGTAAACTTATTAATTATTTATTAACAAATATTTAATAAATATTTTTTTTTTGTTATAATTAATAAAATATAAATAAACTTTTTTTTTAATTATATATTTTATAATATAAATTTAATTTGAATATAATTTTATTAAAATTTTAATTTTTAAATTATTTAAAAACTAATAATTTATAAAAAATTTAATTTTAAATATTTTAAATTTATTTTTAGTTTTTAAATAATTAAAATAATTTTGATTTTTAAATATAACTAGTTTTTTATTATTAAATAATTTTAAAAAAATTTTTATAAATGTTTTGAACAAACTAATATTTAAAAAGAATTCTAAAAAAAATAAAAAATTTAAATTTAAAAAAATAAAATTTAAATTAAAACTAAAATAATTTAACATAAATAATATACTTAAAAATATATTAAAAAATATTATAGCTATATAAGTTTATAATTTTATACTAGTTTTAAGAAAACTTTTTTAATAAATAAAAAAAATAAAATGTTAATTTTTTATTATGTTTATTTTAATATTTTTAAAAAATAATTATAATTTAATAATAAAAAATATATTTAAAAATATTAATTTTAAATTTTTTCGTTTTATTATTTTATTTATTTTTTATTTTATTAGTTTATTTTTTGATATTTGAAATTTTATTTATATTAAAAAAGCTAAAATATAAAAAATTAATTTTAATAAATTTATAAAAAATAAAACTTTATTTAATAATTAAGTTTATAAATTAATAAAAAAATTAAAAAAAATATTACTATATTTTAAACTAAAAATAGCTAATTTTGATATATTATAAATTAATTAAAAAAAAATCTTAAAAAATTAATAAAAATATATTTTTATTTAATTAAAAAACTATTTAATAATATTATTAAAATAATCTAAGTTTTATTAATACTTTATTATAATTTTAATTAAATAATTATTATTTATAAAATTAATAAAAATATTAATAAGTTTATTTTTATATTTAATATTTTAGCTTAAAAATATTAATTTATTAAATTATAATAAAAATATAAATTATAAAACTATTTTTATATAAACTTAAAAAAAAGATTTTGATAAAATTTTTATAAATTATTTATTAATAAAATTATTAAATTAATATATAATATTAAACAAATTTATAAAAATTATTAATAAACTAAACTTATAAACTTAATTAATTCAAAATTTAATTTAAATAATTAAATTTTTAGTAAACTTATTTATTTATTTTTAATTAATTTTAAAAGTTTTAAAATATTTATTTTAAAATAATTAAAATAAATATTAAGTATAAAAAAAAAACTTATTAAAATAATAAAACTTATTTTATTTATAATAAAAAAAATATATATATTAATTAATTATTTTAATTAAAAACTTAAAATTTTAAATATTTAATTAATAATAAAAACTTATAATAAAAATAATTTTAATAATTTATTTAATTATAAATTAATACTATTAAAATAATTTTTTTAATTTTATATAATATTAAAGTTTATATTTATTTAATAATTAATTATAAATTTATATAATAAGTTAAATAATAATTAAAAATAAAAATATTTTATTTAATTAAATTTTAAAAATTTTATAAATATTTAATATATATAATAAAAATTAATAATTAATAATTTAAAAACTAGATATTTTAAATTATTAATTTTAATTATGATATTATTATTAATATTAAATAGTTAATAAAAGAAAATATTTTAATAAAAATCTAAAAATAATAATTAATTTAATTAAATAATTTATTTTTATTAGTTTAATTTTTATTAATAATTATAGTTAAACTTTTTAGTTATAAATAATAAAATATAAACTTAAAAATATAAAAAAATACTAATTAATAGAATTAAACATTAAAAAAATATTATTTAATATTAAAACAATTATTTTAAAAATAACTAAAATTTAAAACTTTTAAACTTAAAACAAAAAAAGTTTATATAATAATTTTTTTAAAAAAAAAAACCTAAATTACTATTAAAGAAATTATATAAAACTTTTAAAATTATTTTTATTAAAATAAATAAAAATAATTAACTAAAAAAACTTTAAAAAAGCTTATTATAATTAAGTTTATAATAACTAAAAATAATTATATTAAATTATTTAAAAAAATTTAAAAATAATTAATATTTTATAAAAAAATAAATTTAAATTAATTAAATAATATTATAAAAAACTTTTAATAATAAACTAATTTTATTTTTTAAAAAAAAACTTTAAATATATAAAATTAATATAAAAATTTTTATTTTTTTAATTATTATATTTAAAAAGATTTTTTTAAAAAAAAAATTTTAAATTTTATTACTATTATAACTAAAGTTTAATATAATATTAAAACTTAATAATAAAAAATATATTTTTAAACTTTATTAATATTAAATATTTATATAGTTTATTTTATTTAAAAAAAAGTTTATAAATAAACTATTAATTATAAATTTTATTAAATAAAATATAAATTTAAATATTATTTTTATTTTATTTATATTTAAACTTAAATTAATTAAATATAAATTTATAATTAATTATTAATAAAAAAATATATATTTAAAAAATAAAATTATATTAGTTTTAAATATTAATAATATTATATTTAACTATTATAATATTATTTATTTTATAAAACTAAATATTATTAAAGTTTTTTATTAATTATTTTTTTTTTTAAATTTATAAAAAAATATTTTAATAAAAAGTTTTATTATTTAGTTTAAAAATAAAACCTGCTTAATAATAAGTTTTTATTAATATATAAATTTATAAATATTTATATAAATAATATTTTAATTTATTTTAAAAGTAAAAAATAATTAATTGTTTATATTAAGCTAAATATTAAAAAAAAATTAAATTTTATTTTAATATATTTATTATTAATTATTTAAAAATAATTATAAAAACTAAAATAAAAATTAATTTTAATTTTATTAAAATTTAAACAATTCTAAATTAAAACTTTAATAATTTTAAAAATACTAAATTAATTTAGTTATTTTTTAAGTTTTATAATTATATTAGTAAAATTATTATTTTTTTAAATTAATTATTACAAAAAAATAAAAATAAGCTTTTAAATATATAAAACTATTAATATATAAAATATTTATTTTAGCTTTTTTTTAAACCTAGCTAATTAATATAAATAAAAATAAATATTTTATATAATATAATAAAAAAAATTATTTAATAATAATAAAAAAATATATTTTAAAAACTTATAAAATATTGTTTTAAAATAATAATATTAATTAAATAAATTTATTTAATTTAAAACTATAAATTTTTAATAATAATATAAATTCTGAAATATTATTATTTAAAGCTTTTTAAATCTAGGTTTTTTATAATAATTAATTATTATATTTTTTTATATTTTTTTAATAAATAAATTTTATTAATATAATAAATATATTAAATTAATTTTTTATTAAATTTTAATATTATTTTTTAGTACTAACTAAAACAAAAAAATATAATAGTTAATATTTCATTAAAAAAAATGATAAAACTTTTTATAATAAAAATTAAAAAAGCTAAAAAAAAAATTTAATATTAGTTTTTTTTAATAAAATACTAAGTTTTATATTAATTATAAACTTTTTATTTAATATTTTTTTAAAAACTAATTTAATAAACTTAATTAAACAAAAAAACTAGCTATAAAATTTAAAATTATTTTAAATAAAACTATTTGTTTTTATATATTTTTAATTATTATATATTAAAATTAATATAAAATAATTAAAATATTAAAATAAAAATATTATTAATTTTATTTAAAATATAATTATAAATAATATATATATAATTATTATAATTATAAAAAAAATAAAATATTATAAAATAAAACTTTTAGCTTTTTTTATTTATTATTTATATTAGCTATAATATAATAATATATAATAATAAATAATAAAAATATATTATTTAACTAATAAAATTATAACTATATATAAATATTTATTAATAAATTTAGTTATTTAATTATAATTTTATTTAATAAAAAAATAAATATTATAAAATTATTAGTTATATAATATTATATAAATTTATATAAATTTTTTAATATATTAAATATATAAATATTAAATAATATAAAATTATTTATTTTTAAGTTTATAATAATAATTAATAGTTTTATAAGTATTAAGTATTATTTTAATAATATTTATTATTTTTAAACCTAAAAAATAATAAAATTAATTAATTAAAAATTAGATTAATAATTTTGTTTTTATAATAATAAATATTAAAATAACTAAAATATTTATTTTTTTGTTCTAAACTTTATATATAATATTTTATAATATTTATTAATTAATATATTATTACTAAAAATAATAATAAAAATTAAAATATAAAACTTTTTAATAATAAATATTAATAAAATTATTATAAATTTTAATACTAAATAATAAATATTTAAATTAATTTATTAAACTTAAAATATTTAAAAAATAATATATAATATAGTAATTTTTATATAAAAATAATATAAACTATAAGCTAATAAAAAAAAATATTTAATAAATTTTAAAATAAAAAATAAAGTTTTTTTAAAAAAAAAAGTTTTATAATATAAATACTAATTATTAGATTAGATTTTTAATTACTTAGACTTTTTAAAATTTTTTAAAAATAAAAATTTAGCTATATTTTTAATTTATTTAATTTTTATAAAATAAAAAACTTATTTTATATTAATTAATTATAAAAAATAAGCAATAATTTTTTGTTCTAATAAATTTAGTTATTATTTTTAGCTAAAAATATTAATAACAAAATAAAATTTAAAATTAAATAAATTAAATAATTAAACATATATAAAAAAAAATAAAAAACTATAGTATTAAATTGTTTTAAAAAGCTATAATTCTAATAATATTTAATATATAGTTTAAAATTTTAAAAATATATTCATTAAATTTAACTAATTTTATAAAACTTATAAAAAAATATTTAAATTTTTTATAAAATTATAAAAATAAATATTTATAATACTAACTAATAAATTTATAAATAATTATAAAAATTATAATAAAAAAATATAATATAAAAAAATTATATAAACTTAATATTATTAATAACTTTAAATTAAAACTATTTTTAAACTTTTAGTTTTAAAAAAAATAGTATAATAGTTAGTATAGTATTAGCAAAACTTATAAAAACTTTAGACCTATATAGCAATAAAATAAGAAGTTTATATATAGATTAATTTATAATTTTATAGTTATATATATAAAGTCTATATTTATCTACTTTATAAACTCTAACTTTTTTTTTTTTTTTTTTTTTTTAGCTTAGAGTCTTTGTTTATAATATTAATAAACTAGCTATAAAAGCTTTACTCGACTAATCGCAACACTATTACTTTTATAATTCAGATTTATTATTTAGAACATAATATTAGCAGCTTTAGCAGTAAAATTAGAACTTCCCCCTTTATGTAATAACAATAAGTCAATACAAGAGCTAATTACAGTAGAGCAGAACTATAATAACTTAAATAGGTAGATACCGAGGATTGGGTAGACTCTACTTGCTCCCAATATTGTCATACCCCCGTCACAGCTAAGGAAATAAGTTTGTAGTAATTAAATATCGGTCACACTTGAAACTAGAGTCATATACAACTCATGCAGTACTCTTTGAAATTCAACGAAAGGAACTAGCAAGGGCGCCTCAGCTATCAAAGAGAAAAGAAATGGCCGCAGCGGTAGGCAAGGAGGGGGGAAAAAAGTGGAACTGCTCGATTGGCTTTAAGCTACGGAGAAATTCGTGAGAGTATAAGTGAATATAATACAGTACGGCCCTAACTATGGCGTTGCTTGTCCGCCGACCCCTTGACTCCATACACGTTCCTAAGTATATTTAGATAGGCTACTGCTAGCACAGATCATATTATCGTCTCTTCGGCTTCGGTACCGTTCTTCAGAATCCAAGAAGGCCTGTAGGTCTTTCCTCGGACAATAGTGTCCGGACCATAGGGAAGGAGATACATTGTGCAGTGTATGGATGCAAGGGGCTCTCGTTGTTGCGAGAGGAGCCCAAATTACCTGATATACAACTAGAGGGCTAAGGATCATTCCGTTAGAAATACTGTTTTGCTGTAGCCCATAGAAAACCTACAGCCTCCCTTGCATACCCACCACTCCAAAGGTTGTGACGTAGGCCTAGGCATGCATATAATAAGAAAGAAAAAAACAGTCAAGGAAAGAACTTCAGATTACCCCCCTTTAAAAAAAGGCTAGGGCCGCTAGGAAACAATCTAGTAGTCCAGTATTATCATGTGCGCAACTACTGTAAGTCTTACCGTCTTTCACCTTATGCTCTCTTGTTTATTAGGCAGAAAGCCGCAGGATTCGGCTCTGGGACCGCTTGTCACCAGACTTTGGCCAGAAATCTACTGTATGTCGACCAGAGCCTACCTCGGAAGCCACCGCTTCCTGTGGTTAATACGCTTCATACGTGCTTGAAAAGCGTCGTATGTCGATCTCACGGCAGAATGAGGAGCCGCACTCCCAATGGTTGATCGCGAGATCGATCATCACACTGAGCGCCTTCTCAGGCTGGCGGTTATATATAGCTAAGTAGGATTTTACAAGCATTTTCAAGGCCCTGTTCCGCAGGCAGCAATGGTGTCCTCGCCTTTGTCGTTTGTGATTCTTGTCCTGCCGCTTAGCTTCTCCCTGGTGACTTTTACAGGGATGATGCATTCAATGCTTCAAAACATGGCACTACCGAAGCCATAATAATCGTCTGTACACTGGAATGGGACAGATCGCCAGAAGACGTAGCATTACTCACAGTCGCATTTGCGCCACCGTTTGAACTTGCTAATGTGTCACAGATCTGCCCAATAATTCGCCAATGATAGCTAGCGACAAGCCCCCTCTAGGCGTGGGACTGACTGGAAGGATTGGGCCATTGATCAGATGGCTATCTCGCCACGTATACGTGTGGATGATTTACTACTCTTATATGGTGTTATGGTGAGCGTGAGAAGCTAGTGCAAATGAGTGATTTTATTTATTGCAAGTCTTGATTCCTAGCAAAAACTTGGAGCAAATAGGTACACGGATGTCGACGGCCGAGGAGTTTCTGGTAAAGCATTGAGGAGAGTGGGCCGACTTTCAATGAATCCCAACATTCTAATAGCAGCCCAGGTGAGAAAGATGAATGGTGAGGTGCTTCCCGTGAGCATTTCAGGGCCATTCCGTCGAGCTCTCCTTTCCGGAGATGATGACAGCTGCTTGCTCAGCGAGCGCGTACACGGCTGCCTGGATGTGGGCGCCAATTGAGATGGGGAAGACCGAGGCATCGACAATGCGGAGGCTCTGTACTCCTTTTACACGTAATTCCTCGTCAACTACCTTGCCCATGGAGCAGGAGCCAGAACCATGGAATGTAGAACTGACGCAACACGTCAGTAATGCTATGCTCCTCGACGGATCTTTGAAATGGAGACCAACCTTCCGTGCGCCTTGACTCTTTGGTCGAGGTATTCGTCAGTCGAGTCAGGCCGAATCGGCTCGAAGCCGGGAAATGGCGTTTCGCCTGAGACGACCTGACCCAGAGCTGTATCGCCAGACATCAGCTCGGTGATTCTCCGCAGTGAGTGACGCCAGACCGCCTTGTCGACCTCGGTAGCGAAGTAGTTCGGATCTAAGAGTGGAGCGTCCTTGGGATCCTTCGAGGTGATGGTTACAGTTCCTCGTGATGTGGGTTTCAACGCTATTAGAGCACTGCTAATATGAGTGCCATCAACAGCCGCGGGAGGAGTTCCGAGATACATCACAAGGGTCTCCATCAGGGCCCGGTCTCTCTTGAGAAGATAATGCTCTGGAGTGACGGCGTTCTCGCCTTCGTCTTTAGCGATAGCCGCCTCTAGGATGTCTCGGGTTATAGCGGTTCCGGCGACATAGGTGAGTGGAACGCCCGTGGCGAACTCCGGTTGGGAGAAAATGGGGTTGGCAGAGCCGACGGCGTAGCCTTTAGATGGGTCTTTCAACCTCCAGTTCAAGTGCACCTTCACATGGTCGTTGAAATTCTTTCCGACATCAGGGTTTCCAATCTTTACCTCGATGCCGTGCTTCTCGAGGGTTTCTCTGGGCCCGATGCCAGACAACATAAGCAATTGAGGGGTTCGATAAGCGCCAGCAGCAACGATGACCTCTTGCGATGAGATTTCTGTCCCATCCGCAAGAAGGATGCCAGTTGCACGAGATCCGTCTAAAACAATAGATTGCACGAGCGTGTCGGTATGTACAGTAATTCCGTCGAGGGGATACTAGAAAACGTCAAGTCAGTAGTCGTCTTCCCGTGAAAACGGAATCTTAGCAATGCTTACTACCAAGGGTGCAATCTGTCGAGCGCCGTTAGACCGGTTCTCATTGAGCTCGCCGAGTCCCAAGTTGGTGCCAGCGTTCATATCTGCCCCAGGGAGTTTATTTACGCCTATTTCGGCCCAGGCCTCCTCGGTAATCTTGGTCAAGGGGTAAATGCGGTTGGTATAGGTTGGTGACTCGATCTGCAGAGTACCATCCCGTCCGTGAGAGTTGAGGGCTTCGGGGTTGTCGCTGAACCATCGCTCGGTCATCTTGAAGTAGGGTAGCTGCCCTTCGTAGCTCCAGCGCTTGTCGTTGACGATCTCAGCCCAGTTGTCGTAATCGGCTCTGGCTCCGCGGGTCCATCCGCCTGATAGAGATTAAAGACACGAAACATTCACATGTCACAAAATAACTTACAAGCGTTGATAACAGAGCCACCCCCGAGGGCTCGCCCTGCAGGAATATCGATCTCTCTCCCATCGCAGTGTTTCTGGGGCGCGGTCTTGTACCTCCAGTCAAACTGGCCACCGACGAACTTGAGGGAGCTGAAGTGAAGAATGTCTTTGTTGCCACTGACATCTAGACCAGCCTCAATAAGAAGTATGCGAGATGAAGGTTGGTAGCGCTTCAAACGACTTGCGACCACACAGCCAGCTATTCCACCTCCGACAATGATGTAGTCCCAAGGCTTGGATTCCGTCATGTTTGAAGAAACGGGAGAAGGGGCCGCTGATCGACGGTTGGCGCTTGGTAGGGAGTGAAAGAAGCAACGGTTTTGAGTATGTCGGAGAAGATCATATACAAGAAGAAAGCTGGGGTTGGGGAAACGATGTCTGAACAGAACCCAAAGGATGAAAACACTGATCGCGGGGAAGTAGTCGGCGTCTGCGTAGAGAGCGCGTCGAATCCCGTCCCCTTTCTATATATTAATATGAGACAATGCCATGGAATAAGGATGGTGACATCACTAGATGTCTCAGCCCTGAATTTCGCCCAGCCGTCTCCCCCCTCTTCACAAGGATATTGCGGCCTGCTTTAGAGCTCCGGCACGTAGACTATTCTGACATGCTGGATGAATGGACAGATTACATATGCCCACGACGGAGCCCAGGCATTCACGAAGCCTTGTTTGGTGATGAGTCCACGCGGTCGAGAAAGTCCGCAAGTTTCCGGTGGGGAAGCACACCGAAACCGAAGCATTGAGGCTCTTTTCGCGCTGCATCAGGGAATATTTGTGGTTTGTCACAGAAAAATGCACGATTGGTCATTCCGTCTCCCGTAACAGAGCACTTAACAAGGGTGATATTCTTGCTTCACCGCCAGGCGCCACTCGGTACACACATCTTCATCGGAGGACATTCACACAAAAACGTCGGTATGAAATTGTCTGGAAATTGGCGGGCCGTACAAAAGAAAAATGCATCCAGGCCGGAATTGCTTGTCCGCCATGCTCTCCGCCAATATAGCATTATCTGAATGCAGTATTGGAGCCATAGAAGGTAGACAAGATTGTAAGTGGCACTGCTAAATGAGAGTTGGTAACGAGGTTTCCCCAACAATTTCCCCAACAATATCATGGATGCGATGCTTTCCATATACGGCTTTTTGTTTACTGCGATTTACCTTGAGGCCAATACGAAACTTTACAGGCCTCTTAAAAGGCAACTATGTAGCTCACTCCCTTTTTAGCTACAAAGAAACGACATCATTTATTAGCTTTATTCATCTCCTACATGTGCTATATACATGATCAAGTGATTCTACATATGCTCACATGTCTGTCTCCCACCCCTAACTTGAAATAGCAACACGTTTCTTAGGAATCTGTGGTCCTCAAGATGAAAAGTAGTTGTCCCCTAGCCACTAGAAAAAGCAACCATGCATACTCCGCTATGAACACGAATATATAATAGAGCCATAAATAGACGCAAGATCTTAGTCAGACATTGAAGAGTACAATACTCCCTCCATACTCCATAGTCGCCACAACAAGAAGTCAGACCAGAACATGGCAATATATAAATCAGAAGTCAAGAAAAAAAAGCCATAAAGGTGGAGCAAAGCTGGGTAGATATTAACTGGATGTAGGTAAGCAGACATCACGCATAACACAATCACCGTGGAAGTGTTAAATAAGGTCTATGCACTAGTACAAGGGCGCGGGATCGACCTATATAAACGTCCGCACGCCATGGCGACAGTTGTCATGGCGACTCCAGCTCCTTAAGCTTGGTTAAACCACGCACGTCATCTACCAGGTTCGACACGATTTGCCTTTTATGTGTCATAATATCCGGATTTAAGCCAGACCACCGATGTAGAATACCCCCAGTCTAAGCACGGGCCGTTTACGAGTGGCGTAGCTTTTAATGTACAATATAGGCAGGGATTTAGTTGGCGTCAGGTTGGCTCAGAATATAATCGACAGCCTGGTTTACTGTTGCAAGAGATGTGTTAGCATGAAGCAACTTGTTCAGTAGGTTGCATCCTTGGAAATAGTAAGAGGTTCGCGTACCACTGTGGATAGCATCAGCATCCTTGTCGGGAATCTCGATGCTGAACTCCTGTTTATTGTCAGCCATTGAACAACGCTTCCAAACCAATTGTAGACACAACAGTCACCAGAAAACCCAGTCCACCAGACTCCAGGGATGATTCCATACCTCTTCTATCGCCATAACAACCTCTACTGTGTCCAAGCTGTCCAGGGCGAGGTCGTTTGAGAAGTGCGCAGTAGGCTTGATCTGCTTTGCGTCAGTGAACCCGAAAACTAAATCGGATGAATGGCGCCGCGCCGTCGGGAAGATCATACGTTGCTCGGATCGTTAACCTGCAAGGGGGAAAGTTAGCATCGGCCTCTCCTCGCAAGTGTTGCGTTCCCCATATGCGCCAACGGATCTACCACCTCGGCTGAGTGTCGCTATCTCTTGCAAAATGACAACGCAGTTCGCCCGAAACCCCCGCAGCTCGACACAATTTTATCAATGGAGATCAAATTGGCTCACCTTGTCGAAGTCCTTCAAGATATTCATAATGCGACCCTCGACCTCCTCCTTCTTCAGACCGCTGGCAGCAGAGTACATCCGTACAGCGGAAATGGTAGCAATCCTCGATGTTGGCGCAGCGGCTCTGGGGAGGGCAATAATGGCTGACCGGACGGCCACAGGTCGCGCAACGCGAGAGGCCGTGACGACGGCAGATCGGATAGCTGTTCGGAACATCTCGACGGTCGATTCACACTCAATTGAATGAGACGAGGTTGTGGAGGGGACGTGGAAGGGGTGGACACGTTTATGGGTGGGGGTGTTGATGATGGTCGGTCGGAGGGGGGTCGATTATCGAGGTTGAGAACTTGGGACAGGCAGGCCAGCTTCTCCCGAGTGACGAAGGAGGTCATGATAAATTTCTCGTCTAAGACTGGATATCCGAGCTTGGACCTACTGAGCTAGCGGTATTCCGCGACCCGCACGTGACTTACAGTGACAATGTATACCTCTACTGGTTACCTAACCTCGCTAACTCTCGCTACCTAAGGTAAGAAGTACCTCCGACAACAATGGGGGTCTGCCCCGGACGGTCGGCTGTTTGCAGCTGTTTTTATAGCTTTTGCCACCCGAGTTCATGTCTGTTTTTGGCAGCCATTCATGTAGGTCGGATTAGTATTCGTTTATCGACTGCAGTGATACAGCAGGTAGCTCACCCCGATAGATGTCGAGGATGAAAATTGTAACACCCATCTCAGCAGTGCCCTCACACTGGAAGCATTCTTCCACAAAAATACATTACGCGGATAGCATCAGAGGGAGGAATCAAGAAGGAGCGTCAAAAAGGCAACCATGCGCCACAAGTGCGCCACAAACGAAAGGTGCTTATCGGTGTTCTATGTTATATATACAGGACAGTGGACGGCTCTCCCTTTCTTGCTATTTTACCTCGGTTGCAGATGGATGGGCTGGCTTTCTATCTGTAAGGAGCGTCTGCTCTGATGTTTGCGGCCAGCTCGGGTTCCCACTTGTCTCCGTTGGCCAAGAGCTTTTCCTTATTGTACAACAGCTCCTCACGTGTCTCAGTCGCATACTCGGCATTAGGCGACTCGACGATAGCATCAACGGGACATGACTCCTGGCAGAAGCCGCAGTAAATGCACTTGGTCATGTCGATGTCATAACGTGTTGTCCTCCTTGAGCCATCGGCTCGCTCTTCTGCCTCAATTGTGATAGCTTGCGCCGGGCAGATCTATAACGAGCATCAGTATTTTCCGCATGGATAAGTTGGCGAGATGTTGCCGTAGCATCACGATCGGATGAGCTTGGTTCCACGAAAAAAGGGCTTGACCTACGGCTTCGCATAGCTTGCAGGCGATGCAGCGCTCCTCTCCCGAAGGATATCGCCTCAATGCGTGTTCACCACGGAACCGAGGAGAGATAGGACCCTATAAAATAAACCACCCGGATTAGTTTATGTTATCCTCTCCGTGGCTCGCCCATGCCTAATCTTCCAGCCGGTTTCAATGCGTCAAAACGCACTCGTATCGTGTCTCGAAAGATCAGCCGTCGTCGGCAACGGTACGAACCTTTTCAAAAGGGTAGAAGATGGTGTATCTGACATGGTAAAATACATCAGGATTGATCCCTCGCATCCCAGCTTCGACGGAGTGTGGACTCACGGTGGCCTGAAGTACTGCTCGAGCGCGACGTACATGCCGCGGAACATCTCGGTCATGAGGAAGAATCGACCAGCGCGATCGAGCGTAGACTCGGACTCATCGTCCCATCGCTTCGACTTGGGCAATCGGAAGCCCGATGGCGGGGGACCGGACGGTGTGGCATAGGTGCGTTGCGCGACTATTCGGATCATGGTGGCAGCCGGCAGGGGTTGCCGGCGCACGAGGTGTCTGGACAGCATGGTGGCCGTCGTCGATGTGGTGAGCCCTTGCATATGGGGTGCAATTGGGCGATCGGGTTGGGGAGAGAGGTGGAGGGGAGAGGGTCAACAGCCGAGCTCAATTGCTGGGGGCGAGGTAGGAGAGGCGAACATCAGTCAATCCGAGCTAGCTTGGAGGTCATGGTCGAGTTTGGGGTTTTTGGTGGAGTCCAGCACTCCATGACAAAAGCGAAGCTCTGATTGGCCAGCGACGCAGGTACAGAAGACCTTCCACTGAATGTCTTGCCAAGCCACTCTGCTAACTCGTTGTGGCGGTGGTGCCGGGTGTGTGACGAGGCGCTGTGGCTAACAGCGCCATGCCAAGACAAAACCCGTTCGTACCAGTGTTAAGTGTTAGAACAAGGGATGAACACAGTTATGTAATCTGCAATATCTGGTCTTTAGCTCTACGATGATGGAGGACTTTCCTTCACAGAGGGTCTCTACCTGGCGAGTGAGTTATGCGATGCGACTTCGCGCTTGGTTAATGAAGGAGTTTTAAGATAGATATTTGGGTGCTACCACGATCATTGAATCATTGGGCTGCGTAGTGTATGTCCAAATGTGTTGGACCTCTACACCACATACAGTTCTGGAATAGGCTCTGCAGAGTACAGATGACAATACTCACACTCAGTTTCGGATTTCCTTCTCTAGACACCTCGCTCATCCGAAAAATCGAGAGAGAGCGTCTTCCGTTACAGCGCACATCACCAAAATTTATGCCCGCGCAAATTTCCGCGTTTGCACTGATACCTTCGCGGAGAAGATGAGGTTCAAGAAGAGTTCCGATAATGCTCGGGCCATTGGGCTTCTAAACAGTAGACAGACGGTTCCAACACCTCTTAGTCTAGGTGTCCTTATCCCAGGCTGGGACTGACTATGGACCTGCTGGAAAGTTGATTTATAACATAGGGTGAGATAAGTATCACTTTGATACGAAGGCGGACTGATCGCAGGGACTCAACCGTGGATGAAGATATAATTATAATTTGATGGCAATGCTGCTGTTTCCTTAATGGTACAAGTTCGTAATATCAGCTCAAGTAATCACTCGTTCTCCGTGTCTCCATCGGGCTCGTACACAACCTGGTATAATCCACCCTACCCCATAAAACCCATCATCATCGTCGTCGTCGTCGTCGTCATAATCATCGCTAATCATCGTGGTTATCGGCTTGCGATGTCATATGACACAAACCTCCTTCAGCCTCCCCTAGGCGCATCCGTCAACGGTACATACCGCACGCCATACAACCTCTTCTTCTCAACCCTACCGGCCTCATCCTTATCCACGACCCAAATATACTGCTCCCACCGGCTCTCCGCGTCCTCGACAGGGATAAACATCCGTCCCGGCCTCCGTAGCTGTCTCACGAGCTCCTCATGCAGCTCGACCGCCGCGGCACCGACATGTATGGCGTCCCAGCCCTGCGCCTCGCCCTCGTCGGCAGCGCCCCCCACCTTCTTCCCATCGCCGGGCCCCCGAGCCGCGGGAGAAGCATCGAGCGTCTCGGGCTCAACCCACCCCTTCCGCCCGTCCCCGACGCGGAACCGCACGCGCCCGCTCGCCAAGAACTCCCTGCCCGAGGCAGACTTGCGCATATTCGCCTCGCCGAGGTCGCGCAGCGCGGCGATGTGCTCGACACCGACGACGACGGCGTCGCGGCCCGCCAGCTGCGCCAGGATGTGCGTCAGATACCCGCTCCCGCTGCCGATGTCGAGGACGCGGCGGGGGCGTTTCGTGGCAGCGGGCAGCAGGTACGGGAGGAGCGATTCCGCGGCGTTGGCGTGCATGTGCGGCGCGCTGATGGTCGCCTTGTGCCCGATGGCCTGCGGCGAGTCGTCGTACGGCGACGACGGCGCGTAGTGCGCGCGGTCCACGGCTAGAAAGGCGCTTTTCACCGCCTCCGAGGTTATCATCCCGTTGTTCCATAGGTTCTCGGCTAGGGTCTTGTTGCACCTGCCTGAGCTGCGCCAGGACATCTTGGGGTGCGTTGGTGATGATTATTATGATGATCTATGAGGCTTTGGTGAGAGCTGATGCAGGGATAATGATGCGGGTTTAGCTGTGTTTGTGTTGAGACTGATAACCTGCAATGCGAGGTGGTGATGTAGGTTCTTTGGTTGGATGTCCCGGTGGGATCCGCCGATGCGGGGAGGATGGTCTGGGGTACCCAGTTGTAGTTGGTTTTATATAGGCTCTAGGGAGATAGTTTATGCCGGCAGGTTGGGAATTAGTGTTTCAGCTATCCACAGCCAATTTGCGATAGGTAGTGTAAGTTGTTTGTCGGTGATTGAATTAGTTGAGTGTGATCTGGGGACAAATGAATATCAATTGCTGTTCCATGGCGGGGTTGGTTTTCAGCTGTGTTGGGGGAAAGCTCATGCTTTCGTCATAGATACTTCATGTTATGATAGATTAGGGACAATTTATTTTTGACCTTTGCCACCTATCTCAAGTTCTCATGGCCTTTTAATCACCTGAAAATAATTACGACCTGTATGCAGCACACTGTTTTTGCTGATTCAAGTACCAAGTGGCGTACCCAAGTAGACTATCAACTATAGCCTAGGCCCTCCTAGGTTACTATATGTGCAGTCCTATGTCCTTCACTTCTACCTATTCTGAAAAATCATGATGAAAAGCTACATCAAAACAGGTCCAATTTGGTCATATGCTGAAACCCCTGGATCTGTTCCGTCGTTTGGCTCCAGCACCACATCGGATCCGGCGTCTTGGGGATAAACATGACAAATCGATCGGTTAGTCCAACGACCATGGATATCACCGTGATGAGCTGACGATCTATCACATCCCGAACGAACCCGCGCCCATACATGAGGTCTGCCATGTTAACGCTATTTTTCTTCGATTGCTCCCATGTCACTGTCCCTTTCCATCCATACGGTTTCGCTTGTCTGAATACAGCGTCGAGGTCGTTTGGGATTTTATAATTTAGGGCTTTTTCTCTGTCACCCGTTATTTTATCAGCTAGACTTATCCTTTTTTCTCTCTCTCTCTTCTTCTTTTCTTCGAGGGGGAAATTGGAGAAAGAACTAGAAAGGCGACATACAGCTTCACCCGTACCAAGACCTCGTCCTCCATTGTCACCTGCGTGGCGCCGACTCCCTTGTCCCGATGCACCTCGACCACGGCGTGGAGATAGTGCAAGATGTACTTGGTGCGATGGCGCTTGATGTCCTCTTCGAGCAAGTGCAGCTGTTGTTTCTGGGGCAGTGAGAAGTCGACCAAGGCCTGGTCATGGTAGTACTGAGCGTGCGTGTAGATTATTCTTGTGACGTCTTTGTGCCATTGGTGTTTCAATATGCCTTTGACCGTATCGAAGGGAAGTTCTCCGAGCACGGTGAGAGCGGATTCGTGGTCCCTTAGTCGGAGCTTGCATATTGCACAATCCATGTTCTACCATTGTCGAGGAAATGAAACAATATAGCTGCCGTCACATTGGCGCGTCTGGGGTGAGATGGATAAGGGTGATGGCAAGTTGAACCCAGCCATAGATCTTCCATGTATGAATGTGGCTTCTGACGAGCATTTGATATGAATACATGGCAGGTTCTTTCTTAGCCGGCGTGGAAGTCTCAATCCCGCCATAGGCAGCAGACCACTGATACCAATTATACCTACCCAGGTAGGTAAGAGCCTGGAGAGTCGTCGTTGAAAGGCGGCTACGATGTCATATGATGTCCGCAGTGAGACACGCCTGTTCAGATAACCCTTTTGAGACGATGCCATTTCCTCTCAGCTCATTCGATTTTTGGTCCACCCCACTGAATAGCAGGTTCCTGTATTTCTTATACCCGAGGGTAATATTAGTAGCCGCACGTTCGCTTCTGAGTCGGGAAACCACAGTAGGTTTGACTCCCCATCCGTGGTTGGGTGTAAATAAAGCATGTGTAGGTTGGAATAAATTGGCTCGACTAGGTAGGTACCCTGTCCATTGAAAGTGTTACATTGCGTTAGGTAGTCATCTCGTTTTTCCGACAACACGATGTCTGGTATTACTCTCATGCGGTAAGGGTGAAGGTGGAGGACCTGCTTAAATTAAGCAGACGCTTTTGTAGGTTGGGAAAGTCTTGGAATATTATTCACGATGGACCGTATGCCTAATTAATTAATCTGCAAGGGCGAAGATGGTTGACATGAATATTCGCCGGATGATGTGTCGGATGTTGGTGCTCGGCTCGATGCTGACGCGAATACGGAAAGCGTCCGAATAGGTAGGTAGACAGACGTACGCCGAAACTACTTTCTCAATAAGAACTTGAACATGGATTGTCGACGTCTATCACCTTCTCTCTTGTTTTCAAAGCGTCGGCATCCATGGTCTACATTATCACTCCTTATTCTGCTTTCACTCCCAATCAATTCGGGAAAAGAGTACTTTTACGGTACAAATCGCAGCTATGACGTAATGCTGCAAGCGAGGGAGGCGTGGTCGGACCTTCCGATACAACTTCCGCTGTGCCTATTTGATCAACAGCTCCGTTCCCGGCGAGCTTTCAAACACTTTCATCTGCAAGCCACTGTCACCACTTGGAATCATAAAACGATACCGACAGAGCCGCACACGCATGACAAGTGGACAATTACCGAACACACAACCCGCAAAGGGAAGTAAGGAGACTTGAGAGGCCAATTGGGGGGTCTCAAATTTACAATCTACAGGGTCGGGCTAAAATCACATGACAACAAGACCGCATCGTATACCTAGGTATATCGTCATCGTCGTGGCCGTCTGCGCGACCATCCCCGCTGGCAACGCCGTGACAATCAAGGGAAAGAGACAAAGGGAGTGGAGGAGAGGAAAGAAGACGCAGTAGAAGAAGGAAGCAAGGGAAAAGATGTCGCAGCCAGTGGGCGAAAAGCCGAGCGCCATGCGCTCCATCGTCGCGGGCGCAACGGCGGGCGCCGTCGAGATCACCATCACGTACCCGGCGGAATTCGCCAAGACGCGCACGCAGCTGAACCGCAACCTGGCGTCGGGCGCGAAGCTGCCGTGGCCGCCGTTCGGCGCGCAGTGGTACGCGGGCTGCACGACGCTCATCATCGGCAACTCGGCCAAGGCGGCCATCCGCTTCGTCTCCTTCGAGCAATACAAGCGTCTCCTGGCCGACGAGAACGGCCGCGTCTCGGGCCCGCGCAACGTCCTCGCCGGATTCGGCGCCGGCGTCACCGAGTCCCTGCTCGCCGTCACCCCCACCGAGTCCATCAAGACCACGCTCATCGACGACCGCAAGTCCGCGAACCCGCGCCTCAGGGGCTTCCTCCACGCCGTGCCCGTCATTGCCCGCGAGCGGGGCCTCCGCGGCTTCTTCCAGGGCTTGGTCCCCACCGCCGCTAGGCAGAGCGCCAACAGCGCCGTCCGCTTCGGCAGCTATACCTCGCTGAAGCAGCTCGCCGAGTCGTACACGGCGCCCGGCGAGAAGCTCGGCTCGGTCGCTACCTTTGGGATTGGTAGCGTTGCCGGCGCCATCACGGTGGCTGTGACGCAACCGCTCGACACCATCAAGACGCGCATGCAGAGTATCGAGGCGCGCGTCGTGTATGGGAACAGCGTGCGCTGCGCCGCGCTCATCTTCAAGCACGAGGGCGTGCTGACGTTCTGGAGCGGCGCGCTGCCTAGACTTGCGAGGCTCGTGCTGAGCGGTGGCATCGTCTTCTCTATGTATGAGAAGAGCATGGAGCTTATGAATCGCTTGGATCCCGAGAAGAAGTACATATAGAGAAAGAGAGTGTGTGTGAAGGACCCGGAAGGCGAGAAAAAAAAAAGGTGCATTTGCATTGAGATACCCAGCGAAAAGAGGCGTCGATGTTGTGGCCTGTATATACATGATAGATGGATGGATGGATGGATGGATAGATATATCACGGTACCAGTAGACGGTGTTCTTGATATGGTGTTTGCAAATATCGAGCATCGATTGTGAAATTGTTTATTGTAATTATGCAAGAGCTGGCGATTACGGGTATCTATTTCTTCCCTTTCCCTCGTTGTCGCTTTGGCGGCGTGTCCACAGTGACCCTAACAACCGTCTATTCTCTGGACGTTCCATATTCCGAGTAAATTACGCGGTCTGCCGTTTCCTACAGGTACTATACAATAGGCGACTATCGAGCCCGGGGTAGTTTTTGCCTTTATTGGAACCGTACCAAGCCCTTCATCCTCAACCAGAATGTCTCAAAAACGGATCGATTCGGGGCCTCTTCGAGCTCTTTCAGCAGGTCGGCGAAATAGGTCGGGTTGCTCTTGGGCTGGAGCAATGAGCCTGTGATGGGATACTGGAGTGGCGCCGAGCCTGGTCAGCACTTTCCTTCGTTGGAGACTCGCTGCCGTCTATCCGTTGTATGGCATGATAGTATGGCATGTCTTCACACTATAACTCACCGTCTTTTTATACCGGTTGTCGAGAAGCGAGTAGAGAGCATTGGCTTGCTTCAGCTGCTCCTCTTCGGATAGGTCCAGCTGGGGTTGCTCGAAGCGCTTTTGTAGGACGGCCTGGAACTGGACTTCGGGTCGGATGGGGTCCTTGGGCCACAGGCTGAGAGCTCGGAGGATGAGGTGTTGTCCGCGCTGGACAATGGGCATGTTAGCGGTGTCCGACTGCGTCGTGGTTGAGCATTGGCTGTGTCGATTCTGGGCTTGGGTCAAGTAGGAATCTGGCGGGAACGACACGGCTAGCGGGGGTCATATTTGCGACGTACGATGGCTTGACGAGACATGGTGAATTGTATCGGGGGTTTATTTATTATATATTATATGATGTTGTGCTTTGGAAGTCTGGTCACGTAGCCCACGGGAATTCAGTGGCAATGCCTGCGACATCGACTTGAGCTGAAAATTCCACGACGTCAGTGATAACGAGCTTGATAAAATACCTAGCTATCATGATACCGACCTGTCAGCTCTTGAACGCAATGCCCTGAACTTTTCCTGCATTCGCCATGTCCAATCAAAGCCCTTCCCGTCTCTGGCATGCATCGGGATCTGCGCCATTGGTTCGTGCTCTGGAACAGTAATTATGACCTGACAGCTGGCAAACTCCGCCCCATGGCCAAGGTCAGCACCTAAGTACTACCTAGATAGGTTAGGTTAGTCGGTCTGATGGCGGTCCATGGTGACCATCCCGCTGCTCTAAATCAACGCATGTGCCACCCCTCTTACCTACCTACCCAGGTAGGCAGTGGTTTATTTAGTGTACATGTCCACATGGTACGCTAAACCCCAAAGAGTGACGTTGGCGGGCTCGCCCAGTATTATGCAATCATCTGTACCTGCTGAAGTGGAACGTCCTAGGTATCGCCTTATTACCTCGATCGCACCAACAGCGCCACACTGCTGCGTCTCCCCCCCCCAACCGCTCCCTAATACCCCTTCCCGCCTGCACCAGGCACGCACGAGGTACACACGAAACACCATCATTCACCTCTGTTTGTTCTCCAGGAGCCTCCTCGATTCTCCCTCATCAACCTCTTCCTTTTGTAACTTTCTTCCCCTACAACTAATTTTCGATCCCGCTCCTTACAATCGAGACAGGCCTCTGGCTTCGTCACCTCTGCGCGCTTCATCCCTCTTCTGTCCGTACAGTGGTGCACGTACATTCAGGCACCCGGACGGTCGCTTCTCCAGCATTTCTGGTGAACTTCGATCGAGTCCGGTCTTGCGATTCACCCTTCATCATTCACCCACGCCACGCTCGATTATCGGCCGACCTCTGTTCCTTTCACATCCGCTTCCACAGCACATCGAGAATGGCGGGCCGTTATGAGCGAGTGAACACCCACGACGACGACCCCGACGCTGCTCCGCACCCCTCTCGGCTGCAACCACAGAGGATCCCCAATTCGCCACCTCCGTCGTTCCACTCGCGCTCGTCATCCGCCGACAGGAGGAGGCAGAATGTCAACCCGGATCTCGCAGATGCCTTCGATACTGATGCCGACGACAGCGATGATGAACCCGACGACAGACAACGCTTAGTGCGCGGCAACTCTTTCCCGTTATCTCAACCCGCCGCCGCCACTTCTTCTGCCCAGACTTCTTCGACAGCACCCGAGACAAGACAACCACAGCCGACACAGTCGCAGTCACATGCCGCTACCAACGCTGGCGCACAGCCCGCGACAAACTCGAGAATATATGGTGGCGGAATCCAGTCGGACGGCGTGTTCTCTAATATGACGGCAAGACCCGAAAGGAGTGAGAAAGTCGTCGAGGAGGCGCCTCCCGTATGTTTTTTTTTCCTTCGATCTGTGAACAAGGTGCACTAACATCTAGATCTATCTCAGACATACGAACAGGCTGCTGCCGATGCAGCACCGCCGTACTGGGAAACTACCATACTCGCCCCCGGTTTCGGTGGCCCAGACGATGTTTATATCGACGGTATGCCCGTCGGCTCCGTATTTAGCTTTCTATGGAATGGCATGATTAGTGCATCATTCCAGCCGCTCGTTGGTTTCCTACTCACATATCTTCTGCACTCAACACACGCCGCCAAGAACGGCTCGCTGGCTGGACTGGGAATCTTCATTATTCAATATGGCTTCGCCTGGTCGAGCTCCTCCGACGACAACATGGGTGGCGGGTCCGGAGATGGATATGCCCAGCCTCCCGATCCCAACAGCCACGACTTCGATCCCAATGCCGTCAGCACGGACAGCAACAACGATGGGTCGGGCTGGGCTGGTATCGATAGCAGCGAGTGGATAGCGTATCTCTTGATGATCGTGGGTTGGTTGATTCTCATTCGGTCGGTGAGCGACTACATCAGAGCGCGGAGACACGAGCAGCTCGTCTTGCAGAGCCCCGATAGAGGGCTAGGCATTCCTGTTATCGCCGAAGGGGAGCCGCCTGAGACGGTTGTATAGACTTCACTCATAATGACGACCACTGTTTCTACTACTGCTATTATTACTACTACATGGCCAATTATTTCCTAAGAGAAGTCGAATGGACTATTCTCCATCCAAATCTTTCATCGAATATCCTTATCATTCGGGCTAACGCTGCCATGATTTTGGCTTGTTCTAGCTTGGCGTTGGGGTGCAACATTGAGGGAATAGATAGGTTAATAGGCTCATCTGTGAGCCATGCGTATATTTGTAAGCGACCGTTTGAAGGGTTTGTGATGTTGTGCTCGTACCCACGCCGCTGTTCACGAGACCGGGCTTTTCACTCCATATTTCTTTTTGAAAGGGAGGATTTGAGATACGGGTGTTGTTCCGTACTTATGAGCTAGGTTCTGACCCCTAGTGGTAAGCCTACCCGTAGTTCGGTTGTTCCAGCATTTTAAATCCGCTGTTTGCTTCAACAATCGATGATGAAATCAAACATTACACAGCTTACAGTAGGTGTTCTAGAGTACATGTCAGCTACAATAGGTAACCGCAACGGCAGCCCACAAGCCGTCCTGTGAAAGTAAGGGACGACTTGCCATGTCGATTTCAGGGACCTCGAAAAGCGCGTCAATGGATCGCCCAACGCAGGCCAAGATTCCATTAGTTCCACCAATGACCGCGTCGATGATTTGGAGATGCGCATGGCGAAGTTCGAAGCTCGTCAACTTGCCTCGTGAGCTACCTATCCCCAACGACGACGGCGCAGCGTGAGAAGCGCCTTAGACAGCTATTCAGTCAACACTAGAGAGTATCGCACTAGTTACAGACTAATGTCTGCGCGCAAAGTGGTTCGAATGTTTGTGTCTCCGCGGGCACTCATCGATGCTTTCTCTGCCAGTTCAAGCTATCATTGAAGGGCACCTCTCCCGAGCTTCTCAAACCGGCAGTCATCAAATCAATCTCAGCTAGAAGTCTTCGGTTTCCTGTTTTTCTCTGTTCCTAAACGATCATCGTAGAAACGCTTCCTATACACCTTTCTGCATATCCCGATCCCGACAGTATTTATTGTGGCCATCAATGCTACCGTTGCTGCTGCAAGAGCTGAAGGCGATTAAGCACACACATAGGTAGCCACCACGTCCCGTAATCCCTCCTATTTTCTTTCGTCCCGGAGAGGAATCTGACAAAAGAGTAGGACATGGTCCTCAGATCGCCACGGTGATACAGCCAGCCAAGAGCGCCAGACGCAGGCGGGCCTTCGCCAAGTTTCCTTCGGTAGGCTGTCCCAATCTTTCCAGAGGCGTGTTGACTTTCTCCGCTATTCATTCATTTGTCAGTGATAAGTTATAAGTCGCGATTTGCTCCGTTTCTCAGTTAGCTAAGCTTACCTGGCAACAAGTCAAGAGCACCGTACGAGAGCGGGAAGTCATACATAGGTTCGTTCGCGATGGAAACGAGGGGCTCGAGCTCGCTGTCTAGTCTCAGACAGCGGTTGTTTAGCAGGCGGGCGAGTGCATTCGCCTCTCTGTAAATTAAAACAACCTGCCAGCTTGATCCTTGGAATAGGGTCGACTCATTCGGTTGATCCATCGTAAAGGGAACTGGTTGATTTTCAAATGTGAAAGACCGTATATTACGATCAGCTATCTAGGGAAAAGGTTCATGACCCCTTCAACCGCGGATGATGGCGAATAGATATCTCATATCGGTGGCTGCTCAGCCCGAAATGGTTACGACTTATCTAGCTTGGCCATGCGTGTTGGGAATTGTGCATATTGCACAGCCCTTAAATGGCATCGGCCTTGCGAAAATAGGAAGATACAGAAGCTGGGCATTGTAGTTTCATAGTGTACATAGCCACCATGAACCCGCCGATTTTTCTACAGAAGAGATAAATGGGGTTTGGTATATTGCCAGCAGGGTTCAACTATTAGAGGTTCCAGACTTTCGCACAACAGCACACTTCATTGCCCATTGTATCGACAACCTGGCACTGGAGTTTGGAATTGGATGGGATACACGACAATCTCCCTGCGGCGATTGCGCTTCTACACCGAATTACTTGGCCAAATGATCTACATTATGCACCGCGCTCCCTACTTCATTTCGGGCATACCCGGGATGTGATCTAGCCCTGTTTTGAAGATGTCAGCGAGGTTCATTGGAAATGCATCGAGAGAGGGAGGCGTACATCCATCCACGTCCTCGACAGCGGTTTGCGAGTTGGCGCAGCGCATCGCTTCTTCCGAGGTCTGGGTCTTGAGCTCTTTGCAGACGGCATTATTGCAACGCGCATCTAGCGCTCGCTGGAGCGAATCACCTTCCCATCCGAATAGGTAGTCTCCGTGTTGCGAGTAGCCCTGACTGGAAGTGTAGGTGTTAATGTCTGTGATATCTCACATGCTTTCTTCGTGGAGTAATGAGAATTTGAAGCGCAAACTTACCCGTCTCCAGTACTCCACACGAAAGGTTGAGACCCATCCTCCGGCCAGAGATCTGGATCGCTGAAGGGTCGAGTCTGGGAGGCTACAGTTAGCTGCCAAGTTCAGGGTGGGCTGCTACCAGGACTGTTTGAACTGATAGATCTCATTGTGCTGGTATAGATGTCGACTATTGACGAACCGTGGAGATAAAATGGAATGAGACAAGAAAGGGGTCACTCACGTCCCACATGACTTCGTACATGAGCTGCGGCAACCTCACGGGATGAGTTGACGGGCATTCGCCCACAGATTCGAAGGTGCCCGACTTCGGATAGGCCACATGGCTCTTGTGATCCGGGCTGTCTACATTCTTCCCATCCCAACACGTCGGAAATGTGATCGTCGTGCGAATACCTCCATCACATGGTTCGGCAGGGAAGCTCTGCGTGTCAGATCCCGTGCAAGGGGCACCGCCGGAAATTCCAGCAACACCAGCGTTGTCAGCAGTCGTATAGCACCGATGGCAGAGCTGGCGTTGCATGCCCTCGGACGTCTCGAGCGCGGCGTCGCCCACGAGCATACGGAAACCCTCCTTGAAGGCTGTTACCTTCGTCTTCCCATCGTAAGGCGGGATGTAGTACACTGTGATGCCACCCACAGCCCTCAATCCAACGTTGGCGAACTGCGGTACTCGCTTGTATGTACCGTTCCTGGCCCGGAAGTACATCACTGCGGTCCAATAGTTTGAGAAATCCTCCGAAAAAGTGCATGACGTGCACGTCGAATTAGAGACGAGGTCGTATGTAGAGGGGCTCATGGATGCCTGGAATGAGTTGCCTCCTACGACTTGATGGACGTGAGGCGACATGACGACCCCTGGGTTAACGAGGGGATCAAGACGCTCGATTGTGAGTTGAGAGCAGCCGAAGCGAATCATCTGCTGGGCTATCGCGCGTTGCGCGACAAGCGCCATAGTGAATGCCTTCCACTGCATCTTGGATATCTGCTTGGCTGAGTTTCTGGATGGATTGATTCAAGGGACGAGTCGAGAAGAAGATGAAGAATTGCTGCATTCACAAGATTGTTAATCATCACTATATACACAGCTTGTCAGGCAATGCGCTGCAGTGCCCTAACATCCATGGGCTAGTTCGTTATTGAATCCATATCATAGATGTATTGGTTTTGACTGCCGACATTGCGCTTCACTACTTTGAGAGGCCAACGCAGATCCATCTATCCGGCTATTATCTATACCAATCATTGCGTTATCTCGATCTTCTTCGCGAGGTTATAGATGCCGGCAATTTAGGCGGAAGCTCGGCGCTCAAGTATGAGCTTTGCTGCTCGTGCCTGCGGGTCTCCCGGATACCGTGAAAAGAACAAGGAGGACGTATTGATAGCGAAGGCTCATGATAAGCAGAAATTTTTGACGGGATGGTCTTCCGGGAGGAGGCCAGTCGAGTGGCTCGCCAGATCGGAAGCGCTTAGTACCTCTTGTGGATAATGCTGCTTTTTATCGGAACCCAAGAACGATCATACTTTGATTTCGCTACTTCTCTCTAGTGGATTGTTGAATCGGGTGAACAGCCGAATACCCGAAAGCTACCGTTCCTTTGTCGAATATCCAAGAACGTAACCCAGAGATTGACAGATGTTGACTATGACCCTTATAGAGCTAACTTGAAGCCCTTATATATTAAGAGTGGCGCGTCGTCTTGGATGTTTGTTGGAGACGGCTTCGAAGAATAGTAGCACATTTCACCATGGGGAATATATCAATAACATTGGCGCTTATTGGAGGCGCTGCGCTCTTCTCTAATCTAGTAACAGCTGACCGAGAATGTAGCTCGAATGTTTCTTCATCCTACCTATGGCGCGTTAGTGACGCGCGATTTGACGGTGCAGATCCGAGCGTTAGCGATGGGAGGGCCGTCGTAGCTGTCAGCAGTGAGTCAATTCCAGCTCATTCCCCCCCTATTATTGATAGTGACGAGTCAAAATATTCTGGATCCCGCCAGTATTGTTTCACGAGCTTAAGCCTCCCTCAAAGCAATATGGATTTTGCATATGAGGATGATCACTGACTCACAACGCTT
Source organism: Ustulina deusta (assembly GCA_023159155.1). Taxonomy (NCBI): domain Eukaryota; kingdom Fungi; phylum Ascomycota; class Sordariomycetes; order Xylariales; family Xylariaceae; genus Ustulina; species Ustulina deusta. The sequence goes on along the minus strand of JAJNNX010000017.1, from coordinate 230,741 downwards.
TAGTCATTCCCAGTACTACCAGTACCTTCTTCGAATGTGTTGCTGAGTGGCCAGAGTCTTGGGCGGGATGGTCGCCAGTGGACGGCAACATCATCTGGAGTGATTGTATCTGGTCCGGTGCAGGTCCAACACTTGACACCGCCGTTGCCTTCGCACTCGACTGGAAAAACCGTACCATGTATCTTTCTCACACGTTTTCGTGCTCTGACCAGAAGGGGTTAGTATTTCGAGCTCTTTCATGTGGTATCCAATACCTAAAACACCAGACACTCCTGTACAGAGTCCGCTGATGAGACTTATGAAAACAGCTCGGATTCTATGGCGACAGGGTCCTTTAGCCTGGACTTGGACTGCGAGAATGCTGATGATGAGAGCACACATTGTGCCCTGAAGACCACTGGTCCCAGTCTACAAGTCCAGACAGTACCCAGCGCACCTCGGCTGGCGGCTAATGCGACGTGCGAAGATAACGCAAAGGTGTACCAGTCATGGCAGCTCCAGGATTGGCAGCGTCAGTACAGGCTTACTCCAGGTGATCCGGCGACACCACCATCTATGGACTCCGGGCCGTCCTTCACTTTGCGTAATATGGCCAACGGCGGCGTGTTCGAGTGCACGCCGGGAAACAAGACGGAAGATAATATATTTGATGGAGTTTGCAGTCAAGACGGATCTATCAGTACGGCGGCGATCACCAAAGCATCGTTCCAGTTTGACCCTGTGTTGGATATGCTTCTCGTTACTCAACGTTGGGAATGCGGTGCAGAGTAAGTGCCACCAATGAATGAGCTAGAGCAACCTTGGTATGGCTGTATCTGTTTACTGATAGCTTACACTGAACAGGTCCTCTTTCGGTGCGTCCGGGGTCGGATTTGTGCAGGCGACGTGTAATCGGCAGGGCGACATGCTCTCTTGTAGCTCACTGCCCCTTTGGATTGGCACGAAGACGGTCTAGGATGAGAAGCGCATTCACGAGCCCCGAAGTAGAAAAACACTATGTAGTGCAGAGATAAATAGGTAGGCAAATTGCCCAAATCAACGTGAGAGATGCTCTCAACAAACCGTGCTATAACGATTCCATATCGATTACTGGTCTATGTGAGTGAAAGCAACCTTACAATGTAGTAGTCATTCTACACTTCACGCCGCATGACACGAAGCTACGGCTGAATCTCTAATCTAACCTGGCTAGGTTAGGTCTTCAAAGCCAGCACGTTGCCAAGGCTCCTTGATTGAGGAGATTCGTAAAATCGAGATGAGGGATCATTTGATATTGATTCATTTCATTCATATCGCTGTCGTGTCATTCTCCAAATCCAATTTTGCCCGTAACAAGACAAGTGATTACTTGGTTAGCATGGCATGGTCACCCTTCGCTCCCAAACTCCAAGAGTTTGAATATCCCAGTCTGCGCTCCAAACCGCGGGTATTTCGTATCATCAAACTTCTTCCGCCTACCAGATCATGGTTTCCTCGTTTTAGAGAGACATTGAACATCCATATCCTTGAAGCTAATGTCGATGAATCAGCCGGCAAATATGATACCCTCTCCTACTGCTGGGGCGTTGGTGCGGCAGATAGAACAGTAGTCGTCTCCCACTCTAGTAATGATACCACCGGAGGAGAGAATTCAACGATACGAATATCGGCCTCTCTCGAATCAGCACTGCTTAGTCTTACTCGCGACGTCAATATCAACGCTAGTCGTCCTATATTCGCTGATCAGATCTGCATCAACCAGGCTGATAATACCGAGAAAATCCAACAGGTGGGGCTCATGGGCGAGATCTACGCTAGAAGTGCGAAAACCATTGTATGGCTTGGTGAAGGAACAACCGAGACGCGTCGTTGTTTCGATTTCACATCTGAGCTCAACAGTGAAGCCGTATTGAGCCGGGTGATGGGTCCGAATGTATCACATTATATGAACGTCTTTGACGCTGTCATGGATTCCAGTCTAGAGCTCGAAACAGAAGCGGAACGAGAAGATCGCGACGACTTGTTGGGCCTTATTGCACGCTATGGCCCACGGTTTCCTCTGCGGGGCCTGACAGAGATCCTTCGCCGCACTTGGGTTAACCGCCTCTGGACTGTACAGGAGGGGTGTCTACCCGTTAAGTTGTCTTTTAGATGCGATGACAAGTCGCTGTGTTACGATTGCTTCCGTGGGGTTTTGCTCTTCTATTCGCTCTGGACTACCTACTGGGTGCGGATGCCGAAAGAACCCGTGTCTAAAGAGGAAATTCGCGCCCGAAACGAGATATACAATCTCAACAAGCCCATTCTCCGCTTAGTCAAAGAGCGAAAAAGGATACACGTTACTCAGTCATCTCGAAGAACTCTCGATGATATTGTAGTCCAGTACAATGTTAATGACAATATGCCTAAAATAGGTGCAACGAAAGCCGAGGATCGTATATATGCGCTACTAGGTCTGGCTAGAAGCGATGAGATTACAAAGGAAATAATAGAAGGAATGGAGATTAATAATGTGAAGGGAAGCTTCACCAAGTTCGCAGCTTCGGTCATCAAGAGGAATGCTGATGTGCTCCTCTTCTCGCAAATCCCTAAGTCTCCGGAACATGGGGATGGATTACCCTCATGGGTGCCGGATTGGTCAACCGACCCTTTGCGAATACCTTACGGATACTCGGACTTGACAACGCCTGTCTTTTCTGCAGGCGGGGGCGGGAATAGTGAGGATATAGTTGCTGAAGTGTCAACGGGGATACTACGGGTTAATGCTATCCTTGTTGGGCACGTGAAACGCGTGGGTGTGCGCGGCATTCAGCCCGACGAGGATGCACTTGTCGAGAATATCGAGTTCATATCGGCGAGACATTTCTTCGAGGAGCTTGATGAGTTCATGGAACTGGCAACGAATATCAATCCTGCCCATGCGCCGGATATTTCAGACGAACCGCGCCGCCTCGAATCTAAAATCCGGCTATCAGATGGTGGTCTCTCGGAGCGACAATTCCCTACCCAGTTCGACCCAGCTACGGCAAATTCGATACTGCAGCGTGTTCATATGGAGGTTTCGCACTTGGGAAAGAAATTGACGGAAGTTGAGGCCCAGAACCGGTTGATGAGCAGCTTTACTGGTATGATCCATAGCGCTGGAATTATGCCCTGGTATTGGACTCCCGCGAGTGAAGTTGGCGTAATCCGTTTGTGTGCTATAGATCCCATCGCCGCTGCTAGAATGTGGATAAAAGGGTTCCTCCATACTATTTCTGATGTGGGATGGGTGATATGGCATATCACGAAACTGCGACTACACACAACGATGATAAGAGTCCGCCGAAGACAAGCCAAACAGGATCTTCAAGACCCAGGTCACGATATGGCCCTTAGAAACTTCGGCTTGACAGGCGATCTTGTCTCATCAAAAGAATGGGAACATTATACGAGTAATCTTTTGAAGAACGTAGGACGGAAGTTGTTCTTGACGGATACGGGATATATCGGCCTCGGCCCTTATCACATGGAGGTTGGCGATGGCATTGTTGTGATTCCTGGCAGCAGTGTGCCCCATGTTTTGAGACCTCAGCCTACGTCAAATATCCCGGGTCATTGCTCTGGCGATCAGAATGCGCGTCCGTGGTCATATGTAGGCGAGGCGTATTGCGACGGTATTATGGACGGCGAGTTAGTCTTAGGGAATGGTAAGGAGACTAGGAGATTTGAGATAGTCTGAATCTTTCTTGATAGAGAATAGGGCTCGACTCGGCCTGCGCACGGCTTGCGGTTGACAGGGGGAGTCTGTATGGGATACCGCTTCAAATACCTAGGTAGCTAGCAACAGCTTTGGACAGAAGAGCAACTTGGGTTAGCCGCTCGGGTCGCTCCCACCAAACACTTGAACATGATAGTACCTGTTAACTGGATACTCAAACTCGAAGATATCCTGCTAAAAGGCTAGCGTAAGGGTAACTAGCAATCAAATAACCATTTTGCTATGAATTCTGCAGTATACAACAAATAGATTCACTGTGGTCTACCATCAATCATCTGTAGAGGTTCACACACACACAGAGTATTCTAGGCTATGTGATGCATTCTTTTGGTCGGATATATAATGAGTTGCCAGCATAAGATGGGTAATCTCAATATCGACCAGCCATAGTATGGGTGAGCAGTAGTTTAAGATGCAACTCTGAGCTAGGCAACCATGCCGCCACGGTGTAGTGAGTCACTGACATGCTTCACCAATTGCCTCACAGTTCAGGCCATGATAGAAAAATATTTAGATGTAGAGATAGATGCCTAGCCTTTTCAATAGCTATCTTACACCTCATTGTTTAATAGCTGGCAGGGAAGAGAATGGTCTAAGAGCTTATATGGCCCTTTGTAGAAGGCATAAAAATGAGAGCTCCAATAGCAATTTAGATACTCAACACATATGGGTTACGATTAAAATTAATGAATAATCAAGGTGGCCTTAGATACCTAGGTAAGCCCAGGAACTAATGGAGCTAAGGAATACTATGCTAGGTAATCAATCCGCTATGTTGTAGGTATACGCACCTGGAATCGTGATTGATCAGTTGTTTTAGGAAATCCACGAATTAAAAGCGGCTGCATACGCGGACTTTAATTCTCCACTCTTATATACAAGCTTGTGCCCCTTTCAAGTAGGTAGTCGTCGTCATCAACTTCATATCTATCGCTCCTGTCAATATAGCTAGTTTGGCTTCTATCTAGAGGCCAAGGAATATGGTATATAAATGTTGAAGGCTTGGCATCTAAGCCCCTCAGACTAGAGGTTTACTATAGTCTTCTATACCACTTACCTATCCTATTTGAGCGATGCATTTCCTACGGAAGACGAGGACATCTTAGGTAACACGGGTACTACTAGCTAATTACCTGGTGTTTCTCCATGTTTTATTTTACACAATCCCTGGTCGCCTATCAATAGTCGCATGCCAACACGCTGATCAGAGCTAGTGAATCGGCATTTACAACTAGTGTAGTGGAGAGGTGGGTGGGCTGTACCCGGGACCCTGGCAAGTTGGGCATATAAGAATTCGATGTCACTACGGAGCCCTTGATGATCCCCAATCCGGAAGGCATCGAAAATTGGCACACTCAAGGGTTGAAGAATTGTGGGTTACTCCATTACACAATCTCCTGCCGAGCTTAGCTAGTGCATGAATGAAATTCCTCTCACGGATCCGTTATTGCCGAGCGTCCTAGTGCTCAACCTCCAGTTGTCAATCTCGTCCTTCATTCCTCTAACCTACATCATATTCTTGACAACAAATATAAAAGCGCAGAAACAAGGTCCTGTGCTCACGGATATTCTGCTCGTCTCCTAGGTAGCAGCGATTCGCATTTGCTTATTTCTAGCCCCTGGTCCAGCGTTGGCCCGAAGGTTGTTCTCGCGCCATTTCTCACAAGCAGAGCTCCGCCAACCTCCTCACACTACCACACTTAAAGACACAAATGAATGGCTCCTCGCATATCTTCATGATGACGAAAGCAGAGGACACGGTAGCAACGGAACTATCGTCAATTGCAGCGCATACCAAGGAGGAAGTTATCAGCACCGATATGGAGTCTCAAGCTCAAGACGACAATTGGGCCAGGAATGATGGGTCTAATTACAGAAAACCGGCCGAACATTTGACGAAGCGCCTGAAAGTGAAGATATTCGTTGTCGATTCTCTTATTTCTGCCATCTTAGGTTCCGGTATCAACTTCGCCATAGCTTACGGTGCGTGCCCTCCTGCTGTGCGCTTCACGAATGCTCTGCTCACTCGGTCTTAGCTACATATAACAACCAAGCTGCCGGCGTACATCTGTTCAGTTTCCCGAACTCGCTCGCTGCAGATTGCAGTTTCACGCTGCTTGCTCAATTCATTGTCACTTGGCTCGTGCAGGTCTTCGTCGTGAACAACGACCTGCGAAGGGGTTGGGTGGACCCGATCGGGTTCCTTCGCGAGCCGAAGGGGAAGTTCTGGCGATGGTACTTTCTTCTTGACAGGGAGAACCAGATGCCGCATCAGGTGAAAGGGTGGTGGAATTGGATCAGGTTTATCTGGTCGAATGTCCTCAGATCCGTAATGCTGTTCCTTTTGTTTTTCCCGCCTGGGTTTGGCGTGAGCATCGGTGCGCTCACGGCAGTTGGCACGAAGACACCCGGCGGAGATTGGAACTTTCCCGATACGTATGCGCCTCAGATCTATAAGCTTATTTTGGGGATAGTTATCGGGTCTATAGGCACGCCGCTGATATCCTTGTACACCCTTGTGCGAGTTGGCTGGGGTTTGAAAGCCAGTAAAAGGGCACAGGGATAACCTTGAAACAAATCGGATTTTGCAACTCATTGAAAACGTATGAGAACAGATTATACCCCGTAATATTAATAGTAGATATTGAAGTGGAACGGAGTGGTCTAGAGAGTAGCTAAGTGGTGAGAAAGTGCTATATGGCCGCACTCTGAACGCACGGATAAAGATATGAATAGAGATTTAATCCCCCCCCCCCAGAAACACTTCACAGGACCTAGGATTAGATATTGTCCTTTTTGCGTAGTAAAGGTAAAGCTCGGCTCCCAAAGGACTGAAGATACCACCCAGGCTGCGGTTGATCTTGGTGAAACTAGGTGGTGGCTCATGATTTCCGAGAGGCCCGTTCCAACCCCACGCAAGTTCAATAATCGCCGTCGCCGGATCATACTCGCCCGTTTTATAGCAGAGTCTAGTTAGTTCAGTCAAAGATCCAAAAGTGATCGCCATATAAGTGTAGCCTTCAGGTGGATCCAGATCTAAGATCCGATAGGCAATGATATCAGTGACGGCCGACTTGTTCGTGCCAGTTGCAGTGTATTTCGTCTTGTGATAGAAAAGGCTGAATTTCTCGAAAGACCTGATGAGGGTGATGTCAGGCTCCAGTTTTGCGTATCCGGAGGGTGCTGTGCCCTCAACAAGGCGAATCGCGTCAATGTAGTCCGGATAAACACGATGTATGTTGGCATTATCGGGAGCCCAGTGGTCAGTATAATACGTCGATAGACCAGACTTCACTTTCATGACTTGAGCATCATCGGCGCAAAGCTGCTAGATGGGCACGAGTGGGTTATTGGCCGTGAAATCGACGAAAACTGGCGCCCCGACCACCGATTTGCTCCATTCTTCCAAGACCGAAATTTCCCCATTAAACAGGTTTTGGCCGAGCGCAGGATCGCCGCCAGTTGTTGTTGATAGTATGTTAGAGTTGGTCGTAAAGCTGGAGATAGCCGATGTCAAAACCAGGAGGCTGGGATACTTACGATCCACATGCTGTATATAAGACTCCTACATCTGCCACCTACTTGTATTGTAACCTAGACTTCTAGATAATCAACGGGATTACCATGTACCATCTTTGACAGCCGACTCATACTTGGTCTTCGCTTCGGCACTCAGTTTCCCAACAAGTCCGTCGTAGGCTGCTTTAGCTACCACATCAAGGCTGTACGAACTATCCATCTTATACTTGTCCGTCGAAGCCGTTTGAAGCGCACGCCCGCCTATTGCAACCCCTGTTAAGATGTGACTGCCGTACTTGGTAAAAATGCTCTTGCATGCATCTTCATTGCTGGCGTCAAGACCATCAAGCTCGTCTCGGAAGGTTTTGTTAAGTAACCCGCGGGTTTCAGAATCGATTGTGAGGTTAAGGGCCCAGGGGGTGATACTCTGTTGGATGCGTGAAAATTCGGATTCGCTTTGTGTTAGCGAATTCTGGCTGAATTCTGCAGAGAGAGATCCCGAGAAGAACAAGTAGGAGCCCTCGATATTGACGCTTACGCTAAGGTTCTCCTGAAACTCGTCGATGTTCTGGCCGGTGACCTGACGCGTTATAGACTCTGAATATTGCACAGCCCCCACGGCCTTGGGTTTCTGTTAGACTTGATCCAGGTACTGGAAGCTCTCATATTCGGCATCCTTCCAATCGAAAATGTTCGGGGTAACAATACTTCGAGGGCTAGCATAAATCCCAAAAGGATTGTAGCCGGCGCCGATAGTGACCTCATCAACCCCGGCTCGAAGTCTAAGGAGCTGACTGCGGTCCGCATCATGGCTTTGAGCTTGATGAAACAAGTCAAATTCTGTCTTGTGTGTTCCATGATGGCGCTGAGACGATAAAATGTGCCAATAAAACAAATCAGTAAGGTGATGGGCTTAGAAAATGCTAGGAGGTGACCAGAAGCGGTAGAAAGCGCGTCAATATGAAGTGTGTCTTAAAAGGTTAATTCATTTAAGGGCAGATCAGGTGCTGTATTTATACTGACCTAGATTCCGGCATAGCTGTCGGTTCTCCGAAGCCTGCCAAGCTGTTGCGTAACGAGGACATGTTAGATGATGCCATATCTACAACGGTACTTACTCCGAAAGTCTTGGGATGGTGTAGACCGCATGGGGAAAAACATCTAGAAAAATCATTTTATTAGTAAGCTAACCTAGGGTCTCGCGGGCCACCTTTACATACCACCGCCCACCAACTTCTAAAGCTAATATTATAGCTAAAAACCACTTAATATAGCCCATTCTAGTATTTTTTATAACAATTAAGCCTTTATAACTTTAATATAGTTTTTTATATTTATTAACTCTATATTTAAACCTAGTTAACTAATCTGTTGCTTTGTTTATATAATCTAACTATAATAAAGTTTATAAAATACAAACTATACTTTGTGCACCAAATTTGGCTGCGCTACGCAGGAGAAGTACTTCTCCAGCTATGTCTAGCTGCATCCATACCCCTCGATTCTTCATGGGCTCTGGATGAGCAGCAGTCAGTTGGCCTGCTCGCAAAACAGGCCAACATTGGTCCCGATGCGGCGTGGTCTCGGGAACGATTTGGCTTCTGGAAAGATAGACTAGTAGCAATGGCAGCCGACGCGGAAGGTGAGGAGCCTATAGAGGCACTATGTGCTAATTCGACCAAAGGTATCTGGGAGACTTATTTTGGTATCTTATAATATTGATGAGTAGTTTGTGTAGTGTAGGTTATTAAAACTAAGATACGATTAGTTAGAATTGGTGCTATATTATTTCTGGTGTGCATTTAAGTCTACTCAATTTATTAATATCACTGCTGCCACCTTGAGTCTTCCAATATGAGTACAGCATTTCTTCCGCTCCACGCTGGATTTCTTCTTCGGCTTTCTATGCGGCGTTCTCTTCGCTCTCGCTAACCCAGTGTACTAGCAGTTCAACGGCGCTACTTTGATCGCTAGCCACGCGATGCCTGAGCAGTTGGGCTATATCAAACCGTGAGTCGAAGCGCAAGAGCAGAGGGAACTTCAGTTAACACTACTCTGCTCGTCAATTTTAAGAGCCGTAAGCGCAATAGTCGCTCGAGGCCGCGACGTGCATCCTGGTACTGAATGACACCTGTGATAATAATCGACCAGTATCGAGCAAGCCTATCTTTATTTAATACTTGTTGAATAGATAATGTCATCCCGCGTGTAGGGACACTTGACCCTTTCCCATCCCACCTGTAATATATAGGTATGGTAGTCTACGGATTGAATGTACAGGTCTCCAGGATGTTACTTGTTAGCTCTACGCTAGGGCTTGTACAAACAGGGTATTTTTGGTGAAGATTTCTCCAGATATACCGGCCGAACAAGGGCTGTTAAGTGGCGAAAATATTTTGAGACTGATCAACAGCCAACTTTCTATTGGAATTATATGGCAGCTTTGCTGATTAACAGTACTCTTGCTTTCTTAGGTTGTAGCGGAGCGCTAACAATTGACATCATGGAGACCTGTACGTTGGACCGAAAAGTATCTAGCCTTATCAGGTTAGTTTTACGTCTTGTTGCTACTCTGCGGATAAGTATACTATTTATATACTCATCCCAGAACCCTGGTGCTCGTGTGGACCGACCTTAGGCAACACTCATTAGGAAATTGTGCGCAGGTATGCAGACTCTCCCTCCACGATAACTGTGGAAACTCTACGAGCGTCTACAAATAAATCTCTTGTGGCTAGATTTTGCAACCTTTTGTTTACTTCTACAACTAAATGGGTAGGGACCTGACGCTTGGTACTCTAGTGATCCACGACCCACCTACACTTGATACGTTTGCCACCTCTTCCTTCGGTCCTTGAGCTATAAAAATGGCCGAGAGAGACGGCGGTGTTCAATCCTTCGTGGAATTTGGGGAAACAGATGTATCGTAAGTTGTATTGAAAATGACCTTGACACCAGCATTACTATGGCAAGTTCTCACTTTGCTGCAGCACAGAGAGCCCACGAATCTCGATCGAGCTCTCTGCTCCCGAGCATCTCTCTCTCACGTTACCATACCAGATTAGTTTCACAGTACGCAGAGCCCAACACGATGCCCGGGACCGCAAATGCATCATCCGCTGGAGCCCGACTATTGACGCTTTCTCACCATCTGGATTTGTGCTACTGCGGCATGTGGGAAAAGAAGGAGAGTTTGAAGTTGTTTCTGTGGACCATCACACTGGGCTTGTCCCTTTGCCTGAAGCGGATGTTATCGAGGTCTATGGCGGTAATCAGTTTCTCTGGGAGCTCGCCCCGGGGGGCCGCGTCTCGTTCGTGGGCGACCCGCCACAGCGCTACTACCGTGCTCTTCAAGCTGGCGAGACTTACACGTTGCTGTATCCCGGCACGGAACGGACAATGTGGGAATGGGGTAGTATCAACGATAACATAGATACCGAGCTAAAGAGGGAGGCGACGCCCGGGCACAGGTTGGTAATACCTGGTGGGCCAAGCGTGACTTTCACGGTACGGTCGGAAGAAGAACCGTGGCCTGATCGTGCCAGTTTCGAAGCCTCTGCAAGTTTTGCTACGGCGAACTTGGAGGAACAGCGTTGGCGGCTGAGCCAGATCAAGCGAAGAACACCCTCACCCATCCGCCAGTCGGAGCGCTTGTAAGTTTTTGTCCAACACCCTTCCTAGTACTTTTTTATACTGTTCTATGTACTAAAACCGGTTGTCCTCTGGTTGTAGGACTGGCACGCCGGCCCTTACAGTAACTCTTGCGTGTGCAGCCACAGCTTCTCAGGAAGGTAAATTCCAAGTAACTATGAAAGTGAAGTACGACGGCATCGTGGGCGAGGAGGCAACTGCATCTGAAGCGCGGGCTATCATATTCCATACCCAAGCTTTCCTCGACCCGGAAGGGGAACGCGATGGCTTTCGGCTTTACCGCTCTCGCGACGAGAGGCGTAGTTGGGAGCGCTGCGAGATCGATGACGAGGGCTGCTGGGCTGGTCTCCCTGTCGACGACCCTGACTGCGTGGTTTCGGTCGCTGGAGAGGACATGGAAAAACACTTTGTGAGCTTATGCCCAGGCGAAGAATGGTCTACGCTGAAGTGGCTTCAGGATAGTGTTTGGAGCGGCCTACCCGAGGATTCGGCCCCAGGTGACATCTTCCGGTACTCTTTTACAGGGACTATGGTAGAGTGGTGGGATTGGGGAACTAAAGACGAGCATAAGGACACATTGGTGAGCCTACCGGCCTGGATTTCTGGGTACGTGACTGACCCGCGTGACAATGGGGGACGCGGTGCTCTGGTGGTACCAGCTTCGGAGGCGGTTGAGTTTGTCATGGCGGCGTGATAGGGGAAGGGCTAGCCAATACTTCCACAATCGTGCATCGCAATATGCGAGGACTAGGATTAATATAATTCTTCTGCTACGCAATATCGTTTCTGTCTAGCTACCGATCAAGGGTTGCGTCTCATCGAGAACGTTCGCGATGTCATCCCCGCTGCTACCTTCGCCACCATCTTGCCCGCGCCGTATATGCCGCTCCACGGCGACAAGAAGAAGACCATGTTCGAGGGCGACAAAAGCATGGTTCACGGGCACGAACCCCACAACGTAGTACCATAGGATGAAGTGGGGATTCGATGTGGTAAGTGGCAGTCGGCCAGGATACCACGTCGCTGCCAGGACAGCAAATACAACCGTCTGCAGTGCGACACCCACCACACTAAGCGCACCTGTGCCGGATCCAGAGGGGCGGGCCAGGATCTCACGGGCTTGGGAATAGGCGGCGAGAAGACAGAGAAGAGTGATGAGCGGTATGAGGAAGAAGAGATGAACCCAACCAAAAGAAGAGAGGAGCAAGAGTCGACCAAATGCTGGGTCGGACTTCTGGCCGGCATTAGCTATCGCGTCGATGACAACGGGTATGATGGAGATTATCAGAAGCAACGGGTAAAACACGACGTAAGGCGTGGCGCGAGAGCGGTTCTCGTGCCAGTAGTATACGATGCAGACGATGAAACTAGACAGCCGCTTATCAGTTCTCTCGAGGAACGTAGCCGCATGCATGCATGCATACACATTTGACGGTAGTACAGTACTCACATGACAAGCCACAGGGCCCAGATGACGGTGATATTAGCAAAGTTGATCCAGTCACCAAGCTGGCGCGGGTCATGGGTGAAGGAAGATGACGGTTCAGGGTAGTTCACGGTGATGACGAAGCTTATGGTGAACAGTTCTGTGGCGGCGACAAGATTGATGAAGACATATATCGGGCTGATGCCCGAGGCGTCGCCGCGACGGCGGACGAGAGCGTAGAGTTGTGGCACGAAGGAGATGCATGTTAGGATGAGGAGAAGGCTGTTATGGGTGAGTGCAGTTAGCTGAGCTCGGCAGTGTTTCAAACTGTTTAGATAGGTAGAGACGATGGACGCACATCTTGATCCAGTCGGGCATGTCATAGAATGTCATTGTGGCTTTGTTTGGTGTAATGGGCGCTGAGATGAAAGAGGTTCAGAACCACGACGAGCCTTCGTCGACTGGCATCGTGATGTTATCGGGCAATCCAATGTCTGCGGATGGGGTGCTGCCTGCTCGGCGTGGGATGGCTACCCCCGCCGACCCCGGTTGGGATCAAGCTACTACACGTGTACATAAACGCCTCAACCGTTGCCACGCTGGCCCATTAGCGCTTACCAGCTACTTTTACACTAACAGACGAGAGTGGCGATACTATCGCACCACTTGCCGGTACTTGAAATGAATGCTAGTGTATACTAAGTACACTATTATGTAAGGTGGTGTCATGTAGTGTAGTGGAGGATCAGATATTGAGGCTCATCTTCCCTACCGAATGCGAGGTCTTATGCAAAAATACGCCATGCCTTGCCGTGTTGGATCGTGGGGATGTGGATAGTCTACCTACAGTGGCCATGAAAAACGACTACAAAGGCTGCTTCAGCTGGCTGACAACTAATTCTGTACGGCCAAGTACTTAAAATTATTCTTCATTATTACTAGAACCAACTAACGGTTAACCGCCTCCCTCCCTTTTTTTTCTTGTTTTTTCTTCCTCAACATAGTACAGACTTTATTTCCAATTTATATATTTATGATGAATGGTTTTTAGCTGTTACGGCTTATAAAGTAGATGTTGGCGCTTCGAGAAGAAGTCATTCATATTGCTTGGTTACTATCGAATCCATGCTTACCTTTCTAGCCGTTCATCAAGGCCATCGTAGGTCGGCTAGAATATGGGCATACTAGTCGACCTAAACTAGTATCCCGGACAGAACCGAAAGTCTGGTCCGACCAAACGACTGAGGTTAGTAGGTTTAGAATATACGGAGCTTGGCAGGCTACCCCAATATAAGATTACCACCCGAGCAGGTCGGCCGAGGTTCTCGTTTCGCACTCGGGATTCGCTTTTTAAATGAGCATCTTGGCGTTTTTACCAGTGTAAGTATGAATCGGGACAGGTACCAGAAAAGGCAAGTCTTGAAGGCTATGTACATGTATGCATCTTTGATACGCGGCAGATGAGCTCTCAAAAAGTACAAAGGGGGACAAGTTAACGTCAGATTCAGAAAAAAAAAAATTTGTACACTAGTCGCATCTTGAGTCTGGGGAGCATCGCTTGCGGTACAATAATCCATCAGTAGTGCAATTCCGATTCCGACTCCGACTCCGAGGTTGGAACGAGCTACCTAGTGTACTTCCTTAAGAATCCTCGCGACTTTAGCTACACTAGGGTTGGTCCAAAAATAGACTTCATGCACATTCACGCCCGCTAGGAATCATCATTTCGATACAACGCCGCGCCCGTGAAGAGTTGTGGCATGTACACTAACTACATACACTAACTACACTACATTTTTAGACTGTTTTCGAGTTCGGAAATGATTCACGTGGTGATGTATAGGAATATTAGAGGGATCGAAAGGGGTTCGTGAATGCTAGTCGGTAAATCCCGTACCAAGTTCTCGGTAAATCCCGTACCAAGAACTTGGCGAGTTGACCAATAGATTGTTGAATCGATCGTTGTTCCCATATTTGAAGTGGTTTAAACGTTGGAGAGAGCAAGGTATTGAGCGACGGTTGATGCAACGTTGACTGGACTGGACTAGGGGATGGTATGGTCTAGGGTATTACAGTCAACCGATCTGTCTATTCTGGCAACCACTCCGTCTTCTTGTGGCTTAGTACATAAGCCGTATCCCACATCGACGAAGATATATAAAAAAAAACCTCAGTGTGCACTATAATTACACCAGCCTAGATGTTCTAACTTAAACTGATGAGCTTGGCTAGTGCTGTGCCGCACGGCGACAGAGTCTCCAGATGGCTACTCTCCGTGCCCAGTCACGATGCTAGTCGGGTAGGTGGTTTGGGCATGCTACCAAACTCGAATATGAATAAAAGCCGGCTACCTGACTCAATAGAGTCTCGATTGTCTCAGCAAGTCGACGTTCTCATCGCGATTTCAAAGCTAGCTGTTCTCTCCTACGGACACTAGCATGGCGTGGAGTGAAATCAACTCGCAACCCACCGTCGGTCGACGGTGGAACGCCCGGTTCGCCCTAAAGACACTCTTCCTCATCGCTTCTACTTGCTTGTTCTCAGTGGCAGAGACCGCCACATTACCTCGTTTGTCTCTAGAACGCCGAGCATCCATCGCCGATGGCGTCGAGTTAAGGGTTCTTCCTATAGGAGAGTACGTATCACGTTCTTACTACTATCCCAGTTTTCAGCAACGGTCAAGTTTACGACGAGCCGTGCATTCATGACTTCTGAGATCATCACTGACACCATGCTAGCTCTATCACCTGGGGTGCGCAAAGCTCGGACGACAATGGTTACCGCCGTCACCTTCGCGAAATGTTGGTCGCTCGTGGGAATGTCGTCGACTTCGTCGGTAGCGTGAAGAGCGGGGACTTTGTAGACAGGCAACACGAAGGACACCGCGGTTTCAGGATTGAAGAAATCAGCGACGATAGCGACACTGGAATTTACGCCGCCCCGAACATCGTTCTGCTCCATGCGGGGACAAACGACATGTACCAAAACAGCTATGTCGAAAAAGCACCGGCACGGCTTGGAAATCTCATCGACAAGATCTATAAGCACTCTCCTAACGCCGCCCTTTTCGTGTGCCAGATTATCCCCTCTAAAACTGCATCGATACAGTCACGGATCGACGATTTCAATAGTGCTATACCATCCCTTGTCGCTAAGTATCGCGACGACGGCAAACATGTGACCATGGTTTCAATGAACAAAGCCCTTACCACCTCTGACCTGAAAGACTTTCTACACCCTAACGACGAAGGCTATGTAAAAATGGCCGATGCGTGGTATGCTGCTATCAAAGAGGCGGATGAGAAGGGCTGGATTGTTAAGCCGGGCAAGGCAGAGGAGCCACCGACCAACACAAGTCCATCGAATTGTCAAGCATCACCATCCTGGTACAAAATAGGCAAGATTGCTGATGGCGCCAAGGTGTACGTCTTCCTGCCTTTGATGGAACCCTGTCAAAAAAAAAAAAGGCAAAAGCAACAGGTTATGCTAACATCTTTTCATCTCAGAGCTACCACTGATGGAGATTTCACGCCTGCATGGGATAAAGGGTATGATCTCAATGGACCCGACTGCCCCCGTAAACAGGTTCGCTTCCTGGATATTGATGGCGATGGCCTGAAAGATTATGCCTGTGTTGACAAAGCCACGGGTTCCACCATGGTTTGGCTCAACTCTAAAGACGAAGACGGCAAAGTAGATTGGGTTTATGAAAGTATCGGTCAGGTCGCAACGGGGGCAAAGGGCCGCAATGGCACTGGAGTGCTGTTTGCCGAGTGAGTGGCCTCGTCCTCCTTACCGAGCGCCCTGATGTGTATGGCAGGCTTCTGCTAACTATTGTGCAGTTTAAACGGAGATGGAAGGGACGATTACATCTATGTCGACGACGACGGAGACGTTTATGCATGGATCAACAGACTTAAAAGCGGCGGTACGTGGCAGTGGCAAGATATTGGTAAAATTGCCGGAGGTATCGGCGCGACGAGCCAAAACCTTCAGATGGTGGACCTCGACGGTGAGTACCGAATTCCTCCTCCCAAGTCATGCTGGGCGCCGCTTTTCTTTCGCCCGGTGCCCTCTCGCCTTCCAGCTATTTTTGAAGTCTGTATGCGCTAATCGTCGGCTGTGATAGGTGATGGAAGAGCCGATCTACTCATTGTTTCCCCAAGCACCGGGCAGGTGACCGCTTGGCTGAATACCGGTGCAGACATTATGCCTGATTATTACAAGCTGGGCGTTATAGCCAGCGGCGCCAGTGCCTCAAAGGGAGATACAGTCATATTAGGCGACCTCACTGGTGAAGGCAGAGCCGATTATATGATCGTGGGTGATGGAGGCAAAGTAAATGCGCTCGTCAACCGCCTGCAAGCAGACACACTAGCGCCCCGATGGGCAGCATCGTTCACTCTAGCCGAAGGGCCAGCTGATGCAGAGCAAGACGAAGTGCGATTGGTAGATCTGACAGGCGATGGCAAAGTGGACTACTTGCTTCTTAACACGGCTGGAAATGTCAAGCTTTACAAGAACCTTGGTACGGGGGGCAAGTATCAGCCAGGAGAAGGAGTGGTTCTTTGTGATTGTAAGTTGCTGTATATTCCTCTACCGCGACGAGTATTTGACTATGGATGGGATTGCTAACTCGGTTTCCGCTTCAAGTGGACGGTGATGGCACAGACGACTATTTCTGGCTCGATCACAAGGGCAGAGGCTGGGGGTATCTAAACATAGGACAAGGCAGCAACAAATGGAACGATTTGGGTCAGATTACTAATGGACCGGTCCGTGATAGGAGCACCTTGCGGATGGGAGTTTTAACGCATAGCGGACGTGCGGATTATATCATGGTCGATGAAGAGACGGGAAAAGCTCTGTGGTGGCAAAATCTCGGCCCGGATCTCGATTGGGGTTGGGCATCTCAGGGTAAGGCCGCCGCGGGACCTCAGAAGACCATTGAAGATACGTACGGGTGGAAGTTTAGGGGTAGGAATGTGCGCTTTGCCGAGTAAGAACCACCCCCCCCTTTTTGAGCGACTGGAGGCTAATATCGTTCCGCAGCTTGGATGGAGATGGTTTTGACGACTACCTCTACGTGAACGACCTGGGTGCTGTTGTGATGTGGAGAAACCTTAAGACCAACCCTATAACCTGGGGTACGCCCCATTTGGTTGCCGATGGTGTGGGCGTTCTTGCACGGCAAGTCCAATTCGCAGATACCGATGGTGATGGAAAATTGGACTATAACGTGGTGGGTAGCGTCACAGGGCGTACGCGATCATGGCATAATCTTGGATTCCGAGATGATGGATCGATCCGGTGGAATACGCCGCTTAGCTTTGCAGATGGTACCGGCCCCGGGTTTACCATCAGAATTTCCGAGGCAAGTTGCTTCACCTTCTCAACTACGGCCTAGGCCAACTCCTATGCCGTGTTATTCTAACAAATATGTGACTACAGATGACCGGCGATAAACGTGCTGATTACGTTGCTGTTAACCCTGATAATGGGGCATTAACTCTCTGGCAAAACCGTTGCAATCCAATCGGAGGTGATGATGGTGGCGCTGGTCCGGTTGATGGTGGTGATGGCGCTGGTACGGGTGATGATGACGGTGGCGCTGGTACGGGTGATGATGATGGTGGCGCTGGTACGGGTGATGATGATGGTGGCGCTGGTCCGGTTGACAACGAAGATGTAACAGATGTTACAGTCCTTTGGGGTGATAGCACATGCATGGCGAAGGGGCATCAACAGCAAATCAAGACAGAAATGGCCTGGGCGCATGCCATGGCCAAGGCTGCTGCGGAAAAACCAGAGGATTCCAGCTACTACAAGGTATGTGCATCCCCTCATTTCTAGTAGAACAGATCCCTAACCTTCAGGTAGCATTTCTTCTCACAAGCATTGCGCGACGATAGCGGGTTTGCCGCCAAGATCAAAACCCGATTCTCGCGCATGACAAGCAGTAAGTGGAATCATCACGGACTCTCTGCCCGCTTGACAATCACGGTGATTATCTCTGACCACGGAGGCTTGATTAGTGCTTAGCGGTATAAACGGCGAGTACCAATTCGTTGTTACATGCAACGACGCGACGAACTTCTGTACCGGGGGGTATTTGGCTCACATGGGCGACGAAAAGCAAACGATGAACTTTTGTGACGCATTCTTCCAATATCGACCCATTCCCACCCACCAGGATCGAGTCTCTCCCTTTGCAAAGTCGGCACTTAATGAGTGCGGCAGTGAGGATCTGCGCTATTTCCAGCACGCTAAGGCAGCTATTCTCATACACGAAGTAACTCATACGACATATGCCATGGATGCAGATAACAAGTATGTAATTCCCTTTCGCCAAATTTCATCTAGAGATCATTCAGCCAGTGTGGCCAGAGTTCTAACTGCCGCATAGGGCGCTCGATTACGCCTATGGCTACGATGGCTCTACTGCATTGCCGCTCGGGCAGTTTGACCGGAGTTGTGTCAGTTATGGTTCAAAGAAAAAGTTCCTATGCCCAGACGCTAGCGGTAAAAAAGAAGGGACGTGTGATGCCAGCACAAGTGAATTCAATGCCGACTCATACTCGTTTGTTGCCTCAGGCATATTCTTCAGTAAGAAGTGTGGCAAGAGTATACCTTATCCGGCCGCGGCCAGCTCACTCGCGAGGCGAGGAGACATCAACGACAAGCGGGACTTGAACGAGACCAGGGAGAGCGGGAGTAGCACAGGGCTTCAGCTGCAGCCGCGGGCTCAGACATCATGTCCGCTGCCGGACTGGATCTTATTTGACAGAGACGACGACGACGACGACGACGACACCAATGTGGTCGGCTATGCGCACTTTGGCGATTCTTAGTTAGTCTCCCCCGTACAGTTCTTTGTTGTCCTTTTTAGAAATTACTAACTCCAGCGTGTAAAACAGTGCATCGGGAATGGGTACAGGTGTCACAACGGGCGATAGCTGCCGTGTGGGCTCTAGTAACTAGTAAGTTATCCCCGGAGTCATTTTCTTCCTATCACAGCCGTTTGTGGAGGCAGCGGTTTCTTCTCGAGACAAAAGTGCGCTTGGGCGCATGCAGAACTCCTTAAACGTCGCCTGTTCTATCTGAAAGAGTATTTACTGACTCCAGCGAAACATAGTGGAGATTTGATAAACAATTACCTTGGCGACGAGTCTATCGTCTGGCCTGGCCCTCTGTCCTGCTCCGGAGACACCACTGCGGAGCTGTCAAAGAAAATTGATAACTGGAAGACAGCGAAAGACACCAATCTGGCTACGCTGACGATAGGTGGGAATGATCTTGGCTTTTCGGACCTCGTCACTCACTGCGTGATCAGACCGTGGTGGCCGTCAAATGGCAAGAAACACGACAAAGAGTGTGAGGAGTTTAAACAGAAGGCCAAGGATCATTTACGCGACAGCAGCGATGATGGACTACCGGCAAAGTTAAGGAAATCGTACCTAAAAATCCTGCAAAAGAGCTACGACGCTCGCGGAGCTGGCTTGGATCTATATGTGGCAGGCTACGCGGAATTTTTCAACGACCAAACCGACGATTGCGAGAAGTGAGTTCCCCTGTGACGGTCGTTCCGTTCCCAGAAGGATCATGGCTAATGTGTCACACGGACCAACAGTACATCATTTGACTATACTTGGTCAGGCTACAAGGGTGTCGATGGCGACGATATCGTAAAGCTGACGACAACGGTGCGGATGGAACTTAACGCTCTAGTGAATGAACTCAATGATGTTATCGACGATGCTGTCGCTAAAGCCAACGAAATTTGGGGCTCGGAGCGCATTCACTATGTCACTGTGTCGGATAAATTTGAGGCAGGCGCTGACCATCGCTGGTGTTCTCACGAGGACGTACACGAGCCAGTCGAGGATCGGAAAGACACATGGTTCTTTTTGAGCGCCTGGCGTGACTATGATAGTGACGCGTCGAGCCAGCAGGACCAAAGCGAGGGCCTCGCGTTAGCTGCACAAGGACAAATCACGCTGCCCTCGTGCGATGCCGATTCCCCGCTGAATGACTTTGCCGGGAACGATCCTTGGGATGTCTGGATGTGCAAATTCGCTCAGGCGATTGCAGAGGAGCCCGATGGAATTGTGGCAGAGAGACTGAAGAAAGCCAATGCTGACCTTAGCAACGGCGATTACCAAACCGAGGACGTCTCGTGGTGGTACCCCACTCGCCAAATCAAGACTTTCCATCCTCGAAGCCGGGGAATGAATGCGTACAAAGAGGCAATCCTGGACAGCATGAGAGCAGATGGTAGACTCTAGCAAGCCTCACGATACATGCCTGCCCCTCCTTCTCCTCTCCCCCTTCGTTCTGTAGGTATTGCTGTCAAATCGTTTATTACTTGTTCATTAAGAGCTTATTTAGCGTTTAATTCATTGTTTAAATATATATCTTATATTGTTTAAGGGAGTTTCAACGTCGAACTTTTTATAGACTGTTGTTGAACAATCTACTGAATAAGCCAAATTTTGGTACGGTATAGGTCTTGTGTTATGGCAGCAGGAAACTGGTTCTTGGATGAATATATAAACTAGAGGCCCCTTTAATACAGGTGCAAGAAAGCCTTCGTTTTTAGGGTCTATATAAAGGACCCCCCCCCCCCCCCCCCTTCGGCCTTGTCCCATATATAGTTCGACAGCAAGGGCTATGTCGGCGGTGTCGACTTCAGATATAGACGGGATTTGTTCCAGTCATCGGAATATCCATCGCATCTGTAGCAGTCGTCTTTCCTCATGCTTGTCAATACATCGAAATTGGCAAATTTACCTAAACCCTGGCAGCCTGTCATCCATGCCCATCTGTTTGACCATTTCCTGCTGATAGTTAGCCTTATTCAGACCACTGTAAACCTGCTATATATAGAACGATTGTCTGGACGTCCTTCGCCACAAGCGCCTCAACTGACATATACCTGATACTGATAATCCTACCTATGCTCTGGGGCTCTTCGTTAAAGCTTATTAAGAAGATCGCGTCAAGCATTGTACTCGGCGCGGGCATACTCGTCCTCGTGAGCGCCACACTCAAGACAATCTTTGTTATCGTGGTGAGTGATCATGCCTCTCGCCCTAGCCGAAGCGAACACCAGAGCTCTGATATACCGTATCCGAAGGGCCCTGTCAACGGAACCCAAATTGCTGGGCAGTGGGGAACACGCGAAGCCTTTGTTGCCGTCTTCACAATAAATCTACCCATGATATTTCTCCTACTCAACGAATGTAGTATACGTCTCGACCGAGGTCGACGTGGTTTACGAAAACATCAGCGGGCACGAGCGTGTCGAGAAATTGCAGCGTATTCATGAGACCTGGTAGCCAGGTCCCAGGTTGGCCCGTTATTATTTTCGTAGTTAATGATCTATAGTAGAACGGTCACCTCGAAAACTGAAGTAAAATTCTTGCAGCTTTGAATTATTATGAGTTGCCCTCCTTTTGTCTCAGTGTACCGTTCACTTTCAACAATACAAAAGAAAATAAATATAGCTAGGAATTCTAATGATAGGACTACTTCAGTCGTGCGGCCACTTCCAGAGAGAAAAAAGAAGAAGGGGGTTGGGGGGGGGGGGGTTATATTATTAGCAGAAATTACCAATAGAATTAAAAACTCGGTGCGCAAAACCATAAATTCACCCTACACGCATCCTGGTAACTTTAGTCATTATCCGTCATGAATTTCTGCCCGCAAACAGGCAGAAGTTTTTCGCCCCTTTGCCGAGCCATCTCAACAGCTCGGTAATAGGCAACCCTCAAATGGGCATCGCGAGCTGCAGATGCGATGTCTTCCTGGATATTGTTGTCTTCGGTTGCGATAGTAGAACGCAAGGCCTCGCAGTCCCAGCAGACACAAATTCGATACTCGTCCGCAAAACGAATACGATAAAGGGCTTTGGAGCTCTCAAATGCAGGGTCAAGAGTTGCCGCCCCAAGTTTGTCATTATGGTCGATGAATCGGCCTGCTATTTCCGCCGTTACTAATTCGTACTGAGCAGGTGAGCACTGATGCGTATGCCAGACAAGATCAATGTCGAGAGTTGGTACGAGCATCGTCCCCGGATACAACTTGAACAGTTTGAGAAATCTTTCGTAGCGAATTATTGCTCGACTTAGCGTCCCCCCAACAGCTGGGCTTCGGATCCAAAGCTGCCTATCCATTTTATCGACAAAGACAGACTGTCTCTTAACTGCGTCAACAAGCTTTTCGATTGTATCATCCTTGCTTACAGCGACGCGGCACGAGTCCAAAAATCCGCGCTCGAGAAGGTCTAAGACGTTTTGTTCGCTTGATACTTCCGGTATATCCGCTAGGGATAGTCCGCAATCTTCTTCCCCATCACGGCTAGTACCATGGTTGCTTAAACAATCGCTCACCACCAATGACTTATTCTCCTCCACGAGAAAGCCAAGCAAATCTCGATGCAGGCCGGTTTTATCCTGGAACCAGGCTTGGTCATTTTCAGACAGTTCGAATGGCCAATTACGATTCTCTGAGTCAATGGTCGCATGCTAATAGATGTCAGCTCTTGCGCCTCGGCGTTATGATGACAAAGACAAATGGGGTGACATACAATCTGTTTCCATGGGAAGGGAACCGTAGACAAGTATTTTAATTCTCTCTGTTCAAAAGATCGGAACCATTTGGGATTCAGAAGCAAGGCATGCCAAACCATTAAAACATCTATGAAATGTCAGTGAGAGTGATTAAGATATCGCTGCTTGACAGTACCAATCGGTGGAACGTGCAGCGACTGAGCTGGTCCATTTGGCCGACTGGATTCTTCTTCAATAGCAGCAATCCAAGACAAGAAGCGCGAAGCGGCAAGCCTCAAAAAAAGAGGCCATTTTTCCTCTCTTCGCTCATCAAAAGTCTCATCTCGAAGTTTCACTGGTTCCCGCACCCAAATACCACTGTACCGCTCGTATACCTTGCGTTTGCGGAACACTGTGCGGGTTTGTGGTTTAATCCCAAAGACCTCGTCTAACCTCCTTGATGAGTGAACCTCGTTTCGGATGTGCCGAAATGCTTGCAATAGTTCTAGATGTGCGGCGCATTCGGCGATGCTTGGAAGTCTTCTGGACTCTTCTCGTACACCTTTGTAGTCGATACTGAATTCGAAAAGGCTCGGGTCAGGAATTTTTGGGTTATTTGAGGATGAGGTGGCTTTCGTAAATGTAGCCTGCGGGTGGCCGTAATGCAACTGGTAGTTGAATGCTTGCTTGCTGCATTGGTGGAGAAAATTCTGGTTGTAATCGATGGATAGCGACATCACTGGATTTGGGCTTAGGAATGAAATTAGCTGTTGGGGGAATTTGGTGTGACGGGCCTAATGGGAGTTGTTCTTGTTTGATGCCCTACATACACTCCTTCGAGTATATCTCGGATCCGCAGCAATAAGTAAGGGCTCAATTAAGTATCGCTGTTAGCTGTTCTAACTTCTCTCCGCCGAGTGTCTCAAAGGATCTATTTGTGTATATTTGGTAACTCTCGGTGATGTATTTGGAAGTTGTGGTGATTCAGCTACACCAATGCTGATAGTTTGATTTATCTAGGCGAACTCCAGACTAGGTAGCTCAATCCGAGCTGAGAGCTGTCGCTGCGGGCTGACAGCGAAAATCACAACGCCTAACACAGCCACTCTTGGCGCTGCGTGTCTCCATTGGTTCTATTTAGATCATATGATAGAGGTCTGGTATCGACGAATATAGCTTAGATAATGTAGGCTCTTCTGGTCAGGCTATTAGCCATGAATGTGTCTTGACTTTCAACTGTGTATGTTATTTCTCTCTCCAATTATCAAACCCCAAGTTAGATGTTCAATCCAAGACCCCAAAGGATGCGGAATGCCCGCTTCCCGTTCACTGCCCGGCTCTCGAGCAACAGCAAGCATTCAAGTCCTGGCGACATTACAAAAGCCGAGAATATACCTTGGGACTTGATCGGGGATGCAAAAGACACTTTATTCAACGAGCTCGAGAAGCTTTATTGGATCGGAATCAAGCAAGAACTCGAATATGTTTTGTGCACACTGAGGGCTTGGCAAGCACCGCAATACCAAAACATTAGCCTTGAAGATGAATCCGACAATTTTGTGCATGGCTTTGATACTTTTATCGACCAAGTTAGTGATGCAAGCCGTGCCTTTGCTAACAAAGTGGCAAAAAGGAAGAACCAGGATGGTGGATTCGCAGCAGAGGGTTATCTTGAAGCACTCCAGCAAAGCGCCCAAGATATGGCGTCAGACCAGAAGAGTTCGCAAATCAAGACTGCGCTTCGGCAAGCGATAGAGAGTCAACCCAGTGAGGAAATTTTCCGACGTCGCACCAGACTGCTTCTGCAAGCAGTTGGGTTTCTAGACATTGAGAAGCTGGTTGAGCATCGGCCGCCATTGGACGAGTTATCCTTCTGGAAGAGACCCGCGATTCCACAACTCAAACTCGATGCCGTCAGTAAAAGTGGCGTACCTATACCGACGCCTATGCGATGTTCTTCTTGTTCCGATGTAATTCGAAGCAGTATGTATCGCCAGACTGTCCTTAACCAAGACCAAAAACAAGGGGACCACAAAGTTGTTTGCGAAGACTGCTATCACGAAAAGTTCCTTGGGTCTAATACCGGGTTCGCGAAAACGTATAAACATTGTATCCTCCGCGAAGCTATTGATTCTCGAATTGGTCGGCAAATATGTTTCTGCGAGGAAGTGCCGCATCGCGATGCCTCGGGCAAACCGTTAAGCTTATTTCCCGTCGATAAAGATAATAAACATCTCAAAGCTACGCGGCCAGGATTGGTCGAGTGTGGCCTATTCAAGCTCCCAGAAATCGTGGCCGAGGCAAAATACGATGGTATGCAAACTCTCGCCTCTAAAAAGAAGCAAAAGAATATCAAGCGCTTGGCGGACGAAAAGAGAGAGAATGAAGAGCGTGACTTATTAAAGTCAAACAAACAACAGGAGAAACAGCAGCGAAGGGTAGTCACGCAGCGAAGCCAGAACGCCCCAGGGAGGACTACAGAGACTGAGATAGCTGTGGCGGTGGCAGAAGCCGGAGCTGACGAAGATGTCCCATTCTTCTTGAAACGCTATACTGAGAATTATCCATTCGGTAATGTCCATATGGCACTACGACTTGGACCCTTAGTCTTGGAAAATGGTGTCGCACAGTGAGTCCACTCGCACTTTGGTAAATGGACACACCTAACTAGAAAAATAGTACGAAGCGCGGTGCTCTAATCAGCCTGCGAGATAGCCTCACGTTTCATTCACCACGATCCAACGAGATAACTAAAAGCCTGGCGTTAAGTGAAGGCAGTACTCGACAGTTGTGGTGGCAAAATCGACCCTCCGGACGACCAAAGCGCTTTAAATCCATTATGAAGCAGGTTCTTGGTTCGCCCTTTACTGGGCTTGAACCACAAGATGCTTTTCTTGAGAACCATATTATTGACAGTCTCATATCCGCTAGCCATATTGGTTTCGATGACCCAGGGCTTAGTCGCTGGGACCGTCAAAAATGGATGGACAAGCTAATAGCACCGATCATGGGAGACTTGAAGGACTTGATTAGAACCCGGGTGTCTGTTTACCTGCAGAGTCTTACTTCACGACTACTGGATCCGCAAACAGGTCTAACATGGAGCCCAACTAGCAACAACTGTCAGAATTTCTGCGATTCCATCCTAGACCTTAGTACTTTTGGTTCTCTTATCGCGGCCAAGCACGATCAAACACAATCTCCTCTATACCTTATGAGCTTTGCCTGCCGCCCTGCAGGATATAATAAACCCGAAATCAAGTCCAAATTCGATGTCCCACGTGGTCTAACAGAAGAGTACCTCCTCCGGTTCCGGTATGGCCGCCATGACGATGCTGATATTGTCGATACGCTACAAGAATATTGGTACGATTGGGGTGCTTTTGGCAAACACCTGTACCGATACCAGGACCTTTTCCCCTGGGATTGTACAGAGGCCTTTGGTCGGTATCCTGTGACTTGTGGCGATTGCAATTTAGCGAAACACGTATGGGCATTCCCATTTGATTCATGGTCGATCATAGCTCTGCACCTTACTAGAGAAAAGTCCAACTATCCACCCAGCGAGACCAAAATCAGGGCCATAATGTCCGATGTTGAATGGATGAAGAATCGGTTATTGGTTCTTACGGCACAGGAAAAACTCACGACAGCTGCTACTGAAATGGCCAAGAATACTTTATTTCAGCTCGGTACTGCCTGGCTACACAAGCAGCCTCAGCCAGCTCTAGACAGACTCAAACTAGGTGGCATCCATCGTGCACAACCATTCAGTCACTGCTACGATCAGGGCAAATACCACCACTATTTCACCGCGTCCTGGGCACACTTGAAGCTCGAGGATCAGATCACGGAATATGAATTACTTCGAGACGGTAGAGCGAAACTACAAGATGTGGAATACGCAGCGCAGCTATACTCAGGCCAGCGTATCGAGCTCGAACGGCCGATACTTGATACGAGTACTTCCGGAGGACTCACGCCTTTTTCAGAAGCAACTATCGCTGATTCTGGGTTTAGCGTAGCGGTGCTAATGACCACAACGGCTATGGATGATGCTGATGTGAACTGCGGATCTGGCTGCGGAGCCAGTGGGTGTTCAGCAGGGGCGGGTTGCTCCGGCGACGACATTGAAGGAGACGGAGGTGGAGATGGAGGTGGCGATGGTGGTGGAGGTTGTGGAGGTTGTGGAGGGTGAGCGAATTGAGCGTCTTGATTGTCATATTGTGGTTATACGCAGGGTGGCGGTATTATATTAAATATATTTGCATTCAAATGAAGTTCCCGTGTTTCAATACTGAAGTGGGCAACTTTAAATAGTCGTTCACGATTGGTCTCAATATAGCTGCCCCTATACTAGGAGATAGGCCAAACCTACACTTCCTGGTATAGTAATCGCTTTAATCTCTTGGGGAATCTGTTAATCAGGAGTATGAAAATAAGGAAATCAATTTTTATTGCTGTGTGCCCTCTGGTGTGATATCCTCCTAACTGTCATAAAGAACAACGCTCATGGTGTTTATATCCCATACTAGCAAAGTTACCAAGTGGCTCAAGCACATACTTATCCCTGTGACCCACTTAATAAAATGATTGGTATACAAGTATAGCATTCAGCTTAACTATATTATAACAGAAGGTGGGAAGACCTTAATATATATATAAATAGTAATAACTATACCTTTTATACCTTTGATTTTGTATAGTATATAAAGTAATTTTTTAATGTAGTTTATTTTTAATATTTTTATTTAAGGAAATGTTTTATGTTTTTTAATCGATTATAATAGTTTTAGTTAATAAAAAAAATTTTGAACTTTTATAGAATGTTTGTTTCTGTTATCTTAATATTTTTGCTTGCTATATTTATTATTATTAATATAAAATAGCTATAGTTTTTATAAGTTTTTTAGTAGTACTTAGTTATTTTTATAATTTTATTATATTTAATTAAATATTATATATATATTTATTTAATATAAAATATATGTTTTTTTTTATTAAAATAAGTTAAAATAATTTTATTAATATTTTATTACAAACTTTTTAAATTTTTTTTTTTTTAGGTTTATTTTGATATGTTTTATACTATTTTTTATTTTAAGCGTAATTTTTAAGTATTTTTTGTAAACTTAGCGCTTTTTTAAATTTTTTAAATATATTTTTAAAAAATAGTTTAATTAATCTATTTATTATTATATTTTTTATATAAACTTGTTTTAGCTATATTATTTTTTGCTTAATTTATTTATAAATAAAGTATATTTAAATATTAATATATTAATTTTTGTTATATTATATTAGGTTTTTTATAAATATAAATAATTTTTAATTATTATTATAAATTATTATTATATTTAGTTTTTTAGTTATTATTGCTTTTTTATTATTATTTTTTAGATTTATACTTAGTTTACTATATAAATAAATTAGCTATATAGTTTTTTTTAGTTATATTAGTAGTTTTTTTATATTTTATTTTATATATAAATAAAGCTATAGTTTATTATAGTTTAAACAATTAATTAATTATATTACTACTTAAATTAAAAATATATTTTAAAATTAACTTTTATATATTTAAATTTTTTTTTTAGTTTATATTAGTTTAGTTTATTAATAGTTTTAATAATTTTTTAAGTACTAAATAATACGTTTTAGTTTTTAAAAAATATTATAATATTTATTTAATTATTATTTTATATATTAAGGTTAAATTTAATATATATTTATCAATATATAAAATAATAAATATAATATTTAGTTATATATTTATTATTAAATATATTAAAAATTTAACTATAGATTAATATTTATTTTTATTTTTTATAAAATATATAAATTTATTTTTAGTTTTTTATAGTTTTGTTATAGTTATAAAAATATTAATTAGTTTATATTTTTTTAGTTATATTATATATAAATATTAAAGTAGTATTAATATAATTTAAAGTTAGTTATTTAAAATTATTTATTAAAAACTATTTTAATATTTTTTATTTTTGTAATATTTTTTTTTAATAATAAATAAATTATTTATATAAATAATTATAAAAATCTTATAGTCTGCTAGAAATAGTTTAAATTTTTTTATTACTAAAAATTTTAATAATATTTTAAACTAAACTTTAAGTATTTATTTTAGTTTATATAATATTTGTTTTAGTTTATATATATAATTAGTTTTATTTTTAAACTTATTAGATTATTTAATATAAATATTTTTTTTTATTTTTTTATAAAAAAATATTATTTTTATTTTTTATAATAGTTAGTACAGTTTTAGCAAGACCTGCAAAAACTCTACACCTATATAGCAATAAAATAGGAGGTCTATATACAAACCAACCTATAACTCTATAGCTATATATATAAAGTTTATATTTACTTACTTTATAAACTTTAAATTTTTTTTTTTTAATTTAGAGTTTTTATTTATAGTATTAATAAACTAGCTATAAAAATTTTATTTAACTAATTATAACACTATTTTAAGTTTATTAATTATTTATTAATAAATATTTAATAAATATATATTTTTTATTTTATTATAATTAATAAAATATAAATAAACTTTTTTTTTTAGTTATATATTTAATATAAAAAAAAATATATTTTATAATATAAACCTAACTTTAATATAACTTTAATAAAATTTTTAATCTTTATATTATTTAAAAACTAATAATTTATAAAAAATTTAATTTTAAATAATTTTATTTTATTTTTAGTTTTTAAACAATTAAAATAATTTTAATTTTTAAATATAGCTAACTTTTTACTATTAAATAATTTTAAAAAAATTTTTTTATAAAAAAAAAAAAACTAAGCATTAAATTTTTTTATAAATGTTTTAAACAAACTAATATTTAAAAAAAAATCTAAAAAAAACAAAAAATTAAAACTTAAAAAAATAAAATATAAACTAGAACTAAAATAATTTAAAATAAATAATATATTAAATATTATAGCTATATAAGCTTATAACTTTATATTAATTTTAATAAAAATTTTTTAATAAATAAAAAAAATAAAATATTAATTTTAAACTTTTTAGTTTTATTGCTTTATTTATTTTTTATTTTATTAGTTTATTTTTTAATACTTTAAACTTTATTTATATTAAAAAAACTAAAATATAAAAAATTAATTTAAGCAAATTTATAAAAAATAAAACTTTATTTAATAATTAAGTTTATAAACTAATAAAAAAACTAAATAAAAATATTATTATATTTTAAACTAAAAATAGCTAATTTTAATATATTATAAACTAATTAAAAAAATATATTAAAAAGTTATTTAATAATATTACTAAAATAATTTAAGTTTTATTAATAATTTATTATAACTTTAATTAAATAATTATTATTTATAAAATATTTTAAATTTATATATATAAAACTAATAAAAATATTAATTTATTAAATTATAATAAAAATATAAATTATAAAACTATTTTTATATAAACTTAAAAAAAATTTATATAAAATTTTTATAAATTTAAATATTTTTTATAAATTATTTATTAATAAAATTATTAAATTAATATATAATATTAAACAAATTTATAAAAATTATTAATAAATTAAATTTATTAGTTTAATTAAATAAAAATCTAATTTAAATAATTAAATTTTTAATAAACTAGCTTACTAATTTTTAATTAATTTTAAAATAATTAAAATAAATACTAATTATAAAAAAAAAAAAGCTTATTAAAATAATAAAACTTATTTTATTTATAATAAAAAAAAATATATATAAGTTAATTATTTTAATTAAAAACCTAAAGTTTTAAATATTTAATTAATAAAAAAAAACTATAATAAAAATAGTTCTAGTAGTTTATTTAATTTAAAAAATAAATAAAACTAATAAAAAAATTTTTATTAGTTTTTTTATTTATTTTAATTACAATATATAATTAAAACAAATTAATTATTTTTAAAATATTTATTTAATTATAAATTAATAGTATTAAAATAAAAACTTTAATTTTATATAATACTAAAACTTATATTTTTTTAATAATTAGTTATAAGTTTATATAATAAATTAAACAATAATTAAAAATAAAAATAGTTTAGTTAGTTAAACTATTAAAGCTTTATAACTATTAAAGTAAAATAATTAGTAAAATTTGCAAATATTTAATATATATTATAAAAATTAATAATTAATAATTTAAAAATTAAATATTTTAAATTATTAATTTTAGCTATAATATTATTATTAATATTAAATAATTAATAAAACAAAATATTTTAATAAAAACTTAAAAATAATAATTAATTTAATTAAATAATTTATTTTTATTAGCTTAATTTTTACTAATAATTATAATTAAACTTTTTAATTATAAATAATAAAATATAAACTTAAAAATATAAAAAAATATAAATTAATATAATTAAGCGTTAAAAAAATACTATTAAATATTAAAATAACTTTTTAAAAACAAAATAATTATTTTAAAAATAATTAAAATTAAAAAAACAAAAAAAGAACCTAGAACCCCCAAACCTAAAATAAAAAAAGTTTATATAATAATTTTTTAAAAAAAAAAAACTAAGCTATTATTAAAAAAATTATATAAGATTTCTAGAATTATTTTTATTAAAATAAATAAAAATAACTAGCTAAAAATTTTTTAAAAAAACTTATTATAATTAAATTTATAATAATTAAAAATAGTTATACTAAACTATTTAAAAAAAACTTAAAAATAATTAATATTTTATAAAAAAAATAAACTTAGATTAATTAAGTAGTATTATAAAAAACTTTTAATAATAAACTAATCTTATTTTTAAAAAAAAAATCTTTAATATATAGAATTAATATAAAGCTTTTTATTTTTTTAGCTATTATACCTAAAAAAAAATTTTTTAAAAAAAATTCTAAAACTTTATTATTATTATAACTAAAATTTAATATAGTACTAAAACTTAATAATAAAAAATATATTTTTAGTTTTTATTAATATTATATATTTATATAGTTTATTTTATTTAAAAAAAAATTTATAAATAAATTATTAATTATAAACTTTATTAAATAAAATATAAATTTAAATATTATTTTTGTTTTATTTGTATTTAAACTTAGGTTAATTAAATATAAATTTATAATTAATTATTAATAAAAAATATATATTTAAAAAATTAAATTATATTAGTTCTAAATATTAGTAATACTATATTTAATTATTATAATATTATTTAATTTATAAAACTAAATATTATTAAAACTTTTTATTAATTATTATTAATTATAAAATTATATTATTATTTTTTTTTTAAATTTATAAAAAAATATTTTAATAAAAAGTTTTATTATTTAGTTTAAAAATAAAACCTGTTTAATCACAAGCTTTTATTAATATATAAATTTAAAAAATTTTAAATAAGTTTATAAATACTTATATAAACAATATTTTAATTTATTTTAAAACTAAAAAATAGTATTAAATTTATTATAAAAAAATAATTTATTATTTATATTAAACTAAATATTAAAAAAATATTAAAAAGTTTTGTTTTAATATATTTATTATTAATTATTTAAAAATAGTTATAAAAACTAAAATTAAAATTAAAATTAATTTTATAAAAATTTAAGCAATTTTAAATTAAAATTTTAATAATTTTAAAAATATTAAATTAATTTAGTTATTTTTTAAGCTTTATAATTATGTTTATATATTTATTTATTATATTAATAAAATTACTATTTTTTTTAAATTAACTATTAAAAAAAATAAACTATTTATAATAAAAGTAAAACAAAAATAAACTTTTAAATATATAAAACTACTAACTTATAAAATATTTGTTTTAGTTTTTTTTAAGCTTGGCTAACTAATATAAATAAAAATAAATATTTTATATAACGTAATAAAAAAAGTTATTTAGTAGCAATAAAAAATATAACTTAAAAATTTATAAAATATTTTTTTAAAATAATAATACTAATTAAATAAGCTTACTTAATTTAAAACTATAAACTTTTAGTAATAGTATAAATTTTAAAATACTATTACTTAAAGCTTTTTAAAACTAAAATTTTTATAATAACTAATTATTAAGCTTTATTATATTTTTTAAATAAACAGATTTTATTAATATAATAAATATATTAAGCTAACTTTTTATTAAACTTTAATATTATTTTTTAATACTAATTAAAATAAAAAAATAACTAAGCTTTTTATAATTAAAGCTAAAAAAATTAAAAAATAAATAATAATATTAGTTCTGCTTAATAAAATATTAAATTTTATATTAACTATAAATCTTTTATTTAATACTTTCCGAAAAGCTAACCTAGTAAACCTAATTAAATAAAAAAATTAGCTATAAGGTTTAAAAAATAAAAATAAAAAGCTATATATACTTAAAATTATTTTAAATAGGATTATTTTTTTTTGTATAGCTTTAATTTAAAAAGTTTATATGCCCCTAATTATTATATACTAAAATTAATATAAAATAATTAAAATATTAAAACAAAAATATTACTAGTTTTATTTAAAATATAATTATAAAAAATAAAATATTATAAAACAAAACTTTTAGTTTTTTTTATTTATTGTTTATACTAGCTATAATATAGCAATATATAATAATAAATAATAAAAATATATTATTTAACTAATAAAATTATAACTATATATAAATATTTATAAATAAGTTTAGCTATTTAATTATAATTTTATTTAATAAAAAAATAAATATTATAAAATTACTAGCTATATAATATTATAAAAGTTTATATAGATTTTTTAGTATACTAAATATATAAATATTAAATAATATAAAACTATTTATTTTTAAGTTTATAATAATAATTAATAGTTTTATAAATATTAAGTACTGCTTTAATAATATTTATTATTTTTAAACCTAAAAAGCAATAAAATTAACTAATTAAAAATTAGACTAATAATTTTATTTCTATATTAATAAATATTAAAATAATTAAAATATTTATTTTTTTATTTTAAACTTTATATATAATTTTTTATAATATTTATTAATTAATATATTATTATTAAAAATAGTAATAAAAATTAAAATATAAAATCTTTTAATAATAAATATTAATAAAACTATTATAAATTTTAATACTAAGTAGTAAGCGCTTAAACTAGTTTGCTAAACTTAAAATATTTAAAAAATAATATATAATATAGTAATTTTTATATAAAAATAATATAAGCTATAAACTAATAAAAAAAAACGCTTAGTAAATTTTAAAATAAAAAATAAAAATTTTTAAAAAAAAAAAGTTTTATAATATAAGTACTAACTATTAAATTAAACTTTTAATTAATTAAACTTTTTAAAATTTTAAAAAAATAAAAATAAAAAACCTATTCTATATTAACTAATTAAAAAAAAAAAACAATAATTTCTTATTTTAATAAATTTAATTATTGCTTTTAGTTAAAAATATTAATAATAAAACAAAATTTAAAATTAAACAAATTAAACAATTAAAAATATAAAAAAAAAATAAAAAGTGATAATATTAGATCGCTTAAAAAAGTTATAATTTTAATAATATTTAATATATAGCTTAAAATTTTAAAAATATACTAATTAAACTTAACTAATTCTATAAAACTTATAAAAAAGCTTTTGGATTTTTTATAAAATTATAAAAATAAATATATATAATAATAATTAATAAATTTATAAGTAATTATAAAAATAATAATAAAATAATATAATATAAAAAAATTATATAAACTTAATATTATTAATAACTTTAAATTAAAACTATATTTAAACTTTTAGTTTTAAAAAAAAGTAATATAACAGTTAGTATAGTTTATATAGTTTTAATAAAACTTATAAAAACTTTAGACCTATATAGCAATAAAATAAAAAATCTATATATAAACTAACCTAACTCTACAGCTATATATATAAAGTCTATATTTACTTATTTTATAAATTTTAACTTTTTTTTTTTTTTCTTTTTTTTTTAGTTTAGAATCTTTGTTTATAGTATTAATAAACTAGCTATAGAAGCTTTACTTAACTAATTATAACAAATATAAATATAAAAAAAAAAAAAAATAATAGTAGTAATATATATAAGTAGTTAAAACTAATAAATAATAATAATAGTAGTAGCTAAAAAAAAAAAAAAAAAAAAAAAACCAAGCTAAAATATTTATATAAAACTAGATTAGCTTTATAAATAATTTATATATAACCTACGCTTAAATCACTAATATTAAAATTTACTATATATTTAAATATATAATATATATATATATATTATATTATATATATATTAAAACTCTTAATTAACAATATTATATAAGTACTAAAATATTTATATTAGTAATAATAATAATCCTATATATTATTAATATAATAAAAATACTTATATATTTATACCTATAAACACCTAATTAATTATATTGCATTAATCGTATATATATTACTTTAATTCTATATAAACTCCGTATTTAAATTACCCCCTATCTATATATATATATATACTACCTACCTATACTATACACTTTATATCTTGCATACTTATATATATTAAATTAAAAACAACCTAACTAAAGAAAAAAAGATAATTGTTATGCCTAGCATACTAGGACTTATATATATTTATTATATATATATACTATATCTGCACCTATTTTAATAAAAAATCTTCTTTTTATAAGCTTTAGTTTTATAAGCTAACCTTACTAAATATATAACTTATCTCTTTATATATTATACCTGACTTTGTAAACTTTTTATTTATAACAAATTTTAAAAATACTAAATTAATCTAATTATTTTTTAAGCTTTATAATTATATTTATATATTTATTTACTATATTAATAAAATTATTATTTTTTTAAATTAACTATTAAAAAAAATAAACTATTTATAATAAGATTAAAATAAAAATAAGCTTTTAAATATATAAAACTACTAGTATATAAAGTACTTATTTTAGCTTTTTTTAAACCTAGCTAATTAATATAAATAAAAATAAATATTTTATATAATATAATAATAAAAATTATCTAGCAGTAATAAAAAAATATAACCTAAAAACTTATAAAATATTTTTTTAAAACAATAATACTAATTAATCAAGCTTACTTAATTTAAAACTATAAATTTTTAGCAATAATATAAATTTTAAAATATTATTACTTAAAACTTTTTAAAACTAAATTTTTTATAATAACTAATTATTAAGTTTTATTATACTTTTTAAATAAATAAATTTTATTAATATAATAAATATACTAAGCTAACTTTTTATTAAACTTTAATATTATTTTTTAATATTAATTAAAATAAAAAAATATAGTAGCTAATATTTTATTAAAAAAAATAACTAAACTTTTTATAATTAAAACTAAAAAAAATAAATAAAAAATAATAATATTAGTCCTGCTTAATAAAATATTAAAATTTATATGAACTATAGACTTTTTATTTAATATTTTTTAAAAAGCTAACTTAGTAAATCTAATTAAACAAAAAAATTAATTATAAGATCTAAAAAATAAAAATAAAAAGTTATATATACCTAAAATTATTTTAAATAAAACTATTTTTTTTTATATAGCTTTAATTTAAAAAACTTATATATTTTTAATTATTATATATTAAAATTAATATAAAATAATTAAAATATTAAAATAAAAATATTATTAGTTTTATTTAAAATATAATTATAAATAATATATATATAATTATTATAACTATAAAAAAAACAAAATATTATAAAACAACACTTTTAGTTTTTTTTATTTATTATTTATATTAGCTATAGTATAATAATATATAATAATAAATAGTAAAAATATATTATTTAACTAATAAAGTTATAATTATATATAAATATTTATAAATAAATTTAATTGTTTAATTATAACTTTATTTAGCAAAAAAATAAATATTATAAAAATTTATATAGATTTTTTAATATATTAAATATATAAATATTAAATAATATAAATATTGGGTGGCCAGGGGGTACAATATCGTACATAACAAAGAAGTAAAATAAATAACTATATATATCGATCTATCTCTCTAACTATCCGTACAAAAGTAAGACCTTTATATAAAAGATTCTTATATAGTAAAAGAATTCTATATATATATACCGCCTACACAATTGGACCAATCAGCCAATTATTAGTATTATATAAATAGTTTTATATGTAGTTAGCAATAGCTTTGTATGCAATCAATACTATTATTACAACACTAGCTCTTTTTTTTTTTGACTGTAGTATACCTTTATATAACTGCTAAAAAAATTAAAAAATTTTTAAACGCAAAAAAAAATAAATTATAGTATATAGCCAATCCGTAACTAATAAAATTATCTAATAGTATGTTAAATTATTATTTTTTTAAAAGGCCTTTTATAGTTTGTTTATTATATATAACTATTTTTTGTACGTAACTACCTTTTATATATAACTACCTTTTATATATAACTGCTTTTTATATATAACTACTTTCTATACGTTATTTAAAAATATTTAAAATTAAATAAAACGTAACAATTGTAGCTATTATATATAAAACGGGCCGTTTTTATACTACTTTTTTTTTTTTTTTTTTTTTTTTTTTTTTAGGCGTACATATATATCATACGTATGCTTTAGCTATTATTTCAAAGTTATATTAACTTAAAAATAATAATTATTATATAATAGTAATAGTAGCAATAATAGTAGTAGTAGTAGTAGCAATATTATTAGCAGTAGTAGTACTACTACTACTACCGCTACTACTACTATTACTATTATATATAAAGCTTTTTTATTATTTTAAGTATTATACTAACAGTAATTTAAGCAGCACTATTAGTAGTAGCAGTAATAGTAGCAGTATATCTACCGCCACCTCTGCCCGCCTATGTCTAGCGCTGCCTACCTTAAGTAGCGTTTTATAGTTTTAAAATTTTGTCCGTATAAAAAACAATAGCTATATAAAAATATATAGCTTCTTTATAAAGAGTTAGGCCTACTAGGCCTTTATATAAACTTTTTATATAAATATATATATATTTTTAATTTTTATTTTTATATAAATAATTTTTAGTATGTTTAATAGCTAATATGTTTTGTTATATAATAAAACAAAAAAAATACTATTACTGCTGCTCTATCTATTAATATTATATTCTAAGTATTATTATTAAACGTTTTTACAAATATTTAAGCTAAGTTTATCTACTAAAAAAACTATTTTTAAGCTATTTTGGTTTAAAATCAAAAAGTAGTATCCCTACCTTATATAAACAGTCTATATAGCAGCTACTGCTACTATACTAAAACGTTGTTTTTAGTGTATTATTAAGTCCCTAATTTCTAGGGGAGTATATATAGCGCTTACGTCTAGCGCTCGCACGAAACATAATGCTCCAACCGCAATTAAAAAAAAAAAAAAAGTTTTGTCTAAAAAAAAAAAAAGAATAGTTGTACGTTAGCTCTTTAAAATATAAATAAATTTTTGTTATTTTTTTTATATTTTTTTATTTTTCCTAATACTTATATATAATATTTACTTTTTTATATATAGCTTAATTATTAGCTATTTTTTATTATATAAATATATTTTTTATAATTTTTTAATAAATATTTTAATTTATATAAATAGTTTATTAATAAAAACTAAAGTTGTTAATATTTAGTTCGGGGTATACTTAATAAATATATTTATTAGGTTATTTTTATTATTAATCTATTATACTTTAAAAAAAAAATTTTTTTTATATTATTTTTGATTTAACTAAACAATTATATAATAATTTTAAATTTAAGTATAAAATAATAAATATTAAAAATAAATTAAATATTTTTATAATTTTTTAAAAAATTATATAAAAAATAATAATATTATTAAAACTGCTTACTATATTATATAATTTGCTAGCTAGAATACTTTATATAACTTGTTTATATTTATTTAAATTCTAATATATAATATTTTTTTTAATTTTAAAATCTAAATTTATTATATTTTTTATATAAATTTTAATTATTAATATAATAATAAAACCAAACTAAAAAATTATATTTATATTATTTATAAACAAACTGTTTATAAAAATAAATAGCTTTATATAATAAAAATCAAATAAAATAAATATAAATTTTTAAATTAGGTTATTTTTTTATTATTTAATCTATTTATTTAATATTTTAATATTATATAATTATAGCTTAATTATTTAAGTTATAACAATAAAGTTATATATAATTTTTAGTTAGCATATATTATTAATATATATTTTTTAAGCTTATTAAAAAATATAAATTTAAATAAACTTTTTTATATAAAAATTAATTTTAGCTAAATTTTTAGTTTAGTTTTTTTAAATTATTATAATATTATATTTATATAAAAAAATCTTTTTATTATTAAACTTAATTAAATAATTAAAAAATAAAGTTTTTTTTAGTTTTATATAAAGTTTTGCTTACTAAAATTTTTTTTTTTTATATATTAAAAAGTTTAAAGTTATAAAGTTTAAAATATTATCTATTTATATTTTTGTTATTTTAAAAATATCCGGGCTATTATATATAAATAGTAAATATAAATTATACATAAATATTTATATTTTAAGTTTTTTTTAGTAGTATTAATAATAAATTTTAAACTAATATAGCCTAGATTTAGCTAAGCTATATAAAAATTATATAATTTATAAAATAATCTTTAAAAAATATTTATTTTTTAGTTTTAAAAATAAACAAATATAAATATTATATAATAGCTTATTTTCTAATTAAACATAAATTTAAATAATATTTTTAAACTTATATAATATTTTAAAATTATATATAAAAATAGGTCCAAAAGCTAAAATTAACTATTAGCTTATTTATTAGATTATTAGTAATTAAGTTAGG
The DNA here is from genome assembly GCA_023159155.1 of Ustulina deusta. Classification (NCBI taxonomy): domain Eukaryota; kingdom Fungi; phylum Ascomycota; class Sordariomycetes; order Xylariales; family Xylariaceae; genus Ustulina; species Ustulina deusta. The sequence goes on along the minus strand of JAJNNX010000017.1, from coordinate 190,943 downwards.
ATTATATTTTTTTTAGTATTATTATATTTTTATATAACTAGCTTTAATTTTTTATATAGCTTAATATTTTTTTTTTTTACTTTTTATATAAAGCAAAATTTAAAAAAATATTTTTTTTTATATATATTTAAGTTATACATAATAAACTTAAAAATATTTTATATAATAAGTTTATTAATCTTTATTATATTTAATTTTTTAAATAATTTTTTAAAAGTTATAATAATCCTATTTATATAAAGTTTAGTTGCTAGTTTAAAAGTTTAATATTTTTTTATAATTAAAAAAATCTATAGTATTTAAATATTATATAATAAATATATAACAAGTTTTTTTCTTAGCTAGCTATATTTTTTTTATATTATTATTAGTTATGTTAATTATATGTTATTATTTTTTATATTTTTAATCTAGGCATTTTTTATATAATAATATAGTTTGACTTATATATAGTAAAAATATATTAGCTTATTTATTAAAACAATAATTCTATCTAATTTTTTAATTATTTTAATTTTATATAGGCCTTCTTATTTTTTTTTCTTTTTATATTAAAACTTTGTTATAAAAAAAAATATAAATATATTATATAAAAATAATCTATTTTATTTTTTAATTGTATAGTTAATTTTAATTTTTATATAGTTTTTATATAGCATTTTTATTATGTTTTAAATAGCTATTGCTTTTTATATAAAGGCTAAAAAAAAAAAATTTCTTTATTAATATATAAATATACTTTAAAAATAAAAAAAGTTAATATAAAACTGTTTAGTCTAGCTATATTATTTAATGTTTTAATTACTATTTATAAAATTAATTTATTATTTATTTATATATTAATTTCTTTTTAAAAAATATTATACGTATGTTTTAACGGTTTATATGCTTGTTTTATTTTTTTGATTGCTTAGTATGCTTTAATAAATATTAATCTAATATTTATATAATATTTTTTATATATTTTATATAAATATAAATTTTAAAAAAATAACCGCTTAAAATAATATTATAGTATTAATTATATATAATATATTTTAGTTCCTTATTTATATAATATTTATAATTACTTTATAGTTAAATTTATAGTTATTTTTAATTATAAACTTAAAGTAGTATAAAGCTTTATTATATGTTTAGTAATAATAATAGAACTTTTAAATCTTTTTTAAAATTAGCTATTTAATTTTATATTTTATATAAATTAATATTTTATATAATCTTTTTGTATAAAAGTGCCTAAAGCATTTATATAAATGCTATAGTTTAACTTTAGTAAAATAACTAGTTATTTTATATAAATAAATATTAAAAAAGAATAGCTCTATTTATATATAACAAAAGAAATATTTTTATCTTTTTATATAATAATATCTTTTATATTATTAAAATAGGCTTTTAAATAGTTTATATCTTTTAATAAAAATAAAAACAAAATAAAAATATTTAATATATAAAAAATTGTATAACTAATCTTATTATTAATTTTTATTATACTAATTAAAATTATTATATAATTTTTACTAAAGCTTATTTTAGCTGTTCTAAACGTTTATATAATCTTTATATTAAAGTTCTTTTATATATATGTTTTTACTTATAGCTTTTTTATAATTAAAAATTTTAAAATATCTATATTTTAAATAATACTTTAATATTTTATATAATATTAATTATTTAATACAAATTAATCTAAAAGCTAATTTATTATTATTACTTAAATATTTTTTTAAGTTATATAATATATAAATATATTATTTATAATATATTATATTATATCTTTATTATATATATTAAAATCTTTTTTTATTATTATTATATAAGTCTAAATAACTTTTATACTTAGTAAAATAAATAAAAAATTCTACTAAAATTAGTTCATTATTAAACATTATTTTATATATATTAAAATATTAGCTTTTTATATAAGCCTTTTTTTAGAAAATATAGTTTATTAACTAATATTTTTTTTTTAGCAAATAAAGCATTTTTTATTTATATAAACATTTTTCTAAAAATAAATATTTGTATAATTTTAGTTAAGGTATTATTTTTAAGAATTATAAAAGTATTATCTAGTATTTTTATATTATATAAAATAATAATTAGCATAATTATATTGCTTATTTATATAATAGATATTTTTTACTTTTTATATAAAATGTTTGTTTAATAGGTTATTTTTAACTTAGAAATATAAACAAAAGTTAGAAAAAAAACCTTTAAACATAGGTTTTTAAAAAATAAGTACTGTTTCAAATTCTAGCACACCTTTATATATTTATATAATAATTATACTAAAGTATATTTTTTTTAAATATTTTGCTTTAAGTACTTTTTATATTTTTAATAGTTTATTAATTATAACTTCTAATATTTTATATAAAAAAAAGTTTTTTTTTTGTTTATATATTTATATAAAAATAATATTAGTTTAGTTTATTTAGTATTAGTTATAATTTGTAATTATATTAAAATATAAATCTATAATATTATATATTTTTTTTTATATATAATTAGAACTAATATAATATATATAATAATTTTTCATATAATTAGTTAGAATAACTAGAAATATTATATAAAACTATTCCTTTATAATTTCTATTTTATAGCAAAAGTTAATAAACTATTATGTTTTATTATAAAGTAAATTATATAGCTTTTTGGAATAGTTTTCTTTTTTTACTAAATTTTTAGAAATATTTAGTATTTTGCTGCTAGAATAATCTTATTTTAGATATTATATATAAATAAAATCTAAATATAAAATATAAATATTTTTATATCTAATATTATATAAAATATTAATTATTTAAAAATTTATAAGAGGTATTATAGGACTAGGTATTTTATTATATATTAAAAATATGGCATACTTCTAGTTTATATAGCTAGGTTATCAATTAGTATAAAAAATAAATAATGTTTTATAGTTAAGAATGTTTTTTAGAAGTATACTCTTAATGCCTTATTATTATATAGTAATATATTATTTTAAATTAAAAATCTTTTTTAATTTTATATATAGAAATCTTTTTAAAATTATACTCTAGTTTTAAAAGTAAATACTATAAAACTATTCTATTATATAAAAAAGTTTTTATTATTATAGTTTTAACCAAAAAATTACTAACTTAGAATAAAAAATGCTAGTAATATTTAAAATTATTATATAAGAAGTTAAAGTTTATATGCTAAGATATATCTATTTTTTATAAGTTATATAATATAGTTTTTTTTTAAACGTTTTGCTAGTTTTTAGTTTAAAATATTTTTTATATAAAATATATTATATATTTTTATAATAATTTTATTATTAATTATTTATAATATTTGCAGTTTAACTAATTTAATATTTTTTGTTAGTACTTTTTAAAAATCTTTTAGTTTATATAAAGTTTAGCTATATTTAATATATAAATATATAGCCTATATATTAATTTCTTTTTTAGTTATTATATAAAAGTTATATAAAATATTATTATATATATAAAAATTAATTGTTTTTTATATAGCAGCTAAAAAAATACTAATATACTTAGCAATCTTTTTAATTATAAATTTGTATAGAAAATTGTTTAAAAATATTAAGAGTTATTCTTTAAAAGCTTTAGTATTTTTATATATTTGCTCCTAATAGCCTTTATATAATTAGCTATTGTTTAATATATTTATAAATATAAAAAATAAAAATAAAAATTTTAATTATAATACGAATTTTTATATAGTTTATATAATAATAATTAGGAAATAGTATAATTATGCGCTATTAATTGCACTTTTGTATAAAAGCTGAGCTAAAATACAAACAGGTAATTAATTTTTTTTTTCTATTGGCCTACTACTAAAAGAACTAAAATATAATACAGAATATATAGTCTGTACAACTAAGTTAAAATTCTATCTTTACTTTTGCCAATTTATATTTTTTAGCTAAAAATATTAATTAGTATTAGGTAGCTAGAAAATATAATATTATATGTAACAAAAAAATAAAATAAATAACTATATATATTAATCTATTTTTCTAACTATTTGTACGAAAGTAAGACCTTTATATAGAAGATTCTTATATAATAAGAGAATTCTATATATATATACCGCTTATGCAATTAGACCAATTAACCAATTGCTAGTATTGTATAAATAGTTTTGTATGCAGTTGGCAGTAGCCTCGTGCGTAGTCAACACTATTATTATAACAATAAAACTATTTATTTTTAAGTTTATAGTAATAATTAATAGTTTTATAAGTATTAAATATTATTTTAGTAATATTTATTATTTTTAAACTTAAAAAGTAATAAAATTAATTAATTAAAAACTAAACTAATAATTTTATTTTTATATTAATAAATACTAAAACAATTAAAATTTTTATTTTTTTATTTTAAATTTTATATATAATTTTTTATAATATTTATTAATTAATATATTATTACTAAAAATAATAATAAAAATTAAAATATAAAACTTTTTAATAATAAATATTAATAAAATTATTATAAATTTTAATACTAAACAATAAATATTTAAACTAATCTATTAAACCTAAAATATTTAAAAAATAATATATAATATAGCAATTTTTATATAAAAATAATATAAATTATAAACTAATAAAAAAAATGCTTAATAAATTTTAAAATAAAATAAAATTTTTAAAAAAAAAAGAATTTTTATAATATAAGTATTAACTATTAAATTAAACTTTTAGTTAATTAGACTTTTTAAAATCTTAAAAAAATAAAAATTTAGCTATGTTTTTAATTTGCTTAATTTTTATAAAATAAAAAACTTATTTTATATTAACTAATTATAAAAAATAAATAATAACTTTTTATTTTAATAAATCTAATTATTACTTTTAGCTAAAAATATTAACAATAAAACAAAATTTAAAATTAAACAAATTAAATAATTAAAAATATATAAAAAAAACAAAAAACTATAATATTAAATTATTTAAAAAAGCTATAATCTTAATAATATTTAATATATAGCTTAGAATTTTAAAAACGTACTAATTAAGCTTAACTAATTTTATAAAACTTATAAAAAAACTTTTAAATTTTTATAAATTTTTAAAAATAAATATATATAATAATAGTTAATAAATTTATAAATAATTATAAAAATAATAATAAAACAATATAATATAAAAAAGTTATATAAACTTAGTATTATTAATAATTTTAAATTAAAACTATATTTAAACTTTTAGTTTTAAAAAAAAATAATATAATAGTTAGTATAGTTTTAGCAAAACTTATAAAAACTCTAGATTTATATAGCAATAAAATAAGAAGTTTATGCACAGACCAACCTATAACTTTATAGCTATATATATAAAGTCTATATCTACCTACCCTATAAACTCTGACTTCTTTTTTTTTTTTTTTTTTTTTTTTTTTTAGTTTAGACTTTTTGTTTATAGTATTAATAAACTAGCTATAAAAGCTTTATTTGACTAATTGTGACATATTTATTTGTTTAATTTTTAAGTTTTATATTATTATTATTATAAATAATATTTTATAACTTATTAGTTTTACTATAAATATAAATATTTTAAAATAGTTATTTTTTTTAATTTATTTAAAGTTTTTAAATACTTATTTAGTTTTATACTAAATTATTTTATTATTATTTATATATTATTTTTTATAAATAATTAATATTTTATTTTTATATCTTTTATTTATTTTTTTTAATTATAATTTTTAAAAGTTTTATTAATTATAAGTAGTTTTATGTTTTTATATTAAGTTTTTAATATTATAGCTAGTATTAATATAATATAAAATATTTAAACTTTAGATTTTAAAATAAATTAATAGTTTTTAATTAAGTATTATAGCTTTAGTTAACTAAATATTATATTATTAATAGCTAGGTTAAATAAGTTTTTAATTTAAAATAATATTTATTATAATACTTTAATTAAATATAATAATATTTTAACTTTTTTTTAATTAATAAAAATATAAGTTTTTTTATTTCTAATATTTTTCTAAAATTGTTAGTTTATATATTAATAAATACTATTTTTAAAAAAGCTTTTTTAGTAGCAAGTTTTTTATTAAAATATATATTTTGTTTTATTATTTTAATTATTTTGTTTTTTATAGTTTTAATTTTATAGATTAAATTATTATTATATTTTATTAAAATACTAAATATTATTTTTAGGTTTATTTTTTTATATTTTATACTTAGTAGTAAATACTATATTTTTATACTAAGTTATTTAATATAATTAATATATAGTTATTATTTATATATTATTTTAAACGGAATAATATTAAATATAATATATAGGCTTTTATTCTAAAAATAATTAATAGCTGCTATAACTTTGGGCTAATATTTTAATAAAATAGCGCTTTTTATTATTATTAGAAATAGTTTATTTTATATAGGTATATTAAAACTTTTAGCTATTTTATTATTTTTATATTATTTTATTAAAGCAAATTTAATTTTAATACTTTTTTATAATATTTACTATTTAGCTTTTTTAGTAATAAACTTTCTAGTTTTATTTTTATATATTAACTAATATTTTTTATTTTATCATTTTATTTTTTATAGTTTATTAATAAATTTTTGAATATATAACTAGACTTTTTTATAGTTTATTATTGTTTTAAATCTATTAAATTAGCTATATAAATTAATTATTATAAGCTAGTATTTTTTTTAATATATTTTTTAATATAAGAAAAGGTATAAATATTTATAAAAATAATTTTATATATATATATATATTTTTTAGGAGAATTTTTTTATAATATAGAATTTATAAATATAATAGTCCTTAATATTATTTATTTTTTTAATAATTTTGTTTAGTTTTAATAAAAATTATTTATTTAAATAATTTAATTTTTTATATTAAAATCTTATTTTAGAGCTAATTTAATAAGCTACTAGTACTAAAAAGATTATTTAATTAGTAAGAAATATAAAAAAGTTTCTAAAACGTAATATAACAATTAATATATTTAAAAGTTTTAAAAAAACAATTATATATTGTTTTTTAATAAGTAATATTTTTACTTTTTTATTTAGTAACTATATTATTAAAATTAAGTTAATGCTTAATTTTAAAGTATAAAATATATTATAGAAAATAATTCTAATAAGTCCTTTTATTATAGCAATTTGTTTAGTAAAATTCTTTTTTTTTTTATAAATATTTTAACTTTTTTAACTTTTTTAATTATAATTTTCTTAAAATTAAGTTTTTTATAATTAAACAGTTTATTTTTGTTTTAAATAATATATTATCTATATTTTAAGTTTAAAACTTAAACTTTTTTTAATAAGCAATTAATATTTATTATATAAAATAGTTTAAAAGTTTTATTATTTTTTTTATTTCGAATAGTAGTACAAGCTTATATGTTCTAGTTTATAATATTTTTAATAAAACTATTATTTTTTATAGTATTTTATTTTAAAAAACTTATTAATATTATAATTGCTTATTTTAATAAATTAAGTTTTTAGATCTAAAGTTTAATATAAATAAAATAAAATTAATTTTATATTAAATATTTAAAATATTTTATATAATAAAGCAAATATATAAATTAAATTATAAAAAATTAAATAGTTTAGCTTAAAAGTTTTATATAGCATTTATTATATTGCTATTACTACTGCTTTTGTATTTTGGATGTATTGCTAATATTGCTTTTTTTATTTTTTTTTTGCTATTTTTTCTTAGCTTTTTTTTTTTTTTTCTATGTTTTTTTTAGTTCTAAGTATAAATCCTAATAACTTATCTTAACATATCTTATTTTTCCGTAATATTTATATTTTAGTTTTTTAAATACTATTTTTTTGTTTTTAAGATTAATTATTATTATTACTAGCATTTTTTTAGTACTAATTAGTCCGTTTAACCTATATAGGTTTTTTTATTTTTTGTGATTAGTATTATGTTAGCTAAAATTAAAATTTTAGTTTTTATTAAAATTTAAAAGATTTAAGCCTAAGTTTTAAAGTTTTTTTTAAAATTATAAATAAAATATATTATAAAATAGCTTTTAGAAAACTTATATTTAAGTTTTATTTTAGCGTATTTTTTTTGTATTACTTTAATTTTGTTTATTAATTTTTAAACAATTAAAAAAAATATAATATTTATATTGTTTTATTAAATTATTAGCTAAAAAAATAATATAATTTTTTTTAGTTATATTTTTTGTTTGCTTACATAAATATTTTTTTTATTGTTTTAATACTATTTGTTATTTAATTTCAAAAAATAAAAAAGCTGTTTTTTATTAAAGAAATGCCTTATTTTTACGCAGTTTTTTAAGCTGCTATTTATAGCTATAAAACCTATTCCGTTTTTTTTAAAAATTGCCCTATTATAAATTTATATATATTATATATATTAATTATCATTAGTATATTAAAATGCTACTTATAGTAGTTTTTTTAGCTTTTAAGCTTTTTAAATAAGTTAATTTTTATAATAGTTCTATTAGTAGTATTAATAGTATTAGTTACGCTTTTTTTTATTAATATATTTATAATATATAAGCTAAAAAAGTAAGTTATTATAAAAAGTTAAAATCATAATAAAATTAAAACTTCGTTTTAAGATTATTTTTAGTCTAATTTTTATAATTATTTAAATAAAAAATATAAAACAAAATCTAAATTTTGTTGCTTTATTAATAAGTTTTTAGTTAATTTATTAAAGCTAGTTTTTTTTTTTTTATATAAGTTTATATTTTTATAGGGCAGTAATTATACTATATATTTAAATAAAAAAATTTTACTTAGTAATAAAAAAATATTTATATTGTTTTAGTTTAATATATAATTATTTATTTTAATTATAAGTAAGTTAATATAAATATTATTTTATTTATTATTTGTTTAAAAGTTTACATAGTTTTATTATAAAGTTATATTTTATATTATATAAAAAAAATAGTTAGTATTTAATAACTAATTTATTATAACTAGTCTAATAACTTGTTTTTTTTATTTTTTTTAAGTATTAATTATTTTGTTAGTTATAATTTAAAATAAAAAAACTAAAAACTACTATTATAAATATTTTATATTATAAGATAATAATTTTTAAAAGATCTAAATTAAAAAGAAATTATAACTTTTTAGTTCTTTTAACTTATTTGATTTTTTTTTAAATTAATTAAACGGGCCGTTATAAATCTAATCTAGTGTTTTATTAGCTTATATTTTTTATTAAATATAATAATATAATAGCTAGCTATTTATAGCTTAATAAAAAAGTTTCTAGGCTTATAACCTAATAAAATAATTAATATACAAGTGTAGCATTTAGCTTAACTATATTATAACAAAAGGTAAAAAGACCTCAATATATATACAAACAGTGATAACTGTGCCCTTTATGCCTTTGATCTTGTATAGTACATGAAGTGATTCTTTGATGTAGTTCACTTTCAACACCACTCACACCACTTCAATACTACTCTAGCAGGAAGCAAAACTATCATAGGATCATTGTTCTATCTATTTGGTAATTTGCTTTTCCCCAATTTCTAACTCCAACCCAAATGACAATCGCTTCTACATTCCCTTTTACAGCTTGAGCAAACCCACCACCTTGGTCCGCTTCGTTGTAGAGACTCCAAACATATTGAGCATGACAACGGCTGCTGTATTAAGTTCGAGTACACGGCTTGGTCACGTCTCTCTCTCAGAGCCAAAGCTTCATCCCCTGTCATGTGATAGCAATCTCTGCAGACAATACGTTCGGCCGGGAAATTGGGCTGAGCCCCATACGAATAAGTATAGCCCTTCTTCCGCCCATCGTTACAGCTGCACGGGCGCCTCATATCATTCCCATCCGAAAGTGTCTTATAGTAGCACTTGGAGCATGCGGCAGCGCAAAGAGATATGTGGAACGAAATCGTTGACTTTGAACATAGTTTCGATTCGCTACATTCCTATGTCATAGCCCTCAGTTAGCTTCCGGACTAATAATTAAGCATTGGTAAGCTCCTTACGGTGCAGATTTGGATTCCACAAACCCAACAATCGGACTTCTTATTCCCCCAACAACTGTAGTACCTCAGCTGCCTCTCTTCTCCGGTAGAGCGCTTCTGCCGCGGAAACAAGGCTTCGCGAATTCTTTTGGATGTTAAGCTTAAGCTAACAACGTCCACATAATGCAGCTTCTGCGCAATTCTCCTTACTACTTCATGAGACAACAAAGTTGGTAGCCCTTTCTCTTGGCCCTCTGTGTTGTCAACATGCCTGGGTAAGAGGCAGTAAGTATCTGGAATCTGATGCTTCGTTCTGAAACCTTTTGAGGACAACCAGTGTCCAATGTAGCGCCTCGCGAAGAATACACTGTTCTGCACTCGTGCAGGTATAATATATGTAATAGGTGGGACAGGCGCAAGAAGACAGTTTGAAGAGAACCGGTCTGCGTTGTAGGCATATCGGTCACCAAAGCTCCTCCGCGAAGAAGATCCGATAAGAATATTTGCGGTTGCCGAGGCGGCATACAGAATACTATATTAATTCAATTAGCGCCAATGTTTTCCGTCAAGCATTGAATGCTAAATTATTGTTTAAGAGTACTTACGCTACTATCAGACCAGAATACCACTTCATATAATAACTTTGGCAAGTCCCTTGGCCAGCAGCATCTTCCTCAGGATTGATCTCGGCTACACGTTGGAAAAATATGAGATGTGGACTAGGGGTAGTGTTCTGTCTGAGCTGTGCACATTGTTCGTAGGTAAAGCCCATGAAGCTCGCTTCTATACTAAGCGAGATGACGAGGAATCCCGTGATGATAGCATCTACAACTCCAAGGAGGACGAGTCCTCCGCCTTCTGTTCTTAATGTGGGAATCCACAAGAAGAAGTTCCAAAGGAAGCCGATGGCACCCTTCATATGGCAACGGTACCAGTTAGCACAGGAGACATCTTGTTTATTGAGTTTCACGGGGTACCTAATATACGTACAATTGGCCCGGCAAATGTTTCCCCAACCAAGATTCTTGGGCCCAATGGAGGAGCCAGGAGGACTCCCATGTGGTTTTTAACAAATGTAAAATGGCTGATGGCCGTGAAGGCATAGAAGGCAAAAGGAAGATGGCAAATGAAGCGGATAACACCAGAAATTGTTCCCTCGCCCATGATTGCTCATTTATTAGTTGCTATTCCTTCCGCGTTCGACAGTAGCTATGCGCAATAGATAGCGAATGTGAGTAATAGTGGCTGTCTGGTTTAGAGGATGAACTTTCTAACAATACTATATAAAAAGTCGAAATAAACCAAATCACATGTTATCATAGGTTTAGAAACAGCCAGCAAGGCAGACTCGGCCCACAGGCTATCTAGCTGATCTAGCTGATCTAGCTGATCTAGCTGATCTAGCTGATCTAGCTGATCTAGCTGATCTAGCTGATCTAGCTGATCTAGCTGATCTAGCTGATCTAGCTGATCTAGCTAGCTAGCTTGGCGGCGCAACTTGATCCAAAACCTATACCGAGCAGTACAGCCGGGCTGACATTTGCACATGTTACGTACCCCTGCTATCCCCGCCTTTGAACATGCAAGTGGGATAGGTAAACCTGATAGAATACCTATTCTATCTCGATAGAGCGTGGCGTGCTCTATTTTGGTGCGAATCCAACATTTTCGTTCAAGGATCCCTTATTACATTGGTTCCTTTGTTCCGGTTAATCAGCTATCTCATTCCGCTTCGCCATTGCATCTAAGGGCCAAGAGAGACCTTATTTAATAAGTTTCCACCGAATTTACCGCAGCGCATTATGCTACATTATTATCTCACTCTAGATGCCCCGTTTTTGGAGTATAGTAGGCAAAAGCCAGTTCGGGCCAATGTCGGGACCGGCTTACGTACGTCTGCCGCTTTCCCAACCGGTCATTGCAAGTCTCAAGCCTTGAGAACAGTCGAGTTCGCGTACGCTCGCCTAGGCTAAACTTTACTCGGAATACTTGGTACTCTAGGTTCGATTGACTGAGAGATTTTCAGAATCTCGAGGTAACTAAAGACTGGGAGGGGGGATGATGATCCTGGTATAGGTTTCTGTTAGTTTTCGACCGTTTGCGAACAACTACCAGAATACGCGTCACAGTGCTGCTGAAACAAACATCACCAACCTTCTCTTCTCTGATGTAAGACTGAAGTTGTGCATTATCGACTGATAGCTCTTTGTTTAGCTCTTGCATAGTTTGCTGCATCTCATCCAGTATCTCCATATATACGCGATAAGATTTCTGGAGTCTGTTTTCTAATGCACGTTGGAGAGCGGGGTCATTCCACACTGGTCCGCCCGGCTTCTCAATCAGGTCTTGAAGCTGGCCATCGTCGCCGACCAGAGGAAATAGAAGTTGCTTCAAGTTTTCTTCGAAGCTCAGACGATGAAATTCGAGGTCATAGTTACTACGCTGGTACTCGGAGCGGATCTTGTACCAGGAATTCACGTGGCCGGCCACATCACGGTATTTTTCTAATAACGCTGTTGCAATAGGGAATGCCCCGAGGACGAGACCGGCCACTTCGATCCCCGACATATTGTCGGTCAGCACATAGATTTCCTGACAGGAGAATGAATGGTTAATTCGGCAGGCGACTAAATATATGATCAAATCTGGCTGACTTTGTGATCGAAGTCTAAGGGCTTCCCATTTTAAGTACGTCTGAGTTGGTGGTTGCGTATGGGACTGAAGACGCCAACAAAATGCGCCCCCGCGCAGTACAGTGTCTAGCCGGGGAGAATTTTCAGAACGCTCACGGGTCAGAAAGATAGTTCCATTCAATCAGCGGTGAGCTGATGGGGTGCTTTATGAGGAGAAGCCTGCCGATGTATGTGTTACCGTACGATTATTGGTTCTCCTATTCGACCCCTCCCGAATAATCATCGTCAACGAGCCCAATTTGAACTCCTCTTTCTACTCCACAATCGACCTCTCGAACATGTCCGCTTGTTAGGCGTCTACCCATTAAATACCATGGACAAAGGCGAGAAAGAGACGGTAGCTTTCAGAACACGGACCGCTGAATATCGTTTTAGGAAACTCATTAGTCAACTAGAAACGGGCAGCAGAAAATCGTCCGTATTGATTAAGGCCGCAACAGATTCCTTAGAAAGGTTCAAATTATGGGCTGGGAACATCGGGGCACGTCAATCAGCCGATTCCCCTGCATCACTTGAAGCGCGTCTTACGACCGCGAAGCGGATTTTAGAACAGGTGGATAACCTACTAGACGACCTAATACTAGCATTGGATGATTGTAAGGACATAACGCCTTTCCTTCGATTTATTCTACTATTAACGATGTTTAAGTGCTTGAGATTGCATCCGGTAGTCCAGAAAATCGACGAATCATACACAAGCACACAATCAATAATACTGATCCATCGCCTGTAGAGTATCAGCTCGAGGCCGAGAATAACCCTAGCCCACAGAAAAATGAGTTTGAGGATGTACTCGACATAATATCAGATTGCGTCCGAAACTTACTCAAGATTCGCGTTCTCATTCAAAAGGCTACACCTCAAGACCGATTTGCCAGATCCCTCCAGAGCGATAACCCCTTTATTGACCAGTTTGACATCAACCATGTGGTGGACAGGTTCCCTAAGCTTAGCAAGCCAGGTTCCGAGTGGCTATGCGTACGGCTTGGTCGTGCTATTACGAAGCGTCGTCAATTTCTCTGTTACTCCCGAGAGCATAGAAGTCGACTTGCGGGCCCAGATATAAAATATAGCGAAGGCAAGAATAGGGGAATGGCATTTGATATTAGGTCAAATGAACAGCTAGATTCTCTAGTCGAGAAAAAGCTCGGCGGTTCTATCACACCTTACACGCATGGCTCTACGAAAGCTTCCACACCGGATATCACGGCCCTTCAGCGGCCGAGGGAAGATGAGGCAAATAGGGAGGACACTGGATCTTTCATCTCGGCCGGTTCATCTCTACAAGTCGAAGGTAGTAAATCAAGGCTTCATCTGCCAAGTCTTGAAAAGCTGGGTTTTAAAGGAAGCTCTAATTTTGAGTGTCCCTTTTGCCTCGGTATCCAAACAATAACTCGGGAGTCAGCATGGAAGCGTCATGCCTACAAAGACCTCAAGGCATACGTCTGTACTCTTGGTGAAGGCGATGGGAAATGCGACTCTGAAATTTTCGGAGATAGTCGCAGTTGGTTTGACCACGAACTTCAGTGCCACAGGAAGCAATGGATGTGTGTTATCTGCTCGAAAGGACCATTCGGAACACCAGCAGATTTCAAGTCACATATGAAGGATATGCACGCCAATGTCTCGATTAATGATAGCCAGTTGGAGATTTTCATGAGTGCAGGTCAACGCGCTGTGGTTACCATCACTGCTGATGAGTGCCCGTTTTGCGACGAGTGGGTGGCAACTTTGAAAAACAATACGACCATATCAGAGTCTACGAACTTATCACAAGTGGCGATAACCGTGGAGCCAGTTCAGTTTCGTCGTCATGTCGCAAGTCACATGGAACAACTCGCTTTATTTGCTATATCCAGGAATATGGGCGACAATGAACTAGAAGAAGATTCCGGTAAGGCGGCTGCATCGAGCCGATCTACAGTCAAGGCGGAACTACAGTCGCCCATACCTGGAATCTCAAATGCCGATGATGCATGGATTCCAGATCCGCCGCTGCACATCGCCGCCGCATCTGGGGATTTGGCTACGTTTCGAGTTTTGCTTGAAGAGGGGGCTGACATCCATTCCCGTGGAGAAACCTGGGGGACAGTGTCGGATGCTGCTCTCTCTTGTCAACAATCTACGCGCGATCGTATTTTGAGTCTCCTAAGAAGTCACTACGACGACGGGTTATTACCAGATATACTGCCGAGCACTAAAACTCGCGATGGTCAACCCAGCATCACGGACCCCGCGTCTGGGATGAACAGTCCCACAGCTGAGTCGATAACTATAGACGATAATATAGAAATCACACCCGAGACTCTGGTTCTTAGAGACAATGGCTCTGTTATTACGCATCCGCCTATGTTCGCTGGGGTGCCACTAGAAAAGATTAGCGAGAACCACCCATTCTGGAACCCGAAGTGGGAACCTCTCGAAAGGACGGTTCAGGCTGCGCTCGATGAGTGGCAGGAGAGACTCGAAAACCTCCAGCGCAAGCCAAACGCTATGCACCACACTATATTCCTCATTAACTGCCAGGTTAATCAGGGAAAAGACGTACTTGGTTTTCTAAAGAACGGGTGCTTCCATCCTCTCCAGTTTGCTAGCCGGGAGATGATGGATCAGTATTACAACACTTTTGTTACTTATGACACATTATTCCTACTGGTCAAAGTCCACGAGGAACTCAAAAAATTCGACCTTAAAGTAACGCCCCTTGAGTGGCTGCGACAGCGCTTTTACGAGATTGCTACAGCACAGGGTAAGACGTTTGATCTATCCATGGCCCTGCACGTCCTCAACCACGACAAAAAGCTGAAGGCTTTGCGCGAGATCCACGGCTTCGGCAATATCGGTCGCCACTGGAACTAAAGTGAGGCGAGTGCAGACTACCAATACGGAACCGAACCAACGTTTCACCCAGTGGCGCCATCAGATAGGGCGGTAAGTGAGCAACTCCTTTGGGTGCAAGTTGG
Organism: Ustulina deusta; assembly: GCA_023159155.1. NCBI lineage: Eukaryota > Fungi > Ascomycota > Sordariomycetes > Xylariales > Xylariaceae > Ustulina > Ustulina deusta. The sequence goes on along the minus strand of JAJNNX010000017.1, from coordinate 175,283 downwards.
ACGGTTGGTTGATTATAAGCAGACTAGAACTCATTCGGCGGCTGTGGGCTTACCACCAATATCTGTCACGAATGTGCTTGGACGATGTGCCGAAATCAGAGCGTAGTGTGTTCGGACGAATGTCCAATCCTGGAGTAAGAGAGAGGGAAGAGAAGTTACGTTGCATCAAAATAGCCATTATCGACAATGGAGTCAACGCGGAGGACCTGGAGTTGCAACAGGGAATTTCCGACGTAATCGAACGAGGCGTCACATTCGTTAAGGACAATGCAGACCTGGCCTTACCTTGGCGAACAGATTCGGGTCTACATTCAGATCCGCACGGAACGTTGATGGCGTCTCTAGTAGCCGCAACAAATCCTTGGTGCAGACTCTATATTGCCCGCGTAGGCAAGGACAGACAGGACATTGACCCCGAGGTCGCGGCACGCGCAGTTGACTGGGCCCTGGAGCAGAACGTCGACATTATCTCTATTAGCTGGACCACTGAGACGCAGTCCCCCGCATTGAAAGAAGCTATCGAAAAGGCTGCTAGGCGCACCTTGATATTTTGTTCTACTGCCGACCAGGTTGCTCGATCCGACCAGGTGTTCCCTGCCGATTACGAAGGCGCGGTGCGCGTGTCGGCGACTGGTAAATTTGACAACCTCATACCGGCGTCCGATGAAAAGGGCCATGCTGTTAATATCCACGTGCCAGTAAAGTATATGCCCGACCCCTCACTATATTATATTGACGAAAGTTCGATAACTTTGTCGAGCTCGTCAGTCGCCACAGCTCTGGCTGCTGGCATTGCCTCCCTGTCGCTATCGATGCTTTTGGTATTCAATGATATAGATAAGAATATGTTGAGGAAGAAAGGTATCTATCAGAATAAGAAGATTGCGGCTTTGCTTTCTATGGCTATCAGCCCGACCGACACATCCCAGTCGTTGTTCCCTACAGGCCCAGAGACTACGGACCTGCCAAGCACGTGGAACCTCGATGCTATTATGTCCAAGATAGACGAGCTTTCCGGGGTCCCGTAGCAGAGAATCTTGCCAGTGATTGTTTGAAGCTGCCGACACAAGCCACCACGTGCGCATTACAATGGAATCCAACACCACCGAGCGAGTCTAGCTCCCAAAGCGTATCACACACAGCCAAATGTGTATTTCTCGTGGCAAGGACGACGCAAAATATGCGGTGAAAACACGAATCCATGATTCTCAGTCATGTTGAGAAGATACACGGCGGGATAGGTATACAGATTCCGCAACCACGCGTTGGTGAAGATGCCTGTAACCAACGTGTAATAAATACTCAATAACAAAGTAAACTAAAGTGCACGTGAGTCCCTAGATATACAGACTATCCAGGCACCCCAACTCCAGTGATTTCCTCAAGCTTCTTCAGCAAAGCATCTTGCGCCTTCTCATCATATGCATCTTCCTTCGAGCGAGTCGGGTCCCTCTTCCCATTCTCCCAAAAACATCCATTTTCCCCCTCCGCCTCGCCGGTCCCCTCAGCAAGCATAACATATAGCCTATCGGTCTCGGAGATATCGCCTGGCGCCCCGGCACCGCCCATCTTCGTCGGCACCCACCCAGGATCGACCGAGTTGGCGACGACCCCCTTAGGCGCGAACCGGCGCGCGAATGCGTAGCCGAACATGGTATTATACAGCTTCGTGTCAGCGTACGCGCCGTTATCTCTAAAGTGACCTGCTTTGTGGCGCTCTCTCCACCCGAAGTCGTCCAGACTGGTCGACCCGTTCCAGTGCATATCAGAGCTCGTGTATACGAGGCGTTTGGGCAGTGGCGCGAGACACGTCAGGATATACGGAGCTAAAACATTTACCGCAAACACGGCCGGGTATCCCTCGGCATGCGCGCGATAGGGACCGAGATACAGCCCTGCGTTGTGGAAGATGCAGTCCATCGGCGCGAGCTTCGAGAGCGAAGTCGCCAGAGCCTTGGTCTCCTCGATGGACGTGAGGTCGCCTAGTAGGACGTCGGCTGCGCCGGGGCAGGCATTCCGCGCATCGCTGGCTCGCTGGGCATTCCGAGCGTGCAGGTAGACTGTGTGGCCTCTGGAGACGAGCTGCTTGGCTGCACGAAGGCCGAGCCCATCAGAAGACCCGGTTATGAATATGCGCCCCATCTGTTCAGGTTTGGGACAGGAGAGGCTGGGTCAGAATGGCAATGTCTCGAAGCCAAGATGAAGAAATCCAGTGTGTTCTAGTCAGTACTATGAGTTAGAGAAAGCTAAAAGGCCATTAGCGCACTCTTAACATAACATAATCCGCTTGATGTTGACGCATCCATATACGTGCATCAAACTATACTGTGCACCGTGACGTACCTTAGATAAACTTCATGTTAAACGACTTCAAATCAGTGTCTACTAACTACATGTAGGTATTGGGGTAAAGTAGGTACAATATGTAAGAGGGAGTCACATATAGGTACATGCCTATATTTAGGTACCTAAGTACATACAAGGTGGGTACATAAGCCGATTCACCAGTGACCCCACACAAGCTCAGGCAGAAGCTACCACGCCAGTGACGCGGGGTTGTGCAGAGTGCGGGGGTTGGCGTCATAGCAAGAAGCTCCAGGTATGTACGCGGTGGTACTTGGTCTACGTAAGGGAGAAACACCAGATCCAGGCCATACCTCAAGATGACTTTGTGATCCGCAACTTCCTCAAGGCCGACTGGATTCACATCAGACAAGGGACCCCGTCTATTTCCCACATCCTTCCTCTCAGCACCCAACAACCACAAGCTCCGCCCAATTACTACCGACTAGCACAGCCCAAATCAACCCGCCCATCTTCTACAACAGCCCAGCTCGCCAACCAGACGAGAGACCCCAGCCAAAAGATGTCGACGACAACGAATCCAGACCCAAGCCATAGCGCACCAGCCTTCATCCCGCTCGAGGCGAACCCAGAACTAATGACCGCCCTCCTACGGAAGCTAGGTCTAAGCAGCGCGCTGCAGGTGCACGACGTATACAGCATCACGGAGCCGGAGCTGCTCGCGTTCATCCCGCGGCCGGCACTGGCCCTTCTCCTCGTGTTCCCCGTGAGCGCGACGTACGAGTCGTCGCGGCTGGCCGAGGACGCTGGCGTGGACGAGTACGCGGGGAAAGGGCCCGAGGAGCCCGTAATGTGGTGGAAGCAGACGATCCGGAACGCGTGCGGGCTGATGGGTCTGCTGCACGCAGTTTCGAACGGTCCGGCGAAGGGGTTCATCGGTATGTCTATCTATCCACCTATCTATCCCTTTCCCTTGCCTTTCCAGATGTGTTTTTTTCCCCCATTCTTCTCTCTCGTCACACGAACCCAATAACCCAAAACTAACAAAGCCCTCCAAAACCAAGAACAAGACACGCCCCTCTCGACCCTCCTATCCCAATCGATCCCGCTCGCCCCAACCCAGCGCTCGGCCCTCCTCGAGCAGACCCCCGCGCTCGCAACCGCGCACCACGAGGCCGCGAGCAAAGGACAGACGGTCGCGCCCGACGCCGAGGACGACGTGGACCTGCACTACGTGTGCTTCGTGAAGACGGACGACGGCACGTTGTGGGAGCTCGACGGTCGCCGCAAAGGTCCCATCGCGCGAGGCCAGCTGGCCACCGATGAGGACGTGTTGTCCGAGAAGGCGCTGCTCTGGGGCCCCCTGAAGTTCCTGGAGCGTGGCGGCGGTGATATGCGATTTTCTTGTGTCGCGCTTGCCGGGTCTTTAGATTAAATGCAGCTGAGACAAAGGAGAAAAACGGATGCACATAAACATACACACACACATACACACAGACAGAGAGGGGGGGATGGGGGGGGACAGAGAGAGAGGGTAATATTTGGTCTGCGCGTCTTGCATGCGGGCAGAAGGTTTACACGTTGGCATATACCCAAAACTCGCACATGACTTGGAGGAGCGAGCGAGCATTAGCCAAAGCTCGAAACTACCTTCAAGGCTTGGGGCATGGCGAAGCGGCCCACGTAGATGTCTGCCAGGTAAAATATACTACGCATCGGCGAGCCGATATTAGATGATCCTGGCAATTGATGTCCGCATCCAGTATGTAGATGACTACTGCATATGAAGTCCATCGAGACGAGCCAAGACAGGGAAGTATTCGCGAAAGCAATGTCATCCTATTCGCCTAATCTAGGTCTCTCTTGAGAGGTTTAGTCTACCGCCCGTCATACATCAATCTCCACGCGCCCTAATCTCAGCCATGGTGAAATCCGATACCGGATATTCAAATCAAGTAACTCGCAATTCCAATCTCGCAAAACAAGCCCCGATCAAGAGGTGACCCTATGCATCCATGGCGAACATAAGAAGAAGACTATATAGACCCAGACCTAGACCTAAGATGGTAAATCCCATCTTGACTTGCTCGACGACTGGCCGATGGGAGTGTCTCCGCTAAACCAGAGGTCGGGACAGCCACTTCTGGGTTGAAAGAGTGCGCCCGCGAAAAGGGGGGGACGGGTCGCGAAAATAGAGGAGTGGAGTACTGATGAAGGCAACTAAATCGGCCTGGGGAAGAACAGAACCCATGACAGACAGGGAAAGGTAGATAGAAATGATACGCAGCATGGCTGACGTCGAATGGACTTGGAATCGAGTAATGCAACGTTCTCGGCTCGTACACGGTGGTGCTGGATCTATTTCGGAAAGATAGATTTAGTAATACGGTCTCTTAGGGACTTGAGCGGACGCAAAATAGTGTAATTTACCTCGGCAAAGGAGTGACAGTACGAGGAGAAAGGGGGCGATACGGAGAGGGCGCCGACTCGTTTGAAGATATTGCCTGAACCCACCAGTCAACTTCAGGCGGGGTTGGTATGGTGGACAAATCCGAGTTTTGAGACGAGCTAGAGATCATTTGCCCTCCGTCCGTCGAAACAGGTGAGTCGTGCCCATCATAACCATGGCGTCCCGAATGACCTGGTTGATCCTTGGCGTTGCATTTGTGTCCGGACAAGTCAGCCTCTCCACCATGAGTGACCAAATCCCGAATATGTTGAGAGATGTGCTGTACAAGCTCCTCGTCCGCGCGTCCTTGATCGCTTGCCGAGACCTCCTCCTTTGGCTTTTTGTCCTTTGAGTCCTGTCCAGTGAGGTGCCTGACGATGTCAAGAAGCTCATCTAGCGAGGGTAGGTCTGTCAAATTGATTTTCGAGGACTTTAGGTACTGATTTGTAGATTCCCGTTCAGCTGCCTTTGTGCAGGTCGGGCATTTTGGGTCCCGTTTTTTGCTGCTTACGACGGAAGCAGTTGACGTTTTACAAATGTCACAGTTGGGATGATACGAAACCTTTGAATCGGGCGCAATTCGAAGCCCTTGAAGGAGATGGGCGGGAAGCTCTCCACCCTTCTTCGCCGCCTTTTGCCATTGCTTTTCCTTTCGATTTCGCTCTTTAGTTTCCCTTCGCTTTTCCTTCCTTTCTTGGTTTTTCTCCTGCCTAGCTTTGCGTTTCGCCTCATGGCGTGCTTTTCTCTCCGATCTTTTTCTCTCCCTCTCTTTCTTCTGGTTGCCATCATACACTCCAATTTCTGTTGGTGGTTCGGTTGAATGACGGGATGGGCTCGGTACGAAGAAGTCAGAAGGAGGTGGTGCTGCTGACACAGGGGCGAGGCTGGTAGTTCCCCTCGTCTTCTCCCCCGCAGCCGACCCTGGAGACTGTGACTGCTCACGGGCGGGAGGTGTCAATATACTTCTGGCCGCCTCAAGGCTATGTTTAATGCCCAAGTTTACTTTTTCGATCACGCTTGTGGGCATCTGATCCAAGGAATCAACCCAAGGAGAATGGGTTTGGTCTGAGGTGCCATAATATTAGAATACGCTCAAACAAATATTTAGGGATATCACGAACCTCCAGTAGGAGACTCATCCTCTCCTCCATTCTCTGACTTGTCGATTAATATGAGATATATGAATGGCCATGAAATTCTTTTGTTAACTGACCTCTTGGCGGAGTCTTGCTCGGTCCAGCTGTATTTGCTTGGCAGACATAGTCAGTCATAGCCAGATACTAATGCAAGGCAAGGATCAAGATATACCGGCATGTGCTTTCTTCTTCTTCGGTTTTTTCCCGTGCCCGGATTGTTTCCCATCTCGAGCCGGAGGCTCTATCACCATCATTAGTCGATTAGAGCGTTGTGCGGTTACGCGGGAGGAACACACCAACAGGCGGTTTAGTGTCATGATTTTGACTAAGACTCTGGTCATCAGTTGATGGGAGCACTAGTTGATTCTCAGCAAGCGTGTCATAACTCGGAGCAAAGTAAGTACGAACGGATTTCCGGGATTTCTGCAACTTGGGGGAGACGCGGAATCGGCATTTGAATAGCATCATCCTGCTTTACCGGTGTATCAACTCGACCTGATTGCTGCGCTTGCCGATTATCGGACTGAAAAATTTGACCCAGGTCATCTTCATGTCGTTCAGGTTCATCGCCACGCCAGTCACACACATCCGCATGGAGAGATGGCTGCTGGTTCTTTTCACATGCTTGTGCCAGATCGTCCAGTTCGGGTTCGGGAGCATCGCCTTGCCAATCACAAGCGTCATCCGGCTTTGGAGTTCTGGGGTGTGCAGGTTGACGGTGGCTGGCATCACCGTCAAGCTGGCCAGTGAGTTCAGCAGCTTCAGCTTTGGCTCGGAGCTGTTCTCGCGATAGTCCATGGCCGTCGAATGAATAGTCCATGATGAGAGGAGCGAAGTTTGTGCTGGTTCGGGGGAATTTATTGCTCAAAAGTGTATCACTTTAGGATGTGGGAACAGACCCATTCACATACTAACGATTCTTGAAGTATCAATGTTGCATAGGTGTTATTAGACTGATGATAGGATCCAAGTAGAGGCTGGGGTGAGGAGAAGCGTGGGGAGTGCTTCTGCGTTGGATGTGGAAAAGGCTGGGATCGTCCCGCACGGCTCAGACCGGGTTCGCTATGACACCTGGTAGGTCATACAAATGGTGAGAGAACAACTAGGTAGGCAGGCCGGACTCCCTTTAATTCCAGACCAGGCAGTAGTAACACACAAGAGTTGGCGATGGCGAAGCAGGTGCTGGCGCTGGGGTGCATGTTGGTGATGGCAAGAGGGCGAGAAGGGCGTACCTCCATATGCATCTCACCTACTCTTGTAACCTGGCCGAGCTGCATCATCGTGTATCTCCCGCACCTATCTGTAAGCCTCACTTTCTCCATAATTCAAATTCGATGGTAGGGGGAAGAACTCTTTGGTGGTCAGAATATATGGCTGTATTAGGTAAATTGTCGAGGCAAGTCGTCTCGCTCTCGCACTACCTCGTCAGCATTTGGCATAGGGCCAAAGTATTCGGGGGCAGAGAGGACTGCGAATCTCATAATGTTACACAGGCATGCTAATAAGAACAGTCAAATCCGAACTTTAAATAAAGACGTCCGGTAGGCCTTAGGTGGCTGCTAGGTACTCTATCAAACTGAGATCGGAAGTAAATCAGCAAAACACCAAAATGGGTCGAAACCGACAATATAGGTCGTAGATTCCCACATAGCCTACAGTTTAACTGATGCTATTTGTCCCAGGATATATATATAGTCAGATGTTGTCACATGAGAGAGGCGTTTTAGTGAGAACATTGAGTAATAGCTGGGAGCTCTCACCTTGCAGTACGTTGCTCGATGAGCCAAATGGCGTTGCCGATGGGAAGGAGCTTGATATCGACTCAACTATACTACACGGCTCAGAAGTATCGAGGTATGTGCCTGTCTACTTACTCGGTAGCCACCTCGGTTGGGCACCGCCTATCTTAGGCCTTCATATGCTGATAAAGTCAAGATACGGCTCCACGAATTCCAGCCGCATGCAAAAGCGTATTTTAATAGATATCACATCCGAGGAGCGGCGACGAAGAGCCATCGTCCCATTCAGGGAGAAGGTATCCTATCCCTGAACACGAGTAGAAGGACCGTGACCTTTGGCGTAACAATCCATGCAGACGCAATCGTGCACACTATGCCTATTGTACTCGACATCAGCGTTGTGCTTCCGCCGTAATCTCCCTTTTTTCTTCCCAGGTAGATTTGCCTCCCCTAGCGTGTCGTGGCTGAAAGTCGTACAGCACAGCGAAGTATTGTGGCTTGATCCTTCGGCCGCAGGGCAAGTTCCTACGCGTAAGGGAAGCTCATCCTTCTCGGATTGAGATACCTAATACGCAAACCTTGCATGAGGGTGATGGTCACATCGATGCGGCGTGCAATCTGTTATTGATTGGCTTAAGCCCGCGACGAGGGTTTCGACTATCCAATCACCTTTCGTAACGGAAGGTTTCAGCTTGCCTTTAAATATACTAAAGTCGTGTTGCATTCCACGTGGACCAAGTGCGAATTGTGCTCATTTCGTCATATAAGACTCAACTCACTCCGTAAAGAGAAGAAAAAGACCCTTAAATGGGTGCCGTCCATTTACACAGGGCCGCATGCATCACGGCACAGGATGTATACAGCCTACTCATAGTATTGAGGCGGCACATACACATCTTGCAAACTGTGACAAGGCTTGGATGTTATGTAGCCTAGCGATTCGATAACGGCGCCAATATAGTCGCGAGAGACGGGCGAAGACCGGGGCGTACCGGTCTGAAGTGAACTAGTTCGGCATATTGCGAGTAATATTGCGAGTAAGTCAATCCTCAAGATAGTCTTGTGCGGCCATCTGCTGTAGTAGGTACAGCACCTGAAGTAACTAAGCGACCTGTCAGTCGAAATGATGGGTTGCGCTACCAATGAGGTGCTTAGGTACGCTGAGACAAATCGACAGCATGTTGTCGTACAAGCTTATATAGTTCTGAGCACAACACATCCACAATTGCATCAATTGTCTCAGGTAAGAAAAAAAATGTTTATACGCACCACACGGCATACAGATGACGGGCGACGGTTGAAGCAGGTACGCAGCACGCACAAGCCCGGACTGTCCTGCACATCAGACCAGCATTACGATCCCGCGCAACTTTACGCGACAAAAGGGAACAAGTTAACAATCCCGACTAGGACCCGAGGCTCTTCACCGATTACTGGTACCTATCTCCACCACGCAGTACCCAGAGGGTGGGGCGTTGATCATCCCCTTTATGGCGTCACCGACTCCATGGTAACTGGTAGCTTGGAATTGGGGTTTCGTTTCGTTCTAGGTATTTCTTCGTATCGCAATACCTACACTAGCGTACATGCAGGCAAGTGACTTACCGGTACAGGGCTAGTGCACAGTACCTGCACTAACGAACTTAATCCTAAGGCGTCGTAGCTTGCGAGTCTACCTAGGTATTCAGCTTCCATATAACCAGTGCTAAATGGCTTCTTTAGCCGATACTTGTTATTTCCAGGCTATGATTGGTTGCTCGATCAAGCTCTGCACCAGGTAGTCCTCATCAGCGGGATACCAGGAGCTGAAATCTACTGCAGTGCAAAGATTACAGTAATGTATAATAAGGAGCTGAAAGGTTCGATGCTCGAGTCTCTATGAAATAAACCAACCCAATCAGAAGCTCGATAATCTTGACAAACATAAGTTCAAAGAAAATACCATGTTAATTAATTACCTAATTAGTCTAGGTAACATCAGAGGGTGAGGGATATCCAAGCATGCGGGACACATATTGTGATTTTCACCTCATAAAATGGCTACAATCCGCCCCCCCACAGCCAAACCGCTTCCAGTTGTAGCGTTGAGCCATGCACATAATACTACATAGAACTTTCGTGATTTGAACAAATTGGAAATACTGGTACGCTATACTAGACTAGGTAGTGTAGTGTAGAGCAGATCGCGATCGACATAGCTCATTGCGACAGATCACCTATGAACAATATAAATGCAAGCCTAAGTTGTGATCCATCAGTGTTGTCAGCACCCGGCATGTCTACCCAGGTATTCTCGGCGTTAATTGGGTTCAACTATGTAGGCCATTGGTTCTACGCATATGATACTGCGTAGCTGGGCAGTATCTCGGCCACAAAGGGTTTGCCGTATATGTAGTGTATCGTATAATAACGCAGATAATCATGTCATTTGGCTTTGTTATGATGCGCAGTCTAGTAACGACTTCCTTACTGATGCATGCAGCCATATTCAGTCCTACGTGTGTGTGCACTCAACCCGGCCTTGAAGGATTAGCTTCGATTACCTACACTGCACTACCATTGAGTCGCCCCGTCATTTCATTTCTTTATATGTAAGTGCTGTCGCGTCAGTGCGCTACATTGCGACATCACGATCCTATTTCTTGGACACTACTCACTAGTGTACAGCGGTATCTCGGCCACCTCTGTGGGCAGTTAATAAGTACATACCTACCAACGCTACTCTAGGATATGTTCCGTAAGGTTGGAAACATGTAGCCCCAGATTCGCGAAAAGACACACTGCACTACAGCTATAAGCGAATGACAGGTGTGTGGATTTAGAAAAAAGAAAAAGAAAAAAAATTAAACTTAATTCTTTACCTTCGGAGGGCACTGAACTGTAGGCCGCTAGAGTGCACACTAGGTAAGTACCTTACCTAGCAGATGAAGTATACTAGATACCTGTAGGTACCTATAGGTCGTACAATGTATAGAAGCAAACTTCCAGGGACCCATGTCACCTATGGTACCCATCATGGGGCTCCCGAGCAGGGGCTAGCCGGTCCCCAGTGATCAGGAACTTAAAGAGACTGCAGGTGGCAGAATACAGAACACACATACTACAGGATGCTTGCACATACACGCTCTCGAGGCACTGGCTTTCTTTTCTCCCTATCTCTATCTGCCTAGGCAGGCTTTCCCCTCGACTTTTCCTCTCGCTCTCTCTCGTTTGTTACATTTATACCAAGGTTAACCCCATCAGGGGGCTTCCTTGCATCTGGACATTCTAGTGCGCCTGAACCAAAAGCTCTGAACTAAAGTGCGTGCGCACGGAAAGTCTCTCTTTTCATGACCCGCCATCTTCATAGACGCACATGCTTTTCCCACCACCCATCCACTGTTTACTGTATTAGTCCCTTGACCCAACTTCATTTATCTACCCATTCATGAATCGCCGCGAGCAATATCTTACCCCTTAATCAATAATCACCCTCGGCACAACTGTCTCTTCATGGCCTCTTCTTTCTATTCTTCGTTGAATACCTTGGGACAGCAGCCCTGCATCTTTTCCGCTACAACAATTTGTTTGTCATTCACCTCAGACACCAGCACCGCAAACGCTTTCTCTCTCGTCCCATCTGCCGCCGGACTAAGCTACTGACATCCGACTCTCTTTTGGCCCCCCATTATTTTGGTGGTGGGAATTTGAATTCCTGTAGTCTAGCTGCATCCCCGGCGGACATCCCCCCACAGACCTTTCAGACAGGGAACAACAGAATACAAGGACCGGCAAGACGACAAGTCGGACAGACTACTTACCATATATTTTTAGCCGATACCATATTGCTTAATATTGTTTAAGAAAGCCATGTTGGCAAGATGGGATTGTTAAACTTTCTCTCCAGGAAGTCTTACTCGGATCTTGCTGCGGACGACTCGCTTAAGACAAGCGCCTACGATACGACAGTAGCATCGTTGCCGCCAATCCTCGGTATGTGTGTTTCCTAGTTTGGTAATGTCGTATCTCTCCCATAACTCACATTATTTTTAGGAACATATCCTGTCCTCGGCAACGGAAGCAAGATTCTAGAGGAGTTCCAGAGGTCTCATCCCAATCTTGTACCTATCTCTCGCAACAACGCACCACCTCCCTCTCCCCTGGTTCTTCATCTTGGCGGCCCTGGCGTGGAGCGGCCGAGGACCGCTCCGTCGGGCCAACTCGGCGACACAACAAGTACTCTGAGCTCACAATCACAGCCAGCACCCATATTACCGCCACTTCCTAAAAAGAAATACGGCCCTTATAGGCTACCCCCAAAAGTAGTGACCGATATTCGAGATTCGTCAGTACCGGCCAAACCCGCACAATCGCCAGGTTTGATATCAATACATTCCGACTCTGCCCGAAGCAGTCAATATGGCAAACCCAAGGGCTACGTCGATCTTCTAGATGCCCAATCCATGATCAAGCCCTCTGATTTCTACGGCAGAGTTCAAGCCACAGGCGCCAAAAGCTATGGCGAGGATGTAGCAGATCGTAATAGAGAAGAGAAAGGCAGCAATCTGGATGCAACAAAAGCTCAGGACATATATTCAAACTCTGCAGGTGGAGAATGGCATTCGGTGATCTCTAAGGACGTCGATGACGACTCCGATGACGAACCCCCCAGGCCTCTAAGAATTAGGCATTCAGTCAGCTCGGGTCTACGATCCAAAAGGACTAGTTCTCACACCCCCGACTCATTTCCCAAACGGACGTCATCACGCCTCCCACCACAAAATGCGGCTGACATGCCTAAGGTTATGACTCGGATAAAGTCGGCTAGATCAGAAAGAGCGGCGAGACGTAAATCTATGCCTTCTTTTCTAGCTTCTGCATCTGGTGAAGCTCTGCAAAGCTCCTCGGCGGGGAGAGAAGGTAAAGACAGGGACCACGATGTTTTTCCTGATTCTCTTCGACGTCACGCTCGGTCAGCCACATTGCATGAGCGGGAATATGCAAAGCCGAACATCTCTTCCAAAAGACAATCGCTGGCGCCATCGCACGTCGAAATTCAATCACTCCAGAAGCGTAATGACCTTGATAAACCCTTGCCGGCTCTCCCTACATCCTCAAGGAATAATTCCAGACGGAGGACCATATCACACAACAACGCGGTGGTAGAATCAAGGTTGCTAGCAAAGAGACAAAGCCTCCAGGCAATTATTTCAACAAGTCGTGGGGAGATCTACGAAGACACCTACCGACAAAAAAAATCACTGCAGGCCGCGCAACCCTCAAGTGACCGGAATTCAGCTAGGCGTCAACTGGGAAGTACCACCGATCTTCAGGACATTTTCTATAGCTCGCCAGTACAGCAACCTGATGACATATCACGTCAGTGCTCTCCAGCGTTGCGATTTGTACTTCTTGCTTCGACGAATTAGTGCTAACTTAGAAATATAGAAGTAATATCTCCTCGCGCCAAGGACACTGACAATAAAAGTCACTCCAGTCAGTCAAATCACCTTCAGAAACAAAATGTCATCTCTCTACCCAACCCGAGCTTCATGGTGGGTAGTGAGACTGGAAACCCCATTCCAGACCGGTCCAGCAGCCTTCGCCATTGGTCCCTAACATCCGAAACGGCTATGTCAACTCTAAGCTCGAATCCCTTCCGACCCCAATCAGGTCACACGACTACTACTTCGATCGATTTCTCACCAATGTTTCCACATGCACATTTAAACGACTCGATACCTCCAGTCCCCGATATCCCATTCTTGAAGTCACTACAGTCTATCCCTAAAAATACGTCTACCATAGCATCACCATCTCCCTCTCTTTCGATTGGCCATAGGCGTCAATCGAGCGAATTTATCTTAGATGACTATGCTTCCTCCGATGAAAGTTCGCCAAGTCTATCGAGGAGTTCGTATGAGAAAGATCTCTTATTTTCAGAAAAAGGCTATGGCGTCTTCGGTGATCAGTTATCTGGTCTTCCTGGTTTATTTGACGCGGCTGTGCCGGCCTCGTCAGCAGGTTTGTCGACAATTCAGACTTGGGAAACTGAATTTCACAGCGTACCCAGCCAGTTCCACATGCCAGCTTACGCTGAAACCGACTCAAATGATTTCTTCGAGGATCGGGACCAAACAGAATCTTCCGACGAGGAAATTAATTTTGACATTCCCAAGAGCCGAACGAGCTCGGCACTACACCATACCCCGGTTCAAGAGAGATTCCCAGCAGGAACACAGCCTCTCGAGGAAGAACACGACGACTCGGACTGCTAATCCAAAATGGTCTACACGGGTGACGACTTCTTAAGAAATGTAAAATATATACACGTTGACATGTAGGTTTACATGGAGATATGGGGCGTTGGACACGAGAGCGACGGTGCTTATACCCTGTATTCGACGGATAATTACACGGTTTCGGTTTCTTTGCGGCCATTGAAGTGGAGCTTCCTCAGGCAAGCTAGTCTTCCCATCTTTTATCGGATTACTTTATGTATTTGTTGGATGAGGATTTGGCGTTACGTAGCGTAGAGTTCGGGGCAGAACGTCGAACTCGGAGCTGAGATTAAAGAGATTCATGTTAATCAGCCCAGCAATGACAATGATTATATCCACCAGTTCCAATCTCTGCATTTCTGCAGGCATAAGGTTATTCTGTGTATCTAGGAGACCCAAAGACACATATCTACTTACCTATCTTGTGCTGTCTCCAGCTTTCGTGTTCCAAGGGCTGAGAACGGTTTGAAGACCATTTTCTAGGTCGTCAGTCTTTCCTCTCCTGTTCCTTATTGACTCCTGACTAGTACTCTGCGGGTTAGCTCCCTTAGGAAAACGGTGGCCTAGTTGGTAATTCGCTGGCAGGGCATATATTTTCATCTATATCCTCCGATCATTCATTCATTCACCTTGACCACACTTCTTCAGCCCATGTCTACCACTTCCCTAACAACACGGTACAGTCTCTGAATCGCGCGGCCCGAGAACCAAGCGACGCGGATTTGGTGCCCGTCGCCCACGGGCTTGAATAACGCCCTGACGCTAGAACTAGAGAGACATGCAAATCAATACTTAGGTTAGTCGGTCACACAGCCAACGGGTGCCCAATCTCTCCTTCACACACATCCCACGACGAAACACCGACCGCGCTATATATCGAAGCGGGATGGTATAATAGGCCCAGTCCGAAATAATAGGAAACTATATGTCTAGACGCGAATTCAACCAAACCAAAAAAAAAAAAAACCACTATGTTGTACGGGATAATAAACATGAAAGGCTGTGGAAGTTTTCCAGCTCTATAGCCGCCGGTCAACCCCTTTTATCTGGCATAGCTAGGCTGTCGAACACCTAGCACTGTTACAATACCAACCCAATCCAACATGGCAGATTGGATCTCAAGCCTGCATATCTCTGGTCGCAAAAGGCTATAGCGGAGAATTCTAGGGGTAGCGCACTAATTAGTAACCACGGCGATGCATGACATATACTTGAATTTCGAACCACATGCCGGAGATCAACATAGAAATGCCCTAATCTCGAAAGATTCCCAGTTAGGATATGTCGTGTTCTGCTCAAACTAATCTCCTGAAAATGAAAGATAGTTTCAAATTGTCAAAATGAGACGAGATTCTAGGCGTGAGTAGAAGATCCGCGAAACATCATTCATCGAGAAGACTACGAACAGGTACAGTTAAATGTCTTCTTGAACTCCTCCAAGCTCATATCACCCAGCCTACTCAAGAGCTTTTGCGCAACCTTAGACTTGGCATAATGGCTGCTAGCAGCATAGGCATCTTCCCTTATGGCCCCATGGATCATGACGCCAGCCACAACCTTAGTTGCCGCGAACTCGCGGTCCTCATCATCTGTTTCCGAGCACATGATCCTCCACCAGGCGCAGCGAAATTCGGTGTTAAGGGCATTAGAGAGCAGAGTCACCGGGTGGTTATTGGCATATGTGTCGTAGAGGTGCATGTCCTCGAAATACGGAAGGATGTGGTTGTTAAAGAAGCGCTGCACTTCCTCGTAGTTGTACTCGCTGTCGACGAAAACGGCGCCAATGTACGACTCCAGTATATCAGGAAGACTCTTTGGCGGCCGCTTTTCTCTCACCCAGTAGTTGCGTGCATATGCGGCGCGTCCAAGACCGGCTGCCTCTGCTACTTCTTCTGCTTGGATTCGGGCCTCTGTGATCATTACCACATAGTCTGTAATCTCTTTGTGCAAGCTAGCATTCATCGACACCATGTGTTTCTGCAGATTGAGCGATACGCAGAGGCAACCTAGAAACTGGTTCGAAACCATGGCCATCTTGTGCTCCGTCAGCCACTGAGGGTCAGCGCCGGGAAACCTGTGGAATAAATAGTCAACACAGACCATGTCGAGAAGTGCGTCTCCAAGGAATTCGAGTCGCTGATAGTTTGGGATTCCCTCGTAGATAGAGCCATATGAGGGGTGTGTGAAGGCGCTACGCAGCAGTCGAGGGTACTTGAACTTATATCCCATCTTCTTCTCTATCTCGATTGCGAGATCATAATGTACAGCTCGAGGTTCAGAGCTCTGCCATTCTGGTATCTTGTATGCCGCATAGTAGTCTCCATACGTAGTCATCTTGTGGTTCGAGTGGTTGACAAATTTTGTGACTGCTTGAACAGCCCTATCAAAATTCTTCTGTTCACGCGTTGTCATATACGCTGCGCCGATGAGAGCCTCACAAACGTCGGCGATAGACTTATCGGCCAGTGAGTGTTTCTCCCTGCTACTGTACTTTCTCCCCTTGAGCAGTTCAAGCCCCTCAGGGTACCACGTGCTTCGATCGAAGGCTCTTGTTCGGATCGATTCTTCCAACTTCATTTCCAGCGCGTTATTGAAAAGGCTCTTGTTACATATGAGGACCATACGATCGACGTGGTACTGAAACTCGTCGCAGTCTTGGATCTGGGAAAATAAAGCTATGGTAGTACTCATTTTCAGAAACGAATCACCTAGAAATTCGAGACGCTCGTAATTTTTGCCCATTCCTCGTTGTATATTGATTTGGACTTCTCTACTCTCCTCGGTGTTGTCGCTGTCTTTAGTCATGGCCTCAAGAGCCAAATCTGGGTGTAAGTCTAGACCTATTGACTTACAGGCTTCGAGCACAATGAGGCTAGACTCAAGCCGATAGATAATAGCGGGCAAATTGTAAGCCATAGAAACAATGTCGACCGGTAGCTTTAATTTATTAGAAATATATACATGTAATTGGAGCTTGGGGGACTTACAACTGAAATTTGTAGGGTCTGAAAGACTAGGAAACATCTTCGCTGGACCTCAGCTGTGCTAACAAATTTATCAAGTAGATTTCGACGAAGAGGTATGTATTCTGCTTCGATGACTGGCAGATAATCGCTTCGAGTCATTTTAACCCGGGATTTGCCCCACAGACTAGTGACAATGGAGCCCCAAATATCAGTCGCTTGTTCCTTCTGACGCTTACTTCTGGGGAGGCCAGGTAGTTGAGGATCTGTGGGGCTTAGATCAGGGCGCCTGCATATCGTATAAAATTTCCGAGAGCCATCATAGGGGTCTGTGACGAACTTGTCATCGAATATATTTTCTGGTTGATTCTCCCATTCAATATGACCCGGTCGGTTCTGGATTTTTCGAACGCAATCCCAGTCGATAATCCCACGAGGATCTCCACCCGAGACAAGGCGTTCCGAGTCATGCGAATGTACCAAAGGCGCAAAAAAGTATGGCATCTTTTCCGCCTCAGATGCATATTCTTTGCTGAAGACGTCCTTGAAGATTCTGAGAGTGAACTGGTTCAATCCGTCAATATCTCCTGGGGCACAGTCCATGGCAACAAGCAAAGGGAAGCATTCGACACCTGACGTCTGCTGGTTCTCAAAATAGATGGGGAATGTAGCTATTCGCAGCAACGGGTCTCTTGTCAAAAGAGCCAGAGGTCGAGAAGGTCGGCCAAGTGCTTTTGGGTTGGACAGCTTGATTATCATGATGAAGAGTCTCTCCGGGAGCCCAAGAACGGACCACATGGCTGGTTTTCGTCTCATAGAATACTCGCCTCGTTTTTTAGAGCTGATCGCGAGCCTAGCATTACGCATAGCCGGGAGACGTTTCGAAAATGTTGATCGGAGGTTGTCATCTAGGTGCTTTTGCTTCTTTAACTTTAAACACATCTCGAAGGCTGCCGAGCACTTTGCTACTTGTTTTGATGAGGCACGGCGCCCCATTGCGCTTTTAATTGGGGAGATGTCTGGAAGCAGGACCTCACACTCGAACTCGCCGCCGACATTGTGGACGATGTAGTCCGCAGTGTCACAGAGCACATCAGCTGGGTGTGGCAATGATGACACAAAGTTCGCAAGTACCGCCATGCTACCTTTGTACGTCAACCTCGCACCAGTGGAAGGAACTTTATATACTCGAAGACTTCTTTCTTTAGATAGATGGTACTCGATGTCGTAGTCACAACCAGTAATAAGGCGGTCTTTCGGCAGTGTATTGCAAAAGTCACGCAATTTAGCCTCATGGTCTTGGATCTCAGTAATGAGTTGACGATGTACAAAATTCCCAGTTTCGATCATCTGGTAGAATTTTGAGTTCACACTTCGCGCGCGGCCTCTCGATTGGATATACTGAATCACTGTCTTGTAAAGGTCGAAACGGATCACAACATTACAATCAGGGATGTCAATTCCCTCCTCGCCCGCACTTGTGGAGAAGAGGCAATTCAACTCACCATTTCGGAATCTCTTAATGGTCGAATGTTGCTCACTTAATGTGATACCAAGGTCACCAGATGTACTGGGTGCGGAACCCATCTATGCCTAGTCAGCTTATAATGGTCTGGAGGAATACTCAGATACTCACAAGCCTTCCTGCCTTGTAACCTCGATGTCTGAAGCCAGGTTGCTGGAAGAGGTCAGCAAGTAACGCCACCGTGAGACGCTGCTCAGCAAAAACAACGCATTTGTCTGTTTCCGGGTCGAAGTGCTCCTTTAGATGCTCGATTAATTTAATGACTTTATGCGAGAGACAAAATCGATCCAACTCGAGCTTTGCGAAGACGTGATCTTTTATTAACTGGTTGACTTGTCGAACCGCCTCAATTGCCTCTCGCTCGGCATCTAGAACAGCGACGGGTTGCAGTAATTGCATCCGACTGAAATCGCGTTCTGTTTTCGCCTCGACCCTATTAGCCTCCTCTTCAGTTAACCAGATTTTCCACACTCGGTCCGCAGCCCAACGTCCTAACTCAGTAGTACATGCTCTAGAATATGTAAACATTCTGGCAAATGCTCGGTTTCGACCAACAAGCTGATGCAGTCTCTGCCACAAGACTGTCTCAAAGGAAACATCCATATTCTGATACTCGATGAGGCCTTCAGTTGGTTTGTTGATGGCTGCTCTTGAGAAGACCGCCGGGTCGTCCACAGTTGCTATCTCGCAATGCAGAAGACCCTCTAGCTGAGCAGCAGCTACGTCAATATTAGTTTTGGCATCGACAGGCGAAGCCGTCATGCCTAGAATACGAGGGCGCTTGTCATAGCTCTTTTCGAGCGTCGCATAGAAATCCTTGATGATCCTTGCGTAAGGGTGATTCTTCTTTGCATGGTGAGCTTCATCAAAAATGAGAAGGCTGACCTGCTCCATTCGTATGAAGGAGTAGCACAGACATTGGTGGAGAATCTCTGCAGTGCATACAACCACCGTTTTCTTGTCCCTCATCTGACTCCAGAATTCTTGTGTGTAGATAACTTCACCGGAGGCGCCCGTGAGCGAGTCCATGTGGAAGTCGAGGTTTGCTTCCAGGACTCTGTATTGTTGGTGGACCAAGGCAACCTTGTCAACCTAATGAAGCAGTCAGCCACAGTGCCAGAGTGCTCAGTACCATACCAGCCAGAGGCACTGACCAGAAAGAAGGCCAATCTGTGGTCCTGTCCGGCCCTTCTATCCTCCAGCTCCTGCTCTACGATATGACGGAGCAGGAGCGCAGCGATGAGGGTCTTACCAGTTCCTGCATGCGTTGGGTCAGTGGTCTGCAACACAGAGGAAAATAATAAGACGGTAACCAACCTGTGTCAAGCACAGCAATGATGTTCTTTGTTTTCGCTCTCTCGAAAAGTTCCGTCTGGTATTCCCTAGGGCTGCTAATGATGGGTGCATCTTCCAATCCCTTCAAACTAGGCCCAGCGAGCACGCTTTCGCCACCCGCACCGGAACCACGAGGATTTTTGTGTGCATCTTCCCTCTGGTCTCGAAGCCAGTCGTCGAAGAGGGACTTATCTTGTACAAGGCGGCTGCTAGCAATCGGCTGCGATGCAATGTCACTCTGGACCGAGTCTTCATTGTCGGAGTGAGCGTAGTCCCCCATGTTATTAGTGCCTGGGGATTGGGAGTGTAAGAGAGGTATGTAGGAAAAATGAAGAGTCGGGATATGTCAAGACGCGGTGCGAAGACCGAGGTTTCAAGCTGCAGGACAAGAGGCGTCAACGGAATCTCGGTACCGAATTAAGGCAACTGACTACCTGCACACCCATCAGGTACCCCGTAAGACTACCTAATGAGTTTTCCAGGCTCTGCCAGGTAACAACCTCATGGAAACAGGGTAGGTATCTGCGGGAAGCAATCCACACATTGCACGCAGGCACGGATGGTGCGGGTGTTTGCGCAATACAGCGATTGAGGAAAGACCTGTTCAAGGTTAATCGAGACATAGATTAGTCCCATCAAAATAAAAATTGAGGTGTGTCAGAGATGTAAGCATATCAGAAACGCTAATACCTATCATGAGTAGGTGCCATCGTCTTAACATAATAATTAAGAAGACAATAAAATGATAACTCACCCATCACCTGGCATGTGGCAAAGATTAGGTACCTGCGTGTACATATGAAAAGCTGTGCATAGGTCCTGCCTACATAGGTACTTAAGTATGTACCTAGGAGATGTTACGTGCATGGGTATAAAATCAGTTAAATGCATGCATACTTGATAATGTTGCATATATTCCACTATCGAGGGCGCATCTAGCCCCACTACACTCGAATCCTTCCCTCGATCTGCACCAAGGTTCCCAGCTCTGCTCGTCACGTCACAGACTTTTAAGACCACTTTATCAGTCGCATCTATCCATAGGAAACAGTCCGTCTTATACCCCTATTCTTTAAGTTAAAGCCAGCGGCATTATACAGCCAACATGACCGAGGAACCCAGGACGCTAAAGTCGGCTTTCCAAGCCGCCGAAGGAAAACGCTTGGCAATCGAGGGGTCCTACGATGTGACCTCACCAACCTACCAGGAGGACGTCGCAGCAGCACAAGAGTCTTATGAAGAATGCGTTCACATAATCGACAAGATTTCGCTGTTCAGCGCAAATGAGTCCCTCGAAGATCTCGCAACTTCAGACCTGCCCTATCTCCTAGTCCTCTACCACATAGCCGAGTTGCTTCAGAAAGTCTCAGCCAGCTCGCCCTTGGAGCGGAAAAGAATCTTAGCCTCGACTCGCGACGCTTATGAAAAATTCCTTCATCTCTTGGACAGCTACTCAATCCTCTCCCCTCAATACAGCAAACTTCTCGTAGAGTACAATGAAGACCCCGCCAGCTTCTCAACCATTTCAACCAACGACCCCACCGCCCGTCGCAACGCTAAGATTGCGAACTTTAAGGCTGAGAAGGAATTAAAGCAGAAGCTGCAGTATATGCGCAACTCACCTCGGTATCTAGAG
Source organism: Ustulina deusta (assembly GCA_023159155.1). Classification (NCBI taxonomy): domain Eukaryota; kingdom Fungi; phylum Ascomycota; class Sordariomycetes; order Xylariales; family Xylariaceae; genus Ustulina; species Ustulina deusta. Next base: position 153,936 of record JAJNNX010000017.1, on the reverse strand, counting down.
GATGGCGGAGACGAAGAGGCCGTTCGCGAGCTATACCTCGCTAATATTGCTTTGAATGTTCATATGACATTTCAAGGTCTCGAAGGCATCAACCGGGAAGTGGAAGTCTTGGCACAAGCCCCTATCCCCTTGATGCCCCAACATACAACTATAGAAGAGGATGAACGGAGGCGCAAGGAATCGATGGACAACGATGGCTACTCGGAGAAACTCGATGCCCCGTTACGGCTACAGGCTGGCTTTAAAGGGCCGTTACTCAGCAAAGGGGGAAAACCATTGCGACCATTCACTCTAGTAGGTAACCGGCAGGAACTGCAACGCGGGGTATTCCGGCCGGGGCACAACCTTCCGACAATGTCTATCGATGAATATTTAGAGGAGGAAAGACGAAGGGGCGGCATTATTGAGGGAGGTGGTGAAGCAAGTGGAAGGCAACCAGAGCCCGACGAGGATAACATGGAGAAAGCAGACGAGGAGACGATGAAAGCTCGGGAGTGGGACGAATTCACGGAGGCCAACCCGCGTGGAGGTGGAAACACACTCAACAGAGGGTAATATAAAGAAACGACTGTCTTCCTCCCTTCAAGATACTGGTGGCGAGGACAAGAGAGAGAAACCCAAACCACCTACAGTGGCGCGATAAATCAATCGTGAGCTTCCATTACAAGGGTACTTCCTACGGAAGGTACCTAGCTAATTACATGTATACAGTACATATACGGTTTTTGGTTTATCTTGCATATGCATATAGATAGAGGCTCCATGAACCTAACGAGGTGGGAAGCTGGATTAGGTAGGGACCTTACTTACAGCGGGTAGGTAGGTTGCAGCGTGGTTGCCCCACTTGGACCAGCCTTGCCATTGAAATTCAATTGTCGCGACTCCCATCCTCGAGAGGCTAGAAAGTAGCTTGCTTTCCACAATCCATCATATCGGCAGCCAAGACACACCGCGAACACACCTCGAATCTGCCTTGCCAATCAGCACAAAGAGTATTTCTTAAGGAACCCGCGCATTCCCGTGCATATGTGCAGCAATGGCGTCCGAACAAGACCCCCTCCTGCTGCTGAGGCAGTCCATCGCGTCTGGCAGCGCCATCATGGCAACAGCTTCTGCTGAAGCTTCAGCTCCCGAAGTCGGTCTCTCGCAGGCGACACACCTCACGTTTACCTCGCCGAGTCGCATCTCGCTTCCCATCGACACCCCCACCCGGTTTGTGTCGAACGACACGCCCGTCGATTTGCGCAGCATCTACTTTGCCTGGCTGAACCGCGAGGTTGCCATCCCCGAATACAACTCGTTCGCGTCGCAGCTCAACCAGGACCTTGGCGGCAAAGCCCAAGTCCACAAGTTCGCCTACATCGAGAAGTTGGACCTGATCACATGGCTGGAGGGTGCCAGTGAAGAGAGCGAGTGCATCAAACCCCTGGCCGGTGACAAGGACGGCTCGGCATCCACTGCTGCTGCGGCTCTTGCCTCGAAGGGTGCCACGGCTCCTGCGATTGGGTCGACACTGGGGAGGTCAGGGAAGGGAACTTTAGATCCGAGGCTTGCGAGCATCTACAACAGCGAGCGGAAGATGGGGGATCGGAATAGTGTATTACGTGGTATCAAGCCGACCGTCCGTGCCAGCCCTCCCTCCTCCATGGAGACTTCGATGCTAACCAGTGTTGCCAGGACTTCTCCCACGTGCGTAAGCTTGCCGCCTTGTTCATGACTAAGAAGCCGCTCCATCCTTCATCCTCAAACGTCGCAAACAATCCCGCGATAGCGTCCCACCAGAAACAGAAACGACCCGATCCTATCATCTTACTTTCCCCGTCCGCATCTTCCCTTCTCAGAATGACAAACATCAAATCTTTCCTCGAAAGCAGTCAATATGTACCACCCAATTCTTTAGCCGCTAGTTCAAGTACAACTGCAAACATGCTACACATCAACCGCCTCATGAAGGACATCGATACGAACCGACCGATGCGATTTATTCTCGTGGAAGGGGCAGAGCAGTTTAAGCCTGAGTACTGGAACCGAGTAGTAGCGGTCTTCACTACGGGCCAGACCTGGCAGTTCAAAAACTACAAGTGGAGTAACCCGACCGAACTATTCCGCCATATACCTGGCATCTACGTCGGTTGGCGCGGTGAGCAACCTCCCGAGAGCGTCCGAACATGGGGTCACAGAGTCATGAACGTGGCCGTAGACAGGTGGAAGAACCCGGGAACGACTACAGTAGATTCGAGTCGGTGGAGAGATCGTGAAGCTGTAGAGGGCATCTGGAAGACGATTGAGAGTAACATGCGTGCGAGGGGTTGGAAGCGCGACCAGGCGCCATCTTCGATATGAGATAGTCGTGGCTACGTCAAAAGCGCGCGCGTTAACATTCTCACTGCCGCCGGGAAAGCCCAGGTACCCGGATATATGTACAAAGCTCATCCACTGATATTCGGGGGCGGCTCAACCACCCTACGGAGCTTTGAACAGATGGATGAGTTTGGACCCTGCGGCGCCAGGTGAAATTTCATTAACGCGCGGGATTGTATACTACTAGCAATACCGGTAACGCTAGGGCGCAGCGGAGTTCGGGAGGGGAAACCCCAGGTAATGGCGTAAGGGGTTCCTCATTCATGTCTGCACGGCCTGCTTCTAGACAGATGTCAGCAGCCATATCCTTTCAAGGCGGATCTTCTAGTATCGGCCGTATCAAGAGAAAAGTGCCCTCACTTACTGTACGAGTATATCCTATAATACTAGTAGGATAAGCCAGATAATGACGTTGCTCTCCAATATCACAGCCTATTCCACCTGCTAGGTACGACACAACTACTTCGTGACATACCCCAGTGTAAAAAATACCACCTACCTACCATAGGTCTCTCGGCTATCATCTCACTCTTCTCCTCTTTCCATTAACCAATAAAGCCTCTCTCCCACTGCCGTCGAGCCGTCTGACCACCACGCCGTCGTCTTACATACATACTGCGAAGCAGTGGCGAGGACCGATTGGCGCATGGACTGAGCTCAAGCGTGTGATACTACATCGTCTCATAAAAGGCTGACGGCATGACCGCCCAGTCCAGCGGAAGTGCCGGTATTGGCCATGCGCCAATATCTCCAGCGTATCGTTACGTACACCCGTCTGACGTGCAGTTTGCAAATATCAAGGTAAACCTGCAGATCTGCACCGCCACGTATCTGTAGAACGCATGCCGCTGTCCCCGTACCATTATGCGTATCCGCTTGGGTTTGTCCCGCGCTAGATGAGCGGTCCGCTGGGGGGGGAGATGTGTTGCTTGTTTTGTTTTGTGTTGTGTTCTGCTGGTCGCTTGGCTTGGATGGGTTAGTTTGCTGCAGGCTGGTGGCGTCTGGGCTGAAGTCACTGGATATTGCACCCTCGTGCGCTGGCTTTGTGTTGATGGTTTTTGGTCATATCTGCTTTGGCTCTGAGTTGGATTCTCATTGAGAGGAACTCGAGTTGGGCGCGCCCCGGTGATGATGGAAATTGGAGATGAAATAAGGTAATGTTGAACAACTTGATGAGAGTGTGGAATAGAAAGAGAGCCTCAGAACGAAATTTTCCGAGGCATAGCCTTGCAATGCATACCCATACAGCTAGTTGGGTGACCATATGGAAGTAGAGGAATTAAACACTTGGTATGGTGACTACGCAGACTTTTATATCGTTTCGGTAAGTTAAACAAGCCTTCCAGAGGTTATTATCTCTATCTAGCCAGACCCAACAAAATTTTGTAATAGAAGCTCAAAATTCTAGGCAAAGCTTTCGAGTTGAGAAAAACAGATACTCGTTCTTTGATACGTACACAACAGCTGCTCAAATTGCACAAACTGCACAAACTCCAAGATCTTCTTGGGATTCGCTTAAGACGAGAATTGCAAAGTGTTAGCTGTCGGAGTAAGCTGCCAGAGGTAGAAATATGCCCACCTAGTAATACAGTTTTATATAGGTTTTCCCTGCTGCTGAGACGCCATCAATAGCTCTAAATGCTCAGAAGATGGCTGATGTGTGATTAATGGGCCATCCAGGTTACTATTTTGTATGAACATCAACATTCCTCCCATGATATCACACTGGTTTCACCTCTATTCGAGTTCTCAAACTTCACTAAGCTATTTCATAAGTAAAACAGTTAGCTACTCTATTGCAACTAGCCAACAGCGGTAACATGTGTGGCAAGTAAATAACTCTTATTTAATTTAGCAAAATGGTACGTGCTTAGATTAGTTGCGAGGTTGTTATGTTGGACAGTAAATTGGTAGGTTCGACTATCCCTTCGTTGATTTGAATGATGTAGTAGTGAAGCGGGCAACGTGAGTAGGCTCAAGTATATGGGGTACACACCTTGCCCTTGCACGAGGAGAGAGGCTGTCCCTACACTTCCCAGCAGAATATAAATATATTTTAGTATGGGGGATCGAGTGACCAAGAGGGAATATAATGTAATTCAGCGCGATAACTTAGAAAAAGAGTCTAACTAATGCCGCAATTTTTTCTTCTTTTTCTTGGTGTTTTTTTTTTCTTCAACTCTCCTTACCTATCTAGCCACCCAGTGGCTAGGAGTTCTTCTTCAGCCACATAGTCCATCCGCTCCACTTTAGTAGTTCGATTTATATGTCGTTCTCCTCGTCAACATGCTATCTAAGCAACAATATCGTGACTAGATGTAACCACATCATAAAATTAAACCTATACACTGAAATTTAGGTGGCAACGTGTACAATATACAGATCCCCACTACATTGGCTTAGGTTGTTGTTTAGTTGCCCACTACATATTGGTATCAACTGCTTTATTAACACCCATCGTCCTACATTGATTAAGCAAGGCAACCTTATACTATTCAACTAGCCTTTTTCAGTATCTTCTCTCTAGTCTCACCCAGCTCATTCGTATCCAACGCCCGTTGTCCTTCAAAGATTCGCTGTCGTCTTCTTCCCTTTGTCAGGATCTCGTAGGTCGATTATAGGGGTAGGAATGGATTCTTGTCCAAACGGTCAAAGATCTTGGTTGGCTAGTCCTTGGCTATATCCATATTGTTCAAGGGTTCTAGGGGGCATCACAACAGTCTCCATGCTCCTCACAGTGATTCCACCACTCCAAGCTTCTGTCATTTGACGGTCGTCTCACTCTATCATCACGCCATCTGGATCTCGGCATAGCCGAGCCCGAGGCGAAGCAGTGTTCGCCAGCTGAAAGCAAGCATGAGTTCCAATGGTACCTGACAGTATAATGACATCACGAAGTATCATGAAACTCTGAATAGACACGAGGGCTAAGAGTTGGTTCCTGCGTAAAGTCATGGCTTCCCTGGTGCGACGCCGGCTGCAGGGATGGGATGGGCTGTCATCCATTCAAAGATGTGCACATATCCTTGAGCACGGATAAGCCGTTGGTGCGGTAATATGTGCAACATTGCAAGTTGAATTTAAAACACAGTCTATACCGTATAGAGGTACCCCGTCTAATGTCCAGTGTCAGTTCATCAATAGGCTCCCGGTTGTTATCACGCCATTGTATAGTGATTACTGAAAGACGATAATATTGAAGGAAGTTGGATTTAGGCCACGCTAATTAGATAACCATCTGTCAACATATCTACACAAGCGTAGCGCAGTGACAAGGAGAGCACAAAGTCCCCTTTCCCATCTGGCATTAGATAAGTACATGTAAGTAATACGGCAATACAGGAATAGGACAGGCGGGAAGGATGCCGAAATGGTGTCAGTGATCAGGCCCGCCAGTAGAACGACTAAAATACCGAGGCATCCGTTATAGAGACTTCGATATCAATTAGGGATATTGTGGCTTTATTTGAAGTATTGAAGGTGTTGGAGTTTAACAGTTAATCTAACTAGCACGTTCCCATCCTTCCATACATTATTAATACATATACTACTTACTCCAGCCAAATAACATGTGCACTATTTGTTCATGCTCTTTTTTCTTGTGAGCGTGTGACTATTAGATACATCGAGAGAGGGCCCAGGAGACGGTGTAAATGGTTATTATACATCCACACTTCGGTGCCCCCTCGAAGAACGGATCCAAGTTGCACTAGTCAACAAATTCATCTTCCTGCAAGTCGAACTAGCCAGTCCCTCCCCCGGATTATCTGTACCCAAAAAAAGGCTGAGGGTGGATGGATTCACACGTCCACGGTGCCTAAGCAAGCCACTACTTGCGTGTAAAGCAGGAGAGACAAAGGAAGCCTACCAGCCCTAGAAGTTATGTAACCTGGAGATGAAGTCCAACGCCGACCAAACCCGAAAAAGCTGTCCTAACTGAAACTGTTAGCGCCATATTATTATAGCCCACTCAGGCCATGGCTTATATTGGAAGTGTTCGAATAATAGTGAATGCCTCTGCCAATGGTCTGTTTTAAGATGCACTGTATGAAGTTCTCGTAGGATCCCTATTCACCCCGTAAGAATAATAGTGCCCTGTCCCTTAGAGGCCGATGATATGAATTATTTTGCCTCTGCTGGAAAAGGCCATCCCCTAATCATGTCATATTCGGGGAGGACCACACGTAGCCGGTATTTGTCTCCTTGCGAAAGCTAGCACAGTATACTGTGTAGTACAAATACATCTTTGATTCCTCTAGCCTCTTAGTTGACTAGTCTAATATGTAGCGCAACGGTTGTGCTTCGGCAATGAAGGCCTGCGCATGACTATTTCCTATGGACGGAAGTGTCGGTTATGTGGCGTTTCCTATTCACATACTAAAGGACGTCCGGGAATTAGATACACTAGTGTGGCCTAAAATCTGCGATTAAGGTTGTCTTTACAGCTCAAGGGACGTCTTGGACGGCGAGGATAGCGTCATGGGTTGAAAATAAAGTGCGTTAGTAGGCTTTATGGTCATGTGTATTAGGCGATGTTATATTATTTATAGTATTGCATCTTTGTAACAGTAGTGCAGAGCTCTTGAATAACATGATATTCGTAGACAATGTCCTCGTCTCCATTTAATTCACATTCTAAAAGATTTGCTCTCATTTACTGTACTGAGGTTTCTGCTGATCTGTCCCCCATGTTCCAATGTCAAATATCAAGCGGAGTCAAGGCTATCTAGGTTTATAACTAACTGTGTCCGGGGTATTGATAAGAAATGATGCGATAACCCACTCCATGTTTAGCCATTGATCTCAACTAAACAATCGGTTCATTTTTAGCTAATCATCATGAGCGCTTGCGGCAAGACGGTGCGGAAGTGAGATGCAGCCGGGACGTTGTCCTCCGCAGTTTACATTGAGATTCCTTTTCCCCGAGACTTTATGTACATCCCAAGAATCAACGATGCGCATCCGCAAACAATCATCTTCGCGACTTAATGGTAAACTGTTTTAAGGTAGATCTGGGCGATTGTACGTGACATACCTACCACATGATGCTGCCGATTAGCGGTCTCGTCAATACATACATATACGGGCAATGCCGCTTATAAATGACGTTGGTTGGCTGGGCTTTGCTTTACGTGCATTAGAGCATCACAGGGAGATCCCTCACGTCATCCTGTCGCCACGTGGTGGAACATCCAAAGCCTAGGTCCGAAGATAATTGTAATACATGTCACAAACCTAGGGCGCACATCGGCGCAAATCAGACGGACACTCGAGTAAGAACAATCCCCACTTGGCGAGCTCTCGATGTTGGGCGAGGTAGAAAACCTCCAATAACGTCCCTGCCTGCCTACCTACTGTACCGTATTTACCGAGACGACGATTGATTGATCCGTATGACTAAGGTAGGGTTGCATTGGGCTGCCGTGATGGTCAGATCTAGCTACTTTACGCCGGACCGGAGGTTGACTCTAGCTGCATGAAACAACGGGTCTGCTTGCAATCCAGATGGCGGTGTAGCATCGCGCGACCGCACGACGGGTTTGACGGGACGAGAAGGATTTCCTGTCTGGAGCGACATTCGAGTTTTGGTGGGATGTGAGACCAAAACAGCCTGCCGAATCGGTCGAAAACAGTGAAAGAGACGTCTGAACCAAATCGTGCCACCATTGTCCTAGGTATCACGAGCATGAGCGGGGGGAAAAATAACAAACAAAAAAAACAAAAACAAAAAAAAAACGAAAAACGAGAGACTAGTACTGGAAAAGAGGAGGTACCGGGACACCGGTGGTTAGAAGAAGACGGACACCTTGACCTACCTACTTTACGGATATGATAGGCTGCTTACTCGATGGAGGCGGGGGGCACATGAAAGCCACACGATGCGGTGGTAATTCATGCATAACCAGATGCCGTAGCCAGATGCCGTCGCCGGAGGGGGGATTCCACTTTCGTGCATTTATAGTCTAAGAGAGCAAGCTGAAATGCTATCCATATGTGAGGAGGAGAAAAAAAAAGGATCTATCCCTACAGAACTACACTACAGCGTATGCACGTGCGGAGGTGATGGGTGACAGTGTGCAAGCTACCACTAAACCCCAAAGTCTGTCTGTCTGCCTGCAGGAATAACGTGCTCTCGTCCTAAATAATATGCAATGCAGACTTCGTCGGGTCGCACTGAGATGCCGCACGTAATGGCCCACGAGGGGGTGGTCGCGTTTTAATAGAGTGGGTGAGCCCCCGAATTAAGTCCGATAGGAGGGGGGATCCAGCATCGTGGCCCAAGGTCCGATTTCTGCAAGTTGCTTGCACTGTAGTAGCATCCACGTTGCATGCTGTGTTGTAACGTCGAGCAGGCATCGGCTTTGGGGAACTGATAATGCAGCCGGTGAAGAGGGGAAAGGAGAAGAAAACACCTCGGCCGCGCGGTTCCAAACGCACATGCATCCCCATCACGGCTGGAATGTCATGCATCGTGTGGAATACCGGGACCGGGCCAGCCTGGGCGGAGAAGAGAGATGATGATGTGGTGGTGAGAGAGCTTATTGCTGCTCCCTCTTGGTAAAGTTATGTCTTTAGCCCCTCCCCCGGCCCTGGGCATAGTGTAGTGTAGATGGATCTGATTTCCTTGTGATGGATATGGAAAACCGATCTTTGAACAACCTCGCTACTGCGTATGATGGATTCCCCAGAGATACACTAGGTACGACAGTATCAATGGCCACCGACGGTGTCGATGAGGGGCTAGACTACTAGTAGATAGAATGTGCTGCAATGTGGTTGCACCATCGACTCTGAAATGGTTCGGTCGACGACCTTCGGGACCTTGGAAGCCGTGACACGATCGCTGGAGCTTACACTACTTCATGCTGTACACTCTATACATACTTGTCTTGTAAGTGTAATAATCAATATATAGTCAGTAATCCTTCCAAAGCAGAATTGGCCTACTAGTGGACGATTCGCTAGACAGGGATTCCGGCTAATGGGGTTCTCGATCTTCCCGACCTACCTAATTATGCCTCTATCCGGCCACGTGAACAATGACGGAAATGCCGGCACCATTTCTCAAACTTTCCCCAGACATTCCAGAAAATGGGTAATTAATACGTAGACTGTGGGATTTCGCCCGGGAAGAAGGGTTAATTAAGAGCCTGTGCACTGTGGTAAAGACAGGTTTTAATTGAAAGGCATAAGACTGCTCAACTCGTAGGTACTTAGATGCTTCGTCGTCATCTTACTAGTAGGAGTAAGCCCGCTCGCTGCAATGAAGGGAGTCTGGTGATAATAGTTAGTCATTGTCGTCTGACTGGTGTATACTCAGTGTTCTTGATGCTTGAAATAGAGTGGCGAGTATCAAGCGGTGTGATTGATGGTCCCTGAGTGACAATGCTGCCTATTCTCGGTTATCTCAACCGTGTCAGGGAGTACGCTATGCCTCCTGTTTGCCTTGGGCTCTGTGTACAGTACAGGAGGCCGTGCGCGACGGATAACTACCTAGTGTACCTGTGAGTTGCCTCTCCCTAACCGACCGATACCTAACACGTCGGCTATTGCTGATCCCGGCCTTTCTCGTCAGGGACGCGGCTGAGTGCAGGGTCACTTGCGCCGTGAGAGAACCTCCTCCCTCTTTGGTGTGCTACCCGGTTGGTCTCTCCACTTGCCATGCGGTTGAGCGGCTAGCTACAGGAAAATGCCTAGACACACAAATCGCGATCGTTTACCAGGCTTTTGGGACAAACGGCGTCGCCGGTGTCCCGTGCCTCTGTGGTGCAGGTTGTCTAGTTTTGCTAGGCGGCAGGCGAACCAATATCTTGGTATCAAATGAGACCCCGAGCTAGTAGTGTGCTCCAAAATTATTGCCGGAAGATCCGCGTACCATGGAATTTCAGGTATGTCTGCCGAACTACATACGGTAGTTGCCATGTGGCTCGGGAGGTTTAGGATTGTAGGCCCAGGTGTCAAGCATCCCCTGACTGCATGTCATCTAGTCTAGTGGATTTGGAGTGATTCCTGCTCAGGTTTTCGAATTTGAACACAGGTGGTAATAATCTAAGCCGGCTCAATTCTGGGAGGATGAAATCACAACCTGTAACAAACCAAGTACACGTTTCTATACGCCATATGTACGTGCGGGAGCTCTCTTTCTATTGCTGAGAAAAATCCCTACGGCATCCTCAAGATGGGGTTGCCAAGCCTCGTGTTCTCGGAAATTCTTGTTTGTGGCTACAGCTTAGAATGTTCTGAAAAGGGATTATTAATTACTGCGCATACGCGAATTTTCGGACATCATGCGGTGAGATGCGACAACGAGTTGAAAAAAGAGGAGAGAACTGATATATCATTCTCTTGTTGCGAAACGTGACCCACACGTCTCACCCTGGTCCTTGCGGTGGCTCTTCATTCCACGTGGCAAGCTGGGCGAGGAGATCCCGCCGCAACAGAGGAATGTTGTCTGTGTTGTGTGACACGAAAAATCAGGAAATCTGCCGGATCAAAAAGATTGTCGTGGAGGCGCATGTCTCATCAGTGCAAATGCATGGATGCCAAGATAGCGGGTATTTTGTCAGTGCCGGTACCGTACAGCTGTAGTATACACCTATTCCAGGATCTTTAACGTTAGTTTGGGTACGCAACCAGGGCCTTTAGCAGGGGGTGTACAGGGGGTGTATAGGGGTCATAGCAAGGGTTCGTAAAATTAGCTGATGCCACCCCTTGTATGTACTTTACACTATAATTTGTATATGAAGGTATAAGCCTATAATTTTGTCCGAAATTATGGCATCTGACTGTTTCTTTTTTGTGATAAAGGTTAATATATCGCTATTAACGCTAGATATTTTCAATCTTTTGTATTTTTTATATAAAATATACCTAAATCAAAAAAATTAACAATATATTTTTATAATAGCTTTTTTTTAAACTATTTAATAGCTAGTTATACTTTTAAATCTATTAATAATCCAACTTTTTATATAATTTACTAATTTTATTTGCAATTAATAAATTAAAATAAAAACTTTTTAAAATATTATTAGCTAGTTATATAAAGCTATTACTACTTATTTAAGTTATATAGTTTGCTAGGTCTAATAGATTTATATATATTTTTTTATATTTAAAAAATATTATAGCTATATTATAATTAATACGTTTACTTATAATTAAATAAAATAATAAATTAAAAAAGATTAAAAGTATTAATTAGTTGCCTAGCATAATATTTTATTATTTTTGCCTAAATTAGGCAGTTTTAAAAAAACAGCAATAAATATAGCAATAAAAGCACTTAGCTATAACTGCTAGGTCTGCTACTAAAATATTTAGCTTACTTATAGCTATAAAAATATTTGTTTTATGTTTATAAAAGCTATACTTAACAACTATTCTAAAGCTATCGATTAGTTATAACTTTATATAATTATTTTTTTAAATAAATATTAAGCTTATAATAACCTTATATAAAAAACATAGATTACGGTTTATAATAATAAAAATATTACTAAATTCGACCTTGTATACTAAAAAACTAAAAGCTAAATAATCTGGGGTATAATCTATAAGTATAAAAAAGGCCTTTTTTATATATAAAAAAAATATAAGTAATATAAACGCTATAAAATATTGCTATAATATTTTTTTATTAGTTGCTAAATATATATATTAATATTATAGTATTATATTCTAGCACAATAATACACCTTTATATATAGCAAAAATAACAAAGGCGTTAGTACAAGAATATAAAATACGTACTTTTAAATAGCCTATTAAAAGCCTTAATTTTAACCCAATTAAGAATATATAATTTTAAATAAAGAACTAGCTATATTACAACTATAACCTATAAAATCTAGGCTTTCTAGAATTATATATTGCTATTACTTATGCCTAGGAGGCTATTCCGGAAGACTTTTTATATAAATTAGCATTAGATATACTAAATCGGCTACAAAAAGTAATTAAACATAATAAAAAGTTGTTAAATTATTAAATAAATAAATTGCTATATAAAATATATATATTTATGCTTTAAACGTAATATTATAATATTTTAAGTATAATAAAGGGTTATTAAATTATTAAATAAACAAATTGCTATATAAAATATATATATTTATACTTTAAATATAATACTATAACATTTTTAAAATATTTAAAAGTAATTTAAAATAATAAAATATAATTTAATTAATATATAAGCAGTTTTCTATATAAAAATATATATAAAAATGCTTAAGGTGTAATGCTTAAATAATTTAACACTTTTGCTACCTTATTACTTATAAAAAACCTTTTAATTTTTATATAATTATTTGGCATATATAATTATTCAATCTTTATATAACTAATCTATAACTATATATTTTTATTTAATATACTTTTTATACGCTAGTATAAAAAACGCTTAAGATTACCTTTATATTAGCTAGTAAAATTATATATAATATATTGTAAAGATCGGTTGTTTAAATTATAGCGTTAAATAATATAAGTCTTATTAAATCGAAAAAATATACTAGTATATCTAATAAAGCCAAAATAAACTATTATTTTGTTAGTTAATAAAATTATATATAATAAAAGTAAAGATTTATATAGAATAGTTATATAGCAATTAAAAAGAATTTAAAGGCATTAGGGGCGTTTATTATATTAGCGCTAATATGCTAACTAATATAGTTAATTATATAAGTTTCATTTTGTACCTATATAAATACTATATAAACAAAATAATTAGTTTATATAGTAGTACTGACAGGACTAAATATAGCGTTAGAGTTGCAGATTTAGCATGGGAAGTGCAGAAATAGCTAAAAAACGCGGAATATGCAAAATGCGTTAATTAGTAATGTTAGTATTGTTAGTATTGTTGGTATTGTTAGTATTGTTGCAAGTGGTGTTATAGGTGTAAAAAATAAAAGGGTTAGCCGGTCTGTACGAATTTTTTAGGGTTTTTTGGGCTTGTACCTTCCCATACAAATTACAGTGTGTATATACATACAAGGGGAAACGTCAGCCAATTTTATAGACCCCTATAACCCCCTTGCTATGACCCCTGCACACCCCCTGCTAAAGGCCCTGGTTGCGTACCCAAACTAACGTTAAAGATCCTGGAATAGGTGTATGTACACCTGATCTGAATCTCTAAGGAGTATTATTTTTCGGAGATTGACGAGTGACCTTCGGCTGCCTACCTACCTAGATAGTATGCACTGTAGTATACATACTCGACATTAGGTATGTTGGACTACCTAGGTAGAATGAGACCTTGTTGATTATTTGACTTTCCCGCTAAGCGTGCGTAAACCGAAGGACCTATCAGCATTCATCCACCACGCACTAAAGTCGCAAATGATGCAGCACCTTGGTTAGCAACACTCGTTCCGTAATGATGGATGAAATACATATGCGTTGCAACATTGTGTGTACACTAATACCTACTGCAGTAAACTAAATGAATTCACAAAATAGGTAGACAACATCACGTCAGACCAGCGCATTATGACAAATGGGTTGAAAGCATATGGCTTGCGATCGCTTTCTCCAAAAGTACTGGCTAGGGAGGTATTAGAGGTAGTTAATACCTCATAGACTTACTATGGGTGATTTAAGACCCCCTGTTGGAGTTACTCTTTGGAGTATTAGTAGTGCCGGTTAATACGAACAAGTCGCAGGTTGTATTAGCGCTGAGTTTGCACGTGGTGAACGCGTGGCGGCTAAAACACGTGGGCAGGAGGCCGTGGTAGGCTACCACCAGAGTCCGGCATGACGAAATGGCGAGCTTGTCTCACAAGGAGATGGGAAGGCTTATTACATAGGTAGTCGTGGCGTCAGCAGTACAGTATGTTGCTGTCTGAACTACGCGCATACTTCTAATTAAGGAGACTCGGAAAAGATCAAACAGCAATTCTTCAGCTGCCGAAGCAAACCTTATCGCGTTAACAATTGGCTAGTTCCTTTTGATACGGTTTCGATGAAGATCTATCTTAGACAATAGGATCCGTTAAAGGCTAGGCGCACTGTGCCAAGCCCCTAGGTCCTTACTACGTGTACCTCATCTCTGATTAGCTTCGCCGCCGTTTGAACTTGGCTCTAAAACATGTGGGTTTAAGATACCTAGTGTAAGTATCTATACTACTAGTTTACAATGTAGTCTAGATTGCCTCTTGGGCCTCTTCTAGATTAGGAAATATTCTAGAAGATATGGGGCTAGGAATTTAATCACTTTTTTTGAGGAAGCCAACTTGGCGTTCTTGCGAGGACAGGACCGCGAGGAGTAACAACTAGCCATGGCTTGGCCATATGCTTCAAAATCAGGTGATAACACAGACTATTTGTTCAGCTTTCTTTATCTTGTGCGTTCTGGACCTGACTACAATAACTATTGCGGGTATCTAAAGAGGCTGGAATCGGATCCATACTGTCGGGTGCAACCTCGGGGTATGACCAGGCATTTGAATGCCTATCTATGCGTACACTAGACACCTATTTCCCTATCTAGAGACAGGCAGCAAGCAAAATATTGAGAGACGGACGATTTTCCAAGGGAGGTGTGTACTATATTAGCATATTTCCTAGAATGCTACTGGATCTAAACTTATTAAGGCTGGCTCTCGGAATAAGTACCTAATCCGTGTTACTAGGTGTTCTTAGAGGAATAAATTCCACACCACAGGCATGTCGGTTAAGGGCTTGAATTAAGGGAAAACGTGGCACTGTCGCGTCGCACATCAACCCGGGACACACCGCTCAAAATACAGTATGATTCTTGGAAAATATACGGTACCAATTCTACCCCAGGACATTGACCATTTAAGTACTGTACCGTGCAGAAGGTAGCTGAATAAAAACTGGTGTAAATAGGCAGTAGTTTGGGAAAGCTATCTCAAGATAATTTGCTTTATTTCCTAGCATTATAAATTATCCCATGAAACTCCCTAGTTAATGCGACATGTGAGTTCCAAATTGACAACCCGATCTAGTTATAGGACGGTATCTCTCCGCTAATAAGCACCCAAGACCGCTGATGTCAAGAACTTGTTCCTCAGGATGATTCAGGTTGACACTACCGGCAGAGCCTATAGGTTACCACCAATTAAGGCTGAAACAGCACGTGCTCCCATTTTATCCCCCATCCTTCATTTGCAGAGGGTGGCGTGGTGTAGAGTAGGCTCTTTAGGTCGGGTGAGATGTGTGTGAAAGCTTTCTAACCATCCTCGCGTAGTTTGCTACATGATGCAGGCATATCATAACAGCTACCCATTATGTCGCAGTCTCGCAAAACAGAACCATTTACGATCTAACGGAGCCCATATCTAGAAGAAATGTGCAGCCCTATTACTTCATGGTTATGGCTCTCAAGATGGTATTATTTTAAGATCATACTAAAGCAACGTCATCTCTTAGCTTTACAGTGGCCCACTGGTGGCAATAGCGCTGTCCGTCTGATTTCTCCGTGGTGGGTCGATTGGGAAACAAAAAAGAGGTATAGTTTGCGAAAATCGTTGGTATGGGTAGTCCAACGAGGCCAAGGCTATAGTTATTCCATTGATATTCATGTAGGCTAGATAGCAGTTAACTCAACATAGTGTACCTACGCCAGGTAATCAAGAGGATAGCTTGCTTACGGGAGATTGAGAGGCACACTAATCAAGTCATGAGACCCATAAGGTGACTATAGGACGATTTTGTTCAGGCATAAGAAGATTTATAATGCTCTCAGCACTTTGTTTCAAGAAGTGCTCGGATGCAAGAATTAGTAGCTATAGGAAAATGTTCTTTGTCTTTTCTTAAATTATTGCTAATTTGCTATAAATCCACTATACTTCATAGCATACTATACCACAGGCAGGCTAATTAGGTAGTGAAACTATTCATTAGGAGCTTTTGCAAAAACTGTTTTAAAAAACACGCTAGGGAAGGGGAGGGGGAGATATGTAGATCGGTTTGGGGATCTATTACTTATCATAGGTTGTATAGAGGTGCGCTGGTAATTATCAGGGAAAAATGGTTAAATCAACTCGGTGGCAAATCGATCGACAAGATTTCCTCGTGGCTGACGCGGGCTGATGTACTTTTAAACAAGAGAATACCTGCTGTAAGCATGCCGAGAGGGGTAACAAAAACGTGCGGAACCGACATGGCCCCTGTTGACCCAGCCAGTCCATTCAATGGTAAATAAAAGCACGCACATGGCAATGGCACATGTACAGTATGGGTGGACAAGGGCCAGCCGAATGAAGTCTCATGGTGCGACCCGGCACTGTGCAAAACAGGTGGCACCGTGCTATCACAGTACCTAGGTATTGACTTAATGAGTTGCAAAACCAGCATTAGGGACCTGAACCTGAAATTCTCTGGGACAAGATCTGAATGGCAGGAAACTTTAAGCATTGCAAAGCGCTACTAAGAAAGTGATTTTAATGAGTTGTTCAGCAACCCCAGATCTTGGCTTGCAGGTGATTAGCAATGATTATAAGATAGGTACCTGTCAAAGCTTTCTACTGTCATTTTTAAACGCTACCTATTTACTAATCTAAACAATTGTTACATCCCTTTGCTACCAACTTAAAACATGAAAGCCTAGTGCACTTAGGAATGCCTAATTCTATGGGACTACCTATATATTACAAGTGCGTTGTGTAGGTAATATGCTATGATTCTGTAAACACAGTATAGGTGCACTATACAAGCCCACTGCTTCGTTGGCTATATTGTGCCAATCAACAATCTCCCCATCATAGAGAGGTCGTTAACCTCCTGCTGCTACCCGCTGGCCGATACGCCCTGAGCACCTAGTGAACGGCATCGCAAGGGTCTGCACATGCATGGTTTCAAGGATCCACCTTGGCATCAATTGATGAGCAAAAACCACACGCATGACATGGGAAACTCCCTCCCTAGTATACACTAATGATAAATGCCCCGCTAACCCTCTTCACTTACGCAGTATACACTCCGCATAGCATTGTCCCCAGGAATACCTAGGATTTGTAGGTAGATATTAGTCTGCACTAGTGACTTGTAGTCGAGAGGCTCCTACTCTCTAGGTGAATTGGTAAGAAACTTCTAAGCAAAGTTCCGCATTGTAGTTGAGAGATTATCTATCAACTAAAATAGTGTAGGCATGGCAGAACTCAGGGTATTCTGATCCGCTCTGCAGACTCTACTGTACAAGTAGGGACTACTCTCAAAAATTAGCGCTGCGCTACCATCGTCATCCTTGGGACAGCTGTGTCATTCATGCATCCCCGCCCAAAACTTTTGTTTGTTCTCTGTGATGTGCGCGGTGAACGGTATACCTACTACTACACGCGCATGCACAGTGTCCAGCGACATATAGGTAGACAAATAAGTCCAGCTACGCAGTACGTCCCTTTGGACAACACATTGAACTTTCAACATGAGATCCATCTTTTGATACGTGTACTGATACGTGTAACACATCATATCAGGACACAAAGTCTTTTAGTAGTGAGAAAGAATCTTGGCTACTCTTGTTTTTTTGGGCATTTTTTATTAAAAATTTTTTTTTTTTTAGATTTACATCAAGTTACCTATGTGTTTATGTCTTACACCGTCATTTCAAGTTAATTGTGCCTCGGGATTTCATGACATATACCTAACGTAGAGGTAGCCATCTACCTATGACAAAGTACCTAATTCTGCTACTACTATAAGTCGGTGTGTCCCGAGAGTACCCCTCCAATTGCGAGCTGTTTGCACAGTGTATTATTTTGCTCGGTACATTGGCCCTCGTACTCCGTAAGTCCGAGTACAAAACAAGGTTATACACTAGTACTCTCCCTGTGCGCACGAGGCAAGAATCCCACGACATGAGCTAGGACAATGCACACTATGCTCAAAGGAGAAAGTGATACACAGGTAGGGTGGTGTTCGAACACTGCACACTGTCTGCATGTACCTGAAGAGCACATGGCCCTGTCGGATTGATTTGCCTGGAAAGGGGGGTCATTGTTGAGTCTTCTTTGTTGTACTTTGGTGGTACGGTACTTGTTCTCTCCTCACCTCATCTCTGCTCAACTTCTGCACCACAACCACTTACACTACTTACAGTCGCTCACTTGTCAGGGTCAGTCATAGTCATCTTGACAGCCAAAATTAGCCAGACCCAGCTGGCACAGTACTTGTGCTGTCTTGTAGGCGCGGTTGGTGTTTCTGTGACTTTTCTTCTATTTCTGCGCTATCACGGTGGTCGTCTTTGTCTTCCTAAAACACCAACTCCACTACCTACTTAAGTAGGTACCGTGCCTTTTCGCTACTCTAACTGCACCACACTACTAGACGCCATCGACCTACTGTCTGCTGGACTGGCACCGCCTCGCCCGCTCTTCTTCTCTCCTCTTCCCGACACTCGTCTCACTCTGGATGCTCAGCATCGGCCCCCAGCCCTAGCAGAAGTAGTGACTTCAGGTCCTCGGGCCCCTCTCGCTCGGCTCTCCTCGCTTTTCGTACTTGTCGACAGTGCAGTACATGCCTGCCCAGCCCACATTCACTCTTAGTCTGCCCTAACCCGCCAGTACTGGTACGCGGAGGCCATACACCTTCGGTATTCGAGAATACCATTGCTCTCGTACACCACCTCCCTTCCTACACTACCTAGATCCGCGATTTGCTGGTTGGTTGGGTTTCCCGATGTCCTTCCCATAATTTGCGTCGACACACCACGGCCTGGTCCCGACTCGAACGACCCTCTTTGGACATTCGACTCTCGGTAGATGGCTGCCATCTATTATCATCCCTCACCATCGCCAACTCCAACTTCAGCACCACCAATCTCTGCCTCCCAGCCACAATCGCTAGTACTCCACAACCAACCGTCCTACGCAAACACTTCCAGCACTGTAACAAAGTCAAAAACATCGATCTCTGCTGCTCAAATTCCTGGCCCTGGCTCCGTCTCCGTCCCTTCTCCACCAGCTCCTCTTCCGCCTGCTAGCACCGGCACCATCGCTACTGTGCACGCGAAGGCCCCTTCTGCTCCTGGTAACAGATTATCTATGTAGGCATTCCATCTGCTGTATTCGTTCAACCCTCGCCCGACTGCTCGATTGCCCTGCCATGATCCAGCCCCCCTTCGATGTTCTCAGATCCCCAATTGACTTATTGATATATTTAGTTCACCGCGGACCCAGAAGCCCGTAGGCTTGCTTGCAATAGCTGCAGCCGCCTTGGATAGGACTATTGCGACCCGTGCCGAACCTCTCCTCCGCAACCTTCAGTCTTCTTCCACGCTTGATCGCCTTTCCGTAGCCCTCGAGTCCCCAACCGGTAGCGAGGTCACAACTCCAGACAGGTCTTCAAGAGGCCGTATCCCAACTGGAGTATCACCTACGTCTTCCACTCTGGTCCTTCCAAGCCCTTCTACCGACGCACAACGGTCGAGCCAGGCATCATCGAAGGATCCGATCTCGACACCATACTCCGCAACAGACGCAAGTCAACCACCTCCCATTCTGTTGTCTGGCCTCGAAAACAAAATGCATCAAACCTCTTCTCGGCTACTCCGTATGACGGATGACGATCGCCCATTCACTCGTGTAAGCTCTTCCGATATTCAATATCCCCTCCCATTTCAGAATTTCCGATCCTTTATGTGGCCATGTGGTCTTAGAGATCAATGAAGTACTGTTACGGGGTTCTAAATATTTGAAATATGATTGGTACTCCCTAACAAATGATCGCAATGCAGGACTTCAAGGATTTGTTCTCAACACTGATAGTCAGCCTCCTTCCACTGTCGCCGCACCGAGTACGATTAACAAGAGTGGAGCATACGTTCTTGTCCGAAGATGCTATTAATAATCTCGGCTCCCTCAAATTCTCTCAGTCCAATCGGATGCCTGACCCAAAAGATCCAACCCGCATTGTAACAACCACTACTACGACTACGTTCTCTATGGCCAAAGATATGGCTAGATCGATATGCCAACGGTTCCTAGATGCGAGGTTCATCGAGTCTGCTGATGGCAAACTACAGGCGGTCTATACGATGAAAGGTGCCGTATGGCAGTTGACACCGAAGGGCGTATGTGTGCTCGACCGCTTCTGCTCACGAAATGGAATCCAACAACGGCAAATAGGTGATTTGATCGCCCAAGGATCGAGTCATCTGTGTATCCTGGAAAGAGACCCCGCAACAGATAAATTGGTCATGGATCGTGGCACGATGGAAGTTGTGTTCAGACGGCTGTGTGGCGCGAACGGAGGCCTAAACATTAAATCAAGCGTTAACTCCGCTGATGCCGATTCGTTGAGCGATTATCGGGACGGCCTAACAGGCGTAAAGATGGCTGGTGAGCGCAAAATCAATGGCAAGGTATACAAAGATACATTTACCGGCAAGGGTTGCTCGGATTGGTTGATGGACTGCTGTACGACCGTCGATCGGCGCGAGACTTATGAGATGGCGTCACTCTTCGTCGAGTACGAGTTGATGGAGTCTGTTCAACCAGACCGGGCATATATGGCGACATCTCCCTCAGCAGCCATCTTCCAGCCTACCAAAAATGCGATCTATCAACTAACCACACGGGGTAAGGAGATCCTCAACGGTACCGGAAGGGGTCGAACCTCGGAGAGCGAAGGTCTAGGGGCGTCAGGACGTCCAGGTGTTGCCAGAGATTCGAACACTCAACGTCTCGACAAAATCTTGAATGATGCAGCACTCAGGTTATTGTTCCGAGAGAATCTGCGGGAGACTCACTGCGAAGAGAATTTGTCGTTTTATCTGGACGTCGAGGAGTTTGTGCGTAGCTGTTGCGGTGCCATTAAATCGGCGCAAAAGAATCCAACTTCCACATCAATGGATGGCATTAAAGAGATTATGGCCCAAGCCTACGGCATCTACAATGCTTTTCTAGCACCTGGTTCTCCTTGCGAGCTAAACATTGACCATCAACTACGGAGCAATCTGGCCACCAGGATGACGAAGGCTGTTGGCCAAGATGTTGCCATGATTGATACTCTACATGAAGTTATGGCGCTCTTCGAAGACGCGCAAAATGCGGTTTTCAAGCTGATGGCAAGCGTAAGTGGATGAGTGGTGCCCCGAGAGTGCACGGAGAACTTAATTGACTTGATATGTAGGATTCGGTACCGAAGTTCCTACGGAATGCCAAGTATGAACATACGTTGAAGAACTACGATTTTGACTCCATCGTCATCGGGGGCAATCGTGGTCCCGAAAGGAGTCAAAGCCGATCCAATAGTAAAAAGGGCCAATTACGCTAACCAGACTTTTACCGCTCACCAGCTCAACCTTACTAATGTTGGAGTTGGAGCAGGCCTGCATGGAAGGAGGTTTTGCTTGGATTTCCCATCTGACGTGCTACGAGACTGCATGCGAGCGGCCCTACTGCTAACTACTAATACCACAATCTTTGCGAATATTGAATTTGAAACCTCTTGTTTTCCTGGAGATATAGGCGTTGAAGGATAAATCAGCATAGAGACACCCCTCGACCGGAGTTCAGAACTACGACAGTCATAAATTGGCTTATCTGACATTATATCATGGCAGAGGAGGCAAAGAGGCAGGTATTCCAGTGTATATGGACGCCTCGTCTACAGGCAACGGCTAGCTGCGTGCAGTCTCAAGAGACAGTGGTAGGCCACACAATATTGGTCAGGGAAGCACTTGAAACAATGGGTGGAGAAGGACGGGTCGGCCTTCATAGAACACGACAGTGGCATGGTCTCCCAAGTCGAGTGTTCCGATAAAGGTTACACTTCGTGAGGATAGAGGGAGAACGCTTATCATTTAGCGATACCACGTCGTTGGTACACAAGCATCAGAACGAATTGGTGTCTGGGCACAGGAAAACTGTCCGCAGCATCTAGTGGCAAATGTATATACGATTTGGCTTTGATCACACTCAGCCATTTGCTGCGGCATAAAAAAATGAGAACCATTCTGCAAATAAGGGACAACTCGTCAGTGAGACTAGTCAACACAAATCCGAGACCTTGCCAGCCATCAGGGAGATGATTGGAATGAGACGAGGAGGAGGAGAGCGTCGTGATGTTGTGTGCATTCCAAGACAGTAGGGAGCTTCATTTAAGACCTCGGCCGATTTTCGCTGCCAAACTATTGTTTGTTTTATTACAGATTCTCCGATGTTTTGTTTCAATAACTATGAACCTCTCGAATTCCGGTCTTCTTAAACGTGCACCCCCTCCCAGTCTGCGTTCCTGTTTTCCTCCTCTCTACCGACTATCACATTCGTTTCTTACCGCCTTCACACTCCTCTGCATCTCATACTTGCCATTTCTCGCCGTCGTCGCTACCATTTTCAGCATCAACACCAACTCAGCAACATGCACTTCCATATGAACATTCTCGCCGTTGCCGGCCTCCTTGCTGCGGGAGTCACGGCGCAGTCTTCGAGCCCGGTGACGACCTCGTCCGCCGCTCACACTGCCACCTCATCAGTGACCACTGTCGCCCCCTCGTCCATTACCACTGCCAGGGGCAATAACGCGACTCACTCTGCGTGGTCGTACTTCAATACCACCGTCACTTCGGTTGTCGTCGTCCAGCAGCTCACGACGTTGTGTAAGGAGGCCACGACGCTCACGTTCAATGACTGCAAGTATACCGCTACGGCGGGTCAGCTCGTCGTTGTTACGAACTGCCCCTGCACCGTCACTACGGTATGTCCCTCCTGCCTGTCCTCGTTATGCTTCATGGTTGAACCATGATCTGTTTTCAGTGCTGTTTCTCCATCAAGGGGCAGAGTTGCTTTAGCTGCATTGAAGACCACAAGTTAAATTAGATTCACTATTAAAACTAACCAAACACACACCAGACCGTTCCAACTCTCACTTCCTCACTCTGCCCACCGGGGGTCACATTGCCAGCGATATCCGCCCCACCACCGGTCCAAGTCGTACCGGCACCGCACGTTACCCCTACCGCCGTCATTCCTATCCAGGTTCCCAGCTCTCCTCCCACCCCGTCGTACATCCACGTCGGCGGCGCCTCTCTCGTTGGAAGCGGTAATGTGAACAGTCTCGTCATTGCTGCTGCCGCTGCTATGGTGGTTCTTGGGCTCTAAGTTGGGATAAGAAAAGCCGTGGCCACTTTAGAACAGGATCTACGGTACAAGAGAACATCCAAATGATATCACGGATTTGATTTGATCTAATCATCAAGTCCTGGCTGGTTGGATGATTAATGGAAGTGAGGATGAGTTTATTTTTTGCCTATGTATTATGATACGGCTTTTCTATGACTAGTGTTCACGATGATTTTTCCTTTGTTAATGTTGGGGGAGGACTTCACTTGTAATGTTTAAATTGATCAATACTATATCTTTCTTCCTGCTTCTGTTAGTTTGCCGTTGAGTTGGTGGCTATCCAGCCTTTTCTTCCCCTCTTTAAAATCCTCGGCGTCGGTGTACGAAGAAAGAGAACTTTAGACAAGCAGATAAATGCCCTTATCATACCTTCAGAATTTGCTCGGGTTTCTAAGATGGAGATATTCCACCTGAGACATGAAATGGGTTAAGATTACAAGAAAGATATTTCGGCGAGATCACTAGCAGCAATCTAGCCTCCTCGGCCTGACCTCGGCGTGGAATTACACCCATGGGCAGGTCTTACCACGATGAGGAGACGAGGAATGCCTCTATGCTCGGAATGGAAGAAAAGGCCAGCATACGGGCATGATGATAGACAAGGCTCTTTGAAGTACCGTGTAATAATAACCTACCTATGTAAGTTAATTAGAGGCCAGGGGCTTATATTGTCCGTCATATGCATTTACTTGCACTTTGTCTATGCATATTCGCATTGTAAAATTATTTGCAATGGCTGAATAACTCTGATGAAATAGAATAGTTGTATAGACTTGCCTGGCCATAATAAACTTGGTGGTGAGAGGCGTATTCTGGTTGAAGTCAGTCTACTGTGGGTCTTGGAGTGTGCTGTGGTACAGAGGGAGTCTGGCGCCGACGAATGGTCCCCACTAATTATTGGAGCGCTTCCTCGGTCGAGTCGCGCTTGACCGTGCCAACTGCAGACGCACCCTCGCAATCCATTGGATCAATGCCTTTTTTGACAACCCCAGCGATTCGCGCTTACGGCCGTCCCCATCTCCGGCCACGCTCTGCACACTACACTACACGATACACCATGGGTTCAATCGCCTGAAACCAGCAACACTCGAGCCGTTATTATGACATGGCTCCCAACCAAACTCCTGGCTCCGGCCGTCGAAAGCGAGCCCGACCCGAAGATGACCCGGCTTCGCCGTCGACCATAGCTACAAGAGTGAAGAGGCGCCGCCCGAACGGTGTTGCCGACTCACCATCGACCCCAGAGGGCGTTGCCCCGATTAATCTGGCTATTGACGGTGCGCGTGGCCGAGGTGACCGGCGCAACAGAACCCGAGGAAAGCTGGACGATGAGCAGGACGGTACGACGGCCGCATCCTCGTATGACGTACCTGTTGACAACGACGAAGAATCAGAGACACTCCCGACCAAACCAAAGAGCCTCAATCGCAGAAGACTGCCGAGAACCTCAACGTCTACAAAGAACCCGTATGATGTGCCGGACTCTGGTGATGAATTGCACCCGCCGAGAGAAACGACGAGTGGCCCCGAGGAATATAATCCCACAACACCGTCGAAACGAAGATTCGCCAACGGCAACGCGAAGAGCACCTTGGCGCGCTCGACGACAGCACAACGAGATCAGCAAGGATCCAGAGGGCCTATTAATGACAAGGCGGGTGTGGCTCCCCCTCGCAGAAGAGGGCGGCCGCCAAAAGCGCGGCCAAATGAGACGCTACTTCCTGTGTCTTCGCTCGCCGTTAAGACGCGCGTATATGGACCTACGGGAAGGGATGCTTTTGATGTAGCTCCCGAACCCCCGAAATTGAAGGGCATATTAACGCCTCAAAAGAGGAAGGCTGGTCGGCCAGTAAAGACTGTCGCCTTTGATAAGGGTGATGAAGCCGACTTGGATATTGCAGAAGGTGATACAACCCCGAGGCCTGTATCAGTCTCTGCCATAGGAAGAGCGAGATCGCAAAAATTTGGGAACTCCTCCGTTTTGCCAGATATCGACATAGCTAAGGATCGAGAGGAAGATACTGAAGGAGTCGGAGAGGGCGATGATGAAGAGGAGGAGGAGGAGGATGACGAGGAGGTGTGCGCTATATGTTCGAGGCCTGATTCGAATCCGCCGAACGAGATCATCTTCTGCGACGTTTGCGATACTGGTTTCCATCAAAAGTGCTACAATGTTCCAGTGATACCTGAAGGCGACTGGATCTGTCGAACTTGCTCACAAGAGGATATCCTACCGGATAGGTTGGATACAACGGAACAGAATGCTACCGTATCCACGGACATTCCTGTCATACCTAATTTTGAGCAACATCTCCAGACAATGCGGCGCGTCTTGCTAGATCGGTGTTCCAGAAATCGTCGAATAAAACTTTGTGGCCAGAGCGAGGCTTACGACCAGGCATACCAGCTAGTGGAACGGACAGTGCTGGCTGGCGAGGGGAATTCTACGATGGTCATTGGGGGGCGCGGTTGCGGAAAAACGACCGTAGGTCTGTTCTTAACTACCTTTTTGTCGTGACTAATAAGCATAATAGATGGTAGAAGAGGTTATTTCGAACCTCCGAGCCGAGCACCCAGAAGAATTTCATGTTATTCGCCTTAATGGATTCATTCATACAGATGATAAGCTTGCGCTTAAAGAGATTTGGCGCCAACTAGGCAAGGAGATGGAAATCGAAGACGACTTAGTCAACAAGGTAGGATGCAAGATGTTTTTTCTGCCGTGATTTGACCGCACTAGCTAATGCAAGTAGACCAACAACTATGCTGACACCATGGCTTCTCTCTTGGCCCTTTTATCTCACCCAGAAGAGATCACAGGAACCGAAGATGGTGTGACATCGAAGTCGGTGGTCTTCATAATCGACGAGTTCGAATTGTTTGCGACACACGCTCGGCAGACGCTGCTATATAACCTCTTTGATATTGCCCAAGCAAGGAAAGCCCCAATATCTGTGCTTGGGCTGACCACTAGAATCAACGTGGTAGAGAGCTTAGAGAAACGAGTCAAGAGTCGGTTCAGTCATCGTTATGTTTATCTATCCCCCCCAAAATCGTTGCTAGCATATTGGGATATCTGCAAACAGGGTTTGACGGTGGACAAGGAAGATCTCGAAGCAGAAGGCTTTGATACTGATCTTCAGGGACTTTACGAGTTCCATGACTATTGGGACAAAAAGATTGAGGTGGGCATGGCCGTACTCTTTATTTTACATGTATATTGCTAACAAGAACCTAGTCCCTCCGTCAGACACCAGCATTCGAGGATTATTTAGAGTATCAGTACTATACGACGAAATCCGTCTCAGCATTCCTCACCTCATGTATTCGGCCTTTGTCGGCCCTGTCGAGATCATCACTCGACCTGGCACTTCCTTCATCCACCGAAATTGTTACGTTAGAACCGCAAGAACCGAAACTACAACTCCTTGCAGCATTATCAAATCTCGAGCTAGCGTTGCTCATCTCGGCCGCGCGACTCGATATCGTTGCCCATACTGACACTGTGAATTTTGCCATGGCGTATGACGAGTATAGTGCGCAAATGGGCAGGCAACGAGTACAGACAGCCAGCTCTGGCTTGTTGACGCTGGGTGCCGGAGCGAGGGTCTGGAGCCGTAGTGTCGCGGTAGTGGCATGGGAACGATTAGTATCGCTGGGTCTGCTCATCCCTGCTGGCATAGGAGGCAGATCTAATGCTGCACATGGTGGGCTTGAGGGCAAGATGTGGAAGATGGACGTTCTACTCGAAGAAATACCATCGGCTGTCGAACTCCCCGGCTTCCTGGCGAAGTGGTGTAGTCAAATTTAGCTGAGAATGGGGCGGTGCTCTCTCCACCCTCAGCGTTAACGCTATAGATCTTGGCCTGCATCTACCAGGGATAAAATTAGCGATGGCTACAGCAATGCAGTCCAACCAGCTCGGAAGATTTATATCCCGCTGTCCTCCCTGTCCTATACCTGTATCCTATTACGGTGATGTCTATTATAGGGGAAAGGAGCAGATGGTTGGTTACTGGGTATTCAAAGCCTACCCTGCAATGCCCATCAACCCAGACAGTGTTCACCCAGGATATTAGGACATCTAGATCTAGGTACTCTATATACCGAACATAATCGCGGCCTGGTATATACATAGTACATATACTTTTAAGCTGGGTTGGGGGCGCTCATGGCCCAAGGCATGCCGACCAGGAGCGGAAACAATTTTCAAACAAGACAGACCCCGACTTCTCCTGGTACCGAACTCGGATATCGATGATGCCGAGGGCTGAAGTGGAGTGAACGCTTGGCCGAAAAGGTAGCGTACTTTGGAATTACGGTGAGGTAGGTAGCCATAGGTATCCAACTAACTTAGGTACATGTAGGTAGTGTAAAGAGAAAAAGAGGCGACCACCAAAGTCTAGGTTTAGCACTAATAGGATTCGAACCTATAGGTACCAATTTCTAGTGTAGGTAGGTACCTAGTGTAGGAAGTGTAGGTAAGAGCTACACCACCACATTCCTCCGCTGCGGAGTTAGACTTCGATTGTTTTCCGAGAATCCGAGGCGACTTTCGACAGGGTCAAGGTACCTTGCCGGATTGTTTTATTTACCGAAAGCGGTAATAATGTAGGTACTCTCGATGAATACGAGTACAGAACTAGATGATTAAAAGATTACGTATATAGGAGTTACGTAATTTGAAGAGGAGACGACGGTATGGCATTATACCTACTTACCTAACCTAGGCATGAATGCAACAAGTAGATAATGCGGGTGTATTTCCTGTGGTGTAATTATTATGTGTTGCTCGTGTTTGCGGGGAGAATATGTATCTACCTAGCTTATAAGTCCAGTAGATAGTGGACCTAAGCGCAGCACTGCGGGTATCACTACCGGGAGGTATCATTTCCATAAGTAGCTATTTTAGGCCGAGCTATAGGTAGCATCCCTAGCCGAATGCATGCGTGGTTTCCAGTAGGTAATGATTTGCCATGGTTGATGTCATGTATACATACAGACTACGGAGATCTACACTAGGTACCTAGTACCAATCCTTGGGTAAATTTAGCGTTGGTGCGGGTGCGGTTGCCTGCCGCAATGCGACATTCTAATACAATTCCGATTAGCTAGACAAATCCTAAATCCTATCCGAACCCGAAAGTACCCTCCTCTGTTTGAGCAGGTTGGCGCTGTGTAACCAGATGCGACTTCCCCTAAATAAGCTAAGTAAATAAATAAATCACTAATGTCTTCGAGTTGCCCGCCCGCTCTGTACACTAGGCTACTTAGCCAGGCTATGTACATGTCTGTCTGTCTGTCTTCACCGACCTGCCTTTTTTGTTGTCCGGCTCGATCTTAGCTTTTCGAGAAGCTGAACAAAGAGACTGCTAATCTTGTATGTTAATACGAGTTACGCCACGACAACGGTTGGACGAATGCATGCCAGACTCCACTTGAATTCGGTAAATCCAACAAGAGCGGCGGCGTCGGGCATTGTATCGAACGAATCATCTACTCTGCGTTTCCGCCACCCGTGTCTTCTCTCAGTCGCTGGACTCATCCACTTCATCATCCCCTTCCCAATATACAATATACAACTCTACAATATACGAAACGAATAAGCAACAAACGAATCGTTTCCAGCGTATTCCTGCGTGACAAAGAAATATCCCTCTCGGGTATCAAGACGAAAAGCGAAAAGGCGAAAAACGATCCATGTCGAAGCGCACGACATTCACAACCATCTCGCCCCTGCCCGCGGGCATCCCGCGCGAGGTCGTCATCGACTTCCTGCACAACCACCAGGAGATGATCGACCTGAATCCGCTGATCATCGAGCGGCACCCCATCCCGCCACCCCCGCACGCTCCCGAGGAAGAGGCCCGCTGCGTGTGGTGGAGTTTGACGGATAAGATTTCGTACCTCCCCGGCGGCCTCGTGTCCGGCGAGATTGAATATACCGCCGCCTTTAACGACCTGCCCAACGGCATCCAGACGCACTGCTATGCCCCCTTGGGCACCGATATCCGCGAGCGCTGGAGCCTCGGTGGAACGCTGCCTGGCGAGCCTCTCGAGCCTGTCGAGATAGGGCTTGGTGCCCCGAGGCAGGGACTATACCTTCGCGAGGTTCGTTCTCCTGCTCTTGTCATGATCACTTGCTAGCTGGTGCAACGACGATGCCCAGACCAAACCTATGTCAATAGTGCTAACTAGCGACCTATTTGTAAATACAGGATGTGGAGCTTCGCTGTAACTTCGTGATGGCGAGCTTCGTCAAGAAGACGCTCAAGAAAGCTCACGGCACACTTGTCGATCGTCTATGCCAAAAGGCCGCCACAGCATCCCCCGACACTCCGAGCCCGGGCATCTCCCCCAAGGGATCCATCAGCTCGGACACCGGGATCGAGACGAGCGATATCCGGGAAGCAGATGCAGCGTACACGGCAAGCGCAGGCCGCTCTAGTCACCGGTTCTCCGCCGGACAGGCTTACTCCCAGCCCCTGTACGCACAGCCAAACCCTTGTGGGAACACAACAGCGCCGCACGGATATACCCCGTATCGCAGGCCTGCACCACCCCCACAGTACGATGGTTCTACGAACGGCTGGGCGGGAGGACAGCAGCAAGCTCTGGCTGAGCTGCAGTAATGGCAGATTGTAACGATAGCATACTCACGGCGATTTTTCCATTTTCCATTTTTTTCTTTCTTTATCTTTGCTTACTCCATGGTACGGACGATGTCTGAGTCGATGACAGCGGCGGCAATATTATCTTCAAAGCGTGGCGTATCGTCTGCATGATTGGTTTCAATGGGTGGCTATCTCTGACGTTTTGTTTGCATGGTTCCATGGCGATTAATTGTGTACATCAGCATAGAAGAATGCTGGGAAGGACGAAATAGTTTGGTTTGATGTATCGACAGACAGACAGGCAAGCAGGCAGGCAGATTCGCGGCCTTTCAGAGAGCCGTAAGGCTCTTGCTGGGAAGCCCGGCTGGGTAACCGTGCAAGATAGCTTGGGAAGAGATGAAGGAGAAGGAAGATTGAGCGAGAGAAAATCTAGTTGGGATACTGGATGAGTAAGAATGTGGTTCTTGCTTGGGAACGATTATATCTCGATCTAATCCCTTCACTTGAGCCTCTATCTGTCTAACCTAATAGCTTACGCAGTTGATTGTGTCTGTCTTGTTCACCCGCGCGTGGAAACAGCGGCTCAGTGATTCGAAAAGTCACCTATCCAAATGGAGAGGACGCAGAAGGAAAGGAATACTATATAATGATATGTGTGTGTGTGGTTCTAGTATTGATTAGATAGGTACCTAAGTACCTAATACTGAATGGCCGAGATACTGGGGGGTTGTGCAGTAACCAACTACCTACCTAGGTAGGTACTGTGAGTGTGCCTACCAGTTTCTGGTACACACTATCTACCTTGCTCGGTTTCCTTTTCATTGCTCCCCTCCTCCCTCTCTCCCTCTCTCTCCCCTTAATCCGCAATCCTTTATTTTCCCTGTCTTTGGCTTGCCTCCCTTTTTCTGTTTTCCCTGCCTCTGTCTCTGTCTCCCTTCTTTTCTTTTCTTTTTTTATCTTCTTCTTCGTTTCTCTACTCTCCACTGGCCCACCACCTCAATACGTAAGAACCAGACGATCAGAGTCAAAATAAGGACTCGACGCACAGTAGGGAAAATCTTATCCAACGATAGTTCTTCAACTGGTTCATGTTAGGGTTTCTGGGCGTCGAGTCTAGCCATGCAAGGGAAGAATGCGGTGTGCCTGTTTGTCTTGTCTCGTCTGTCTTGTCTGTCTTGTCTCGTCTCATTCCATGAACTACACCTCTGGAATGAGGGATGAAAACAAGATGTCTACAACGAGTCATCGCTGTCCCCAGTAGTTGTGGCCATCGTCGTGTACTGCTGGAATGAGGGCGTGTCGTGGTCTGATTAGCTGATCCAAGCGCCGATCGTTCTAACATGGTATGGTCGTTAGGGGCATCTATGCCAGATGACACGGTCCAGTGGTTGGGGATGTTGAGTACCGACAGTAGCGCCATCTACCTATGCCATCGCATACCTGCTGGAGGGTCGTCTGGTGCAGGTGCTGGTGCAGGTGCTGGCGCAGATGATCTGCTGACCGCCCACGGTCCTGTCTCCTGCAGCAACATCAGATCAGGCAACGATCCAGACTTCCATTTGGGAATGCAGCGAAACAAGTCACCCGATCGGAACTTGGACGGCGCTGCAATATGTTGTGTCACTTATCCCTCAATTAACCACACACGCGAAGACAGACTTTCTGCAACAGCAATTTACCCTGCCGCAGACCCGCAATTCCCGTAATTCCCGCCGTCACGGCACGGCCAGTAGTTCTTCTTCCCTGTTCACCGCCACCTTGGAACCAACACCAACCCGGTTCTACATCGCTAACACACAGCAGCTAGCACGGGCGCGTGGGGAATCAGGCGAGTGAGGCGGCGTGCTGGATCCAGCAATGGGGGTCTTTTCTCTATCGTTGTCTCTATTGGGGGAGAGAGGTCCAGCTGCTTGGACGTGCGTCGCTCTCAAACATACATGCCTTGCTTGCTTGCGTTGGGTCCATAGTCATACCTATTATTATTATTACTACTACCTAAAGATGGTTCGTGTTCTGGCGTTGCTGCCGCGATTTCTAATTCTGGGGATTGTCTTGTTGGCTATCTTGTTTTTTTGTTGACCGCATCGTGTGTCTCTTTTTGGCAAAGGCGAATGAAGCGCTATTGACATTTCTACTATTCTCGTCTCTTCCGGGAAAACCTACCGTCTTCATCTTCAAAGAAGAGAGCTCGATGACAAAAAGAGCCATTGGAATTTCGCACAAGTGCTCGCTCGAAAGGAATTTCCAATCACATGAAAGAAATCCCCAAGGTGCGCTAAAGAATTATGCTTTCCGTAGGGCCGACGTTAACAAAGATAGGTCCAGCCCTAGCCAAAAGGCAATTCTTGAACTTTCCCCCCCGCGCTACTACCTGCTGAGGAGTGAGGGAAGCGCTCAAATCAGCTACCTGACTCCGTGTCAGCCCGTCGATGGAGGGGAAAGTTGAGTCTGGCCTGTCCTAGTGTTCCAGTAGCACATTGGGAAAGCATCCGTTCGGCTATTGTTGTCGTTGTTATAACATCGATCTTGCCTAGCAGCGGGATTATTGTACCCATCCCACACTACGAAGAACGCATAAGGACATGGTACACACCTACCCTGTCCCAAGCTTTTGACGTCCTAGGTAGAGGCATCACCGACTGCTGGACAGATAGATGCTTCAAAGAACGCCTGCACGCGACGAAGGAAGGACAAAAATGAAGGTCTCAGCCTCCATTCAGCGACTCGCACGCACGAAGGGAAAGAAGTTTTGAGACTCCAAACCCGATACTTCGTCTGGCTGCCAACTTGGCCCCCCGTGATGGCTCCTCTCCAGCAGCTCACAGCCGCCGCTGCAACCAGTTTTATGTTTAATACCTACGATGGCTTCATAATGAAGCGCGATACTCCGCAAAGCGTTGACTCTGCCAATCCACATACGCTGGCCGTCATGTGTGTCTCCCTCTCCTTTGCCGCCATTAGCGTAATAGCTGCTCTGTTCACCTTTTACTGGTTTGTTCGGATGAGGAGAGGATTCCGCCAAGAGTAAGTCAATGGGAAAAGAACAACCAACCCGGTTTGCGATTCGGTCCACCGCGGGAATGTAGTAACCGTGCATAGCATGATCATGCTCTTGATACAGAGCGACATGGCCAAGGCTCTATGGCTCCTCATCAGCCCCTTGGTCTACTTCATCACCGAAAAGCCCTTGAATTCCAGTTGGGCCTTTTGCCAGGTCTCCGGCTTCTTTCTCAGCGTAACCATCGAAGCATCCGACATAGCTGTCCTCCTCATCGCCATTCATGCTATTTTATTCGTTTTCAAACGCCAACATCCTGGTACCACCTTCGATCTCCAACCCTACCGACGCGTTGCCTACACACTTTGGGCTACCCTGCCCATTATCCTAGCAGCTATAGTTCCAATAACAGGAGATAGTTTCGTCGACAACGGGCCTCATTGCTACCTCCCGATGCATCCAAGCTGGTACCTCAACACTCTAGCCTGGGTTCCCCGGTACATTATCTTCGGCTCCATCATCGTCACATACACGGGGCTTTACCTATATGTTGACATCCGCTATCGGCGCTTCGGTGAGGACCAGAGGAGGGCCAGCACTTTGAATTCCGCATCCACCGGATCAACCTTCACTCGTCGGCAATCGAAGCGTAAATGGAGGAGTCGCAGCGTCCCTCTGACACCGCAGCTAACGACCCATGGTCTGCTCGACTCCACACACGTCAGCATGTCCAAAAACGACCCCTCGAAGTCTCGTCAGTATTCACTCGCATCAACCGTGAGCACACTGCAAATTGGCGAGGGCATTTACCTGCCGGACGCGCCGGAGCGGGTAGTGCGGAAGAGCTCAATTGCGTGGAACTTGGTCGACTTCGGACATGACGGGCCCGTGCACCCAGCAAGCAACATGCCCTACACCAACACCATCTCCAACTGTGCCACCACGCAAATCTCCTCGCTATACTCTAATGATATTAATAATGTCCACAGTAACGCGGCCGCCGCAGCCGCAGCCGCCATCCCCGCCCCGGAGCCAGCGTACGCTGCCGGTGGTGGCGGTGGGGATTCCCCATCACATAACCCGCGCGGCATCCGACGTAACAAGTGGAAACGACGGCTCCGTCCACGCGGGTCAGACACGGGACCCAGAAACTCGCTCGCGAACATCACCGCAGCGCTCCGACAAGGGCCTCCGAGACTGTTCACGACGACGGAGCACCCGGACAACGAAGAGGCGGCAGGAGAGGAGGACCTCAACCTCAGCAGCCCCTCATCCGTGCGCCTGCCGACGTCGGAATCCGAGGCGGCGATGCGGCGCTCCCGCGACAAGATGCAGCGGCAGATGCGGCTGCTCTTCGTGTACCCGGTCATCTACCTGCTGACATGGATCGCGCCGTTCGTGGCGCACACGTACGCCACAACACCACCAACGACGACGACGACGACATCATCATCCCATGGCAGCGGCACGAGCTCTTTCTCCGCCGGAAATTCTTCTTCTTCTCCTTTTTCAACCACGAGTCCCTGGAACTTCACCACCGGCAATCATTATCTCCTCCTCTCCGCGACACTCCCATCATCATCATCATCAACCTCACTCCCGATCGAGCCCCTGGCGCTCCGCATTGCGAGCATAGCAAGCCTGTGCATCGGCCCGGCCGTCGACTGCGTCTTCTTCAGCGCCTGGGAACGCCCCTGGCGCCACCTGCGCGGCGGCTTCTGGGAGAACATGGCGCGACGCCTGCGCGTGCAGCGCCTCTGCGGGGGCCGCGGGTTCTCGGGCCGGAGCCGCGACGAGCGCGTCGTGGACGAGAGGGCTGCGAGGATGCGCCGTGAGAGGGAGAGGGTTATGAGGCTTGAGCTGAGATGTAAGATGGCGGCTGGCGGGGGTGCGAGTAGTAGAGGTAGTACTGCTGGGGGAAAGAGTGCCAGGAGCGAAGGGATTGGGATTGGGATAGGGATAGGAGGTGGAATAGGAAGAGGCGGAAGTGGTGGAAGTGGTAGTGGTGGTAGTGGTAGCGGTGGTGGGAGTGGTGCTAAGAGGACGAGGACGAGGGAGTGGTGGGATGTTTTGGATGAAGCGACTTTATGATTCATTCATTCATTCATACCTGCCTTAACACGAGGACACGACTTGAGGGCTTGACTCAAGGACGAGGACGAGGACACGGACGCCGACGCGACGCGACGCCCTGGTTAAATACCTACCTATCTACCTCCCTAAGTATGATGACGATGATGATGATGGACAAGTTTCGTTTTCCATTTTTCATGTTAACGTTGCGCGTTGGGTGGGTTCCGTGGATGTTTATGCTATGCTACATACTCGGCGTTTTTCCCCCCCCCTTTTTTTTCTTCTTCTTCTTTCCATTTCTCTATCTATATCTATATCTACTAGATGATGATACCCCCGGGTTACAAGGTTTATCTATCTATTTATACCTATGACGCATCCGCTTGGTTAGTCGGATGGTCCTCGCGAGGGAGCGGGCGTTTCAGTTGGTCAACAACACCTCTTCTCAATCAGTCATTCGGATAGGAAGGAAGGAAAAAAAAACGATGGAGGCATTATGGCGTTTTTGTTTTTTTTTGGGTGGGGTGGGGGTCGTCTACCTTTTTTTGGATGTTTATCGCTTTGCATGGACTGGGCATTCATCTGCATCAGGTTGGTCGGGTATATTTACTACCTACCTCGGACGGACAGGATAGATATGTAAGGTTAGATGATTGGTTCGATACCTGGTAGTTGGAGGTGGCATTATTTGTTATCCTGAGGAGAGACAAGAAACATTAAGTAAGCAACATCGCCTTGCGACTTTAAACCTTGCTTTTCGATTTGTTCTTCTTGTAGTAGAGAATGGAAGTGAAGTGAAGCGAAGCGTTACTATCTAGTCTAGTATTTATCTGGGTAGACGGGCATACTGCGATTAGATGCATGGGTTTTGTTTTCCATGTCACCTGCGTTGGATCTCTGGTGATACCTATACAGGCCTGCTGCATATATAATAGGAGCAGGGTGGTATATATGTACCGAAGCAGACCAACGTACTTCACAAACATCGATTGACTATGTATCATGCAAAAAGGGTGGATGAGATACGATTCAAATACAGGTGCCCTAATATCCAGCCTGCACCCTTCGTCTAACAAGAGTGAACAGTTGAGATGCAACATGAAAGTCATGGTCTTATTGCTCCAACTGAGTACGGTGTCGAGTGACCTGAAGAAAGCGAGGAGGTTGATAGTAATGTTCGAAGGAAAAGCAAAATATTGTCCCACAAAGAGGTGTGAATGAGCAAGCAAAATGTTTGCGATATTGATTATTGATTAAGCTGGAAGAACTGAGAGGTGAAGCCTTAGTTAGGCCACGTTGAGCTGCTGACACAGACCGATATGAATATTGTGAACCGTGTTTCTAGATACCGCCGAGCCCCAAGACCAATAATCGTATGACATATGACGTACTATCTCTGCAGCCAACAAGACGAGAAACCAACACATATTTGTTCCTGAGGTATAGGATAAAGCACCAAGTATACGTAATGTATCCGGGGTTGCATTCGGGTCTGACTAAGAACAAGGTCGCAGGGGATACAGCACACAACCCGGACAGGCATCCTGTAATCCCTGAGTAGATACAAGCCCACCGTTCTCGGATGTGATACTAATTTTCACAGCACAGATGTCGGCCAGCGGCAGAATATAAACTCGCAAATGCTTGCTTACCTGCCGCCGGTATACTTATTCCTCCTCTTTTTGTTTTTTTGGTGTTTCCCTTGTTCTTGGGTGTTTTTGGGGGGTTTTTTTTTCTCTCTTTTTGGTTTCTTGTGCTTGTTTTGGTTTTATCCATGCAGGAACCGCATAAACGCTTGCGCGACCACGACACCGTCTTGCTTGTCAGCAACGCGGTTGATGCCGTCTTGATAAATGTCGTCGCTGACAATACCGCCGTATTTACGCATATCAAGGATCTCGCGCACCATTTCCTCTGTGAACTCGGGATGACCTTGCACCGAAATCATCCTGCCTGGTATATACATGGCTTGGTTGGCGCAGATGTCTGTGCGCGCCAGCTGGGTTGTGCCCGGTGGGAACGAGAGCACGATGTCGCGGTGCATCTGGTGGATTGACTACAACAAGTGCGTGTTAGCCGTCTTCAGGTTGAGGGCGAGTTCCTTTCTGTGCTAGATGGGCTTGGGGTTGTCCGTACCATCTTCTGCAAGCCAAAGACTTTCTTTCCCTCGGTCGTGAGCTCGTGCTCAACAACACTAACCTCCCAGCCCCGTGTATTCCTGCCCAATTCGGCGCCGAGAGCGCGAGCGATGATCTGATGGCCAAAGCAGATGCCAATGGCGCGGATGCGGCCGCCCTCGAGACAACGCTTCGTGAACTGGACGAGGCGGACAATCCACTCGTCGCTATCGAACGCGTTGTACTTAGCACCCGTGATCAATATAGCGTCGATGGTTTCAGGATCCGGATAGGCGGTGGGATCGTTGACAACGTCGTGCGCAGAAAGAGCCAATTGGGATTCTAAAGGAACGGGATGAGGAAGGGATGCGCAGGCACGCTTGAACAGGTGGGTGAAGACGCCACCATATGACTGGTACTTGGCCTTGATGCCAGGGACGGGCGTGTCGGCCTCGAGGATGGCAAGCCGGATTGGCACGTCGAGGCCTCGGGAACCCATGGCGATGCGTCGAGGCAAGAGATGCCTCAATTGCTCGGATGGATGGTGTGGTGTTGTTTGTGGTGCGGGCAAGTTGAGGGAGGGTTGGTGGGTGAAGGAAATGGGGGAGGGAGAGAGAGAGGACAATGTTGGCGATGTCGGGATCGAGGACCGAGAGAGGGAAGGCCGATCTGCCGAAGAACCAAGAGATAGCGGCCAACAACCGACCAACCGCCCCATATATATAGGTATAAAGATCTGTTGGTGTGAAGTGCAGTGTACGTCTGAAAAGGTCCCAGGCCGGTGAATGTGGAAAAGTGGACAAACATACTGGACTTAGCAGGCACATGCGTCAAAGGCAAGGAATGCAGTCGCCAACATCCACCCCGAACCCCCTCGGCCGCCGTCCATTCATGGCATGGCATGGCATGACCTGGCACGGCTCGCCAGTGGCCAATTCCGACAACGTTGTCAGTTGATCTCTTTGCGCCCTCTGCTGTCGTCGTCGTGTGCACCACCTCGCCCCCATCCATCAACCCCATCGACCCCTCGCCGCCTCCATGCCGCGCTAACGAGACAAAGCAGCAAGCTACTAGATACTGGCTGCTGTATGTAGGTCTGTTGTATGCATGCTGGACCTACACGCACTAGCTACAGGTACACTAGGTTGGTAGTGGGTGCATTAGTGGCATGCCAGGTGGTGGGGCCCGAGCTTCCTGCATGACGGGATGTTGTTTCGAGGGCAAGTGCGACGGACTTGAGACGGCATTTTAACATCGAACATGTATCTGTCCAGAGGGCTAATCTGGCAGGCGTATCTACTAAGACAGAATTCTGCGCACAAGGGACAGAGTCGGTATGGGATTATGAATGTGGGGTGTTGCATCGTCCTGGACAGGGGTGTGGAGAGCTGGTACCCGGTTAGGTAGGCCTCTAGTACGGATTGGGAAGTCCATGTCTGATAGGCGAGAGACAGGCAACGGCAAGGCCGATTAGCCTACCAGTTGGCTGACCTCCAGCTGCAGTACCGGGTCGACATCTAGATACCTGTATGTAGGTCGTGCAGTACGTACCTGTTCCGTGGTACCACGGCGGCGCCACAGATGATAGGTCGCATCTGTGGCTGGTGTCTCTACCGGACCTCACCTGTCATTGGTTACGCTGCTCGAACGGCCTTCCTTCCATGCAGGTTAGTAAGAACTTCAAGGCAAGCAGCCGGCGTACTACAGGTGGCAGATACGCTGTATCCTCCACGTAATCAAGACAACAACTCTTTTGTATTAGTAATCTCGACGAAATGCAACCATGCGATCCCACTTCATGTATACACTAGTTCGTCCCGGAATGCTGTGTACTGTGTGCTGTTAGGGTTCTGGCTGCAAAGCTCTGGCGTGCTTCACCGACGAATGACACGAACGTTGAGGCTCTGGCCCTGCTAGAGGGCATGCCACGGCGAATGGAGAGAGTTTGCCGACCTATCGAAACGCTGAGTGCATCCGGAAGGAACCTAGGGCCTGCATCAAGACTCCGGGGTGGCCCACTCCATCTGAGAGAACGGCAGGAGTCCGCGAACATGGGATGACCAGCTTACACATCAATCAGCCCGTATCCACCCAGCCTCGGTTCCACTAAGCACTACTCGAGACGCATGGCAGCAGACCTCCAGCAGGTCACCATGTTCCACGGGTGCCCTCATTGGCGAGATCGCTGCCCTTGGTAGTGCAGCTGAGGATCATGTAACGCTGCCATTGGAGTTGATATAGGACCCTCGCTTGATGTGCCCCAATTGTGAGATATATATCAATGAGCGTACATAGATAATGTTGAATGAATTAGGCTTAATCATTTAAATACACGGAAAGGGGGCGAGGGAGAGAGAGAGGTTACATGATAATACACCATCATCATTGTCTCAGAACTCAAGTATGATAGGGAATGCGGAGGGGTTTATAACGACATCCCATCCAGAAAACCCCCCAAAAACCAGCGAGATCGCCGAAACACGCTCTGCATCTCAAACTGATACCGGCACCTATGAAACCAACAATGAAAGATTGCAAAAAAAAAAAAAAACAGCCGGCCGAGTCTTCCACATAAAGACCCTAAATGTTGTGGCGGTGGCCCGCGGGATACTTCCGGAGAGAATTCCATGTGCAAGACTGCCTATAAGTATATTGTCATAACAGAGCGTGTCTCATGGATGAGCGGTTAGAAGAAGCTGCATAGCCGAGTTAACCTAGGTCCATTGACAAATTTACCTCTGGAAATAGCCCGAGTTGTCTAATTCCCTAGATAGTCCGATCACGTATCTGATATTAGTGCTGTCGTCTGCTCTATCTATAGCCCTGGATACAATTTAGAGATAATACATATCCATACCTGAGGTAGACTGAACAAGAAAAAATGTCAT
This sequence comes from Ustulina deusta, assembly GCA_023159155.1. Classification (NCBI taxonomy): domain Eukaryota; kingdom Fungi; phylum Ascomycota; class Sordariomycetes; order Xylariales; family Xylariaceae; genus Ustulina; species Ustulina deusta. Next base: position 113,784 of record JAJNNX010000017.1, on the reverse strand, counting down.
GGTTTCCAATGGGTGTTCAAATCACACGAATACTTCTATTACTCCACAGCTCTATATCCCGAAATATCACCAAGCACACCCGAGCCATCACTCAAGTACTTCGTCGTATATGTCCAAAGCGCAACCGGGATTTGTCAAAGCGGGTTTTATAAATGCTTGTTTGGTGAGTGTTGTGGAGTAAGGAGCGCGTGGTTTGCTCTTGTTCAACGTTACAGTTTATACCTACACCATAGCTACCGAGCGTAGCAAACAACCTACTGAACTGCCCTACTATTCCTACAGTCGTCCTTCGCAGTGTATTGCCGCATTCCCTAAGCATACGCGGAAAAGATGGATATACAGATTGAAACCGGATGCAAGATGAAATCCCGAGATGCAAGGCGCTCGGGTGTTGATGTACCTTCCTGAGAGGCGTAGGTCGATTACGCGCGGAGATCCAGATTTGGTTAAGCCATCGCCATCGTTCGCCGATTAATGGACTACACTAGTGGCATCATCTCTTCTAGCGAAGATACACGAGTACGTATCTTTGCAGGTTGATACTACCGAGCGCTAAACCTAGGTAGATCATAGGCAGCTTTTGATATCTGCCGTGGACGCGCCATCCACTCTCAAGATCTTGATCTGTATTAGACCTCGGCAAATGACACAACACGTTGCTTTTGAACTCACCGCCACGAGCGATATTATTCGTCCAGGCACATACCACGAATACAAGTTGTGGACTCTAGAAAAAACAAGGTTCTTCCTACATGGCTTAGAAGTAAAAGCACTGTGAGATGTGAACCTGAACTGCTAAGGCGGTATTGGAAGAAACTCATGGTTTATGGGAAATTCGAACCACCAAGTGCTCTGTGAGAAAGATGTTGATGCTATTCGGAAGAATATACGGCTTTTTTTTTTTTCTCAAAGAATAACTACCTCATTAGTACTAATTGGATAGTATCTTCATTCGCTGACGGGCGGAACGGCGACGGTTCCGCCGTATCTTAGGCGTGGGGCCTAGAGATCCCGAGATCGACTGCAGGGATAGTGCAATTCATGGAAAGCGTAATTAAGCGCTCTTAAACTAGCCTCTAACAAGTTTCAGGTAGAGATATGGTATACTACTCGGAGAAAGACGACGGTGTTTGAACTCTTCCGTAGCTTCCAGGCCTACGTGTAGACAGCTGTTGTATGCGCTTGCAAGACTCGGTAATCAAGAAGTGTGTCGCCGTATTTGATTGGTGTAGTACCAAGGGCTAGATATACGTAGTGTAGTTAGATACTGGTTCCGTCTGAACGAGATGCGAATTGAGTGGGTTGGGATTAGGAAGGGCGTGGTTCGATTCATGTTCCCATCATGGGCAGCGCCATAACTGTCGTGTCAGGTCTAAATGAATCTCGTAAGTTGGTGATGACCTAAGACGACCCATCCAAGACAACAAAGCCCGCACCGTTAACTAGGGTTGCTGGCACTGTACAGATAACTGTATGACCTCATTCTGGCCGGCAACGCCCGGTGCTCTGGCCAGGCCGTTGGAGCAGCTGCCGGGATTAGCCACTTCCCGCCTGTGCAAAGTCAGGATCGCGACTCTGTAGCGCGAGGTACGCTGTGGTGACGCGAGGCAGGTGGTCCTCACACCTCACATCTTTCGAATGCTCGACAAGCTGTCATCTGTCGCGGAGACTGAGACCGAGACTTCAAGGATCTTCTACACCATATCGGGTTTCTTTGCATCGCCGTTAGACCAACACAAGCATTCGCGGTGGGCCCAAGGATTTACTTGCCTACTGGGCTTGGCACGCGACACCACACGCCGCTACAGATGCACAGCTGCATGATGCCCGCTCGGCAGTCCTGTCTTCGCTGGACTGCGCGCTTGGGATCTTGCGATGACCGAGGTCGTTCGCCATCGCCCCTATCTACAGTAGCCTGCAACGAAGGAATAGTTCTTGAAATTAAATGCCACACGTACACTACACCGCCGAGTTGCATCGATACCAGCGGGAAAATTTTTCCCTTCGCTCCCGGCATCATCCGCATCAAGCGCGAAGCGCGAGATAGCGTGATCTCGAAGCCGCAGCCTTCGACCTCGCACCACGTCTCAGCCAACACCTCCAGCCTCGGATCTAATCGGGTTGCCACGCGCGATGCAGGACCACCTTTCCGGGCATACACGGACTCCCTATATCATATATAAAGCCTTTTGCCATCGCATCAGGAGATGTCGTTCATGATGCTTGTCCAACAACGCACCTTGTCCTCGTCACTTAAACCTCACCATATCGGTTATCAACTCCATATCTTGCGTCATGGCTGACACGACGAACGCCTTCAACTCGCTCCCAAACGAGGTACGTCTACCTTCGAGTCGACGCTTGCGCCAACCTGCTAATTTCCATCGTGAAGCTCATTATCAACGCCCTGGATTCCCTTCCCACCCGCTCGCTCTTACCGCTTGCTGCTGTTTCCCGTCGCTTTCGCGGCCTCGTTGGCCGTCTTCACTACTACAGACTTGTCGAGGCCACCGCATTACAGGGCCGCGAACTGGTTCTGGAGTGCTACCACCCTTGCGATAGAGTGTCCGCTCCCTCACTGTTCTGCAAGTACTTGGCAACTGACGGGCTCCCGGAGGCTGGTGAAGATGCCGACTTGGAAGACTTGAATCAGCTTTACACGCGGTTCAAGCTCTATCTCGGCGACGAAAACCAGCGCCCTCGCTCTCGGTGGTCAACCACCAGTGCCAACGACGCGACAGAAGAATCCCTGACTCAGAAGGCCCCATCGTATGATGTGAACCTAGATGCAGGCGACCTCTTCACTCAACTTTGCGCGGTGACCAATCTAGTTAAGGTGGGACCCAAGAGAGGCTTGTTTCTCAGCATAGACAACGTCACCGATGGCGTCATCAGGGTTTGGCGTGATTGGCTCCGAGAACAAGCGGAGCGATCGGCCACGGAACAGCAGCAAGATGGACAGACACGTCTTGATGATCCTTCGATTTTATGGATAGGCACATCCAAGAACGTGGGAGTGCGATTTCGCGTCGTCCCCAAGGAAGAGGGCCAGACACCCCTTTTACTAAGCCGGGATGAAGATCCCGCCGTTTCGTACACACTCGAATACCAAGGTTAGTGCCACGAGCCCGAGTCTGACTTCAAAGATCAGGACTGACACAAATTTAGAGTTGATTGTACGGACCAACAAACTGCAGCTTACGCTGGAGACCTCTGAAGCTCAGCAGGTCGCTGACTCAGGTAAAGCCATCATCATTGCCTCCTTTGAAACGGTCCTCTTTTCTATCTGAGATCGAGTATGACTGGCGACCACGCTTCACGGCACCTGGAGGACCACGTTCTTGGGAAACTAGAAACGCTTCATGTCAGTGACTATTGGCGTGGACCCAAGACGTGTACTCCTTGGTTCGACCACGAGCTGTGTACGAGCAGCACCAAGCCAAACTATCGACGTACCGGAGTAGTTCCTTCCCGGTCGATGCAAGAGGCGGTAGATCCGTGATTATGCGAGTTGCATAAGCTCGACTTCCACCGTGTACCCTCGCGATCGCTAAGGATCGTCTACGACGAACCCCGTGTACTACTGAGGACCGGATGCAGATGCATTTGGGGAATTCTTACTAATTGGTAATAGGATCGTTTCGTTTTGCTGGCTCTGATCGCTATCTGCCCTGCAACGAAGTCATTCAATTGCCAAGCGCACCCGCTCACACGTTATTGCCCAAGATTATGCCGGTGCAGTAACATTATCGGCACATATTCCGATTCGGGTGCAATTTTGAGAATTTAAATTCATTAATTGGGCTGTAGGCGGCTTGCTGATTTTCTTGGGAGCGCATTCGCCGGACCGCGTTTGGGTATATAGAGAGCTCACGAAGCTCGAGGATAGATGAAAAGACTGTATATACTATGTTAGAGGGTTTTGGGAGCATTCCGGGCGTCACGGTCACGCTTAAGGCTTGGCTTTGCATCAGCGAGTCGGAGGGTCATACCGGTAGTCACCATTCTAGACTATACTTACATGATTAATCAAGTATTATTATACTTTGGATCGATAATTGAAGCGAAACATCCTGCCCATCACGGCAATCACCAAGCCGCCTTGAAATTCATGCGATAGGATTGAACGTCCGTGTGCTGTTGCAACTCTTCTGCTGCTATAAGTGGTTCATGCATGCTAGATCTGCCGACAGTATGCCGTCATGCTACCAAACTACAGACGGTAAATCATCGCGATCTACTTGTATCACACTCACCCAGACATCTATAAACACCGAACAGTGACCGAGTCTGCTGCGGTCGAAACGAGCGTGCTTGATAAACTGTAAATCTTGTTTTATATATGCCACTCGCCCCTATTGAATGTTCTATCACCAGCCGTGGTACTCACTCACTAAGATGCGATCAACGTAGGTATATGACCGATGAGGGTTTTTTTCCTTTCTTTCATGAGGCTTGTCGTGTCGAAGACGCGAAACAGGATTGGTCTTGGTCTTTTCATCGTGTCATTTTATTATGGCACCTTGTAGGGCGTCAGGGGTTAAGTAGACTACCTACCTAGCCTACCTAGAGGTACTATGCGTATGTACTTGTACCTACAGTAGGTGCTTAAGCTACACTAGGTTAGGGTACCACAACGGCGTGTCAGTGGCGTGCGACACCCATTGTTCCTGCATTAGCCCTACAGGGACTAGGTACCTAGCCATTATACATACCTAGTGGACGCAGCGATCTGGTGGCGGTGGTCTATGTAAGGTAAGTATCATCAGATGGTAGCACTCTACCTACTCTTCAGCAGTCCAGTTTTTTAGATAATGCTTCAATCACATTATATATACCTACCCACCCTTTTCTGGTTGTTTCGTTCCTGCAGTTGCACTAACTCAAGTAATTTCTGCGAAAAAAACCGGGCAGAGAGTCGATATCGCCCCTTCTCTAAGGACAGGGGTGTCCGTCGTGGTCCGGACTGCTAACCTACCAAGTATGTACCTAACCTAGTGTAGATAGTGCAGACTTGTACCGTGCGCTCGAGCTCGTTCCTGTCCTCGTTGCTGATCCTGCCTCAGGCGAGTTTCAAACCCCCCCTTTGGGTTTAGCTGACCGCTGTTGCGACCTGGTCATTGCATGACTGCTCAGGTGGCCAAGGTGCCAAGCATCTTTTCGGGTGGCTTCCTGACAATATATTCTACGTGTATCCCGGTGTCTATCGTGTACAGTAGAACTTCCGCCTTTCCTCAGGAGGGATTTTCTGCCGGGTTCGGGCCGCATGTTGGTCTCGAAGAACCACTTTCGACGCCAGGACTCGCAGTTCCCTCTCGAGCTGCCGACGAGCGTGAACTTTGGGCTCTCCTTCCATTGCGAGCGAGCCTTTTTATTTTTATTTTTAGTAAGACTATTAATAAATCCCGTTTTCCCCACACGAGAACGGAAACGGCCATCACGCGAGGTAGGGACGATGAGACGCCGAATGCGGCCTGCTCAAGTCGTTGCGACGAGGTCTTGTCTCTATAACCGAGTCTTCTTCACGTCGTATTCAGATCCGCGCAAGGATGAGGTGGCCCTGTGCTTTCCGCGGCCGGAGGGCGAACTGAAACAAGTGACTGGCTGTGATGATACTGTACCTACCGGCATATTGGGTCCCCACCAGAATGAACTACCTATCTGTAGTGTCCTCCGATGATCTCGTGCACCAGTAGTAGGCTCGTCGGCCGCTTGAGGTGTATACTTTGTACCCGCCACAGCTCTGATCTCGAGAGTCTGAGCAATTCTATTTCTCATTTTGCCTATCTTCACTGCTTCAAGGTTCTGTCCTTACCTTCTCCCATCACCAATTTCACTTCTTTGAAGTTGACCTTCGCGGCCTGGTTGCCTTTGATTCTACCATTTGATTAAACTTCATCGACTAGTTTATTTGCACGAATTACTTCGACCCGTATACTGTATCTCCTACCCGTTAACTGCATTTTAATTGGAATTTTGGCTGTTTTGGTGATCCGATCGTGGAAATAAGGGAGATCTGAAAAGGAAGAGTCGTTACAAAGTCATGAGCACGAGACCGGAGTCAGAACAGTCGACAATCGACATAGCGCAGATTGAGAAGAGCTTCCCAGCACCTCCAAAGTCAAGCCATGGCTTTCGTAAAACACTGCCGCCACTGCCGCCGATGGCGGAGATCGAAAAAGATGCCGCGGAGGCAGCCGCCCTAGAGGGGAACAGGAGGACAGCAGAAGTTGAGAGCAGGACCTTGTCGCCAGTACGTGGCGGGCTTGATAAAGAGCTCCCGGTACCATTTGGGATCTCGAGGGCGAAGTCTGCCAGAGCAGTATCGAGGGATGAACCAAGACCAGGGACGGCTTCCACGTTTACGAGTATAGATCCGAAACGCATTCTTAAACATGGCACGGGTAAGCATAGGATGGTGGAATTGTCACCTCAGCCTAGCGAGGACCCCAAAGATCCATTGGTACAGACCCAAGCTTCTAGAGAACGGCTTGAATTAAGTGCTGATGGGAAATTTAGAACTGGCCGCTGTGGAAGAAAAATCTCAACTTTTTCGCGCTATTGTCTATGGTGGCCGTTGTCGGTGCGATGAAGACGGCGCTCATCAGCGTCCATAGTGTCCTGGCGGCAGAACAAGGCACTACTTATACAAGAGCAGCCGCTCTGACAGCTGTGCCATTGATTATTTCGGCCCTATCAGGCATGGCGAGCACGATATTAGCCAAAGTTTGGGGGAAGCGGCCGGTTTATCTAGGTTCGATGACACTGGTATTCATTGGCTCGGCATGGAATATTAATACAAGAGGGGAATTTGCGCAGAATATGGCTGCGAGGATATTCCAGGGGTTGGGTTGGGGTGCTTTCGATACATTGGTACTGGGGTCGATCCTGGACACCTTTTTCGTATGGCCCCTTTACTCGGAATTCTGTTACCGTGCATCTTCACTTACACTCCTCTAGGAGCACGAACGGCAACCTAAGATCCTACTCTATAACACCGTGTCGCTTGCCGCGACATGGGGCGCGCCACTTGTTAGTTCCCTGGAGTCTTTTCTATCCCCTTTTAGCAATTTTTGGCCTCAGTTGCTCCTGCATGCTCCCGAGACATTGGTCAAATTTTGCTCTTTATGGTAATTACTGACTCCAGTGGTTAAACAGATCGGCAGCGCTGCCTCAATGCGCCCTCGAGGGTTCTCTACTCAATTCGAGATCTTTACCCCCTTTTTAGTGGTGCTGATGCCCTTGGTCATCTTGGGCGCCCCTGAGACGACTTACAGGCGATTGAGCTTTGATCAGGACCCTGGTAGTTTCCCAACGCTGACTCGGTCCCAATCGAGGCTACCAACAATCACGTTCTCAAAAGATGCAGTCCTGGATTACCTTCGGAATGTGAAATTCCAGTCTTACAAGGCAATTCTTGTGGACCGAACACTCCTCCTGCAGGGACCTAGGGCAGCAGTGGCACCATCGACAATATTACTTTTCGTCGTAACAATACTTCCTTATGTTTCCCTCTGGGGTCTTACCAGTTCTCTTTCGTCGCTCTTCACACCACCACCCTTTAGACTCGCAGCATCGTCTATTGGCCTAATCTTTTTCACTCCCTTCCTGCTTGGAACTGCCGCCATGGCGGGGCTGTCCTGGCTATTGAGTCGGAAACGCTTCTCCCGCATGATTCACCTGCTCATACTCGCCGTGGGCACCACCTTCGCCTCGATCGGCATCCTCGGCTTCGGGCTGTACATCGTGGGCTCGGCGCAGCGGCGCGGGCAAGGCGACAGCGTCGTGATCTGGGACCTGGCGTTCACCCGGAACAGCATCAGCTTCCCTGTCATCTCGTTCCTTCTTGGGCTCCTTGCCCTCGGGTCCGCCACCCTCGATGGAACGATCCACCCCGTGGTGCAGCAGTCGACGGCTTTCACCTCGGCCAACATGAACGTCGCGCTGCGCAACATAGCCGACATGCAGGCCGGACTAACGGCTCTTCGGAACCTCGTCGCGGGGGCCTTCGTTCTCGGCCTGCCGGCTGCGGTGCGGACGGGGGATGGTCTCCGAGGCTCGGCCATCGGCATGGGCGTCGTGCAGATCTTCGTCACGGCTGTTGCTGCGGCCGTGTACTTTGATCTCGGCGAGTATGTCAGGAGATCGGATGGCGTGGTCATGGGGCTCGTGGACTTGTCGGGTTTGAAGCAGCGCGGGAGCTTCTTTGATGCGGATTAATAAGACGGTCTGGTTGTGCGGCCTTGATGGCATTCGTGTCGCTCGCTTAATAGAAGATTCATATTTCCTAGCTAATTGGTGAGCTACAACTTTTATCGATGCCCCGCTGTTATCTTGGATGCTCCTTCATTTTCGCATCTTTGCTCTTGCCATTGTTGTAAACAAACTATCGGCTCAAACACAAACATGGCACTTAAGGTAATCGACGTACTGCCAACCTTCTGCCAAGTGACTGCACCAGCATCCGAACGCGACACCTCATTCCCCTCTATGCCTCCATGCGCAACTTCCTTATTGCATCCTACATGCAAAACTCTCATCTTCTCTTAGAACCCACCGAACAGGTACTGACTTCCTAACCTGCCACTCCGTCAACAACTGGCCCGACATGCCTAGAAAGACAGCCAGAAGCCTCTTATATATGTATGCACAACAACTCTTCCCTTTAAGACTCAGTATTGACCTCATCTTGTCCTGTTACAGCTCCCTTTGCCCGTCTGCATTACTCTCCGACACAACCCTGCGAAGGAAGCACCTAGAAGGCAAGATGGCAGACGGGACAGAAATCAATGCACAAGGCAAGAGCATATTCTTTTCTCGACCTCCCCAGGAAATCCGAGATGAGATCTATCGCCACGTCTGGTCCGGAACAAGACTTTCCTTTGGTTCTCAAATACGACCTGGTAGCAACTCTCTTGCTTTGCGCGGAACTTGCCGACGGATGAGATTCGAGATTGGCGACAAGTGGTTACGCTATACTCTCTTCGACTTTGGCGGTCCCAGCATAATGTTCTACAAGTTGGCTCCCCTGCCAATCGAGACCATCTCCAAAATACGACACGTCCGCGTGTATGGCGATACACACCGGTACGGGCTCTTTGAGGTCTAGGAACTCCTGCCGCTGGTGTTTGGACAGCTCCCAGGTCTTCAGTTGGATATACTGACTGTCTTAGGAGACAGCAATCCTTACGATTCCTATATCTCAGTTCAATATATGATTGCCGGGGGAAATGGGTGGAAGGAGCTGCATTATATCACTAAAACCCCCGAAATGCTTGCATATGCATTGCAAAACGGTGTAAAACGCCAGCCGCAACCCTCTTGTTGGCAACAATTATTAGATACTCGAGACACTGCGTCGGCTGAGCCTCAGGTCACTATATACCTATCAACCAAACATAAGTCAGCCGGATCAGTCATGGATCCTGAGACTAGAGACATCCTCGAGCAGACAATTCCTACAGGCCAGGACCCGGAAGGCTATGGCGTTGACGAGTAAGTGGTACCTTGTTTTTCAATGAATTATCTCATGCTGCAAATCCTTCACCCTCATGTGCCTTGTCTGAAACCGAACATGGTTGCATCAACTATCTATTATATGGGAACTATTATACTTGCATCCCTCTTCATATTATTGTTGTGAGTGTTTGACGGTTAACAGTGATTGTGATCTAGGGATCAAGAGCTACTCTTAAAGAAATACTACGAGGTCCTTATTATTGTGAAGAGAGGCACTGGTGTTGACTACAAGCAACACAATGAGCCTCTGCACAGCTGGGACCGCCATTTACTTCGAGCGGCCTCGAAAATGGCCAACGCCAGAGTGCGCCGGGGGACTGATGCAGATGTATATACACATCCATACGAATATTATTGGGACTATCCCGAGTAAGAATTGGAATTCGACGAGGACATGCCAACCGGTCGATTCGCAAACGACTTGGCAGGGTGGAACATGTGAACACTAGGAATTACTAGCTAAGATCTTGCTATTGAAAACAAGCTAGGGGCACTTGTATAGGCCAACAAAGGGCTGATTGAACTTTGACGCTATCCCCGAGGCCGTATCTACGTTTTGCCGCCTAGAGCAAAGGTGTAGTGAGTGTGGATATGAAAACGGAGGAGGCAAGAGACGTGGCTATTGCGGGCTACCAACCTCTTGTACCTACCTTATGTTGAACATGAGATAACAATAATACATCTCTGAGAACAGAGCCTCCGCTCATCTCGGGTGGAATAGTGCCCTGCGGAAATGGCTGACCTAGTATATGAATGTGAGCCTGAACAATACTCGGTCTTATTCTCCCATCTCAAAAACTACTCACATCTTTTCCGGGACGCCTTCAAGTGAAGAAGAATACTATCACTCGCACTCGCACTCGCACTTGCCACAAACATGATGAAACACCGCTCATTTCAGCCCTTGTACTGCCTTGCTAAGTCGGAAGTTGCTGAGTGAGATACCTAGTGTACATTAGGTGGGCCTGTTTATACGGATTCCAGCCCTTGTGAGCCAAGCGAGATGGAAAGCTTAGCCTATTCGTCCTTGAAATTCCTCATGTCCACTAATACCTACCAATATGCATAGGTTACCTACGGTGTTGTTGTGATTCTGGTCACGCCGTATTAGTCACGGCTCAACCTCGTATTTGTGCCCTATCCGGCTTATTGGCTGGTACAGTGCCAGGCCTAGAATAGTAACCATTGCCATGGATCCTTGGCCGCCACTCCTGTTCCTTGCTCGCTTATCGTATGCCTCTTACCCCTGATAGCCCTACAAGTATTGCCATGCATCTAAATAGGAGGCGAATGTGCAATTTTGAAGAATCCAGGCAAACATCAGCGTTAATTTCCTGACACGTGACGTGCTTATGACAATACCTAGGTACCTACCTAGGTAGGTAATAAACCTGCCTCTTTGTGTAACTTGCATCCCGCTCAAAGAGCCATAAGAGCTCAAATTTTTTTTCTCCAGTGTATTTTCGTGCCTCCCTTCCTCTGCCGGCATTTGTTTCTACCCTCCAAAGTAGTTCTGAATCGACTACCTACGCATTCACACTCTACCAAATAGAGATCACAAATCACCTATATCTACCCATCTAATCACCGCCCCCCCAAAAAATGAAGATGTGGTCCAAAATCCTCGTCATCGCAGCTGTCCTCGGCGCTGTGACAGCACAGATTCCGGCCATTGCCAAGCGCGACTTCATCGAGAACCGACAGGTCGACAACCTGAGCCTCGACCCGGCGTGCCAGTCGGCGTTGAGCATGGTCCAGACGCTCTACCTCTCGGAGCCCACGCCACCAGCCGACCTAGAGTCCGTGACGCTGCCCGCCGACCCCTGCGTCACCCCGTCGTTCACGGGAACCCTGCAGTCGGAATGGGTCTCGTATACATCTGAGCTTTTCGCATGGGTCTCTTCGCACACGACCGAGATCGACAACTTCATCACCGCCTGCTCGAGCCTCGTCGGGGAAGCCGCCACCGCCTACCCTGTCTGCAGCTCGGATGTCACTGGGCTCGTTAGCGCCGCGACGACTGCTGCTGCTACTACGAGTGCTGCTGCTACGAGTGCTGCTGCTACGAGTGCTGCTGCTTCGAGTGCTGCTGCTACTACGTCGGCGCACACCACTGCGGCTAGCGAGACATCTACCCCCCACGCGACGACCTCTCATGCGGTCTCTTCTGCTGGCGCATCTACCTCTGCGTCGCCTTCTTCAGCTGTCCCCACAACCAACGCCGCGCCGCGCGAGACGGGCTTCGTCGTGGCTGCTGCTGTGGCTGTTGCTGGGTTTATGGGTGCCGTTGCTGTGCTGTGAGGTCGGTTGGAGTGGAGCGGGAGACCAGGGGGGTGTGAGATGCTGGGTCAGCTGAGAGGTCCATGTAATAATGTAATGAAAGGGGATTCATCGAGGCGAATCAATACATGAGCCAGGCATCACCGTCACATTGATTGGAGGGAATGGTTTCGCCACATTAATTTCACTTCACCGGTTCTACACTACCCACCCACTCCCACGTGTTTCAGACCTAGATAAATCAATCAGAGAGAAATAAAACACTGCTGCCATCCCTTCAAACTCGGCTTACTAACGCCAGAAAATGGGCCGATCAAATAAAATGGCTGTTTACTTGCTCGCTTGCTAACGGTTAAGATGGGTCTTCTGAAACCGACTTCGGCCCGGCGCTTGTCGCTGTATTACCCTTCTGTGTCACTTGAGTCATTACTGTGCAACGCTACAGTGCCGCTAATTGCGTCTGCGGTCGGTGCTCAGGGGATGGCTACTTCCCCAGAGAAAGTGGCTGGCGAGGCCAAAAAGATGTTGTATTGTAAATGGAGGGGTTCTAGCCGTACAACTGCCACCTAAATACAGTGGGAATCTGACTGTGCCTTCCCCAACCTTTACATATACAGTCCCAGTACGTGCCCACTCCCAGTAGAGCGAATATGCACGGAGCCGGCCCCAGGAGTGGAAACTACGTAGAAGTGGCCGAGAAACAGGATTGTTGTTGTTTGGGATGAAGTCGAGAAAACGAGCTCTGTTAGGTGCCTAGGTAGTTTGGCTGTTATGTGCCCGTTAGCTGTCCTGTCTACTTCCGGCGTCATTCATTACAAACTGCCACACAACCAACAGGCTGCAAAATTCACACACGACATTCATTCCTCTCCTTCTTATTCTGTGTCTTTTCACTCTCACTCTCACTCTCACTTCATCTTATTCCATTTAAGTTGCACTGGCTAGACTATCCCATCTATTCCAGGGTCAAGGCAAGCGAGAAAAAACAAACAGACAGACAACCAGACAAACAGACAGGCCCACCATGGACGCCAAGCAAGACATTCCAGCCAAGACAGCCTCGATAGTCGGGCCGCCCCCCACACCATCACAATCCAGTAACAACACGGCGAGAGCCGAGATCGCCGTGCCGCCGTCCTGGGCAGCCGACGACGAGGCCCTCACTACGGCCCTGACACGCCTCGTCAACAGGGTATACAGCGAGGCAGAGCGTGGCATCTATAGCACGGACTTCGAGCGGACCTCAGCCGAAGACATCGCAGACCTGCTTCGCGCCGGCGAGCTCGCCGTGGCCTATCTGCCTCGTCGCGGGGCCAACGGCTCTGCTGCCAACTCCAATGCCGACGACATCGGCGGGCCAAAACCCGCCTTCCACGAGACGCACGGCACCCCCATAGGCTGCATATCGATGAAGCAAGTCTCGCCCACAGCCGGCGAGTTCGGCATGCTGGCCGTGGATCCCCCGCGCCGCGGCGGTGGCGTCGGCCGCGACCTGGTCGTCTTCGCCGAGGAGCGGTGTCGCCGACATCTGGGGCTGCGGGCCATGCGGCTCGAGCTCCTCGCCCCCGTGCACTTCGAGCACGCCGGCAAGACGCGGCTGCAGGACTGGTACGAGCGGCTGGGGTACGTCCGTGTCGAGCTGCGCGATTTCGAGCAGGCGTATCCGCGCTTGTTCGAGCTGCTTTCTGGACCGACTGAGTTTCGCGTTTTCGAGAAGAAGTTTGTTGACTGAAGGGTTTCCTGCCGATTCTTCTCTAAAAGTGTGAGTGCATGGGTGGAAGAGGGATGGAGGGGTGGGGGGAATAGATGGTAGGGCGGGAAGCGTTAGAGATAGATAGAGTAGACGGAGACTTCAATGTCGTTGTTTCTACGGCGTCACGGATGAGGAGGGCGAAGGTGGCAAAGGCGAATTTGGTGGCGGCATTCTTGGTCGTTGACGAGAATACTAAGATGGCTAGTACCTCGCTGATTCTTATTAGATTGGGCGAACCCAGGGCTGCTCTTCAATGGAAGACTACACTATGTATAGAAAGTGATTGCGCTGTTTGGCATCGGAATTGCGATGTCATCAAACTAATGTCGCTGTTAGACTATCCATTGTAACGTCCCGTTGCTCCTCCTACTTCATGTGGCGACGGGAATATTGGCTAGCGCGTCAAAACGACTCCCCCTACCAGTAAGGTAATTGAACTTGTCTTGGCCCCAATTACTTCGGTCGCCGCCCTCCTCAGTTCCTAGCAATTCTTGGATCGACCATGCAATTCTGTCCGCCCCTATCCTCGCACCGATAAGATTATGGGCGCCGGGGCCGAGTTGGAGCGCTGCGAATCGCCCAGCCACGAAGAGAGGGACATCGTCCTTCCAAGCCATCTTTTCCGTGATGCAAGGGAAGCCACCACATTTCTCGACCGGGTAATCGCGACACATGGACTGTAAGCACGGTAGACTCTCAAAGTTCGTTCCCACACCTGTCGCAAAGTAAATGTGGTCGATGGGCGGGAGATCCTGCCGCTCTCCCTTCAGGGAGACGTTCCAAGTTTTCGACACGGGATCCCACTTCTTAGCGTCAATTGTGGTGTGCAGCAACATGTCTAAGCGGCCCGCCGAGATGTGCTTTTCGACGATTTTCTTGTAGTACGGGGTGATGCTGCCGCCATTCCGAGCCGCCATGATTTTTCTACATCGCTCTTCAGCTGACTCGGAGTTCCAAAACTGCGCATGCTCTATGTTTCGAAACTTGCCGACCCATTCGAGACCGATGTCGAAATGCTTGATCTTCAGCGGGCCGCGCATGATCAGGAATACCTTGGCGACTCCTCGACGGACGGCGAGATCAGCAATCTGAGCTGAGGTGAGGCCACCACCCACCACTAACACATTCGTCCTGGCCTTGGTCGCCATCTTCTTCTGCATATAAAGGGGTGGGAAGGTCTTGATATGCATAGCGTGGGTGGCTCCCTCCATCTCCTCATTGCTGAGCGGACAGGGTATCTGGGGTGCGTTGCCGCCGATAGCTAGAACGACAATCTTCCCATAATGGCATCCTTTGTTGGTCTTGACGCAGAATATCTTCTGTTCGTCGGAGAAATCCCCGACGTAATCATAACGGATATCTTCAACTTGCTCCTGGGAGAGCATGGTGTCGCCGAGCTTGTACCGGTCCACAAGGCAGTCGCAGTGGGAGAAGAATAGGGGCGTCGAGGGCACGTAGTAGTCTGTACGTTCCCGCTCGTCAATGGTAGGGATGTTTTGTTGCCTTCACCACCTCAGTAATCAGTCAGTCTATTCAGAGTGCATGTCAGATCTTACTGTCTTCCTATTCTTTCCCGTTTCTTTCTCTGATATTTACTCAGCTCCTTCCCGACACAACCGTGGAGCTCTCGTAACTCGTCATTTCGGCCGGTAGCGTATGCATACGATAGCAAGCCATCCCTTTCCGACGGATCAACGTGGAAAAACATGGGACTCCGAAGATGCGATATGTCAAACGTCTTGAACATGCCCTGCCAACGTTGCATCCAGCTGGTGCCGAAGGCGTCGAGCGCTAGCAGATCCAATTCTTGCGTGATGGTCGGAGCAGCAGATTCTTTACGTTGCGTTTCTCTGCCTCTCCGGTGTTTAGGGTGTTTAGTACTCGCTTTGGAGGCACGGAATTGCTTGATCCAGTGAAAGCGTTGGTGTTCATCGTCGGTGAAGTTCGCTGCCGGCATATGTTCACATAGTCGGGCGGCGACTCCCAGCCCACTGGGGCCGG
The DNA here is from genome assembly GCA_023159155.1 of Ustulina deusta. Lineage (NCBI taxonomy): Eukaryota > Fungi > Ascomycota > Sordariomycetes > Xylariales > Xylariaceae > Ustulina > Ustulina deusta. The sequence continues at coordinate 98,231 of JAJNNX010000017.1, read as the reverse complement.
CCCCAACAATGATCACGTCGCGGACTTGAATGACGCTTGATGTCTTTCCCTCCATTATTTTTTTACTGCTGATAATTATTTCGCTTTAAATGAAGTAAATGTCTCGGTTGCTATTCTTCTTATACCTGCGGGTGACTGCGTAAGGATGGGGACCTTGATGGCCAACCTTGATGGCCTGCCCGACGTCCAGTGATGGCCTGCCTGGACGTCGGGCCATGATGAGACTACAACCTGAATTAGAAAACCTAATTGCACCCAAACTCCTCATATAACGCCGGGTATGGGAAGGTGTATGCCTGGGTACTGTACATGGAAGGGGCACTTCATACAATCACTATATAGCCACTTCTGGGACCGACTAGATCGAGACCTCCATTATCGATACACATACCTCTGGCTCCTACGTATCTCTGGGGGTTTCGGTATGTATGCTCTATGACCGAAAAAAGGATTGTCGTGTGTTTTTGATTCGGACTTCTGGGTTCATGATTTGATTCCAGTCGTTTTGAATCATGGGCCATGCAATATTTCTGACTGCTCCCTGCAATCTTCGCCACTGAGACTGGGGGAGGCTGATGTTCTCAAACCATCCATTATCCAGGTGTAGACTGTTGGATCGAGCCCGTCAACCGATGAGGGTGGATTCGGTATTCATAGCGACAGTCTCCCAATCGAATCTAAGATCCAAAATGCTCAGCAACGTGATGGGCAACAGCAGTCTCGTCTCCTTCGAAAGCCCCGCATACTGGACATGTGGCAATGGCCGAGACGACATCTGCTTCGTAGCTGTTGCTGTTCGGATCACCCTCGAGGTTGTCTTCTTCATCTGCCATGATGTTGGTTCTTTTTTTACCTCTTCCCCTGCGTCTAGACGGCACGATATACGCGCCTAAGTCTATTTGCTCGGGAGCAGCATCAAGGGGTTCCTCGAGACGAGCATCGCGGTACCGTGGCCGATGCCCCCGACCTCTTGGTCCTCTAGCATTTTCTAGAGATGGAACCATAGGAGATGACGGATTCGGATTATCCGTGGAAGTTGAGCCAGAATATGACTGCGTCGATGAGTCTCCCTCAACAGCTAGAGCCATGCTCTGGACCCGGCCAACGCGACCATCTGACAGTCGCACCTTGATTCCCCGAGGGTGATCACCTCTGGTCAGCACGTGCTGTACAGTCCCCCGCACTTGGCGACCTGTGGGCTGATCAGCTTTTAAGATAATGTTAACCAGAGCGCCAGGAATGACCTGGTGAGTTCTCGGCACGGAATCTGGTCCCATGGCGGCGGTGGGCAAGGTTGGTCACTGGTGTCGTGCTTCAGCAGTCGTGTGTGTGGGCGGTGTAGACTGGACCACCGACTCTACGCTACAGCATAATAGGTAGGACTGAATGCCGAGTCGGAGGATCTAGAATGCTACTATGGATGATGCGGTGATATCCTAGCTCGTATATGCCCAAATGCATGCTGTACCAAGTATTGTCTTTCCATGGAGATTAATCCAGATTAATCGGTGTACCTAAGTACTGCGTGGGGGTGTAGGTTAGGTACCTACCTAAACCTTCAAAGATATCTATAGACGTAATAGAGAAATTAAATGGTTGTAAGCGAACTGATGTTACCATACTCGCTTTATTGCATAAAACGTGTTGCTTGGATTGGAACTGGCGCTCGACTTACCTAATGAAACACATCGACCTCGCTGGCAGACATGCAGATTCGATGCTGATCCCGATGTCCATGCATAGTGCATGCATGCATGATCGGTCACATGCAGTCACGGGATCTTTCACCTCTAGAACTCGTTCTATTGTTATATATCATAATTCCGTCCCATACACATCCCTGTATGAGTACCTACTCATGCTGTCGTACCAGAGTGGTACTACCTAGTTCACAGTACCTATGGAAGCATTATGATAACTCGCTAAAGAATTTCTACTACACGTGTAGATATAGACCATGTAACTCCGTGTGTGTTCTATTGATAGTGCATGCGTACTGTAGTGTTGTCTGAGGTACTGATCTCCTTAATTCTGGAATTCTGTACTGCTACGATATGAATACACTACACATAGAAAATTGACAGTGAACCAGTGTACCGAGCCTCGGTACCTATGTAGACACTACATACTGGAGTGTACTACGAACCTACACTAAATTTCCCCAATGACCCCTGTCCCTGTTTCTCCCTTGGACTACCTCAGTAGGTATATATTAGGTAGGTAAGGTGAAATGCCTCGTCAATGGTTACCTACCTATTGGCTCGGTCCGACACAATCCTGGAGTTGGTGGCTCATTGAGATATTAGTGTACGCAGGAGATAAGTACTAAAGTGTAGTGCAATGTAGTTGAGAATACCTACCAATACCCACAGGGCAATCCACGGTCTTGCTGCGGATCAATAAGCTAAGCCTATAATGGAAACTATTCTGGATCAGTCCCATGTGTCAAAAGTTGTCCTCCACTCGGTCGACCACCGGGTTAGATAGTGGATCCCTACGTTCACTTCTGTCTTCGCTTTCACCTTGTGGGGAAACAAAATAGAGACCAGGTACGTGACAACAATGTCAATTCGGTATGTGAACTTCTGATATTCGAAATTGGTCATAGGTCTAGCAGCCAACAACACTCCCTAGCTTATCTTCATGTAATGTGAGGCAATAACAGAAAATATTAGTATAGGTGTAGTAGTATAGACGTTGTACTGTCAGTCTTGAAACACCAAGACCGAGATAGAGTAGGTACCTGATAGGCAAGTAAAGCTGGTCTAGTGGAATGGCACCTACTAAGCACCAGGCACTAATGTAGTTGGAGGACTCTAAGGCATTCCAAGTCCCAAAATAAGGCGGGGTTTATTAGCGGCATTAACTCATCAACCACTTCCAGTAGCACAACCCGCCTCATTCGTTCCCATCGCACTAGATAATACATTGGCGCCATGCCTGGCCGACCACAGGGGAACACCGGACCGGTCGAACGCCTAGCCTCTGTAGCTTAGCTGCATTGTTTGTGGCTTGGGGCTGGAGAGAATAGACTTGAATCCTGTTTCGAGGAGGGCTGTTCTTTGGGCCAGTTGCAGTTGCTTTGATATTGACTGGGATGATGGATGATGCATTCGACATGTCATGAACAGCAATCGACATCGGCCTAGATTGGGAGGTGAGAGGCGAGGGCTACGGGGTGGGTTGGTTGGTTGGCTGTCGGAGCTGGAGCTGTCAAACCACCCCTCTGCATCCTCTTTTTTTTTTTTTTCTTCTTCTTCTTCTTCTCTTCTCTTCCTTGTCTGCACCCCTGGCAGTCCACAACTACACTACATACATACACGTGCAGATGGGGTGATACCCTGGAAGAAAAGCCGGACCGCGCGTCTGCAGCCCCGCCTGTGGTCTCGTCGGTTGTATGAGATCGACCAGTGAGAAGCAGCATCTGCCGCGCCTGCGTGCCATTACCAGGTACGTGGATTCCTTGGAACTCGGTCAGCCAGTGTATAAATGACGGGCCTGCTCCCTCCATCATGCCATCTTTGTTGGACTAGGAAATAAGGTTTCCCCTCTCTCCCACAACGCTCGTTAATAGACCTCCCACCATCGCCAACCTCGTCCAGGCTATAAAAAAGCACATGTGTTTATCATCAGGAGCTTTCAAGCAAAATGACACGTTCATCTGATCGCCAACCGAGACCACCCTACGACCCTGCCATCGATTCGGTGCTCGTGGCGCTCGGCCATGGTCCCGATCGCTATGAGGTCGAGAGGGTGCGAAAGGTCTCTGCTTGTCGGACGAAGCCGCTCACAGCTGCCTTGATGGCAGACCAGAGCATTCGTGTCGATGACGAGACGATACCAGGCCCTGGCGGCAAGGACATGATAGTCTCTGTCGTGAGACCGAGAGTGGAATCGAACGTCAAAAGACTACGCCCCGGCATCTTCTACATACATGGAGGCGCTCTGATATCCTGCAACCGGTTTGCAGGCCTCGATACCAGTGCAGTATGGGCGAGAGATTTCGACGCCATCACCATCAGCGTCGAGTATGGCCTGGCGCCGGAAAGCTCAGGCGAGCAGCTAGCAAACGATTGCTATACCGCCCTCCTTTGGGCCGAGAAAAACCTGGCTACACTAGGCATTGACCCTTGTCGTTTCATCCTATATGGGACCTCCGCCGGGGGTGGCTTGGCGGCCGCCACCGCGCTCATGGTCCGGGACAAGGGGGGGCCAAAGCTCTCAGGCCTGTTTCTAGAATGTCCCATGCTCGATGATAGGAACGAGACCATTTCCGCTCAGCAATATACGAACGGTCCCTTCTACAATTCGACCATGAATAGGTTCGCCTGGACTTGTTTACTAGGTGACCGCGTCGGGACGAACGCTGTCTCCGAATACGAAGCCCCGGCTCGGGCAACTGACCTCGGGGGGTTACCCCCTACGTTCATCGATTGTGCATCGGCAGAGCCGTTCCGAGATGAGATTGTGATGTTCGCCTCGAGACTGTGGGCAGCTGGGGTCTGCGCCGAACTTCACATCTGGCCTGGCGGACCCCATGGATACGATCGAATAGCGCCGGATGCGCCGATGTCAAAGCAAGCCCGCGAAGCCAGGTTATCCTGGCTTCGGAGGGTCTTCACGCGGGGTATTTAACTGCCCGCATTATGCTGCAAAAAATCAGGAGTTCCTTTTTCGGTCATGTACTTGTGGAAGGCGAAGCGTGTTTCATGGTTCATTTGTTACTAGAAGGTAAAACAGGTCTGTAATCATTATTACGGCGGTCAGGTGTTGCGGGTGCATCACTATGGCAAACTCTCAAGCTGGTTGGAGTTATATAGACGTCAAGGGTTCATGGATTGGCGTTTATTAAAGGAGCGTACTAGCGCCCTTGTCGGAGTTCTCAAGTCAGAAGCGATGTTGTAAGAGTTGGCGATGTGTGATACCCATATGTTAGTCTACTAGGATTGACATGGTGCATTCGGGCAACATTCCCGAGACAGGAAGTTGAATGATGAAGAAGAGATGCTGACCGGCGGACTTGGCTGTTCCAGGTGCATTGGGAGAGAAGATTGAGCGAGCGCACGGATATGATACACTAGTACGGCAGCTAGCTACCTGATCCGAAAATTAAAAATTTTTTCTACCGAATTATATATACCACAAAGCGATAGCACCGTTGGAGGGCTTGACAAATATAAATATCCATGTTGCACGTCAAGAGCTACACCGACGGTAATGCACCACCCCCCGATGCGCAAGAGTAGAGTACATAGTCTATGCGTAGTCGTCACCAAAATGGCGCACAAGGGTCAACGCTGCTTAGGATCATTTTAGTTAGGGCAGATTTGAAATAGAATTGGACTTGAAACTGGAAATTACACATCCTACTATGCCGGCTAGTTGTTGGGTAGCATACAGTACCATGGTTGACTTCAGGCACCGATGAAGTAATTTTATTAATATAGTTCGAGGAAAGAAACGGGAGCATTGATGCAGATATATTATACGCTAGGTATTATAGGATTGTCTCTTACGTCAGAAGTCGATTCGCGAACTGCAGGCCAACGCCATCTAACTCGGTTCTTAGTGTCCCGAAGGAAGACCGCGTGTGCTAACCTTTACATATTTCATCCCCACCAAAATCTCCTATTATCCTCTTCCTCTGATTTCCCTACCCGGTGTTTCTTGCGAGGAATCTCGAGACAATTTGCCATTAGCGGCCGTTGCATGAGTTCGGAATTGGGTTTCCGTTTTCTAGGCCCGCCACTAGATAGGTAAGCTGCACTGCACTACACTACACCTCCCGTTTCCTGTGTGTAGTGCGGCGTGCCTATGCTAGTATGCACCACATACATATACATTACGCTACGCCGGGTATCCCTGGGGTCTGGGAATTCTACGGCCTCTATTGAATCCGGGTTTTCTCGGAGCGACCGGGCTCTCTAGCGCCTTCGCTTTCCTCCCGTCCGTCGTCGTTGGCGCTGCGTCTGTGCTGAGGGACGGGAGCGTCTTCTTCGGGGAGAGTCGGATCTCAGCAATCTGGTTCTCGTGAGCAGATAGGCAACTCCCCTTAACGCGAAAAAAAGGGGAAGGAGGAGGAGGAGAAAAGATAACAGATGGAGTAGGTAGTAGTAATCAACGATGGTACGTGCCTCTTTTCCGGACTCGAGAGTGGCCTTTGTCTCGACGAGGCTGTCAGCCCCTAGGTGGATCATGACGAACATCAGCACCATGCTCTCGCGTCCTAGACATGGCCCGAGCAGCTTGGCCAGCGTCGAGCTCTCTTCGTCGCCGCCCTCCAGCGTCGGCTTCCCGCTCCCCGATATCGGGTTGCGGATCTTCGGGATCGATTTCCGAAGCACGCGCAGAGATTGGTTGATCGCGATCCCTTCTCGCAGCCGCTGCTCCCGTATTTTCTTCTTCTCCACGTCCTCGGACGGGCTGCATCGTCTCTGATCGTCCAGGGCACTCGCCTTGTGCGGATCCTCGGACCCAGCCAGGTCCACCAGGCAGAGACTGCCCTTGCTGACCCTCTTCATCGTGGGTGATTTCGCCTCGAACTCGAGGTACAGGATGAAGTGGGACCGCGAGGAATTCGAGTTCGAGTTCGTCTCCGCGAAGGTGCGGCTCTCCATCGCGCTCGCGAACATGGCGTCGAAGTCCGCGACGCACTCGAGACTCTGGTATTCCGGGTCCCGGACGTGCCACCACGGCGGCCCCGTCGCGTCGAGGCTCTTCGTCTTGACCTCGTTGTTGGGCAGGAGCTGGCGGATCTCCTTCACGTAGACCTCGTAGCAACACCCGCGGACGGCGACGAACCAGCTTTTCTCGCGACGGCTGTTCGCCTCGTCGAAGATGAGCGCCTTCGACCGGGGTATGATGCCTTCGTTTGTCAGAATCGCCTCCCCGTTCGCATCCACCGCGCTTGGAATGGCTCATCGTGTAAGTCTTGCCCGTGGCTGTCTGGCCGTAGCAGAAGATGGTGACCTGTCGTCCTTCGACGAAGGACTGCACGAGCTAGCCGATCTCGAGCCACACGTCCTCGTTCGTCTCGTGGGCCTCGAACACGCGGTCGAAGTGGTAGTGTTTCGTCCTGTCCTCCACCTGCATCGTCGTGCCGTATAACCCCTTCTGCGAGATGATCTCCAGCCCGGCGGGCTTGTTGTGGAATTTCCCCTCCGACGTCGCGTAATCTAGTACGGCGCCGTCCTGGGCCGTCGGTGGCCGGATCCGGCACATTGACGCGGATCTCCTTGTGCAGCTTCTGGAATTCGTTGAAGATGATACTCCGCTTCGTTTCCTCTTTTGCTTCATCGTCTCTTGCAGCTCCCGCCTGTCTTGTTGCGCCGCCGCTAGTCTTGCCTCGAGCGCGTTGATCGTCTTGTTCCTCTAACTTAATAATTTGTTTTGCTCCGTGATCCTCGCGCTGTGCGATAACTCAACTTCCTTCAGGTGCTTGACTTTGCTGTTCAGTTGTGTGGTTAATTCCGCCATCCTACGCTCGTTTCTTTCGCAATCGGCCTTTTGCGTGGTACCTAATTCCTCTCGCCTAGTCCGCTCGTTCTTGAGGGTTAGCTTGAGCTTCTCGAGTTGCGAATCTTTCTGCATAATTTTTCATTGAGAGTCGTGTAGCTGCTTTTCGGTCCGTTCTACTTGGCCCTGCAAAGAGATGAGCCGTTGTTTCTTGTCTCCAGACTCCTTCAAAGCAGCAGATGCCTCTTTGACTTTGGCCACGAGCTTCTGTCTTGTAGCTTGGAGGCTGGCCTCCAGGGATTTGTTTTCTCTTGTTGTGTCTTCGATGTCACTTCCCAACTGGGCGACTTGTTCACCTAATTGTTTCTTTTCGTTTTCGGCCCCTTTGAGAGCCTGCCGAAGATCGTTCAAATCCTTTTCAATCTCCTGCTTCAAGAACTTGAGCTCCTCTTGCAACTTGAGAGCGGTCTGTTGGGCTTCCTTCGCTCGGTCGAGTTCAGAAGTGAGGCTTTGGATTCTATTCTGTGTTCCCTGGGCTCCTTGATCTAGTGTTTCTATTTTTGCATCTTTGGAATGGATCGTCGCTTTCGCTTCACGAACGAGGTCATACGATTGATCGAGTTCTCTCTGCCACTCGACCATCCTCTCGTTGATGTCGTCCTGCCATTTGCGAATGTTCTCTTCGAGCGCTTTGCAGTGTTGCTCAGTCAGTTCATGTTTCGAATTGCTGAGAGATTCTGCGAGCCGCTCAAGCTTCTCCAATCTATCCCGTTCGATACGGATCTGTGTCTGATGTTCTTCCTCTAACAGAGTTCTCCCTCTTTCAAATTCCTCTTTCAGCTCCCTGGTCACCGTATGATGCGATTCTTGAAGCTCTCGTATCTCTCGCGGGATATCCTCTAGCTTTCCCCCGCACTCGATGAGTTCCTGTTTGCATCTCTTGATGCTTTCTTCAGAATCCCCGACTTGTTCGTTCAATTCCTTCGTAACCATACGGAGCTGTTTGATTTCCTCTAGATAGTCTTTGTTCTTGACATTGCCCTCGTCTAGTTTTTCGCGCAATATCTCAAGCTCAATAGGAGCCTTTTGCTTACTCTCGCTTAGCAATCCCTCCAAATCCTAGTTCAGCTTACTAATGGCGTCAAAGTCGTATTTCAATTTAGTGAGGTTCGTAGTGAGGTTCTGAATCTGCTCATCCGCATTTTGCGCTTCCTTTTGATAAGCTACCCGCTCTTCATTTCTTTCGTGGACAAGGTGCATATTCTTTTCCTGTACGGAAGCCAGTGTTGCCTGCCATTTTTCATCTTTTTCGTCTAGCTTTCGGCTATACCAATGTACTAGTTGTTCTTGTCTGCGACGTTGCTTCTCTGATAGTCGCGTATGCTCGGTGGCTTTGACGCTTAATTCATCTTTGTGCTTGTCGTTCAATTTCTGCCTCTCCTTCAAAAACTCGACGCGGAGCTGCTCAAGCGATGCCTCCTTTTCCGACTTCTGCCCTTGAAGATGTTGTATCTCATGCTGGTACCAGGTCGTGCTGTTCCTGTATTCCTGTAGTAGTTTCTCTTCAAACTCACTTTTCTGCTTCATTTCTTCGTTCCACTGACTTAAGTTACCCTCTAATTTATTTTGAAGATTTTCCATGTGATTAGATGCCGTGTCTCTTAAATGTTGATCGTATTTTCCCAGGTAGTTGCACATATTGTCTCCAATTTGGCGTGCCGTAGCATCTAACTTCCCAAGTAACTCGTTTGATCGTGAAGCCAAGATTTTCCATTCTTCTGATGGACCACTGCCTACAGTCTTGTTGAACTGGAATCTTTGCTCCTCATGCCTGACGGATAGATCCTGGATTTTAGTTTGAGCATCTTTCAGCTGACCTTGAAGCTCCAAGATTTTTGACTGCCACTCCTTTTCTTTTGGAGCCTTATCTTGCTCACAGAGAGTTTGTTGCTGCTGGTAGAGTGTTGAGTTATCTATGTCAGATTCGGTCTGATGTCTCTTATGCTTACTAGCCAAGTCAGATTAGCTAATAATCCCTTCCGTGTTTGACTTCATTTAACCCCCTTAGCTAAAAATATCCAGAGCACCGAGCACCGAGAGCCTACACATACCCTTGTCACTGGCCATTTCCATTTCGGTCTCCAAGTTCTTGTTCTTCACCACAGTTTCGTTGACCATCTTTTGCATGATATTCAGCTGCTGATCAAGCCCGCTGATTCTCTCTTCAAAGGCACGAACTCTACTGTATGCATCGAAAGGGACTATTCAGTGTTAGATCACGCGACAATGTCTCTGTCACCAATATACTTACAGTCATCTTTATCTAGTCCTCCATCACGCCTACCAAACCCAGACGGAGCTAGTCCATTCTCTGTCGACATCGATCGACCCTTATTCCAGCACTTAGCTTGAAGGGGTGATATCTTGCTACTGCCAAAATCGCCGCGAATCCTTGGTCGAACTGGTGATCCGAGGTCCGTGCTGACCCCCACATCACGATAAACCCTTGGCTGTATTGATATGTGCTTGTTAAAGTTCATATCGGCCCCGTCACCAGGGTACATCTTTGGTGTCATATAGATAGTACTTGGAGTCTTTGGAATGGCATTTGGCCGTGGTGAGTTGGCGACTTCGACCACATTGGCAGATTTTCTCGGATTCGAGGCATATTCGATGAAGCCGGAGGCGCCTTCGGCCTCATATGCCCAATTGAATGCAGCGTACATGACGAATGCATAGAAATCGTTGGTTAACAGTAGAGCTAGACTTTTCGAGCAAACCAGGGCGAATTTTTCCTTTATCTTTCCAATGTAGCAACCAATGGATGCTTGTTCATATTGTGAAATCTTCTTTGTTAGGTATATGCTACACATTCTAGTAAGCTTGTTGAAAGGTCCGATGAAAGACGAAAGACGTCACACCTTGCGTATGAAAGGGAGAGTCATCCAGACCGGGCCATATTTCAGAGGACTGTTCATGAATTGCATGTATCATATCACTCATATCACCTCTGGAGTTAATTCGAATAAAATGTCAGACAAGAGGCGGTGCATATGAGCTCTATATGACAGAGAGATTTCCCAGAGGCTCAAGCCGGGATGCTCGTAATAGTGTACATGAGATTACCAGCCTTGTGCTGTTAGCTCCCGGACTCTCGAAATAGTAGCCTTGAAGCCCTTCTTGAATCTCGTCTGCCAGCGCTCACCCCTGAGCCTCTTCCGCTTCGTTCCGGGGCGCTCGTGGAATCTCTGCAGTTGGAACTCCCGGCGCAGCTTGTTCTGCCCAACTTGGACGGCAAGAAGCTTGAACGATCTCGCGACATCCACATTGGCGCCAACGTGAACGGTGCGACCAAGACGAGGAACCAAACGCAGATGGGCGCGTGGTGCCGTTGGTGGTGCAGCTTTCGGGTACCTATTTGATTGGACGTCGGCAAATTCGAGGTCGGATGCGAAATCGACCAGCTCTTGGTCGGCTTTTCCTCCGTCATCATTGGACAACGGACTCTTGGGTTTTCGGATATCGATATCGGCAATGTTATCAAGGTCTTTCCGTAGAACACGTGAAGGGTCGGTCCAGTAATAGGACTGCTGTTGAGTCCCTGACAGCGGCGCTGCAGCGATACGTTTAGGTCTCGTGAGCTCATTAAAAGAGCGCAGACTCGAGGTGGTAGACATGGCACGTGCGAGGGCGAGAGTGCGACATGGCCGAGATCGTATCGGGGCAGTTCGAAGGAGTGAAGTCGTCGTCGAACGCACGGCTACTTGAGCAGCCCGGCCGAGTTCCGCCCTGCGAGATGTTAGTGAAATGGGACCATAGGGATCAATTGGCATCGCAAGAGGACACACATGGTGAAGAGCCCGAGTCAGGTAGGCAGAGCGGAAACTCGTGGCCGCTGCTGTGATTGTTGAAAGCCGGGATTGCTGTCTCGAAGGAAGCGTCAAAATTAAACTCGGAATGCAGACCCAATTCGATAGTTGACTCCAGTCCATGCGGTTGGAGACGCCCGGGGTGTAGAATTAGACTACCTAGGTAGGTACCGGGGACTGGACCTCTTTGTGGGTACCTCTTATCCATCAGCCACATCTGGGTGTTCTGGGGCAGAGTCGAGTGGCTTGGTTAAGTGGCGCCTGCCGTGTGGATACCCCGGCACCGATCCACAACACGAAGGAGCGATAGGGCGATAGGGCGACGTAGCGCGCTTTGCCTTTAGGCAGACCCAGTGTTTGGTGTTGGCTAAGCTGCGTCGCAAAAATGAGAAACCAGTGCTTGTGATGTCCCTGTTTCTTCCTTCTTCGCACGAGCCTGACGTCGCGAAGCCAAGTACAGCGAGGTAACCTCAACCTTATCCTTCCTTATCCCGATAGTATCGACCGACACCCCGACCGAGCTTGCGCATACGACACCCCGAGATCCCAACACTTCCCAGCATGTCGTACCATCCCTATGGCGGAGGTAAGTCCATCGTCGAGGGGCTGTGGCATTTCGCGGCGCAGACAGAGAGCCGCCCCGAGCTGAGGCGGGGAGAGAGAAACGAGGGTCACTAACTCGGTTCTCCAGTGCCTGGCTTCGGCCCGCCGCCTACGTACGGCTCATATCCCGGTGCCAATGGCCCTCCCGGCATGTCATCTGCACCTGGTCTTGGTCAGTGCCGCCCGGGAAATCCCCCCTTCCTCTCTCCCGTCCTCGCGCTGACCGGCCTATCCAATATCCAGGACCTCCACCAGGCATGTCTGCCCCAGGGATGGCGCCACCACCTGGCGTTCAGCAGCCCAGCATCACTCAAGCTAATCGACCCAGCGGCATGCCGTCCAACTTCCAACCCCCCCCGAACATGCCCAACATCAACTTCAACGCCCCCGTCATTCGCCTCGGAACCCTGTCAGGGAAGCCCTCCACGTCCGGCGCACAGGGTCGTAAGGATAGTGACGCGCCGACGTCGGCGGGTCCCAGGGCCGGTGTTGGCATGGATCGAAGCCTAGACCAGGCTCGCCAGGCTATGAGAGAGAACCTGCAGTTGCTGGCACCACCCACCAGAGATGAAATCATCCGAACTATATTTGTCAACGGTATCACAGATGGAGTCGGTGGTAATCAAGGTATCGAACACATGCTCGGCGCAGCGGGCAAGCTACGACGCTGGGATCGAACTGTAGACTCCAGTGGGCAAGAGTTGGAGTTTGGCTTTGCTCAATTTGAAGACACCGCATCTCTTTGGATTGCGTCAGAGCTATTCCGCGACGTTGAAGTCCCCGCGAAGAAGCAGACACCTTCGGACACACCGGCAGCAGACGATGAAACCTACGAAAAAATTGAAAAGTCCCGACTTCAGTTTCGATTTGACGAGAAATCGGCGAAATTTCTAGAAGACTATAAAGAAGGCAGAACAGATGAGGCAGGTTCAGAGGCTAGGCTCGAGGCCGCAAGAGGTGCGTTGAAGCAGTTGATCAAAAACATGTTTTATCCTCCAGTGCGATCGGGTGCCGATGCGGATGGCGACGTAACTATGGGAGAATCATCCACGCAAAATGGAGACAATGTCGAAGTGGTTAATATCCCTTTGGCACAAGAAGACGAACTTGCCGACATCCCCGCTGAGATGAGAGAGACCGTGGCCGCAGAAATTGCTGCTTTTAGAGACCGAAGCATACAACGAGATATGGAACGTCTAAAGCGGGAAGAGGAACTTGAGGCCCTGGAGCGACAGCGCACCGGTGCTCCTAGGCATTCCAGATTGGCCTCACCGCCACCATCCAATACAAATAGCATCCCACTGGGACCCCGAGGAATGGCCAATGCACCATCTGGTCCCAAAGGGCTAAAGTCAGAATTAGGCAAGGATTACAATCGGTCTGTTAGTTTTGTTAACGGCGGTATTACCAATGGCGGTGTGATCTATAACAGAGATGAGGACGAGGATCCAGCGAGCGATGAGGAGCTTGAGCGACGTCGCATCGCGAAACAGAAGTCGGAAGCCGAAAAGGCTTATCTAGATGCTGAGCGACGTTGGCTCAACCGTGAAAAGTCCCGGACGGCAGCCCTGGAGCGAGAGAAGGGCCGTGATGTCACAGACGAAGAAAACGCCGCTGCGAAACGAGAAGAGGCATTTCGTTGGCTGCAAAATTTTGACGACGATGCAGAAGCGGCACGAAAGAAGGAGGATTATTACAAAGATCGTAGTGCGTGGATGCGTGATCGTGCCGCAAAGCGAGGGAGAGAAATTGCTGCGGATGAAGCCGATCGTCAAGCGGAAGAACAGGACCGGATCAAGGAAGAGGCAGAACGTGAGCAGGCCCGCGGCATGGCCGATTCATTCCTCGAGAGGCAAGCGCAAGAGATGGAACAAAGACAGCCCAGTAGGACTGGTCTGTCAGCACCGCAACCCTTCAAGTTATCCCTGGGTGCCGCCGCGCAAAAGGCCCAGGCTCAGCGTGCTGCCCCACAAAGGAAAACGATTGCCGAGGTTGAAGGCCTTCTTGAAGATGAAGACGAGGATGCAACTACGAGGCGGCAACTTATCCCCATCAAGTTCGAGCCAACTACAGCAGCCGCTATGTCCGATGAGGAGCGTGACCAAGCCGTTCGTGCCCTTGCACAAGAGATCCCTAATGAGAAGGACGGGCTCTGGGAATGGGACGTCAAGTGGGATTACCTGGATGAGAGTGTTATTCGCGAGAAACTTCGTCCTTTTGTGGAGAAGAAGCTGGTCGAGTATCTTGGGGTTCAAGAGCAATTGCTTATTGAAGTTGTGGAGGAGCATCTCCGGAAACATGGCAGGCCCGGTGACCTAGTGGAGGAATTAGCAGAGGTATGATGCTACTTTTTTCTTTTCCTTTCCTTTTTTATCGATTCTTTTTACCCTTTCTTTTGATATATATATATTTTTCCCTTTGCTAATGCTCTATCACAGGCCTTGGACGACGAGGCTGAGGCCTTAGTCAAGAAGCTTTGGCGAATGGTTATCTTCTTTACGGAGAGCGAGAAACGTGGTCTTTCAGCGTAGTCGTGAGTGGGCCACTGAAAGGAGTCGAATTGTAACAATAGCTGTATGGTTTCCCGATTAGGAGAGGATTGTAGCTCTCCTCGTTCTAATCACGAAGACGTGTACTAGCGGCGAGACTCATTTTGCCCCAAGATAAAGCAGTAGACTTCTAACTACTGCAGTTAATGAGGATAATGCACCATAACCATATATCAGATAGGAACCAGAGATTTAATATGAGAGTCGGACTAGTCCATCACGAGAAAGATGGGCCTTCATCACAATGAAAACAGAAACGGTAAATTTCGATTAGATTATCTTATGACTATGCTGACAACGTGTTGAGCCTTGTGTGTTGGTGTAATGACCTTGTCAGCCGGCTCGGCTCAAGTACCGAGGTAGGCGGTTCCAGGCCAGCCCCACAGCATCCTTCATCCCTGGTACAGCATACTACCATGACATCTTGATATATAAGGTTCTCATATCCATCGTGATGCTAAAACATCCAAAACACCTATTTGACTTCAGGATCGTTTTGTTGTCGAAGTAAAGAAACGCACAACAATCGTCAAGCTAAGCGAGTTTATATGAGCTAAAATTCCCCTATTCCTATTCAACATCATTTGTTTGGGGAAGTTCACCCACGTCGCTCTACATAGTAATATTATCAAGCACAGATATATCATGGCCGCGCCATCACATCTGCCACCCACGCTTTCTTCGCCACCTCCTCCCGTCCCAAACGTCGTCGTCACCTTCCCTGTACAGCACATCCTCCTCGTCACCCTCAACCGCCCAACACAGCTCAACGCCATCCCCCGACCGCAGCATTTCGCGCTCGACAACCTGTGGACGTGGTACGATGGCGAGCCGTCTCTCCGATGTGCCGTCATCACGGGCTCGGGACGTGCCTTCTGCGCGGGCCAGGACCTCAAGGAATGGAACGAGAGCAATAAGGCGCCGTCTGCGTCGCGCGACAACACGTCGAGGTGAGTATCACTCTCTCATGTACCTTTTGTAACCGACACCTTTCGGGAACACGAGTCGTCTAATTGAGGAGGGGGGGGGGGGGGGTGGGGGGGGTTCTGATTCCTGCCAAAGGAAGAAGAAGAAGAAGAAAAAGAAAAAAAAAACATGTTTTTTGTGGTCATTGTTTGTTTAACTGAAATTACGGCAATCACGCTGACTTTCTGGATTTTTTGGGGGGTTTAATAGCAGTCGCATGCCGCCCGGCGGATTCGGCGGCCTGAGTAATCGCGGAGGAAAGAAGCCTGTCGTCGCAGCTGTCAACGGCGTCTGCTTTGGTGGCGGGATGGAGATGGCGATTAACTGCGACTGTAAGTGATTCTCTCCAATTCCTTTCTTCTTTTCTTTCTTTTTTTTTTTTTTTTTCCGTCTTCTCATTTCCCCCTCATGACTTTTTGACCACAAGGGTTCTTCTTTTCGGAACAGATTCATGCTTTTGAAACGGCTTGGGACCTCACCGTTGGAAATGACAATAACTGACGGTATATGTATGTATGTATGTATGTAGTGGTGATCGCGACAGAGAAGGCGACCTTCGGCCTCCCGGAGGTGACGATCGGCGTGATCGCGCTGGCGGGCGCGTTGCCGCGTCTCGTGCGCTCCGTGGGCCGCCAGCGCGCTTCTGAGATGGCGCTCGCTGGGAAGAGTTACTCGGCCACGGAGATGTTAGGCTGGGGCCTCGTCAACGAGGTCACGAAAGATGGGGAGGATGTCGTCGCCGCCGCGTTGAAATGGGCTGCTAGGATCGCGGGGAACAGCCCCGATGCTGTCATCGTCTCGCGCGAAGGGCTGAAGTTAGGCTGGGAGGGCGTTGGTCCCCAGCAGGGGACTGATCTCATTACGAAAGGCTGGTATGCGAGGATTGAGGAGGGAGAGAACTTTGTTGAGGGCATCAGGAGCTTTAGTGAGAGGAGGAAGCCGGCTTGGAAGGATAGTAAGCTGTAGGGGGATGGTGCGGGTTAGCTAGCATCTTGTCCGCCATTCTTTCCGTTAGGGCTACTGGTATCTAGTGCGTTGAGATTTTTCCCTATTTATGTTGTTTGCAAATTACCTCATAACGATTCCTTAGGAGTCTCATCGCTAAGTAGGATAGAAGTGCGGGTTGAAGATCTACTCAAGGAAGCCATGGATACAAGAATGCTTTCTCCATTACATCATTTTTTTCTAGCGCTCATTCGCCTTGTGTTGGAAGTATTTTTATTATAGGATATTATATAACTAAATGATATACTTATATTATCTAGTCTACAACTGATCAATGTTAATTATCATTCCCGGTCTCTCAGTTCTAGAAGTCTATTTTCAACACAAGTTACAACATTCAAAGCTCCAGGACAATTCAATAGCATACTGTCTCACGTAGCAGTGTCCCTTTCTTCGGCTGCAAAACATAATAGAGTCGATCATTTAAACCTTGTCAAATCGTAGTTAGAATAGCCATAAGCAGTTATCCTAGTATGGCGATGCCCAAGAAGACGACGTTCTTCTTGTAAGAAAAGATCTCGGTACATGTGCCGACTACTCACCAATAGCCGTCGAGTCCCGAGTCTATGGCTGTGGGTAGAAGGTTGGGGAAATGCGGAGATTGGGACTCATTGCATTGCGGAGAAATTGGTGTTCCATTCTGTTTATGGATAGAACTTCCATCAATCATAGCCTGGTCTCCGTTGAAGAAACCAATCACTTCTGCAGTCTGAGCTTAACTAGGTAAGAGGAAGCCTCGCGGAGCTCTTATTTTAATTTAGCCATTTACCAGGTTCAAGCACCCGTGAGCCGCACGCGGTTTGATGGGTGGGAAGCGTTGCAACATGTTAAGTTCTTTGTGCACGCTTGAATATCCCACCCCACCCCCTGCGTCTTGGGACCCTGAGGGGTCTCGAATTGGGCAATTATGAAATTTGGGGTCCCAAGCTCTGGTGGAGGGCAGGAATAAAAGATGTCGACCCGCTTCCCTGATTGAGGTCTTGGAGTCTCCCCAGCCTTCTGGTTCTCACACGCACTCGTCGAGAGTGTAGTCAGTCAATATGCGTTCTTCGAGTTTCTTTACGCTCCTCTCGGCTATAGCCGGTGTGATTGCCAGTCACGCCGAGCTGCTGGCTAACATGCCGCGAAGCATCGAAGAGTTTCGACAGAAGCATCCATACAAGGCAAAGAGGGAGAACCACAATGGCCACCGACAAATCGTCAAGATTCGGTCGTCAAGAAACGACACCGATGATGTCTCTGATGAGTTCAAGGCTGGCCTGAAAAAGGCAAACCACGGCGGTACCCTATATCTGCCGAAGACCGAGCTATTCGTCATTGGCAAGCCCCTTGATCTGACTTTTCTCGATGACGTTCAAGTGCATTGGGACGGAGAGGTCAAGTTTACCAACGACACTCCATACTGGCAAGCCAATGCGTTCAAACACCCTTTCCAAAACAGCATAATGTTCTGGAAATGGGGCGGCAAGGACATCAAGATCTACGGTGAGGGCGTTCTCAACGGCAATGGGCAGCGCTGGTGGAACGAGTTCGCTGGTCTAGAAATTCTAGATCCAGACAATGACTATCTTCGGCCGATTCTGTTCTATGCCGAGAACGCCACAAACTTCGAAATGGAAGGCATCCACGAGAAGGACTCACCCTGCTGGACCAACTTCATCGTGACGTCTAAGGGTATCTCGTTCTCCGACGTCGTAGTCACGGCCGAGTCTAACAATGCTTCATCGCTGCCTAAGAACACCGACTTCTTCGACTCGCTTAACGTCGAAGACCTCACCGTCAAGCGAACGTGGGTTAATATTGGGGACGACTGCTTCTCGCCGAAATCTAATGCTTCCAATGTGCACGTGGATACGATGTACTGCAACGGAACTCACGGCCAGTCCATGGGCTCTCTCGGCCAATACACAGGAGAGATGAGTTTCGTTAAGGATGTTGTCATTGAGAATGTTTGGATGCTCAATGGTCAACGTAAGTCATCACCAGGAGCACTTATTTCCCCTCGTTTAGCGAATTCTAGGGGGTAAATCAACTTATTCGGACCTCTTTCCCGTTTGTTCATCACACCTACTACCCTCGTCGCTACTCTAGATGGCGATCACTGACTCTAGTCTGTTGTAGATGGCGCCCGGCTTAAGACTTGGGCCGGCCCAGACGTTGGATATGGTTTCATCGTAGGTCTCATTCTATACCCCTGTGAGTGCGACACGGTCATTGACTAGGTGCAGGACAACGTGACCTTCAGAAACTTTTACCAAGCGAATAACGAGTACTCTGCCTTTATCGACTCATGCTACTTCAATGTAAGACGACCTTTATCTCTCTTGTCACCCACCCCAGCGGGCTTTTTATCAAGGCTAACTGAGTCATCTCTTAGATCGATGCCGAGACTTGCGCCGAGTATCCGTCGATGATGAACATCACGAACATCACCTTCGAGAACTTTTCGGGATACACGAGCGGGAAATATGGTCTCGCCGTCGCCAGCATGACGTGCTCGACGAACCCCGACGCCGTATGCGAGAATATCACCTTCAGTTAGTCCCCTGGAGTCTTTTATTCCCCCTTTTGGCATGCCTCAGAGCCCTAAATTACCTTAACGAGCATTTTCTGCTCCTGCTACTCCTGCATGCTCCCGAAACCCCGAGTAATTCTTACTATAAGTGGACATTATTGACTCCAGTGTTATAACAGAGAACTTTACCATCACGTCCCCGTGTGAGGGAGACCCCGTCATCATATGCGATGGTGTCAAGGGCGACACTGGAATCCACTGTGTCAGCTCCAATAGCACCGTGGCTATTGCTGCGCTCTCGAACACGTGCTCTGTTCCCTTGGCGACTGTGAGCCCGTCTTTTTAAGGCACGGCGGTATGCTTGCTTCCTGCCCTCGTAAGTTGGGATACTGGTGGGCATGGCTGTATACTGTTATGTTGATATTATATAGCAAGGGTTACGAATTTAATATGACTACAAATTTCCGACTTCAAAAGGTTCGGGACGTGCACTAGCCAGCCCTTGTATGGGTTTGATAATTCCATCATTGCTCGTCACGCCAATTGATCAAACAACCGAAGCCAGTTGTGCCCCAACTAACCCCCCTTGGAAAGAAAGCACATGTACAACCAAATTGCCATAATAAATCCTGAACCAAACCCTTGACGGGGAAAAATGTCAGCCACGTCATCGAAGAAGATATACGAATTAAGTATAGATCATGACTTCCTAGCTACCTAAGCGTGACATAGACCTTCGTCAACCTCTGCTTAACAGGCCGATACGGAAATCTCCGCCTGCCGTCCTCGTCCGTCTCGTCAAGCGTATACGTGTTCACCTCGCCGGCCACGCTCCCCTTGAACGGCACGGGCGGATTCGTCCACACGGCCGTGACGGCGTCGTGGAAGCACTCGATCTGGATCCTGCGGAACCCCGTCTCCGCAGCCCGCCGCATCATATAGTGCGCCATAGTCTTCATGAACCCGATTCCCTCGGCATCCGCCCGCGTGGCCGTGCCCATGCGCTGCAGGACCTGGCCCGGCCCCGTCGGTGGTGGCCACGTCTCCCGGGGATCATGGCGCTCCGCGAGCGCCGCGTGGAAGCTCGCGGACGCCGGCAGACGCCCCGTTACGGGGGCCACGCGTCTGTTGTCCATGACGTAGAAGGCGTCGAAGGCGCACGCTATGCTGACGAGCGGGGTGTCCATCTGGTGTAATAGTTCGTCCTCGCCGACGTTCGGGTCGCTGAAGTCGAAGTATAAATGCCCGCCTGAGGCGGCCGATTCCGGGTTTTTGAATTCGTATCCCGTGTCGAAGATGCCTAGGGATAGACCGGACGAGATCTGGTATTTTATCAAGTAGTCGCTTGCTTGGTATAGGCCGTAGAATCTGGCCGTCCTGTTTAAGGGGTAGAGGTTACGCCATATTGGTGAGCCGAATACCTTTTTGACATACATGGTAGTTAGCACCTGTCTAGCTCTGGCAACACGCTTCGGCTGAGCGGACGCGGGAAGCGGATGAAGTATCCTCATCAACGGGAAGATGTTATAGGCTCTTATCAAGCTTGGCATCGAGGGCTTTTTCATACAAAGCTATGTGCGAAGACGGCTTTCGCCCATTCTAGGTGTTCGAGTTCTAGAGGGCGGATCTCATATCGTGATGAGAGCTTGGTATCACTCATCGCGGGAACGACCTTATTCCTATAGTGTCGGGCAACGAGAGGAGACTTATATAATCAGAAACCGGTCGCTTCTTAAGAAAGATAAATGAAGTCATGCACGTAAAAAATAGCTCATTCTTCAACTAGATTACAATCCCAAGGGCAGTAGATGGGGAGAGAACGTAGTTCTTCGCTACGGGCCAATGTTAGAAGATAATCCCATCTGATTATCTCCGTGACTGAGTGAGGCAGTGCGTCAGTGCGTACATTAACGCCTGGTATGAGGGGTTGCGATGCATCTTCAGCCCATTCCATAGGTCTAGATTCGATGGGACCGCCAGATGAGCTACCGAGATCTAACTAATTTAGTCCAAGTAGTTCAATAGATAGTCCAAAAGCTCAATAAATATCGGAACGAGCTCAGCTGCAATTTCGCAGAGGGTTCGTTCCACCAATCAGCCGAACCTGAGGTAACCTTCTTCACGATACGTCATGGTAATGCATTCGTGTTCGACAAGCACCTCGATATTGCTGCCCGCTAATTAAAGCCCGCGACGCATTTATCTTCTTGGACCGTTACGCCGAGAAATATCTAGCGGTTATCTGTTGCGCTTTTCTGATCAACGTAGACTCGTTTTGACGACCTCTACCGACCTGGGTGCATGCAACCTTATGCGGGTTCTCCGTGAACACATCTTTGGCCTTACTAAGGCGCAAAAAACGCCACAATCACACTCCGCTTCGGGGGATGCGCTAGCTTCTGCGTGGTCCGAGTAGCCAATTACATATATTGCAATAGTTGTCGTCCATGTCGGCTACAGACTCAACTCCCATATGCCGGTTGCGTTAATGGCATTGCGTCTTAGTATCGCCGGAAATGTACCGGAGCCGGGCCGTCGCCAGGCACCTCTGCACGGAATAATACGAAGACGTCGGGGGAATAGCCCCGATTCCCCGCCTTTAAGACTTCGGGCTTGCTAATCCCGGCCGGTTCCTTCGCGACTGCCCAGTAGTATACCCCGGCCGTCGTGAGGACAGTCTAGATGTTCTTATGTGAGGCGTGCGTGTGTACTATCAAAGGAGCCATATTTTGAATTGGCGCCTGAGTCTACTCGGCTGGGCTTGGGATGCCCTTACTTACAACCCCAACGGTTCTAACTCTTCTTCCGTGATGAGCCTGGTGAGATATGTTACAGAGAACGTCGTGAGAAGTAGTGCCACGGACCACAGAATCTTGTACTGTTGGAGTCTCGTGTTGCTTTCGGAGGCCCGATGCTTAACACTCGGCAAAGAAGATGGTTTATTCCAGGCAGTCGGAATGGAAGCGCCGGTCTTACTCCAAATCCCCGTACAGCCAATCGAGTTTAAAGAGGCCGCGATACGAACAAGAAATGATTCGCACGATCCCTACTATTCAAATACCGTTTGCTCAGCTTTCCGAAGACGAATATCCATTGCCGAATCATCAAGGACCACAACTATCTAGGCAGGTTACAAACTGCCATACCCGGCTAGGTTCGCATCATACGGTTTCTTTGACTCCCACCTGCCGGATATATGACTAGGAAGGTTAAATCCAACTGAAGAACGAAGAGAAGTACGCCAGACTGACCAAGTCCGGATCACCACCCTATATGACAGCTATATCTAAGCGCCATGAACAGATTAAAGGAAGCACTAGGTTGTCTGCTGACGGGTTGTCAGTCTCTACTCTAGCTGTTCGAGATATCGTAAACATAATCAGTTGGGCTGGTGTAATCTATCCTACAAATCACCCGTCCAGGACATGTGGTGTAACTAATTGCTATATGTAAGATCGCGTCATAAGATGTTGCGTCATCTTAAAGGTTGTTTGTGTGGTGCCATCAAGGGAGGCAATTAATATATATCGATACCTATATAGATACCTACATAGGATTAAGGTGAAAGATCGTATCCAGTAGATTTATACATATATGTAGATATTGCGAGACTAGGGCCAGCTTTGGATTGGTTCAATGACTGTCGCCATTGAGATAAAGAGCTTTGAAAGTTATCAACTTAATGGTGTAATTGCTAGAATCACGTAAAATACGTACTCAGGATTTTGTTGGACAACCACTCAATTCATCTATCATGCAACCTAAAAAAAGGAGGCGCCCCAGGGCTGCCATTCATGGCTGGCCATGGAAGAAGGCAACCAAAAGTCTCGCATATAGTCATCCCCTCAACCTCAGACGCGGCCATCCTCTCTACGTCCCCCCCCCCAGAGACCTTGTCCAACCAGTAAATTCCTAGACCAATGAGCCGTCCACTCATATTCCTTTGCACCTAGGCAAATCAGCAATACCCACCAGGCTCATCATCATGACTGGTTCGCAAAATGAGAGAGGTATTAGCTTGGCAACGATGAAGGCTGGAGCTGGTCCAAAAGACCTTGACCAGCACACAAGCATCAGACAACCCTGAAGTCTTACGCCAACCGTTGCTCAAACCTCTATAGAAAACGGAACGTTTTGGAAATCGGTTCCTATTTTTAAGCAACGAATGCCAAACTGGCTGCTACCGTACCGAAAGACTTGGCGGTACCTTGGCGACAGCCAAACTAAAAATTATCAACAAGAATTCCCGCAACCGAATCATGAACAATACTTCGCAACTGGTGCTTGCGATCGATCTTGACCAATGTTCGAATACCAGTTTTGGGGAGCCATATAGGCTACGTCGTGCCACGACGAAGTGAACAAAATGCAACATGATACAAAAGTAAAAGACCAATAAATTTAAAAGGTCGCAAGCGAGTGTCGAGAAGATCTAATTGTCGTTCCAAAATTCATCAAGTTTCATCAGGGTTTCTAGTATGCCTGACCAGGTACCGGCTTTCGGTCAACTTGTTCCTGAGGTGGTGGACCCGGGGGTCCGCGATAGTGAGGAGCATTATTTGGGTTCATCGGGCTCGGGCCGGGAGGGCTGTGCCGTCGATTCATTCCGTTGGGGCTCTGAGATCGTTGTTGACGTGGTCCGGGAGACTGAGCGCGGGGACCAGGGCTCATGGGAGGACCACCGGCTGGAGAGGTCGGACGACCAGTATGCGGGCTCATGGGTCGTCCTCCAGCTGGCGAGAACGGACGCATCTGAGCGGGAGACTGGGGTCGTCCATTCATGGGTCTCATAGGAGACTCTGGACGACCCTGAGGGGGAGAACCGGGGGAATAGTTAGGAGCGTAATTCGAGCCAGTACCACGAGGGGGGCCACGAAGACCACGTGGGCCACTAGGATTGACTGGAGGACCACCGTTACGAGAACCTGGAGGACCACCGGCAGGGCGGGGCTTCACAGGGCGGGTAGAGAGACAAGTTCTAGGCACAACACCTTGTTGAGAGCGGTCGAGACGGATGCATAGCGCCTATACCCAGTCAGTTTTGACAAGTTTTTTCTCCAAATGATTCCACTTACCCAACCATCATCGTACTCATGGAGAATCCGCACTAGGTGTCCGGCTTGAAGTCCTAGCTCGTCGTCCATAGAGGGTTTGAAATCCAACTGAACTCGATGAACGGCCGATGAGGGTGGACCACCAGCTTCGGCGATGGCTGCGGCGCTCTTCGAGGGACCTGGAGATTGACCAGGAGCGACAGAACTCATACTATATTCGGTACCGGTAGGGCTTGGAGGGGAGACTGGCATGGTGAGGTCAAGAGGTTCAGGTGCTTCCTTGCGGGTTGACGCCTTTCGGGTCAATGAGGCTGAAGTGATAACAGTGATAGCAGCGGCAGCGCCGGCCGCAACGGCCGCACTGGCTGCACTGCTGGTTCCAGCTGTGACAGGCAGTGGTGAAGCTGCCGGTAAATCAGTGGTTTGGGCCATGCCGACAACATGTTCGGGCGAATCAAACGGGTTACTAGCTGGTTCATGAGGGACGGATGGCGCGTTTCCAGCAGGGGAATGGGTGCGTGCGGTATCGTTGAAAGGGTTCTCAGAGTTGTTGCTCTGAGCTGTCGAGGGGCGTTCCCACATGCTGCCTCCTTTCTCGCGGGTCGCACTCTGCTGGTTTGCGCCGGCAGTAGCGAGCATTAGACCAGCGCCCTTACTCGAGCGTCTCTCATTAAAAGTTGGGTTAAATTGGGTGAGAGGTCGCAAGCTAAGCCGGGGTGCGGTAGCACTAGTTCGCGTGGTGCGGATGGACGCAGTACGACCACCCACGAAGGGTCCATTAACCTTCTCATCATCCTGTGCGCGCTGTCGTTCGAGCTGCTTTCTACGCTTGCTGAAAAGCAAGAAGACGAGTAACCCAATAGCAAAGACACCGCCCAAGACTCCAATGGCAATACCTGCCTTCACTCCAGGGCTGGTGTCCGAGGTCGAAGGGCTTGCGGACGGGGTAGAGCTAGACGATGCGGCAGCTTCCGTCGCGCTGAGCGAGTCAGTTGTGGAAACACCGGAAGAAAACTGTGTCTGCGGCTTCAACGTGGTGCTGCTTGCTAACGCGAGTGTTGATTCGCCATTGAGGTTAATTGACTTCGAGGGGGTCAAGGATTCGGGGAGACTCTCGGTAGCTTCGCTTGTATCGGCCTTAGGGGCTGAGGTTTCCTTGGGTTCCTGGGATTCCTTGGCTGAAGCAGCTGTTACATCGCCTCCAGAGTTGGCCTTTTTGGTCGTATCTGCGGGTACTCCAACCGTCGTATAACCGGCGATAGGACCATCAAAGGTTGCCGACATGGTGGTATAAACGGTCTTGTATATAGTTTCAGGGGATCTTTCTTGCAGAGTGAGCGGTGCATCTTTGAAAGGGTTGAGTTCGTTGGCAGCGCTCTCAACACCCTGGACAAAATTGTCCCAATGCTGGCGCGCGTGTCGCACATGCAGGTGCTTGTGGCTCGGCATTTTGGTCGTTAGTATTCGAGATGGATGTCCTCGGTCATTCACAAATTCCCTAATGTAGGCAAGTCTCCTTTTCCGATTCCAATTTCTGTCAATGCATATATCCTCCCCCAAAGGAAACGAAGATCGACCAATATATTCTCCTCAGCCTGGCCTATCGAATGATGGGACCCGTTCCAAACACAGCCCGTGACCGTGATTCCGTACGTGTCAATAATGAGCGTCTACTCGCGCTTTGTCGTGGGTGAATCGAAGGCGTCAAGCGATGTCGAAAGGATTCGTGGGTGGACCTGATGTTGGTCGTCGCGAGTCAAAAAAAGAGAGTATGGTTCCTCTAGGGAGTACAGCCGGGTTGGTTAGGGTGTAAAACGAATAAAGGAGTGAATGGAACTGTACGAGGATCCGAACGAAGGGGGGAAAAGCCCAACACTCGATCGTGAGCGACGGGAGGGAGAGGGACGCTGTGGGATGCGACGTAAAGAGAGGAGGAGGCAAAAGAAGAGAGAAAGGGAGGAAAACCAGTACAGCACTAGAAGGAGGGAGCAGGTGCTGAGAGTAGCCTGTGGCGTTGATTGGTCCTAGTCAGCTGATTGGCTGATTTGGTTGCCTAGCGGAGTCCGAAAGGATTGGCAAATTTGCAGGTAGGTACATAGTGTATAAAGGAATAAATGGTACATCTCTGTAGTATCTATGCACGCCATCTGGGAAAGTAACATGGTGACTACAAAACCCCATCACCTTAGCTTAATAAATTTCAGTGGTGATCGCAGCAGTGGTTCGCCCGATAATGCTCATTACATGTACAGATCATTTAACCTGACAAAGGCGCCGACGGACACATTTTGTTTGTTTGCATATAAGCTTATGTTGTACCTCAAGCCTCTACATGTACAAGTCTAGACACCTGGCGGGAATTTTATCGTGTCCATCGATACACTAGATGCGGTTGTGGGTTGATATCGCAGCAAGTCTTAGACACTAATGTTTACTTGGATGTTTATTTGGATGTTTACACTACACCATCTGTTTGCGAGCTATTTGTTCAACTTGCTGCGGCAACACTCTCTCAACTCAAACAAAACCTTCTTATCCTTTGCTGTTATTTTTCCAATTGATAAAGGACCTCATGCCATTCGACAAGAAGATGCAAACATACAACTTTCCCCATCTATGTAGCTTAATGACCTGGCCAGATAGTGTACAGGTTAAATAACTCTGGTCGGTCAGCCAAGATGATCTATTTCTGTTTTTGATATGCAGCCAGCCAGAGCTCTAGTGTACATGTACACTAGATTAGGTAGTCAGGTACAAGTGCCCCCCGCCTTCAGGTACCAGCTCGGTTTGATTGGTGAGAGCGTAGCTTTCGGCGGATCGAATGAAATTTGCTGACAGGGATTGATGATGTTCTAGCAAATCAGAACTTGGCCTTGGAAAGTGACCCCTATTCCACGCATTTGGTGACGGAACCCGTCCGCTTATTTTTATTTATTTATTTTTTCAGATGCAGATCCTGCTGGCACAGTTCGACTTGCTTCGATGCAATTGGACAAGCATGATGCATGTACTTGTAGATCTCTCTAGGATCACGAACAAGGCGTAGTAGTATAGTACGTAGGTACACATCCTGTTGATTACAATACACTGGGATTGGCTTCTTGCACAGCGAACAGTCGTAGTAATCTGTGAGATTGCTTGCTGAGGCTGTGTAACAGACAAAGAGGGGGACGACCTCCTCTGTTGCTCGAGATTGTACTTACTAATGTCCCAGTCTCAAGAGTAATCCTTCCATCTTTCCATTTTTATGCCAAGAATGGTCCAAGCTCTTTTTGGTGAAACGCACCATCCCGTAGCGCTAATCTAGCACCTGCAGCTTCGATGAGGCACTAGGTACATGTATGCACGTGTAGGAAATTCTAGGTACTGTACTGAAACATACAGTACTACACTAGAGCGTGCTGGCCTCTTTCCCGACGATCGTCATTTTCAATCACATCTCACTGAGACCCCTCAAACGAGCTTGTATATTTCCGCGATGAATTCGCGACATCACCTGCATTCCGATGAGATGCTTCACTGGATGGACTGAATCGTCGCCTCGGGACGTCTAGTGTAGCTTAAAGTACAGGGACACCGCCGCAACGCTAAAGTCCATCTAGTGTACACACGAACTATCTAGCGTGGCTGGGAGACAGGATGAGGCGTGAGTCGATTATCAGCTGATACCTCTCCAGATGTTAGCAGAAGGGCCATCACCTACAATATAGATAAACGGTAAGCGGCTCATGATATTGTGTACACTACATCAGAACTTTACCAACTTTGGTAGTGTTGGGTAGCATACACAAGTTGTATTGATAACACGTAAGGGGAAATGGCCAAATTCTGCGCCCACAACGAGGTAACCCTGCTGTAACCCTGCTCCTCAGGAATAAAGTAGTTACCACTAGCTAGGTAGAGTGGGAGGGGGCTATCACTATCAAGACTGATTCATCGGACGAGGTCATTCTAGCCTTGCCTCATCTGGATTCATGTCACCGTTCCTCCTATATTCCTCGGGTTCACTCCCGATGTGCGCCAGGCAGGATCTAAAAGTGTTACCTATGCCCCCCTGGCCCGGCCCATTGGTTATGATGTGGATTAGGTTGTCCGGTCCACTGATTGTTCTGTTGATTTTGTTGAGCCTGAGCCTGCGCATGATTCTGTAATACCGCTGCCAAGAAATCCGGGTTAAAATACATCCCATTCGCTCCTTGCTGGCCAGTGAATTGAGGCGGAGGAGGGGGATAAAAGCCTGGCTGAGCATTCTGTGGCCAGGGGAAGGGAAATTGTTGGTTGGCTGGCAGATGGGGTTGCTGGGCATTTGGCTGGGGCGGAGGGAAGACTGGATAGGCCTGGCCGCTCACCGACATGGGAGGAGCAGGAGATAGGTTGTATTGTTGTGCAGGCGGTTGCTGGAAACTCTGTGGCGCCTGGCCTTCTTGACCTTGGGGTCTTGGTGGTAGTGAATATCCACCACGTACGTTACCACCTCGATTGCCACGTCCGCCGCGGCTGCGGCTCCCTCTTCCTCGAAAGTCGCCTCGGTTCCCCCGATATGTACCGCTATGACCCAAAAAGTTACTCGAGGGTTCATTGCCTCCACGAGGGGGCTGGCTTTGCCCAAATCCCACTGGTCGTGCTAACGGTCGATAAGGACCATCGTCATCGTCATCGTCATCATCATCATACTTCAACCCATTAGAGGCAGTAGGGTTACCCGCAGTAGTAGCGTCGTTGCGTCCACCTCGGCTAGCCGTACTATCTCGACCACCACGCCCTCCCCGCTTTTTGGCTTTCAACTGTCGCTTGTGCTCTGCCTCTTTCTCGTCATCCGAAAATTCGATTTCGTCTTCGGCGACCTCCTCATCGTGCCAGTTACTTGCATCCGTGCCCTTGTTGGCTTTGAGCATCTGTGTTAACCCAAGACTTGCAAGTGCTGGTGGATAGAAAATCTTGGTTCCGGTTCCTAACCCAAACGATTTAATTTCTTCTTCACTTGTAAAGCCTGCGGTGTACCGAGGTTCCCGCACAGCTGCGATAACATCCGCCAAGGCAGCTATTACAGTTCGGTCTTCCAGACAGAGAACAGATCCTGTGTCAAGTACTTGGTATTCTCCGGTTGTGTTTGCCTTGATAACGGCAGTGTTGCCGACAAAATGTTCAATCGCGCCGAGCTCAACTATCTCCATCTCAGGCTTAATCTCCACCTTGGGTCGCGCAATGATCATTTCAGGGAGTTCGTTTTTGGTTCGTACAACGCCGGAACCAATACCTTTCCCTTTCCCATCGCCTTCGTCATCAGATCCACCGTCCATCTCCATGAGTATGCGGGCGGTCTCCTCGGGTCCAAGGATCTTGTAATCTTTTTCATCGTCAGAGTCATCATCAGAGTCATCTGAACTACTAGAGTCAGACGACGACTCGTAGGGTGATGAGTCCGCCTCCCACTCCGGGTGCTCTTCCTGTGTGTTACCATCAACATCCCCTAGAGGTTCACTATTTCGTGTCGCATTTTCGGGCTCTGATGTAACCGCGTTATTTGTTTTCAGTAGAGCACCAGGGGCATCCCTACTTGAATCTGCTGAAGCAGGCGCTGGCTCAGGTAGAGGGTCTAAGCCACCAAGGAGGGCCTCTAATCCTGACGTGAGCGATGGTGGACTTGGTGGGTGGTCAACCGCCATCTCGTCTCCTGGGGGCTCAGGTTCCGCAATTTGTGAATTGGCATTGCTGGCAATTGTAGGCTGAGATTCCTTTGTGGCTGCCTGATCATCGATCACCGACGGAGTCTGAACATTGCTAGTCGCGACCGCGGGTTGTAATGTGCCGAGCCCAGGAATCTGGACGCCAAACATGATGGTGTAGGTAATGAAAGCACGAGCGTTGAGATGATTGCTTCGGCCGATACTAATGTTGTGATGTGTTGTGAATTTTGTGTTGATGGTGGATGGCAAGCTCACCAGCTACTGGGCAGGCTGAGGCGCAACTCCCACAAAACTGGTGGACACGTTCAGGTTCACAAGAGTAAATCTTGCACAAGAAAAAACAAAGACCTAATAATGAAGTTAATGTTGCTGGTCCACCATGAACAAAGACCACCGGCGGCCTAGTACGTATGAGGTATGCGTAGCATTCGTTGAATAAGTACTGAGTGATGGTTAGAACTTGGCAGCGAAAAGAAAGCCATCTTCAAGAAAATTAAAGTGGAAACAAAGCGGAAACAGAGCGAGGAAATCGCTTATCGATAGAGCTGGCGACACAAAAAGTGGGGGTAGTGCTGTAGGTATTGGGACCCATAATTGACGCTATCGACCCATTGTAGCCACGCACGAGATAAGATTGGTTGTTCTGCACGAAACGGGTGGGCCTCTCACCACGGGAGCTGAGCAGGAAGCTGAAGTGGCCAGAGCAAATCAACGTCATTTATTCTCAAGTGGTCTCTCCCCCTCCCCCAATCCCCCCTCGAATTTTTGCAGACCACGACAGCTTCGTTGCTTCGTGGCCCCGTTCCTTCATTTCGATCCTCATGCACCCACCCACATCGAGCAATTCTGCAGACATCGCACACAGTCTGCGTCGCTGTCTTTCTTCCCTGTGAATATGCCGCCTACCGCGACGGCAGCGAGGCCACGAGAGGGCTATGTCCACCCAGATGCGCAGCATGCAAAGAGGAAGAAGTATGCGCCACGTCATCCGGGGATGGGTTCCGTTCTGAAGGTAGACCGCTAACTGGCATCGTTGATGTAGAGCCCCCTCGCCCTTCGCTATCCGGCCAATTACTGCCTTCTATATTTTCCTCGCCGCAAACTTCACAGCCGCACTCTTCGCGCCCATCCAAGATTGTGACGAGACCTTCAACTACTGGGAACCCACACACTATCTGTCTCATGGCTACGGTCTGCAGACGTGGGAGTACTCGCCAGACTTCGCCATCCGGAGCTGGTTCTATGTGGCCCTCCATGCCGTTGTAGGCAATTTCCGCAGACTACTACCTCGGCCTACCAAGGTAACTCGATTTGCCGCGCTGCGCTTGTAATGCTGTAGATGTTGATGTATCTTCCTAGGTTGCTGAGTTTTACTTCGTTCGATATGCCCTAGCTTTCTTTTGTGCATTTTGCCAGGTCCTCTTATTCCGCGTTGTCAGCTTCACGCTGAACCCTAGGATTGGACTTTTCTTCCTCATGGCTCTTGTCATGTCCCCTGGCAACTTTCATGCCAGTGCTGCTTATCTGCCCTCTAGCTTCGCCATGTACATGTCCTTCCTAGGCGCTGCTGCCTTCATGAACTGGAGGGGCGGCCTTAAGACGTCCTGGGGCATTTGGTGGTTTGCAGTTGGCGGTATTTTAGGGTGGCCCTTCGCTTCGGCTCTCTGTGCCCCGTTCATGCTTGAGGAGGCCATCTTTGCAGTCATGAGTGACCGAGAACGCTTTTGGGAGACTATGCTGCGTGTCGGTCGTGGCGTGATTGCGGCCCTTTTACTCATTGTAAGTAGGCTCGTCCGTCAAGACTCCGTCAGACTCTTACATGATAATATAGCTTGGTGACTCTACGATCAATGCGTTCTTCTACCGCAAATTCGAGGTTGTATCGTGGAACATCGTCAAGTACAACATATTTTCTTCCACTGGCGGCCCAAATCTTTACGGCACAGAGCCTTGGACTTTCTATTTCCGCAATCTAGCCATCAACTTCAATATCTGGTTTGTCCTCGCCTTACTCTCGCTCCCTCTATTCATGCTGCAGAAGGCATTTACTACAAAACTGCACAGCTTTCAATCCGGACTACGGACCATTGTGTTCCTCACCCCGTTTTACATGTGGCTCGGTATCTTCACTTTACAGCCTCACAAGGAGGAAAGGTTTATGTACCCAGCCTATCCCTTTCTCGCACTGAATGCGGCTCTAGCACTTCACATAGTCCTTTCAGCCTTGGGTACCTCAGATCCAAAGAACATTGTGGGAAAGATTCCAGCACAACTCAAACTACTTGTTGTCACTTCGGTATTGTTACTTTCCCTAGACTTAGGTCTCACACGTATCGTGGGTATTTATACTGGGTATTCAGCTCCACTGAAAATCTACGAACCTCTTGGTGCTGGTGTCATTGGAGCGCGAGGCATCGGTGGTCATGGGGACAATGTCTGCTTCGCTAAGGAATGGTACCGCTTCCCCAGCTCATATTTTCTTCCTCGCGACATGCACGCCAAATTCATCAAGTCGGAGTTCGGCGGACTGTTGCCTGGTGAGTTTTCGGAGGCTCGAACGGGATTTGGCTTCTTCGGTGGAACTTGGCTGCCTACTAGCGGGTTGAATGATCGCAACGAGGAAGACTTGGCGAAATATGTCGATATTAGGCAGTGTTCCTTCCTAGTGGATACACAATATCCCGAGAATACGGATCCTTTACCACCTCACGAACCGGATTATGTTGCTGATGTCGATAAATGGGATATTGTCAAGTGCGAACCGTTCTTGGATACAAGAAGAACGCATTTACTATCGAGAGTGCTTTGGATGCCAGAATCTAATTTGATACCTGAGAAGTATAGAAGGAGGTGGGGACGACATTGCTTGCTTCGGCGAAAAGCCTAAGCTCCGTTATGGAACGATAATTTTCGCCTTATAATGCGCATGGACTAGGTATATAAATTCGCAGATTTCACAGACATCTTAACTTTTTCTCATCCTGCCTTGCCCCCACCCTGACCCTAGCAATGAACATCAGGAGAAATGTCCCAGACAGACTGCCTGGATTACAGTATCGGAGACCGTATGTTCCAGGACATGTCATCGGGATAATGCAGTTACTATAGGTTGACTATAAAGGGTTGTGGTATTGCAGGGGGGCTAAGCTATCGGTCCCGGACGAATAAAGCCGAGAAGATTGGCGAGCTTCCTGTTTGGGTGGCTGACACTCATGCGCCCGCATTCATAGCAACGTGTCATGTCATGCAAGACTTCATTTACGTGAAGACCTCTGGCGGACTCAACTCAAAATTTACTCCTTTTCATCAAATAGTAGACAGCATATCGGCTGTACGCTGTACTCCTACGTTCGATCCTTTCGCTAAAAGCACAGCCGAATGGAATACACCAAGGTCCCAACTACACCAAGTTTGTTTGTTCCTGCCCCCAACTCACTTTGGCGCTACTATCAGTGGGAATGTGTCGGCCTGTATGGTAGGCACTCTATATGGAAGCGGCACTTTATATGGCCACTCACTAGGTACTTATATAGCCACATCTGAGACCGAACATTGCATCGAGCTCCATCATTAAGACGCATACACAACATTCTGACCCCTACGCCTCTACCCCAAAACTAAGCCGAATGCCCCTGCATCAGCCTTACACTATCTTCTCTCATAGGCTGAACGAGTTTATTATTATACTTGCAAGCCACTTCGTCATTCATTGTCCGGGGTGTTTCATGCTAAGCCTTCATTGATGCCGCGAACAGGCTTGAGCCAAGCTGTCGACAAATTGGGCAGGAGATTCATCAACATCACACCAGTATCGGCCATTCAGATTGTCACGTAACGTTTTTCGCGTAACGTTAGCTCTGAGCTCTGAATGCCACCTAACAACGCCAGCCACAAATACTACTGCGGCTAGACGAAAGCGCACCCTCTTTGTGGGCGTATCCAAACACTAGGCTCGAAAAGGCCCCTTGATGCCTTTACTCCCTCGGTCCCTCTCGTGAAACGTTCTAATTAAAGGAGGTTGTGCTGGAGCCCTTACATCACTATTTCTTCCTATGTCCGAATATTCATCGAGTCTTTGTCAGCGCTATACAACTCCGCCAATGTCATGGCGGGCAATTTTGGCCGCTTGTTGATTGCGTCCTAGATGGGTATGTACCCATCTCGGTGACGATCGCCTATATCTTGCTTGCCTGCCCCGACTTGACGTTATTCCAGATGGCCACAGAAAACAGCTTGCTTTCTCACCTTGTCACAGTTTTCCATCATGAAGAGCCTTTTACTTGCGTTAGGTGCTCAGCTGGTTATAGGGCTACCAGCAAACAACCAGGCTAGACATCTACCTCATGTCGGAGATGAGGCTTTGCCTACCCTTGAACTTGCTAACATAACCAAGGTTGGAATATCAGACATCCAAGGTCGCAGCTTGTCCGGGCCTTTCCTAGGTGTAAACTTCCCGGATCCCTCCATTATATACGGAGACGGCTCTTGGAAAGCGTATGCGACATCATCCAACGGCAAGAGAGTACCAATTGCGACATCGCCAGATACTTTCTCATGGACACTCACAGGCAATGATGCATTGCCTGAGCCCGGCTCCTGGGTTGATGCGAACGATAAAAGCATATGGGCGCCTGATGTCCAAAAGAACGTAAGTCTTCGAAGCCTTGAACTTGTGTGGTGTGTAGAAAATATTAACCTGACACTTAGGATGCGGGAATTTATGTCAGTAAGTAATTATCAGCGTTCGTCTCTTGTTCGAGTCGTCCTTGAGAATAGAGGTGTTCCTATAGGAGGCAGAATTTCGGGTTCAAACCTTTGCATTCTTCTGAAAAGCCCACGGATCTTGCTCAAAATGACAGCTACCAACCCGAAGTGTTACAGTGTATTATACCGCTCGTAAAAGTGGTAGTACACACTGCATCGGCGCCGCAACTTCTGCCACGGCCTTGGGCCCTTTCACACCCCAAGGGGCGCCCTTGATCTGCAATGATGCTGGTGGTGGTGTCATTGATGCCTCCGGCTATGATGATGGCGTCGACCGTTGGATTCTATGGAAGGTCGACGGCAACAGTCTTGGAGGAGCTACCACCGTGAGTTACCGCTGGAGTTATTTTCTTCCCTTTCTAGTAACTTGAGATCGCCCGAAATGTTTCGAGAGCATGTTTCGAGAGCTCCAGAGCTGCTTAAAAGAGTAATTACTGACTCCAGCGGTTATAGTGTCAAGGGGGAACTCCATCAGGATCCTATAAGCCTACTCCCATCATGATTCAACGATTGGCGCGAGACGCACTGACTCTTCTGGGCAGCCCGAGTCAGATCTTGGATAACGAGGGCGCATCCAACAACGGCGTTGTGGAGGCACCCGCCCTGTACAAGATTGCGAACGGGAATTACATCCTGTTCTACAGCGCTCACTGCTATTCCAGCGACGACTATGACATCGAGTATGCTTTCTCGAGTACCATCAACGGTGCTTACACCAATCGTGGCATCCTCCTCCGTTCCGTCGATAACAAGGGCATCTGGGGACCTGGTGGACTTGATCTCGACCCTAACGGCCGCTCAGTGGTCTTCCACGGGCGCCTCAATGCTAACGATGGAAGTGGCAGCCGCGAGTTGTATAGCGCATCTCTCACTATTAATGGGCGATCCGTTAGTTATTGAGCATTGAATACATGATGCTCCTGTACATACAAGCACTCACTTCGGCGCTGCCTTAAAGGGAAACCAAAACATGCGAGGAGCGAGCCGTAGTATAGCTTTCTTGGTACATAAATACTTCATATATATTAAGGTCTTCCCACCTTTACTGACAAAGTAGTTGAGCTAGATGTAACACTTATATGCCAATCATTTCACCATCGAACAGTAGCTTCATGGAAATCTTGTGGAAGCCTGATAAATATGTGGGAAGCGAGGACATATGATGCAAGCTGAAGCCCAATAAACTTCGTGTTGAATGTGAACTGTATTTAGGAGTCACTTCATGTACTGTATAAGACCAAGGCACCAAGGGTACGGTCATTACTGTTCATGTATATATTGAAAGCTGTCGGATATATACGCGGATAAAACAAGCACCTAGTACATGCAATTGCTTGCCAACCTCTTGGTTGTTTGGTGTCCTGGTTAAATCTGGCATCTTGGCGTGGGGTTGGGTTCAGGGAACCCTAATGTTGTTGTCCAATTGGCTAGCCTTGAGGCAAAGCCCACGGCAAGAATCGATTATCACTACGAAGGCGTTACATACCCAGCACATCAAAAAAAGAGAAAAACAGGTACTGGTTTATAAGCCTCGGCTGGGCGATAACGCATAACACAAGCTCGTTTCGCACTTTTTTTATATATTTTCCCATACAAATTTACTAATAAAATACTTAGGCCATTTTAACTAACTTAATTAATTTAAAAGCTATAATAAAATAAATTATATAGTTAGATTCGAAATTAAATTATAAATCTAAAAATAATTTCTTTAATTTTATAGTTATTTTATTTATAGCGTTATAACAAACTACGCTAAAATAATCTTTATAATTCTTTAAAACTTAAATATTTCTAAAAATAAAATAGCTTTAAAATTTTTTAAAATTATTTTTAGATTTATTATATAATTATAAATCTAATTATATAATTTATTTTATTATAGCTTTTAAATAAAATAAGTTATAAAAAGTAGCCTAAGTACTTTACTAAGGAATTTATATATAAAAATATATAAAAAAAGTGCGAAACGAGCTTGTGTGCGAAACGAGCTTGTGGGATGCGTTATACAAAAAAAAGAAAGATAAAATGCAATATAAGATGTTTATCAAGCTGTACGTTTTTTTATGTGAATAGGTGTAGCTAAAAAGCTAGGAAGTACTGTTTATTGTTACGCGTTAAGCAATCACAAAAAGCAAGGCTTTATTCTAAAAGCGAACTTTGTATTAGAATCTAAATATAAAAAAAAAAAAGCTAATTTTATAAGAGTATATTATAAGTTTTTTATAAGTAAATTAATAAAAAATATAAACAACTATTATATAATTACTAGGTACTAGCTAGGTATAAATTATATAATTTATAAGTTATAGCTATACTGCTAGCTACTAGTTACTATATTATAACTACCCCCCTTATAAAAAAAAAAGATATGTTTGCGTATATTTAAACAAGTGTTTTCTAGCTAAAAAAAAATAGTTTTAAATATTTATTTATTAATTTTAATCCGGGCTTTTATTTTATTATGCTATTAAATAAAGGTTTTTATATATAATATTAAAAGATTTTATTATATTATAATTTAAATGTAAAGTTATTTTATATGTTTTTTTATTAAAATTTCTTTATAAGGTATGCTTTAATTAAGCAGCTAAAGCATAAATAATACTGCTTTTATAAGTAGTAGTTAGAAAAAAAACTTTGCTTGTCTGCTTAAAAGTATTATATAGTATAAAAAAATCTTTTAAAAGGTTTTATATATTTCTTTATATATTTAAAAAGCTTAAAAATTAATTAAATATAATTTGTTTTATTTTTTATAAATTAACATTTTTTATAAATCTATAGTAAATTATTAAATAAAACTTATAAAAATAATAAAAATATTAGCAAATATATTTTTAATAATAATAAAAAAGCTTAAGGTTTATAAAAAAAAGTACTAATAAATAAATAAAAGTAAAGATTAAATATAATAATAATTATATATAGTATTACAATTTAAATAGCTTTTTAAAAAATTAGCTTTTAAATAATATATTATTTTTAGACTATATATATAAAAACTACTTACGCTTTATAATTATATAATTATATAATAACTATTATTATTTTTTATATTTATTAATAATAATTAGATAAAATTTTAAAAAAATATTATTGTTGGAATAACTGGCATTAGTTACAACTTTATTGTGCAACTTGTACGGAGTGCGAGTTCACGCTTGGCTTTTGTACGGATGATAGCCGAACTTCGGCCGGACGAAAGGGACTTTACTTCCCTTTATTATGTTAGCTCGTACGATAGCGTGAGCCCTTATATAAATATAAAAAACTTATGTTTCGTACAAATATTTTTTTTTCTTTTTTTTATAGTGAAGAAAGACAGGGCAACTCGATACTAAAAACAACTAAAAATAACAAAAAATAAACTAGAGCGCTTACTATTAGAAAATTAGTATAAATGTTATATATATATAATAAGTATTGCTAATAAGCATAACTATAGATATATTAGCTATAGCTATAAATATGTTTATTATATCTATAAATAGGTAGACGTTTTTATGATTTTATATTTAAAAAAAAAGATTATTTATTTATATTTTATATAATAATTATTATTTTTAATAAGTAACTGAATTGCTATAACAAGTAATGCCTACCTATTAACCTAAACTTTTAATTTTTATATTATAAAAATATATATATATTTAAGTTTATTAAACTATTTGTTACTAATAAGATTTTAATAAAGTTATATTTTAAAAAAGTTTAAGTAATAATATTAAAGTTAGATTTAGCTATAATATTTTTATACTTAGCCTAATATAAACAAAATTAATAAATTGTTATATTTTAGTTATTAACCTAAGTTTAAATAATTATTATAGCTAAACTTAACAACTAAATAGTTATGCTTTAATTTTTAACTTTTTATTAGTCTAAGCTTTAGTAACTATATAATAATATAAAACAAAAAAAAAACATAAAATACTTTAGCTCTGCTTTAAAAATAATAATTATTATTTATTATATTAAAAAAAAAAAAATATATGAATTTTATAATTAAATGTTAGAACTAGTACAAAAAATAATATTTTAAATAAATTATAATATAATAATATAGTTATAAAAATAAAAATAAAAAAACAAGTTAAATATTAAAATAAAATTAATATATATAATATTACTTGTTTTAATTTAAATTAAACAAATTTATAATTTTTTTTTAATAACTTTAATTATTAAAATATTAAATATAAAAATAATATATATAAATATATTTTTATTAAAATTATTTAATTAGACTAGGACTAAAAAACTTTTAATATTTTTAATTACTTTTTTAATAAAAAAAAAATTAGATCTTATAAAAAAACTAGTATTTAAAAAATAATAATTAAACAATATTTTTAATAATATTTATACTAAAGTTAAAAAAACTTTTTATAAAGTTATAGTTAATAAAAAACTAAATAATTATTTTTATAAGTAAGAACTTTAAATTTTAAAAAGCTATATTTATTAATAATTAAAAACTAAAAAAAAGCTAGCTTATTTAAAAAAACTAATACTTATATTAATAAAAAAGTTTAGATCTATTTAATAATAATAAAAAACTACTATTATAAATTAGAACTTAATAAATATAATTAATATTAATTTATAAATAACTAAAATATTTTATAATATAATTTAGCTTATTATTACTATTTAATAATATTTAAATATAACTTAAAAATAAAATTTTATTATAGCAAAATAGCTATTTATAATAACTTATATAAACTTTTTAATAATAAAACTATTAAAAATTAAATATGTTTAGCTTAATATACTAAAAAAATCTAATAAAAATTATATAATTTTTTATAAAAATAAAAATATTAACTATATAAATATTTATTTTTAGGTTTAATGCTTTAAAAAATAAAGCAATATAAAAAATAAGTTTATTATAGCAGCTATAAAAAAATAGACTTTTTTATAAAAAAACATATTATAATAATAATTTTAATAATTATTTAAAAAAAATATAGCAAAATATAAAATAACCTTATTAATATTTATAAAAGCCCTAATTAAAAAATAAAATATTTAACTAAATATAATAAATATTTAGCTTTTTATTTATAAATATATAATAAAAAATATTATATAAAAAAAGCTTATTAAAACTTATACTATAAAAGCTTTTAAATATAGCAAAGCTTAAGAAAATACTAAAAATTTATAACTATTAATATAATTATAAAACTTATTATTATTTAAGCTATAAAAGCTTATACTAAAATTAGTAACAAAATAAATTATTAATAAATATTTAAAAAAACCAAAAAAAAAACAGCTAATATTAACTAAAAAAATAATAATAATTATATTTAAAACTAAATATTACGCCTAAAATAATAATAAAAAAAAGCAAAAAATAATTAATACTAATTAGTTTTAGCAAAATTAACTAAACTATAAAAATAATAATGCTTTATAATAATAAAACTTTAATTAAAAATATTAAAATTTTAAAATACTTTATTATAAACAAAATTATAAAAAATAAAGCAACTAAAATAACTAAAAATAAAACAATAACTACTTTAAAACATATTAATAAAATAGTGAGTATAACGTTAGGTTTAATAACTAATATATTATTAAGTTTAATAACTAAAATAAAAGAAATTAATAAAAATAATAAATATATTACTAACATTTTAAATAATATAAACTAAACATAAATAAATAATAAAATTATTATAATAAAAAAGTTATTTAAAATACAAATCCTAATAATAGTAATAAAACTAAAAACTTAACTATAAAAAAATATATTTATTTTAATAAAAAAAAATAATTAATAAAGCATATATAACTATTAAATATAATAAAACAAATAACTACTAAATATATATCTAAAATATTATATTAAAAAATAAAAATATATTAATAAACTTAAATATAATATTAAAAACTTATATAAAGTATAAAATTATATTTTATTTAATAAAAATAATAAAAAACTATATTAAAAATATTTATATAAAATAAGCTAAACTAAGCAAAGAAAACATTAAATAAATAAACTTTATACTAATAATATTAATTATACTAAAATTAATTAAATAAAAAATTAATATTTAATTAAAACAAGTTATTAAAACAAACCTAAAACTATTACTTAAAAAAAAATTAAAAAAAAAACTATATATTTTTAAATTTTTATTTAAAACAATATTAAAAGCTCTAAAATTAAAGTTTGCTTAAATATAAAATATTTTAATATACTAATAAATAAAAGTTTTATTAAAAATTTTATTAAAAACTTAAAATTCTAATATATTAACTTTATATTTATTAATAAAGTAGAAATATAATTAGTAGTTATTTAAACTATAAATTTTAATATATATATTAAAAAATATGTTAAAAAAAATATAATGTTTAGATATTTTATAATAATAATAAATATAATTAATAATTTAAAACTAAAAATATTAATTAAAACAAAATTTATATTAAAACATAAAATTAAAATTAACTTTATAAAAAAAACATATATTTTTAAGTTAATACTAGAACTTAAAATATAAAATAAAGCAAAAACTAAACTATTTTTAATAGTACTAATCTAAAAAATATTAGTAATATATATAATAGTTATATTTGCTATAATAATAATATTTATAAATATAAAATTTATTAATTTACTAATATTTATTAATTAAAAAAATAAAATAACAAAACTATACTATTTTAAAAAAACAAACAAAATATAGCTTATAATATAACACTAAATAAATATTTATTAAAAAAAGTTATAATTTATAACTTATATATCTAACTAATTATAATACAAAAAAATAAAAAACTAAAAACTATTTTTAAATATTAAAAAAACAAAATTATTTAGATTATTAACTAAATAAATATTATAAACTACTAAAAAAATAAATAAACAACTTAATTATACTAGTTATAAAAACAAACATATTATTTTATAAAATAATAAAATTAATAAATATATTTATAATTAAATTAATAACTAAAATAGCTATAATAATAAACAATATATTATAATAGTTAGTATAATTTTAGTAAGACCTATAAGAACTTTAGACCTATATAGCAATAAAATAAAAAATCTATATATAAACTAACTTATAACTCTGCAGTTATATATATAAAATTTATATCTATTTATTTTATAAACTTTAATTTTTTTTTTTTTTTTTAGCGTAAAATCTTTATTTATAATATTAATAAACTAGCTATAAAAAGTTTATTTACCTAATTATAACACTGCTTTAAATTTATTAATTATTTATTAATAAATATTTAATAAATATATATTTTTTATTTTGCTATAGTTAATAAAATATAAATAAACTTTCTTTTTTGATTATATATTTTATAATATAAACTTAACTTTAATATAACTTTAATAAAACTTTTAATTTTTATATTACTTAAAAACTAATAATTTATAAAAAACCTAATTTTAAATATTTTTATTTTATTTTTAGTTTTTAAACAATTAAAATAATTCTAATTTTTAAATATAACTAAGTTTTTATTATTAAACAATTTTAAAATCTTTTTTTTTATAAAAAAAAAAAAATTAAGTACTAAACTTTTTTATAAATATTTTAAAC
Organism: Ustulina deusta; assembly: GCA_023159155.1. NCBI lineage: Eukaryota > Fungi > Ascomycota > Sordariomycetes > Xylariales > Xylariaceae > Ustulina > Ustulina deusta. The sequence continues at coordinate 56,169 of JAJNNX010000017.1, read as the reverse complement.
AAACTAATATTTTAAAAAAAATTTAAAAAAAATTAAAAATTAAAACTTAAAAAAATAAAATCTAAATTAAAACTAAAATAATTTAAAATAAATAATATATTTAAAAATATATTAATAAATATTATAGCTATATAAGCTTATAATTTTATATTAGTTTTAATAAAACTTTTTTAATAAAAAAAAAAAATATTAATTTTTCAATATATTTATTTTAATATTTTAAAAAAATAACTATAATTTAATAATAAAAAATATATTTAAAAATATTAATTTTAAACTTTTTAGTTTTATTGCTTTATTTATTTTTTGTTTTATTAGTTTATAAAAAATAAAACTTTATTTAATAACTAGGTTTATAAACTAATAAAAAAGCTAAATAAAAATATTATTATATTTTAAACTAAAAATAATTAATTTTAATATATTATAAACTAATTAAAAAAATATACTAAAAAATTAATAAAAATATATTTTTATTTAACTAAAAAATTATTTAATAATATTATTAAAATAATTTAAGTTTTATTAATAATTTATTATAATTTTAATTAAATAATTATTATTTATAAAATATTTTAAATTTATATATATAAAACTAATAAAAATATAAATTATAAAATTATTTTTATATAAATTTTAAAAAAGATTTATATAAAATTTTTATAAATTTAAATATTTTTTACAAATTATTTATTAATAAAATTATTAATAAATTAAACTTATTAGTTTAACTAAATAAAAATCTAATTTAAATAATTAAATTTTTAGTAAACTTGCTTATTAATTTTTAGTTAATTTTAAAAGTTTTAAAATATTTATTTTAAAATAATTAAAATAAATACTAATTATAAAAAAAAAAAACCTTATTAAAATAATAAAACTTATTTTATTTATAAAAAAAAAATATATATATATTAATTATTTATTTTAATTAAAAACTTAAAATTTTAAATATTTAACTAATAAAAAAAAACTATAATAAAAATAGCTTTAATAGTTTATTTAACTTAAAAAATAAATAAAACTAATAAAAAATCTTTTATTAGTTTTTTTATTTATTTTAACTAAAATAAATAAATTATTTTTAAAATATTTATTTAATTATAAATTAATAATATTAAAATAAAAACTTTAGTTTTATATAATATTAAACCTTATATTTTTTTAATAATTAGCTATAAATTTATATACTAAATGAAATAATAATTAAAAATAAAAATAGTTTGTTTAGCTAAACTTTAAAAGCTTTATAATAACTAAAATAAAATAATTAATAAAACAAAATATTTTAATAAAAACTTAAAAATAATAATTAATTTAACTAAATAATTTATTTTTATTAGCTTAATTTTTATTAATAATTATAGTTAAACTTTTTAGCTATAAATAATAAAATATAAACCTAAAAATATAAAAAAATACTAATTAATATAATTAAATATTAAAATAACTTTTTAAAAACAAAACAATTATTTTAAGAACAATTAAAACTAAAAAAATATAAAAAAAATTTAAAACTTTTAAACTTAAAACAAAAAAAGTTTATATAATAATTTCTAAAAAAAAAAAAAACTAAACCGCTATTAAAAAAATCATATAAAACTTTTAAAATTATTTTTATTAAAATAAATAAAAACAATTAGCTAAAAGAATTTTAAAAAAACCTATTATAATTAAATTTATAATAATTAAAAAATAACTATATTAAACTTTTTAAAAAAAACTCAAAAATAATTAATATTTTGTAAAAAAAATAAATTTAAATTAATTAAATAATATTATAAAAAACTTTTAATAATAAACTAATCTTATTTTTATAAAAAAAAAACCCTTAAATATATAAAATTAATATAAAGCTTTTTATTTTTTTAATTAATATATTTAAAAAGATTTTTTTTTAAAAAAAAATCTAAAACTTTACTATTATTATAACTAAAATTTAATATAATATTAGAACTTAATAATAAAAAATATATTTTTAAGCTTTATTAATATTAAATATTTATATAGTTTATTTTATTTAAAAAAAAATTTATAAACAAACTATTAGCTATAAACTTTATTAAATAAAATATAAATCTAAACGTTATTTTTATTTTATTTATATTTAAATTTAGATTAATTAAATATAAGTTTATAATTAATTATTAATAAAAAAATAAATATTTAAAAAATTAAATTATATTAATTTTAAATATTAATAATATTATATTTAATTATTATAATATTATTTATTTTATAAAACTAAATATTATTAAAACTTTTTATTAATTATTATTAATTATAAAATTATATTAATTTTTTTTTTAAATTTATAAAAAAATATTTTGATAAAAAGTTTTATTATTTAGTTTAAAAATAAAACTTATTTAATAGTAAGCTTTTATTAATATATAAATTTAAAAACTTTTAAATAAATTTGCAAATATTTATATAAATAATATTTTAATTTATTTTAAAACTAAAAAATAATACTAAACTTATTATAAAAAAATAATTTATTATTTATATTAAACTAAATATTAAAAAATATTAAAAAGTTTTATTTTAATATATTTATTATTAATTATTTAAAAATAATTATAAAAGCTAAAATAAAAATAAAAATAATCCTAAATTAAAACTTTAATAATTTTAAAAATATTAAATTAATTTAGTTATTTTTTAAGCTTTATAATTATGTTTATATATTTATTTATTATATTAGTAAAATTATTGCCCTTTTAAATTAACTACTAAAAAAAAATATGCTGTTTATAATAGGACTAAAACAAAAATAAACTTTTAAATATATAAAACTACTAGTATATAAAATACTTATTTTAGCCTTTTTTAGGCCCGGCTAACCAATATAAATAAAAATAAATACTTTATATAATATAATAAAAAAAGTTATTTAGTAGCAACAAAAAAATATAACCTAGAAACCTATAAAATATTTCTCTAAAACAATAATGCCAACTAAGCAAGCCTACCTAATTCAAAACTATGAACTCCTAGTAGTAGTATAGACTTTAAAACACTACTGCCTAGAGCTCCTTAGAACCAAGTTCTTTATAGTAGCTAATGCCTTATTAAAAAAAACAGCCAAGCTCCCCATAGTCAAAACTAAAAAAGCTAAAAAAAAAACAATAGTATTAATCCCGCCTAACAAGATATTAGGTCCTATATTAACCGTGGACCTTCTACCCAACACTCCCTAAAAAGCTAACCTAATAAACTTAATTAAACAAAAAAACCAACTACAAGATCTAAAAATAAAAACAAAAAGCTATACATACCTAAAATTATTTTAAATAGGATTATTTTTTTTTGTATAGCTTTAATTTAAAAAGCTTATATATTTCTAATTACTATATACTAAAGTTAATACAAAATAATCAAAATATTAAAACAAAAATATTATTAGCTTTACTTAAACTATAATTATAAACAATATATATATAATTGTTATAACTATAAAAAAAATGAAATATTACAAAACAAAACTTTTAGCCTTTTTTATTTATTATTTATACTAGCTATAATATAGCAATATATAATAATAAATAATAAAAATATATTAGTTAATTAATAAAATTATAACTATATATAGATATTTATAAACAAGTTTAATTGTTTAATTATAACTTTATTTAATAAAAAAATAAATATTATAAAGTTACTAGTTATATAATACTATAAAAGTTTATATAAAATTTTTAATATATTAAATATATAAATATTAAATAATATAAAACTATTTATTTCTAAGTTTATAATAATAATTAATAGTTTTATAAGTACTAAGCACTACTTTAATAATATTTACTACCTTTAGACCTAAAAAACAATAAAATTAACTAATTAAAAATTAGACTAATAATTCTATTTTTATATTAATAAATACTAAAACAATTAAAATATTTATTTTTTTATTTTAAACTTTATATATAATTTTTTATAATATTTATTAATTAATATATTATTACTAAAAATAATAATAAAAATTAAAACATAAAACTTCTTAATAATAAATATTCGAACTAATCTACTAAACTTAAAACATTTAAAAAATAATATATAATATAGCAACTTTTATATAAAAATAATATAAGCTATAAACTAATAAAAAAAAACGCTTAGTAAATTTTAAAATAAAAAACAAAATCTTTTTAAAAAAAAAAGTTTTGCAATATAAATACTAACCACTAGATTAAACTTCTAATTAGTTAAACTTTTTAAAATTTTAAAAAAACAAAAATTTAGCTACGTTTTTAACTTGCTTAACTTTTATAAAATAAAAAACTTATTTTATACTAACTAATTATAAAAAACAAATAATAACCTTTTATTTTAATAAATCTAATTATTGTTTTTGGCAAAAAATATTAATAATAAAACAAAATTTAAAATTAAACAAATTAAATAATTAAAAATATACAAAAAAAAAAAAGCTACAATACTAAATCGCTTAAAAAAGCTATAATCTTAATAATACCTAGTATATAACCTAAAATTTTAAAAATATATTAATTAAACTTAACTAATTCTATAAAACTTATAATTTTTTTTTTAGACTTTTTATAAAATTATAAAAATAAATATAATAATTAACATAGTTTTAGCAAGACTTATAAAAACTTTAAACCTATATAGCAATAAAATAAAAAGTCTATATATAAATTAACCTATAACTTTGCAGCTATATATATAAAATCTATATCTATTTACTTTATAAACTTTAACTTTTTTTTTTTTTTAGCTTAAAATCTTTGTTTATAGTATTAATAAACTAGCTATAAAAGCTTTACTTAACTAATCGTAACATATACTATAAACAAAAAAAATCTATAAACTACTTAATAAATATAATATTTTTTATAATAAAAGTATTATATTTATACTAAATAATTAAAAAATATAAATAAACCTAATAAATAAATAATAAAATTAGTTTAAAACTATTAAAGTATATTTATTAAATATTAAAAATTATAAGCTTTTTAATATTAAATATAACAAAATATATATTTATAAATAAACCTATTTTAATTGCTTGCTTTATTTTTATTATTTAAAAAATAATTAATAATACTAAAAAAAATTAACTAGTAGTAGATTTATAACTATTAAATAAAATTATAGTGCTAGATATATATTTGCTATTTAGTTAAAACAATATAATTAAAAATATAGTTAATAAATTTTAGTTTATATTATTTAATATATTAAGCTTTTTTTTTAACTACTAATATACTTTAAATATTATAATAAAATAGTTATTATTAGTTTTTAAAGCTTTAAAAATATATATTAAAATAGCTAGTTACCTACGCTACAAAATAGTTTAGTTTAATTATAAAATCAAAACATTACAATAAAAAAAAAAAAAATACTTATTAGAAAGTCCAAACTAGCAAAATAAAGCTTTATTTTTAAAGATATTTTTAAACTAACAAAAAAAAAAAAAAAAACTAAAAAATATTACAAAAATAGTTATATATGCAATATATTATTTATTACTATAAACTAAATAAGCTTTTTTTTTTAAATAAATATTTATAAAAAAACTTATAAATTAATAATTTTTTAATTAAAAAATAAATAAAATAATATATTAATACTAAACTAAAATATTTTAGTAATAAAAATTAAACTAATTATATTTTTATTTAAGCTTACTAGTAATATTAAAAAAAAATATAAATTAATAAAAAAAAAAGTAGTAGTAATAATTTAAACATATAAAAAGTTATAAAAATAATTTAATTAAATATATAACTAATAAATATATTAATAAATTATATACTAACTAAAAAAATAATAATATATATTTTATTATATATTATAAATTTAAATAAAACTAATTTAAAATTTGCTAATATAACTAATTATTGTTTTTAATCTTAGCTTAAAATTTACTATATACTAAAAATACTAAATATAATACTAAATATACTTTCTAAATTACTATAAAAGCTAAAAAAACAAAAAAAGCTAAAAAAAATAAATTAAATATATTAAATAATATTTAAAAAAATAATATTTAAAAAAATAATATTTATTAAGCATACTTTACTAAAAAAAACAAAGTTATAACAAACTTTTTTATATTAACTTTAATAATTAGTAATAAGTTTAAAAAAAATAAACCTAAAAGTATAATAGTAATACTAAATATAGCTAAATAAAAAAATAAAAAAGCAAAAAAAAAATAAAAAACTAAATAGCCTTGCTACTAAACTAACTAAATACTAAAAAAGTATAATAGTTTTTTTTTGCTTAATAATAATTTTTTTTTTATATTAGTTATAATAAAAAATAATCCTTATATATTTTAAAAAACTATATTAAAAATATTTTTAAATTTATATATAACAAACATTACTATTTTAATATAAAATATATATTATATAACCTATAAAATATATATTAGTTTATAACCTATTATATAATATATAAAAAAAACTAAATTGATAAGCAATTATTATTAAAAAAATTAATATTAATTAAAACATTAGTTATTTTTTATTATATTATTACTATAGATTTTATTATAAATATACTACTAGTAAAATCTAGAAATTTTTTTTTAAACATAAAAAAATATAACTATTTTAATATATTAGTAATTATATTATATAAAACTAATAAAAAATTACTTTTAATACTAAAATATAAAATATATATAGCAAAAAACTAAACAAAAATACTATTATAAATATTATATTTATATAATTAAAAATTATTAATAGTTATTATTAATAATAAAAACTTAAAATTTATTAGTAAAGTTTAGAAAAAAATCTATAATATATTAAATATTAAACTTTTTTTTTAATAGTTTATTATTTTTAAACAAATAAACTTTTAAAAAAAAAACTAAGTTATTAAAATAGCTATTAAGTTTTATATAACTATTAATTTAAATATTTTTTAAACTAAATTATTACTAGTACTATAATATTATTTAAATAATATATTATTAATAATAATTAAAAAATTACTAAACTAATTAATACTAAAATTTTAGCTATAATCTATTATAAATATTTTAAACTAAAAAAAGCACTAAAACTAATATTAAAGCTATAAAAATATTAAAAATAAAATATATTTAAAAAGCTGAATATTTAGTTAATATAACTAATATAATTATTAAAAAAAATATAATAATAAATATACTTTAATAACTTTTAATAAAAATAATATAGTTTATTTTAAATTATATAAAAGTTATTATTTATTTAGCAAACCTAAACAAAAATAATTACTAATGAAAATAAGACTTTTTAAAATTATTAAAAAAATAAAACTATTAATATATAAACTTAACTTTTTTAATAATTAATATATTTATTCTATAATTTTAGTTATATAGTTTTATAAACTTAAACAAAAAAAAAACCTTTTTAATAAAAAGTTTTTTTATTAGGCCTAATTACTATTAAAAAAACTAAAAATTACTAAAAAATTAAAAAAATTATTTAAAAAAAAATCTAATTCTTAAATAGCAAACCTTTAATTAAGTATATTATTAAATAAAAAAAATAAAATCATAAATATAACTAAAACTTTAATAAAAAAAAACTAAAACTATTAGCGCTTAATTTAATTAATAAATATAAAGCTAATAATACTATTAACTAAATAAAAAAATATAAAAAATATAATATTACTTATATAAAAGATTTTTTTTTATTAAAATAACTAAACTAAAAAATAAAACAAAAAAATATATATATAAAATAATAAATATACTATACTTATTTTAAAAAACTTTTATTTTTTAAAAATTATAAGCTAACTATATATACTAACAAAAAATATATTATATTTATTATAACTATTTTATTTTTTAAAAAACTATATTAAAAATAACAAATATATAATTATAAATAAAAAATACACTACTAAACTTAGCTACTGCAATAATAACGAAAAAACTACTATAAAAATAATATATAAATAGCTAAAAATATATATATATATATATTACTATAGCTACTTATTATAAAATAAATAGTAATACTTTTTTTATATACTTAAGGGCGCTTTTTTAAATAATAAAATATACTTATTATTAAACATACTTACTATAAACTAATATAGCTATAATAAAAAAAACAAAGTATAAAGTTATATATTAGTTTATTTATATAAATAAGCTTTATTTTTTTTACTTTTTTTACCGCTTTTTCTTTATAAAATTAAAAAAAAATCTATTTTATTATATTTAGTATTAAATTTATAAAAGTACTAATTATTATAGCAACTATATTAAACTTAATAGATTAGCTACTAGCCTAAAATTAGCCCTAGCGTAATAATAATATTACTTTTTTATTTAATAGCTATAATAAAAAAAATGCTATGCTTAGTAAAACAATATAAATACTATAACTACTAATAAATATAATATTTTTATTAACTAAAGATCTAATATTTTTATTATTTAAAATATTAATATAAACTTTAATAATAATAATAATAATAATAATAATAATAAATAAGTTATATTTATTATAATATATAATAATACTAAAAATGAATATATAGTTATAAGTTTTAATTAAAATAATAATAAAAACAATAAAAATATTAAAAAAACTGCTAAACTTATTAATTTAGCATAAGTAACTAAAAAAAAAATTTAAAGTTTTTAAATCGGGCTATAAAAAAAAAGAAAATCGCTACAACTAAAAAAACTATTAAATATAATACTACTTTTATTAAAAATAGCACTTAAAAAAAATTACTATACTAAAAAAAATCTATTAGAATAAAAGAAATAGTAAAAATATTAAAAATAATAAATTAAGTATTAAAAACAAAAAATAACTAATTATTACTATTAAATTGTTTAAAAATAATAATAATAATAATAATAATAATAATAATAATAATAATAATAATAATAATAATAATAATAATAATAATAATAATAATAATAATAATAATATTTCTAACTACTTGTTTAATTTTAATAAAAGCAAATTTTATATAATATTATATAGCTATAAAAAATAAACATTATATAATAATAATAACTTAAAAAATAATATTTATAACAAAAACAAAACTAAAAATAATAACTAATAAAATATTTATAATAAATCTAATAGTAGCTTAGCAATATTTAAAAAACTATATAGCAAAACAAATAATTTTAATAAAGCTATTGCTTGCTTTAATAATAAAATAAACAAATTTAATTTTTTTTATAACTTAATTATTAAAAAGTTTACTAAACTATTTAGTAAAAATAACAAAAGATTTTTTATAACTAATAGTTTTATATAAAACTTTAAAACTAAATATATAAATATTATAAAAACTAAAAATTAAAAAAAAATATAAAAATTTTTATTTTTTAATAAAGCTAATATTTTACCTTTTAAGTTTATATTTTTAAATAATAGCTTTAACTTAATAATTATAAAACAACTAATAAAACTTAGCTAAATAAACTTGATATAAATTAAATTTAATTATAAAAAAACTATACATAACTTTAATAAATTTATTACTTAGCTTTATATTTATTTAAAAAAATATTATAAAAAAATTAATTTAAATATTATATAAAACAAGTTTAATAACCTAAAAACTTAACTTAATAGTTATAAAATCAAATTTAAGCAATAAAATAAAACTATTGCTAAGCTAGCTACTTAAATCAATAAGTTTAACTTTAATAATAATAAAATAACTAAAAAAGTTAACATTATTAGACTTTAATTATAAAAAACTATACATACTACCAAAATATACAAAAAAAACGCTAAAAATGCTTTTAAGCAAGTAATAAAAATATTTTTAATAAAATAAAATAAAACTTTATTAAGTTAGACAAAATTAAAAAAATAATAAAAAAGTATAAAAACTAAAAAAATTAAAAAAACAAGTATTACGCGTTATATAACAAAAAAAGTTAAAAATATTAAATTATAAAAAATATTTATAACTTAGGATAAATAGTTTTATTTAAAAAAAAAGGTATTTAATAAATATAACTATAGATATATTAGTTATAGCTATAAACATATTTATTATGTTTATAAATAAATAGACGTTCTTATAATTTTATACTTAAAAAGAAAAAGATTATTTATTTATACTTTATATAATAATTGTTATTTTTAATAAGTAACTGAATTGCTATAATAGTTGCTCTAAGAAGTTCGAAAGCTTTTATAGCTATTTGAACCTTTTAAATATAGCTAATAATTAATGTATAGCTATATTTATAACTGCTAGCGGGCCGCTAGTACTAGTTCTGCTATAAACTTTTTTTATTTGGAGTTTTATTTTTTAGATAGCTTTAAATCTAACTATAGGGCTAAAAATATTAAAAAAAATAATATAATATAATATTTATTCGAACTTTTAGGTTTTAATAGCTTAAAAAAAAAGAACTAGCTTTAATTTATTAAGCTATTAAGCTTTTAATTAGCTAATTATTAAACTAGTTATAATTTATATTAATAAATTGTTTTTGGTTTAAAGATTTTTTTTGGTCTATATATTTTTTGGTATACTTTTTAGTAGAGTTTTTTAGCTTTTTAAATATCTTATTTTTTTGTATTTTTTTAATATATTCCTATATAAAACATATATAATTTTGTTTAAACTTAATATATATAGCAATATTTACTAATATTTTGTATTTAGAACTTAAATAAGTGCTATAATTAGCTATTATTTTAAACTTAAGCTAAATTTATATATAAAAAATTATACTATAGCTTTTATTATTTTTAATATATATTGTTATGTTATAATGGTATAATAAAGCTAATACACGCGGAGGCTATAACACTTATAGTCCTTTAGTTTTTTAGCGCAATAGTAACGCTCGGCAATTTATTCTAATAAGTAGTGCTACTATCCGTATTAATCGAACCAAAAGTTTTACGCTCGTTTTATTAGCTAAAAGGCAGCCGAACTAATAGTTAACAAAAGCTATAATTAGTACACTAAAATAGCTACGTATATACTATGATTAGAAAGTTAATCTAGGTTACTATAAATCTATAGTTTAAACTTATATAAAAGCTTGCTTTTAATGAAGTATAATATGCCCTAAAGCATATTAGTATATAAAACATACTAGTTTACTTTATATTTTGAAAGGGTATTTATTATATTATAATAGTATAATAAAGCTAATATATATAAAAACTACAATACTTATAGTTTTTTAGTTTTTTAGTGCAATAGTAACGCTTAGTAATTTGTTCTAATATATATAAATCTTTATATAATTGCAGTAATATTTTTTAGTAGTATATATATAGGTTAGAATTTATAAAATAAGCATTAATTAGCTTTATAAACTTTATAAATAATTTTAAAAATTATAAATATAAGTGTATTTTTATATAAATTAATATAGGTAGTAGTTTATATATATAAAAAATTATTAATTAGTAGTAATAATATATAATATAGTTAATTAATATAATAATAATAAACTAATTAGTAGTGCTGCAATAATTATATAATATATATAATATAAACAAGTTTATATATAAAATAATATAAAGAGTTATTTATATATAATTAAATAACTAATTAATATAATAATAATAATTTATTAGTGCTATATTATATTTATAATAATAATAAATTAATTAGTAGTATAGCTAACTATATAATTTAAATATATTATAAGTAAATTTATATATAAAATAATATAAAAAATTGTTTATATATAACAAATTAATTAGTTAATATAATAATAATGCATTGATTAATTAGTAGTACTATAATATATTTATAGTATTATATATATTTTATTATATATATAAAGCATATAATATATAAGTTATATAAATATAACTAGATTATTATATAAATTATATAAATAATTATTTATATGCCTATATTTTTTATATAATTTATTAATTAATCAATATAGCAAATAAATAAACTAATTAATATTGCTATATATATAGCACTAAATAATATAAAGCTAATTAAAAAGTTTTTATATAAATAATTAATAAATATATAAATAAGTTTATATAAAAAATTATATGTATGCTTATTTATATATAATTAAAAAACGTAGTAAATTTGCTAATTAATAGCAAATATAGCTAAAAATTATATAAACGTAGTAAACTTATTAATTAATAGTAAATGTAATATTAATAAAAATATTTGTTTATATAAAATAATATATAGATTTGTTTATATATATATAAAACCAGTATAAACTTATTAATTAATATATATATAATAAAATTATTAATTAATAGTAGATAAAGTATAATAAGTTAATATAAATATATATATATATAAATTAGTATAAAAAGTTGTTTATATATATATATATTAGCTAAGTTGCTAATTAATCGTATATATAACAGTTAAACTAGCTAATTAATATATATAATAACTAAATTAGCTTATTAATAGCATAATAGTTTATTAATTAAAATAGTAGCTTTTTTTAAACTATAAGTATAGGAGTATATATATATATATAATATATAGGGATCTATTTATATAGCTATTAAACAAAGAATTTATTAATATAATTATTAGAACAAAGAGCTAAACAAAGAACTAGCTAATTAATAATATAGTAATTTATTAATTAAAGCTATAAATAAATATTTTTTTATAAGCTATAAATATGTTTATATATAAAATTATATATAAATATGTTTATAAACTATTAAATATAATAAAAAGCCTAGCTAATTAATAATATAATAATATAAAAAGCAATATATAGCGCTAAAAACTATAACAAAAATAATACTTTTAAAACAAAGCTTTAAAAATAAGGTCTAAATAGTATTTTTTTTAGACTATAAATATATTTAAACTAACCTTTATATAAAATTTTATAAGTACTTGTTTATACAGCAACTTATATAAGAACTAACTAATGAATGGCTTAAAAGCCTCAAAATAACAAAAAATAATAAAAATGCTAAATATGCTAAATATGCTAAAAAATACTAGAAATGCTAAAAATGCTGAATAATAAAATTAATAAAAACAAAAGTATATATATAGCTAACAAAAGCTTAGAATAAAATATATAATAATTTAAAGCAAACTTTTTTATAAGCTATAGCGCTACAAGCATATTTATATATAAATATATATAAAATTTATTTATAAAACTATTTATAACAAAAGATCTAGCTAATTACTAATAAAACGTTAATTAAACAAAAGATTTAAAACAATAGCTTTTTATAAGCAATATAAATATAAGCAAGTTTATATATAAACTTATATAGTAATTTATTTATATAATATTTAAATATAAATTTAATTAATTAATATATAGCAATAATATATATAGCTAGCTAATAAAGTAACTTAGCTAATTAATATAAGTAATTATTAATTAACTATTATAGATTTAAAATAAAGGCTTTTTTAGAAGTTATATATTTGCAAGCTAGTTTATATAGTAATTTATATAGGATTTAGTTTATAAGTATATTTAGATAAAAATATATTTATAAAAGTAATTAGCTAATTAAATAATATAATATATATAGCTAGCTAATAAAGCAATAAGCTAATTAAGCTAATTAATATATATATAACTAGTATATAATATATAAATAAAAGTACGTCTATATATAAATTTATATAGCGGATTGTTTAAATATATATATAAATATATAATCTAACTAATTAATATATATAGCTAGCTTAGCTAATTAAAGTAGCTACTTAGATTAATAAACTCAAAGTTTTTTATAGGTTATATAGCTACAAATAAGTTTATATATAAAATTATATAGCGGGTTGCTTATATATATATTTTAGTAAAAGATTTAGCAGTTAATTATATAAAGAATAAGCTTAATTAGCTATTTAATATATATAGCTAATAAACTAGGCTTTTTAGAAAATATATAGCTATAAGTAAGCTTATATATAGATTTATATAAAAGGCTGCTTATAAGTATATTTAGAAATAGGCGATTAGCTAAGCAATTAGTTGTTTGTAGGCTAGCTATATTAGCTAGGTTAGCTAGGTTAGTTTTTATATAAAGCTAGTATTAAGTCTATTAATATATTATGTTACGATCAGTCAAGTAAAGTTTTTATAGCTAGTTTATTAATACTATAAACAAAGACTTTAAGCTAAAAGAAAAAAAAAAAAAAAGTTAGAATTTATAAAATAGGTAGATATAAACTTTATATATATAGCTGCAGAGTTATAAGTTAGTTTATATATATACTTTCTATTTTATTGCTATATAGGTCTAAAGTTTTTGCAAGTTTTGCTAAAACTATATTACCTGTTATACTATTTTTTTTTAAAACTAAAAGTTTAAATATAATTTTAACTTAAAATTATTAATAATATTAAGTTTATATATTTTTTTTATATTATATTGCTTTATTATTATTTTTATAATTATTTATAAATTTATTAATTATTACTATATAAATTTATTTTTATAATTTTATAAAAATTTAAAAGTTTTTTTATAAGTTTTATAAAATTAGTTAAGTTTAATTAGCATATTTTTAAAAATTTAAGCTATATATTAAATATTATTAGAATTATAGTTTTTTTAAGCAATTTAATATTATAGCTTTTTGTTTTTTTTTATATATTTTTAATTATTTAATTTGTTTAATTTTAAATTTTATTTTGCTATTAATGTTTTGAGCTAAAAATAATAATTAAATTTATTAAAATAAAAAGTTATTATTTATTTTTTATAATTAATTAGTATAAAATAGGGTTTTTATTTTATAAAAATTAAACAAATTAAAAATATAGCTAAATTTTTTTTTTTAAATTTTAAAAAGTTTAACTAATTATAAATTTAATCTAGTAATTAGTACTTATATTATAAAGCTTTTTTTTATTAGTTTATAGCTTATAATATTTTTATATAAAAGTTGCTATATTATATATTATTTTTTAAATATCTTAAGTTTAATAAACTAGTTTAAATATTTATTACTATTTTTAATAATAATATATTAATTAATAAATATTATAAAAAATTATATATAAAGTTTAAAACAAAAAAATAAATATTTTAATTGTTTTAGTATTTATTAATATAAAAATTAAATTATTAATCTAGTTTTTAATTAGTTAATTTTATTATTTTTTAGGTTTAAAAATAATAAGTATTACTAAAATAATATTTAATATTTATAAAATTATTAATTATTACTATAAATTTAAAAATAAATAGTCCTATATTATTTAATATTTATATATTTAATATATTAAAAAATCTATATAAATTTTTATAATATTATATAGCTAGTAATTTTATAATATATTTTTTTTTAAATAAAATTATAATTAAATAATTAAACTTATTTATAAATATTTATATATAGTTATAATTTTATTAGTTAAATAATATATTTTTATTATTTATTATTATATATTATTATATTATAGCTATTATAAACAATAAATAAAAAAAACTAAAAGTTTTATTTTATAATATTTTGTTTTTTTTATAATTACAATAATTATATATATATTATTTATAATTATATTTTAAATAAAATTAATAATATTTTTGTTTTAATATTTTAATTATTTTATATTAATTTTAAAATATAGTAATTAAAACTATATAAAAAAAGATTTTGTATTTAAAATAACTTTAAATATATATAATTTTTTGTTTTTATTTTTTAGATTTTATAACTAGTTTTTTTGTTTAATTAAATTTATTAGGTTAGTTTTTAAAAAAATATTAAATAAAAAGTCTATAATTAATATAAAATTTAGTATTTTATTAAATAGAATTAATATTATTGTTTATTTTTTAGGTTTTTTAGTTTTAATTATAAAAAGCTTAGCTATTTTTTTTAATAAAACATTAATTATTATATTTTTTTGTTTTAATTAATATTAAAAAATAATATTAAAATTTAATAAAAAGTTAGTTTAATATATTTATTATATTAATAAAGTTTATTTATTTAAAAAATATAATAAAGCTTAATAATTAATTATTATAAAGAATTTAGTTTTAAAAAGCTTTAAGTAATAATATTTTAAAATTTATATTATTATTAAAAATTTATAATTTTAAATTAAGTAAGCTTGCTTAGTTAATATTATTAGTTTAAAAAAATATTTTATAAGTTTTTAAGTTATATTTTTTTATTATTACTTAATAATTTTTCTAGTTATATTATATAAAATATTTATTTTTATTTATATTAGTTAGCTAAGCTTAAAAAAAACTAAAATATATGCTTTATATATTAATAGTTTGATATATTTAAAAGCTTGTTTTTATTTTAGTTTTATTTTAAATAGTTTATTCTTTTTAATAATTAATTTAAAAAAATAGCAATTTTATTAGTATAATAAATAAATATATAAATATAATTATAAAGCTTAAAAAATAATTAAATTAATTTAATATTTTTAAAATTATTAAAGTTCTAATTTAAAATTGTTTAAATTTTAGTAGGATTAATTTTAATTTTTATTTTAGTTTTTATACCTATTTTTAAATAATTAATAATAAATATATTAAAACAAGATTTTTTAATATTTTTTTAATATTTAGCTTAATATAAATAATAAATTATTTTTTTATAATAAGTTTAGTATTATTTTTTAGTTTTAAAATAAATTAAAATATTATTTATATAAATATTTATAAATTTATATATTAATAAAAGTTTATTAAAATATTTCTTTATAAATTTAAAAAAGATAAAA
Source organism: Ustulina deusta (assembly GCA_023159155.1). Lineage (NCBI taxonomy): Eukaryota > Fungi > Ascomycota > Sordariomycetes > Xylariales > Xylariaceae > Ustulina > Ustulina deusta. Next base: position 39,482 of record JAJNNX010000017.1, on the reverse strand, counting down.
TAAAATAATTTTATAATTAATAATAATTAATAAAAAGTTTTAATAATATTTAGTATTATAAAATAAATAGTATTATAATAATTAAATATAATATTATTAATATTTAAAACTAATATAATTTAATTTTTTAAATATATATTTTTTTATTAATAATTAATTATAAATTTATATTTAATTAATTTAAATTTAAATATAAATAAAATAAAAATAATATTTAAGTTTATATTTTATTTAATAAAATTTATAGCTAGCAATTTATTTCTAAATTTTTTTTAAATAAAATAAACTATATAAATATTTAATATTAATAAAACTTAAAAATATATTTTTTATTATTAAGTTTTAATATTATATTAAATTTTAATTAAAATAGTAATAAAGTTTTAGATTTTTTTTTAAAAAAAATCTTTTTAAATATAATAGCTAAAAAAGTAAAAAGTTTTATATTAATTTAATATATTCAAAGTTTTTTTTTTTTTTAAATAAAATTAGTTTATTATTAAAAGTTTTTTAAAATATTATTTAATTAATTTAAATTTATTTTTTTTATAAAATATTAATTATTTTAAAGTTTTTTTTAAATAGTTTAATATAGTTATTTTTAGTTATTATAAACTTAATTATAATATATTTTTTAAAAGCTTTTTTAGCTAATTGTTTTTATTTATTTTAATAAAAATAATTTTAAAAGTTTTATATAATTTTTTTAATAATAGTTTAGGTTTTTCTTTTTTTTAAAATTATTATATAGATTTTTTTTGTTTTAAGTTTAAAAGTTTTAAGTTTTTTTTTTTTTTTTTAGTTTTAGTTATTTTTAAAATAATTATTTTGATATTTAATTATATTAATTAGTATTTTTTTATATTTTTAGGTTTATATTTTATTATTTATAGCTAAAAAGTTTAACTATAATTATTAGCAAAAATTAAGCTAATAAAAATAAATTATTTAGTTAAAATAATAATTATTTTTAAATTTTATTAATTATTTTATTTTAATAATTATAAAGTTTTTAAAATTTAATTAAACAAATTATTTTTATTTTTAATTATTATTTAATTTATTATATAAATTTATAACTAATTATTAAAAAAATATAAATTTAAATATTATATAAAACTAAAATTTTTATTTTAATATTATTAATTTATAATTAAATAAATATTTTAAAAATAATTAATTTATTTTAGTTATATATTTTAATTAAAATAAATAAAAAAATTAATAAAATTTTTTTTATTAATTTTATTTATTTTTTAAATTAAATAAATTATTAAAGCTATTTTTATTATAGATTTTTTTTATTAATTAAATATTTAAAACTTTAAACTTTTAATAAAAATAATTAATTAATAAATATTTTTTTTTATTATAAATAAAATAAGTTTTATTATTTTAATAAGTTTTTTTTTTATAATTAATATTTTTTTTAATTATTTTAAAATTAACTAAAAATTAATAAATAAATTTATTAAAAATTTAGTTTATTAATAATTTTTATAAGTTTATTTAATATTATATATTAATTTAATAATTTTATTAATAAATAATTTATAAAAAATATTTAAATTTATAAAAATTTTATATAATTTTTTTTTAAATTTATATAAAAATAGTTTTATAATTTATATTTTTATTATAACTTAATAAATTAAACTATTAAATATAAAAATAAACTTATTAATATTTTTATTAATTTTATATATATAAACTTAAAATATTTTATAAATATTAATTATTTAATTAAAATTATAATAAATTATTAATAAAGTTTAAATTATTTTAATAATATTATTAAATAGTTTTTTAATTAAATAAAAATATTTTTTATTAATTTTTTAATATTTCTTTTAATTAATTTATAATATATTAAAATTAATTATTTTTAATTTAAAATATAATAATATTTTTATTTAGTTTTTTTATTAATTTATAAATCTAATTATTAAATAAAGCTTTATTTTTTATAAATTTATTAAAATTAGTTTTTTATATTTTAGTTTTTTTAATATAAAAAAAGTTTAAAATATTAAAAAATAAACTAATAAAATAAAAAATAAATAAAATAATAAAATTAAAACATTTAAAATTAATATTTTTAAATATATTTTTTATTATTAAATTATAATTATTTTTTAAAAATATTAAAATAAATATATTAAAAAATTAATATTTTATTTTTTTTATTTATTAAAAAAGTTTTATTAAAATTAATATAAAATTATAAGTTTATATAATTATAATATTTATTAATATATTTTTAAATATATTATTTATTTTAAATTGTTTTAGTTTTAGTTTAGATTTTATTTTTTTAAGTTTTAAAATTTTTTTTTTTTTAGATTTTTTTTTAAATATTAGTTCGCTTAAAACATTTATAAAAAAGTTTAATATTTAATTTTTTTTTTTATAAAATTTTTTTTTTAAAATTATTTAATAATAAAAAGCTAACTATACTTAAAAATTAAATTTGTTTTAATTATTTAAAAACTAAAATAAAATTAAATATTAAATTAAAAATTTTATTAAAATTATATTAAAATTAGGTTTATATTATAAAATATATAATTAAAAAAAAAGTTTATTTATATTTTATTAATTATAATAAAATAAAAAATATATATTTATTAAATATTTATTAATAAATAATTAGTAAGCTTAAAATAATATTATAATTAGTTAAATTAAGTTTTTATAGCTAGTTTATTAATATTATAAATAAAAATTTTAAGCTAAAAAAAAAAAAAAAAAAAAAAAAAAATTAAAGTTTATAAAATAAATAAATATAGATTTTATATATATATAGACTTTTTATTTTATTACTATATAGGTCTAGAGTTCTTATAGGTCTTACTAAGACTATATTAATTATTATATATTATAAATATATTTATATATAAATTTATATAAAAAAGCATTAAATAATTAGTTTCTAATTATAAGTTATGTTTTAAAAAGTAATAAATATATATAAATATTATTATATATAAATTTATATAGCGGACTGTTTTATTATAGTTTTACTAAAAATATTATTTAAAAAAAACAAAGTAACTTAATACTAAAAATAATTAAAAATAATAAAAAACAAACTAGAGTGCTTATTACTAAAAAACTAGTATAAATATTATATATATATAGTAAATGTTGCTCTAAGAAGTTCGAAAGCTTTTATAGCTATTCAAACCTTTTAAATATAGCTAAGGATTAGCTGGTTTAAGCTATAAGCGGCCCGAATACGGCTAATAATTAATATGCAGCTATATTTACAACTGTTAGCGGGCCGCTAGCACTAGCCCTACTACAATAGATAATATAATATATAATAGATTATATTTTATTTATACGCATTATTTGTTTGTTTTATGTACGATATATTATATATAGCTTATTTATCAATTATATTATTTTAATTATATTATAAAAAACTTTTTTAATTTTAATATTTTTTATTAATATTTTAATAAATATATAGCTATATTTTTTTATAAGTTTATATTCCTTTAAAATAAATATTTATTATTTAGTTAACTTATTACTTTTATTATTTATAATTATAATAAGTAGTTTTTTTAGTTATAAAGTTATAAAATCTTTATTTTAAATATATTAACTTTTTATTAAAAAACCTTATTTAATAAAATATTTAATATTTCTAAAAATATTCTGCTTAATAATATTATATACTAGAATTATACTATTAATTTAACTAATCTAATAATTTTATAAGTTTCTAAAGTCTTTATAGCTAGCTATATTAAAAACCTTTAATAAATATATCTAACTATTAATTATAACTTAAGTTTAATATAAATCTTTAATAGTAAGGTTGTATTACCTAAAGCTATAATATAGTTAGATAAGTTAAACAAACAGGTAAGAAAATATGATGGCATACTGTTTTAATGAATTATTAATAGCACTATTACACCGTTAGTACTATCTTCCCGACACCACTGTTTCCTAATACTACCAAACGGTGCTAGGAAGGATCTGACTGCATGGTTTGGATCATCACGTCAAAAAGTCGGAAATTTCGTACGAGCAAGGGAAAGTAGTACGTGCTAAGTGACAAGAGGTCAAAAAGGCGCAGAAAGGGTAGCTACGTAGGACACGTAGCGGTCGACCAAGTAAAGGGATTGTACATGCTGTAACAAAAGTGCAATTTTGCCATTTGGCCTGATTTTATATCCAATAGCAACCTAGTCAAAGCACTTGTCAATTATAGTTACTCGTAGACTAGGCAAAGGAGAAACCAAAAGCGACCAGGACATTGATAATGTTAATAGCAAGCAGCCACACCCAAGATCCATGTCTATGTCGTCTGATAGCGGTGTGGACGTGTAAGCTAGCGTTATCCGCGTACGATTAGTACTTCCGCCATATACCCAAAATCTTTGAACTGCAGTTCCTCTATCGAATAAGACCCGACCTGGATTCTTGGATATTTTCCACTACATGGAGCTGTTTTTGGGCTCGCATTAGCCTGCAGATCGTGGGTCGTACATCCCTACGCCCCTTCTACGTAAAAGGGGCGTAGGGATCGTATTCCGGTACGCCATATTAATTGGCCGATTGGTATCGTACACATGGGCTGCTCGTCCCTCTAATTATTGTTCTCTAGATTAGTTTGATCAAGCATAACCAGACTAGTGATCGCTTCAAATGACCAAGTTCAGCCGAAATGACCTGACGGGTTGGTCTAAACGGCCCATCGTCAGGTTGACCTATCAGCAGCATAGTGCAATGCTCGTTATCCGTTCATGCCCATTTACTCGGGACGAAAGGACATTCAATGATTGTAATGGGCATTGCTCTATTTGCTGTGCTGGTTTTGCTACCGAGCAGATCACCAGAGAGTTCAGGAAACAATGCAATGCCCTTTTTGGAGATGGCCATTGGCTTGATCGAGGGTGTGTAACCTAGACCTATTGTGATTCTGTGAAAGACTGACAAACCCTAGATGCAGGGTCCAATTATCCAGCAATGTCACTTGTCTTACATTGGCAGCATCTGGCTCAGTGAGAACAGACTTTGTCGATTTCGCGCACAAATTTGTTGCCAAAGTCCAGAAGGGCATGCAAAAGGCAAAGGAGCAGAAACGAAAAAATCACTACTCCTCGACCGAACTGGGTGCTGAGCTGTTGAAACGTCAAGCAGAAGTTAAGGATAAGGGTACTGAATCCCTGGAGAAATACCTCAATGGTATTGCCAAAGATACTCACGCCACGGCCTGGTTGGCAACCATGTACTCTCGTTACTTCGGCTACCAACGCTGTTGTATCGATCCACTTCATTCCCAGTCAGGGGATCTCTATACAGAGCGCAAGGTGAAGGACAAAGAGAACATCTGCATAGTAACGACTCGAATTGTGGATAAGCTCTATCCCCACTGGGGAGCGTATTCGAGTCTGATCTTCAACGCTCTCAGAGGTACGAGTACGATGTGAGTAGTGCGACTAACGCTAATGGTACGTGTACAGAAACTGGGTTCAAAGCCTCTTATCTCGAAGATATAAACAAGAAGGAGCTCGATAAGATTGCGGACCTGGTCGTCGATGTACTCCTTCAGACTGAAATTAACCTTACCATCTCGAAAGACACACCAATCATCAATCCTGCCTTCTTTCTTGCCATTTTCTTAGATCTACCATAAGCTCAGGGTATTAGTTGATTATATTAAGCTAATTTTTTTAGGTATTCGAAAATTTGCAAAACTATCAGACTTGACCGTTTTTCCAATCTTAATCTTTAAGAGGAGATTAACGTACTTGCGGGCAGCCTAGGCCAGCTGGGTTTAGAATGCGGATAGATCTTATTATCTACTCTTGTAGAAAAGTCAGAAATGGAATTAGAGCATGACAACAAAAATCTCATCGTCCGCCTTGGGCTATCGCATCGCTAGAACTTCAACGTCGATCAATAACACAAACTAAACAATAAAACGGCTAACAATATAGATTAGGCGGAATTAGTAAATTTAGAGAAAACCGAAGTCACGCTAGCAAAAGGTTAGTGTAGCTTCTTTAGCTCGGCCTAACACTTAGAAAGCGGTTACTTGCCTGTCTCTAGTAATACTTCTACTTCAGGCTTTGTAAATCGAACCTAAATAAAGCGTATAGGGTTGCGAAGTGCTTAGATCTTCTTGTGTTCTTTAAATACATACAGAGCGATTTTCTACTCTTCCAGGTCCTCCCGTTAAATCTTAGCAAAGCTTCTATCGTCTATTTCCTTGTTTTGCTTCGTAAAAAAGGCAACCTTGTCCGACTGCCCGCTTATTATTAAAGGAATAACAAGGCTGCTATAGATTTTTGGCGCACTTATACTGCCTAAACAAAGTTCTATACCTACTGCTTTAAATAGCTATAGTTCTGTAGCTCTTTTCTTTTAATGTGATTTTTTTAACAAATTAGCCGAAAAGCTTAATAAAAAGGAACAGACGTACTAATTTGTTAACAGCTTTAAAAACTAATATGTTCTAAGCATTATTCCAAAAAATTTGATATGTATTAACGCTAGATACATTGTTAGATTTGATTTTATTAAATAACGCTTTATCTAAGTCCAACCAAAATATGTTCTTAATAAGCCTTTCTACTCTAAATAATATATTGCACGTATACGCCATTATAAAGATAGTAAATCAAAATAAGACCATTGCTTAATTATAGTTAGCAGGAAACAATTATTATATATATAAAAATACAACCATATGTTTAGTTATGGTTTATTACAGCCCACCGCAGGGAGGTTTAGAAGGGCTAGATCTCAGAGCTTTGACTCAAATCTTAGAGTCCATACATTAGGCGTTCAATCTCCACTATTACCCACGCTATAGGTAAGGTTTCATTGGTTCCAGAATAACACAAACACCCGCACTCCGATGATCTGTAGCTCCACAATAATACTTTCGCAGACCAGACATCAAAGTAAACACAACTTAAGCTAAGTAAACATCAACTCATTATCTTCAACTATATAAAAGCAAGCTATAAAGCCACTGCCTCACGCAAATCTGCGTAGTCCACTACCACTAGACAATAATTCACCAATGTCACCCGAGTTGAAAATAAATGTATATAGTAGGTGTACAATATTATATTATGTATTAAAGAACAAGTCTAGGTACAGTTAGATAAGGTAGTATTTCTATAATATATAATAGATATATATAAGGCGTAGTACCTAGCTATCTTTTTTACTTGCTTCCTAATTTTTATACTTTTATTTAAACTATGTATATTTATATAAAGTTATTACTAACTTGTTTTTTTAATTATTTTTTATTATACCTAGAATTATATATAATTTTAAAAATATATATTTTTAATTTTTTAATAAAGTAGATCTTTTAGTTTTATTTATTTTAATATTTTTAATAAAAAGTTTAATAAACATTTTTTTTTACTGCTTTAATTTACGTTTATATTATACTAAATATATACTTTTTTTTTTTTTTTTTTTAAATATTTAATAAAAATATGTTATTTTCTAAAAAATATTTTATTTTAGTAATTAAATTTTATAACTTTTACTAGATCGTAGTTTTATATTAAAATATGTTTTTTTTTAACTTTTTTATTTTAATAATAGTAATTATAAAAATGTACTATTTTTTAGTTTTTTATTAGTTTTTTATTATAAGTTTGTTTAAAATATTAAATATTTTAATTTCAAAGTAATATTTATTTATATTAATAGGTCTAGCAAAATAACTAAAAAAGTTTCTAGTTCAAGCGTTTAATATATAGTTCGTCTAGTTTACTTTGTTTTATTTATTATAAAAAAAAAAAAATTAAAAGTATATATATAAGATTGTTTTATATTTTTATTTTAGTTCTAAATATTTTAAAATAAAAGTTAGTTCTAGTTATATTTAAAATTGTTTTAAAAAGTTTTTAATTTTAAAACCTAGCATTTCTAGATTTAATAAAAATTTATTAAAATTTATTAATAATTTTATTATAATTAAAAATAAAAATTAAAAATTTATAAATAGTATTAATATTTTAAATATTTTTTTTATCATAAATTTTTTTTTTTAAAATAAAACTTTAATATTAGCAAAAAAGTTTTTTATAAAATAAAAATTAATAATATTAATTAAATCATAATAAAATAAAAGATCTAATAAAATATAAATATTTAATATACTTTTTATAAAGTACAAATAATTATAGTTTAAAAAAATATTAGTAATTCTAAAGTTTTCTAAAATAAAACGCTTTAAAAAATAAAAGCTTTATTAAATTAGCTATATAAAACCTATAAAAATGTTTTAAAATAGCAAAAGTTTTAATAAATAATTTATAAAGCTTATAAAGCATAAACTTAACTATTTTTTTTATTTGTTTTATAACTAAAAGCTTAAAACGTTTTAAAACATAATAAATTTATTCTATAGTAGTAGTTTAATAAAACTATTAATTATTTGTTTAAATATATAAATCTATTTAAAATTAATATTTTTTTATTATATAAAAATATGTTTTATTTTGTTATAAAATTGCAAATTTTTTGCTATAACTATAGCTTTTTAATTATTTTTATATATAATAATAATAGTTATTTTTTTAAAAAATATTTAATTTAAATAATAATTATTAAAGTTATATAGCTTTTTTATAGCTTATATTTATTTTATTAGTTCTAACTTACAAAAAAATAAAATAATATTTTATTATTTTTTAAAGCTTTAATTAATAATACTATTTTTTATATTAAAAATATATGTTATTATTAAATATCTAGTTTAAGTATAACTAGCCCAATTAGTATTAATTTATCTTATTAAATTTTATAATTTTTTTTAATAGTATAATTTTAAATTAATAGTACTATATAAATAATATAGCACTTATCTAACTATTTTTATATATTTGTTTAAATAAAAAATAATATATATTATATCTAGTCTAGTACTAAATATAATATATATTAAATAACTAATAGTTTTTATATATTATTAAGTATTATTTTTAAAAGTTTTATAATTGTTTGCTAGTTCTAAAATTTTATTTATATTAATAAGTATCATAATTATATATGCTTTTTATTAGCTTAGTTTTTTAATTATTTTTTTTAGATAGGCTTTTTAACTAAAAAAAATAATTTTATTTTTTTAGTTCTAAATAATAGTTATACCAAAATAAAAAAAGCATAACTTTAGATTTTATATTTTAAATCTTTTTAATAATACTTTTTTGATTTTATTAATTTTTTTTTAAAAGTCCTATTATTAATAAATTATTAATATAAATAGCTATATATATATGCTTTTTAGTAAATATACTAATATCTAATTCTAATAGTTTAAAGCTTAGTATTTCTAAAAAATTAGCTAATATTTAATATTATACTTTAAAATTTTATTTTAAGCTATAAAATGTTTTGTTTAGCTTATAAACTTTATTAGTTCTATTATTAAATTTAAGTAGTTATTAAACATAAATATTTTTTTTTTTTTTTATATAAAAAAACAGTTTTAATATTTATTTGTTTAATTTTAAAATCTAGAACTATAACAATTATAAAAATAGCTTTATAACTTATTAGTTTTATTATTAAAACAAAAGTCTTATTATAATCTTTACTAAAAATTTGCTTAAAGCTTTAAATAACTTATTATATTTTATATTTTATAACTTTTTTATTAAAGCTTTTTTTAATTTTATAAACTTATTTTCTAGTTATAAGATTTTTACTAATAAATAATTTATAAAATATTTAAGTCTTATTATTAATAAATAACTAATATTTTGCTTTTATAGCTTTATATTATTTAAGCTATTTAGCGTTTTTTTTAGTTTATTTATAGCTTTTTAGTTCTATATCTACTACTAATAATATAAATAATAATACTATAATAACTATTTTAAAAATAAGTAATAAAGCATATAAGCTATATTATAAATAATTAAGAACTTATATTTAAAAATATAAGTTATAATAAAATGGCAGTACTTTTTATATTAGGCTCCCTAGTTTAAAGTATAATAGTACTAGTAATATATATACTAAAAGTTATTAATTTTTAAAAAGTACTAGAAGTAATAAAAATATTTTTATATAAGCTATTAATATATATAATTTTAAAAGTTTTATAAATAATAAATCAAAAACTACTTTTTTTTTTTAAATAGTTATTTTTGTTTTTTTTTTAATTTTTTTAGTAGCTTATTTTTATTTTTATTTGCTAAAAAATAATAGTAATTTATAGCGTTTTTTTATTAATTTTTTAGCATTTTTTATTAATATATAAAAATATTTTTTTATAAAAGTAATATTATTAATAGTTATAATAGTAAAATTATTAAATTTATAAATAATATAATTATATATTTTATTACTTTTGTATTTTAATATTTTATCAAAAATAATTTTTATTTTTAATATATTTAATTTATTATTTAGTATATAATTTTCTAATATGTTAAAAATAACTATATAATAATAGTTTAGCTATTTATTATACTAATTTTTATATAATATTAATATTATTTTTTTAAAATATTATTTATTTTTAATATAAATAATTATTTAAATATAAATAGGCTAAAAGTTTAATAAAAAAAAATTTTTTTGCTATAACTAGCATTGCTTATATTATATTTTTTAGCGTTTAAATAAACTTTTTTGCTTTTTTATTTTATTAGTACTGCTTTATAATAAAATATTTAATAATTATATTTTTTTAAATATAATAATAAATAAAATCTTTATTTATATATATTTTTAGTTTGTTTAAATTAATATATTAATATTATTATTTAAAATTTTTTTTTTTTTATAAAAGTTTTTTAAATTTTAAAAACTATAAACCTAAACTTAATAAAAAAAATAGCCCAAACTTTGCTAATAAAATTATAAAAAATAGCTATTTATTTTATAAATTTATTATAGTTTATAAAAATATTTTTTAATATACTAGCTTTATTAAAATAAAAAAACTTTATAAAATAAATTTTTTTAAAAAGTTTTTTTTTATAAAGTTTTATTTATATTTTTTTTTTAATATAAGCTTTATAAAAATAATATTTAGTTTAAAAAGTAATACTTTTTATTATTATTATTAGTTTTTATATTTTTTTATTACTTATATATCTGAATTGTTTATATTACACTTTTAAAGTAAGGTTAACTAAGTAAGCTTAAAAAATAATATTAAAAATAGCTACTTAAATAATTTTATTTAATTAATTAACTATATATAGTCCGCTAGATTTTTTTGTTATTAAAAAAAAAATTTTTTTATAGCTGCTTAAGCTTTATTTTAATAAAACAAAAACTTTGCTTTTTTTTTTACAAATTAAAATATTAAAACTAGATTTACGCTTATTTTAAAGCAATAAATAATATTATTAACAATAACTATTTTAGTTCTTCTATTTATAATAATAAAAAATCTAGCAATACTTATCTATTCTAGAATAATTATAGTATTACTAATTTTATAAACTAATAGCTTATTATAAAATTAAAGTTTTATAAATAATAATTTATTACTAAAATTAGTTTAGCTATAACTATTATTTAAAATAATATAATTAGTAATCTGTTTTATAAGTTTTACTACTTTTAGTTTTAATATATTTAAAAAACTTATTTTTATTAAAGTTTTTTTAAAGCTAAAATCTAATAAAACTATAACTATTAAGCTTTATAATATTATAAATAATATTTTTATTATTAATAAGCATTAATTTTTTTAATATTTAAATTTATTAAATATTTTATTAAAAATGCCTAGTTTTTGTTTTAGTATTTTTTCTACTTTTTTTATATTATTTTAAATAACTAGAAATATTAAGTTTAAAAGTCCTAATAATAAAAATAATAAAGTATTATTAGCAAACAAAGCAGCTATATTTATATTATTTAATATTTTTTGCTTTTTATTTAATATTTTTGCTTTTTACTAATTAAAAGTTAGATCTAAGTTTATATAAAAATATTCTAAAGAGCTATAAGTTATAACTTTTTAATTAGCAATAATATAGTAAAAATAATTAAGTTTTTTATTTTTTATTTTTTATTATTTTTATTATTATTATTACTATTATTATTATTATTATTATAATTTCCTTTCTATTAATTCGTAAATAGTATAGCTTTAGTAATATTTTAGCTAGCAATTTTTTTTATATATTCTTTTTATTATATTTTTATTAAAACAAATTAAAAAGTTGTTTTTTTTGTAAGTTTTTTTTTTATAAGTTTTTTAATAGTAATAAAATAATTTATTTAAAAAAAAATAAAAATAAAATTAGCGTAATTTTCTTTTAGACCTAAAAAGAACTTTATTATTAAAAAAAGTTCTTTAATAGTAAAATTTTCTAGATCTAAATTTTTAAAATTAAAGCAAATACTATAAAGTTTTACAATAAAAATTAAAACTAAGCTTTTAGTAGCTAATAAAATATTTTTTTACTTATATAGTAAGTTTTAAAAAACTAAACTTTTAACTAGCCTAATTTTTTTATTAATTAGTTTTTATATATTAGCTATTATAACTTTTTTATTTTTATTATTAAACTTTACTTATTATTTTATTAGTAGTTTTTAAACATTTTTTTTATAGCAGCTATAAATATAGCTTTTAACTTTTTATTAAGCAATTTTTTAAGCTTTTTATATTTTATATAAGTTAGAACTTATTAATATATTAAAGATTTTAATTAATTTATTTTTTTTTTATTTTTTAAGCAAAAAACTAATATATTTTATAATATATATATAGTTTTTTATTGATTTTTTAAACTTAAAATATTTAGCTAAAAAATCAAGCATAGTAATATTTTAAAAAATAGTTACTTTAAAATTATTACTTATTTTAATAGCTATTATATTTTTTAAATATTAGCTAATAAAATAAATTATTTAAAATAAATTCTAATAAAATATTATTTAATAAAGTTAGACTTAATATAAAGTTATTAAAATTAAAATCAAACAATATTTCGATTATTTGAAATATAAGTTGCTTTAAAATAAAAATACTAAATATATTAGATTTAGATTTTAATATAAATAATTAAATAATAATTTTAAATTTAAACAAATTTATTTTATTAATATTTTTTAGTATAAATATAAAAAAAACTTTATATAATAAAAGCAATAACAAAAAATTTAAAAGTATAGTTAATAAAAAAAATTTTTTTAGCTAATAGTTATAATCTAAAAAACTTTTATAAAAAAAACATATTTTCTGTTTGTTTTTAAGTTTTTATATAAAATATAAAAAGTTTTTTTTATTAAAAAATTAGTAATAAATTAGTAAAATAAGTAGTTAAGTTCTAAAGTTATATTTTATAGTAATTTTTTGAATATTTATAAACAAGCTTAGTTTAAAACTCAAATAAGTTTTTAATTTAGTTCTAAATATTTAAAACATTATTTATTGTTTTTTTAGCCTAGTTTTAGCTAAATTTCTAATTATTAAAAAAACATCGGCTTATCTAATATTCTAAATAATCTATACTTTCGTATAACAAACACTAAAATAAATCAATTTTTGTTTTTTATTAATAATTAATAATAAGCTACAAATATTATTAATAATAATAATAATAATTATTAAAAATATAAATATAATAAAAATTATTTATTAAATTTAATAAATATAGTATATTTTGTTAGTTATATAATTAATATATTAGGGCATTTATAGCAAAATAAGTAGCTACTACTAAAATATAATATTCCTACTAAGATATTATTTTTAGTATTACTATTAGTTTCTAGTTTAATAGAAATAGCAGTAGCTATATTTAAATGCTATAAAATAATTTAAATAATAATAAGTAAAGTAATAATTATTATTAATTAATTATAAAAGATAATTATAAAATAATTTATAAATATTATAAGTTATAAGTTTCTAGGCTTATAACTAATTAAAAATAAGTATATATAGTAGGTATATAGTATTATATTATATATTAAAAAACAAGTCTAGGTACAGTTAGATAAGGTAGTACTTCTACAATATATAGTAGATACGTGTGGGGCGTAGTACCCAGCCATCTTCTTTACCTGCCTCCCGATTTCCATAACCCGTACTCCCATCTCCCTAAATTAGCATCTCGTCCCCATTAACAACAACTTCATCTTCCAGAGTTGGCTTCTCGTCCCCATTAACGACAACTTCATCTCCCTGGGTTGGCTTCTCGTCTCCATTAACAACAACCTCTCTTTCAGGCATATTGGATGTTTTGAACCGTCGCTTGTTTTCAGGACGTAGTAGTGTATTATACTTTCAAGGCCCAGAACTTTGCCAGGTTTGTGCGGTCTCGGACTAGGAAGCATCCTTGTTCTTAATGGATGACTCGATATGAACAGCCTTTTCCAAATATAACATTAGAATAATATTATTTTAAAGTGAGTAGCGTACAAAACATGGGGACTAACTTTCAATGTTCCCAGATCATGAGATCTTAGCCCATATAGATATGTAGCACTGGTGTAAAGATACAAGTAGAGAGTTGGTCAGCTGTAATGATACCGAGAATACTAATGCCACCTTCGCCATTCAAAGGATGACGAAGATTTTTTGTGATAGGTGTAGGAGGTAAGACTGGTTGTGGCCGGTGCAAGAAGCAAAATATTAATGAAGTATTGGGAAGCTTGCTAGAATATCCGAGCTCTTGCAATTAGTTGAAGATAAGGATGAAGATATACTTATACTTTTCAAAGACTACGACGAGCGCAAGACCAGTATCACTTGCCCACTAGGTCCTCTCTTTAGACAGCTCTAGATCCTAGCGCACCTTCGTTTCTCTAACGAGCAAACAGCAACAGAAACGTGCATAGAAGATGTTCGATATTCATAAATACACACCATAGCTATCCAAACTCGACGTCTTGCATTAGAGAGATTAGCCAACATCTAGAAAGTCGATCAAATCAAGGCGCCATACCCATCTGAGATTCTGTGCTAGCGGGACTGGGCTGGAAGCATTATTTTTGAGATGTAGATGGGTTACACCTGTCCGCATCATCCAGCGGCCTTGGAGATAGAGGACATGTTACTGTGAAGTGTAGTAAACCCCGACAATCCAGTTGTAACAGGGGTCAGAAACTATGATCGTCACGGCGGAGGCCTTGCCAGGTCTCTGTCGGCCAGGGCATCCGCCTGCATAAATCTACCTTCCGAATATTTTATAGGTGCTATATTGCCGTTTGTCGGAAGTACTACGCCTATCCCGCATCAAGGATTGGAACGATTGCTACTGGATGGGAGGACATCTGGCTGTCTTTCGATACGCCAGTGGTTTTACAGACGTATGAACAGAATCAATTTCTAGAAAAGACGAGAGTCTAAGAGCCGTGGGGCATATAGGCGAAGTTGACATACTTTCATCAAGTGGCAACCCAGCTCACCGAAACGGAAAGTGCTCAGGAGTAGCTTTAATCGTGTTTTCTGTAGCATGGAGTGACCTGTACTAATATTTTGATCTGGATATTCTACGCTAACTGGTAGGAAAGTCTGTCGAGGATAAAATTCTTGATTGAAACTGTGTACCATCGAACGAGCCGTCTTACGTTCGTCTAGCCCGGATTATGTTTGAGCACAGCTCTCCGACAGCCTCAGGACCAAATACAACGGTCCCAGTCGACCTGCATAGCGCGCGCCGTGGCGACTCCTCGAAGATGCCGAGTCTTCATCAAAACGCAAGATAGCTGAACTAATACGGCGATCTAAGTGCCACGTACAACTCCAATAGAGATCAAGGCGACGTTTCCTTCTTTCGTTTCCTAACTAGTCCCTCTAGTCTGAGTATTTCCATGGCGCTAATCCTCCTTCTGTCCTTCGCTTTAGGATACTGTCACGGTCAAGGATTGTCTGCATTCAAAATCTAGAATTCGTAGATACGACTTACTTTTCAGCACCATAATAATCTAGCGAGAGCTAAATCCCTTGTTCGATTGGTTCACCAACAACGGCCCAGTGGTCCAATGATCAAGCGAACCCCAGGTTGTATGTACGTCTCCGTATTCGATATATGACAACAGGGGGTAGGCTGACTAGGAAGCATCGTGTAATAGCCATGTGAACCCGATTAAAACATCGGAAATGTGGGCCTTGGGGGAGGAGCCAGAGCTTGTTCGGAGTTTGCCTCTCCGACTGGGGGGAGTCCTGGAGCACTGGAGCTTGTATTGATGGTGGTGGAGTTGATGCATTCTTCTAACTTTATGGGTGTCGCCGAAGCCTAGAACGGCCTCTAGTGGCGGTAGTAGCAAATAACTTCAATGAGAACTTGAAGGACCGAAGTGGAGAAAGGTTCCATGTGAACAGAAGGTTGAACGTGGGTTAGCCGATCCTAACCAGAGGGAAGTTCCGTTTCACTTGTGCCCCTTGTGGCGAAGGGAAGCCGGGGAATATTCCAGCGCCCCTTTAACCCAATATCATATCTGATAGGAGCCGTGCATGTTAATTAACCAGTTCTACCCTCCTACCCGGAATTAAACCGGCTATCCTTTGCATATCGTCATATGCACCCCAGAGAAGACATGACCTTCACATTTGTATGACCTTATCTTGCCTGTCCAGTTCCATCGCAAGGACCGCAATCGAAACCACCTCTCTTCCCTGTACCGCCACACATTTTACAATCTGCCATGTTTGGACTTTCTTGGCGGAAATGTCTTTTTTTGAGAATTCCTACATGCTTGGTTACTAAGTTACTTGTCGATGCTGAGAGAATTTAACGTACGAGGTTGCTGACGATAGTGCGCGAGGGTTTCGTGGGTTGTTGAGGGAAGAGACGGCGACTTCGTGAGGTTCTCATGGTGGGTTAAGTATGGCCCGTAGTAGCAATCTGGAATTACTCCCGATATTAGCCGCACTCATGTGGCGACAATCTATTGGAGCACGTGACAAAACTAACTCGTAGAAGTTGTCGTAATACGAAAGGGCGTGATTACGAAGTAATGTATGGAAATCTAATGGACCGCCTGGCCATCCTGCTAGAACCATATCCAACTAGAAGTCATGGCAACCCGGGAACCATCACTAGAATGCGAAACGTGTTTGGTTAACTCTAGGATCATCGGCTTCCTAAGCAGCATTCTTGAGGAACTGGATGACTTCTGTGTCAGTCAATTGCGACCAGCGAATGATTATCACTACTGCTGACTTTTATCTCGAGCCGAACTCAACGAACATTAGCCGACTTCAAGCTATGTCAACCCCATACCTCTCAGCGGACCCCGCATGAAAACCACGAGCCAGAGAGTTTTAGAAGTACATTCGAGGATATTGATGGTAGTGAAAACGCACCTGGGACTGAAGGCGCGCAACTAAAATGCCCGCATCCGGATTGTTCAATCAAGCAAATTTCGTATTCTAGGCGGCATAACCTGATGAGGCATTTCGAAATGCGTAATATCCCCTGCCGTTTAAAGCACTGATAGTGAATAACCTTCATTAGACGTTGACTTGGAGGACGAGAAATGCTCATTTTGCCAACTTCCGACGCCGAATGCTCGAAAATATGTGGCCCACTTTGACGCGTGTAAAACGAAAAAGAATTTTCACAGCTCCGACCTCGAAACTAAAGCGTCGAGGCGACGGGACAGCCGGTTAATCGACGTTAAGCATCTGCTGGGCCAATATCTAAATACAGGTCAAGTCAATCATGGTGGAAAGCGGCGTCGAGGTGTAGAAGCCGAATCGACAGAAACCCACAAAATCAGAGTCTCTGGGCAGGAGAGACATAGGACTGCAGCCATCGTGCGAAACCCAAGCCCAGTAACTCTCATATCAGGTAGTTGTACCAGAAGAACATTGAGCTCAATAATTTAACACATGTGACAGATAGCGGCCAGTCGCTAGCTGACTATCCGGCATCGTCTACACAACCATCTCTGCACCCTTCAAAGAACCACGAAGGCGACACAAACGGACACTACGTCGCTGATATGCCGGGGCACCTAACTGGTGCGTTGGCGACTATCGATTCTGACAGGTCAGCCCCGCAGCAAACTCTAGTTTCTGTCCCGGTGGATGAGTCTTTCGACGCTTCAGTTCCCGACCGTGCCCCATTCTCGTCTCGATACACCGTCGACGACCCTTTCGATGCTTCTGTTCCTGAAGATGCTCTATTCTCGTCTCGGTACGCTATTAACGATCCTTATAACAGGACATACCCTCAGTTTATACCCTCGACTGTTCAGTACTCTGACGAGTCTTTGCGCGGCTCGATTGTTGCGCAAACCACCTTCCCTGCATCATGCCTGATACCTCGTAAGGAACCATCGAATCCTACGTCCGCTCCTCATTTACTCGCCGACAGTTCACTCGGGGATGGAAGTCGGTCCCCGTCTACGGTCGCAATCGCCAGCTATGAACAAGGGGGAAATTTCTCTATTTGAACATCCATATTCGCTATATTACGTCGGGGTCTTCCTATTGCTTAGCGCTCGATAATTGCGGATTTGTTTCCTGAACTGTCGACTCCCACTTGAAGTTTCTGCTGAAACTCTTGCTCTTGCTGTCCATCTCGGCAACCTTGGCTAGGAGGGCCGGGAGCGAGGGCCACGGCATTGCAACCCAATGCATAGCTTCGTGACTATCCATTTCTCCGAGCAAGACTGTCATGCCTTTCAGAACCCTCCAGCCGAGTCGGCTGTCCGATAAAATGCTATAATGCGGTCAGAATACACAGTAGCTATTGAGGTGGCTTCTTACATGCCGCCGTGCTCTAACTGCACTAGCGTATGAATAATCCCCGGTTGTTCAAGTCTGTCCTTGGGTATCGCTAACAAGCCATTCGGTGCATCTGTTGCATTTAAGTAGTAGAGATGCGAGGATTCATGTATCATTAGTTCTGATCCGCTCGAGCATGTATGGACCACGAGGATCGATATCGCATTTTTCTTGGCGGATTTGTTCTGAATGCAGTGATCCAACTTGGTTTGGCCGTACACTTTGTAGAAACCTAATACAGATTCTCCGAAGGAGGCGTCGATTACATCTCGAACGTACTACGATGCCTTAGCTAATCATCGTCCATGGAGTTAATAAGTCGCTTACTTGGTTGCTAAAGGTCGAGGCTTCGCACAGTTCCAGGCCGTCCACCGTCTTGATATGGAAGCCAGAGTTAACAATACCATCAACACGGCTCCCAATGGCTGGATCGTCAAGTTTCCAAAATCCCTTTTCTGCGATAGCACGGAGAATGCCTTCGACCGACGCTGAAGCCATGGATTTGGGACCTTACTGTCGTGATTCGAAATCACAGCAAAATAAAACCTTCAGACAGGCCTTCTCAAAGTGTGGTATGCATACTCGCAACCCTTCCACGTGAGGGGTTTTGCGTCGGGCATAAATCCACCCACGTTCTCCACCCAATTTTGTGGCTAGTGGTGTGGCACAGTGGCCAAGGACGCAATGCCACTTTACCGTACCGGGTCAGGGGGGTTCTAGAAAATGATTTCTAGGAATGATTTTCAAGGTTCAAAATTATGTTAGGTAAAAAGACATGCAATATTTATGCAGGGCTAAAAAGCTATTAAATAAAAAATAATATTTATTATTTATTACTAATTATTAATTAATTATAATAGTTAATATAGTCTTGGCAAAACCTGCAAAAACTCTAGACCTATATAGCAATAAAATAAAAAATCTATGCACGGACTAACCTATAACTCTATAGCTATATATATAAAATCTATATCTATTTATTTTATAAACTTTATTTATTTTATTTTTTTATTTTTTTTTAAGCTTAAAATCTTTATTTATAATATTAATAAACTAGCTATAAAAATTTTACTTAATTAATTATAATACTATTTTAAGCTTACTAATTATTTATTAATAAATATTTAATAAATATATATTTTTTATTTTATTATAATTAGTAAAATATAAATAAACTTTTTTTTTAATTATATATTTAATATAAAAAATTATATATTTTATAATATAAGTTTAATTTTAATATCATTTTAATAAAACTTTTAATTTTTATATTATTTAAAAATTAATAATTTATAAAAAATTTAACTTTAAATATTTTTATTTTATTTATAGTTTTTAAATAATTAAAATAACTTTAATTTTTAAATATAGCTAGCTTTTTATTATTAAATAATTTAAAAAAAAAAATTTTATAAAAAAAAAAAATTTAAGTATTAAATTTTTTTATAAATATTTTAAGCAAACTAATATTTAAAAAAAAATCTAAAAAAAATAAAAAAATAAAACTTAAAAAAATAAAATTTAAACTAGAACTAAAATAATGTAAAATAAATAATATATTTAAAAATATATTAATAAATATTATAACTATATAAGCTTATAATTTTATATTAGTTTTAATAAAACTTTTTTAATAAATAAAAAAAATAAAAAATTAATTTTTTAATATGTTTATTTTAATATTTTTAAAAAATAACTATAATTTAATAATAAAAAATATATTTAAAAATATTAATTTTAAATTTTTTAGTTTTATTGCTTTATTTATTTTTTGTTTTATTAGTTTATTTTTTAATATAAAAAGCTAATTTTAATAAATTTATAAAAAATAAAGCTTTATTTAATAATTAGGTTTATAAATTAATAAAAAAACTAAATAAAAATATTACTATGGTTTGAACTAAAAATAGCTAATTTTAATATATTATAAATTAATTAAAAAAATATATTAAAAAATTAATAAAAATATATTTTTATTTAATTAAAAAATTATTTAATAATATTACTAAAATAATTTAAGCTTTATTAATCATTTATTATAATTTTAATTAAATAATTATTATTTATAAAATATTTTAAATTTATATATATAAAACTAATAAAAATATTAATTTATTAAATTATAATAAAAATATAAATTATAAAACTATTTTTATTTAAATTAAAAAAACAATTTATAAAAAGTTTTTATAAATTTAAATATTTTTTATAAAATTATTTATTAATAAACTAAATTTATTAGTTTAATTAAATAAAAATCTAATTTAAATGATTAAATTTTTAGTTAATTTTAAAAGTTTTAAAATATTTATGTTAAAATAATTAAAATAAATATTAACAATAAAAAAAAAAAAACTTATTAAAATAATAAAACTTATTTTATTTATAATAAAAAAAAATATTTATTAGTTAATTATTTTAACTAGAAGTTTAAAGTTTTAAATATTTAGCTAGTAAAAAAAGTCTATAATAAAAATAGCTTTAATAGTTTATTTAATGTAAAAAATTAATAAAATTAATAAAACTTTTTTTATTAGTTTTTTTATTTATTTTAATTAAAAATAAAATAATTAATAAAGTTTATAAATATTTAATATATATTATAAAAATTAATAATTAATAATTTAAAAATTAAATATTTTAAATTATTAATTTTAGTTATAATATTATTATTAATATTAAATAGTTAATAAAACAAAATATTTTAATAAAAACTTAAAAATAATAATTAATTTAATTAAATAATTTATTTTTATTAGTTTAATTTTTGCTAATAATTATAATTAAACTTTTTAATTATAAATAATAAAATATAAATTTAAAAATACAAAAAAATAGTAATTAATATAATTAAATATTAAAATAACTTTTTAAAAAGAAAATAATTATTTTAAAAATAACTAAAACTAAAAAAAAAAAAACAAAAAAACCTAGAACTTTTAAACTTAAAACAAAAAAAGTATATATAATAATTTCTGAAAAAAAAAAACTAAACTATTGTTAAAAAAATTATATAAAACTTTTAAAATTATTTTTATTAAAATAAATAAAAATAACTAGCTAAAAAAACTTTAAAAAAATTTATTATAATTAAATTTATAATAATTAAAAATAACTATACTAAACTATTTAAAAAAAATTTAAAAATAATTGATATTTTATAAAAAAAATAAATTTAAATTAATTAAGTAGTACTTTAAAAAACTTTTAATAATAAACCGATTTTATTTTTAAAAAGAAAAACCTTTAAATATATTAAGTTAATATAAAATTTTTTGTTTTTTTAATTATTATATTTAAAAAAATTCTTTTTAAAAAAAAAATTTAAAACTTTATTATTATTTTAACTAAAATTTAATATAATATTAAAACTTAATAATAAAAAATATATTTTTAAGTTTTATTAATATTAAATATTTATATAGTTTATTTTATTTAAAAAAAAGTTTATAAATAAATTATTAGTTATAAACTTTATTAAATAAAATATAAATTTAAATTAATTAAATATAAGTTTATAATTAATTATTAATAAAAAAATATATATTTAAAAAACTAAATTATATTAGTTTTAAATATTAATAATATTATATTTAATTATTATAATATTATTTATTTTATAAAACTAAATATTATTAAAAATTTTTATTAATTACTATTAATTATAAAATTATATTATTTTTTTTTTAAATTTATAAAAAAATATTTTAATAAAAAGTTTTATTATTTAGTTTAAAAATAAAACCTATTTAATAGCAAGCTTTTATTAATATATCAATTTAAAAACTTTTAAATAAGTTTATAAATATTTATATAAACAATATTTTAATTTATTTTAAAACTAAAAAATAGTATTAAACTTATTATAAAAAAATAATCTATTATTTATATTAAGCTAAATATTAAAAAAATATTAAAAAGTTTTATTTTAATATATTTATTATTAATTATTTAAAAATAATTATAAAAACTAAAATAAAAATAAAAATTAATTTTATAAAAATCTAAATAATTTTAAATTAAAATTTTAATAATTTTAAAAATATTAAATTAATCTAGTTATTTTTTAAGTTTTATAATTATATTTATATATTTATTTATTATATTAGTAAAATTATTTTTTTTTTAAATTAATTATTAAAAAAAAATAAGTTATTTATAATAAAACTAAAACAAAAACAAACTTTTAAATATATAAAACTATTAGTATATAAAATATTTATTTTAGCTTTTTTTAGGCCCGGCTAACTAATATAAATAAAAATAAATATTTTATATAATATAATTAAAACAATTATTTAATAGCAATAAAAAAATATAAATTGAAAATTTATAAAATATTTTTTTAAAATAATAATATTAATTAAACAAATTTATTTTATTTAAAACTATAAACTTTTAATAGTAATATAAACTTTAAAATATTATTATTTAAAATTTTTTAAAACTAAATTTTTTATAATAACTAATTATTAAGCTTTATTATATTTTTTAAATAAATATATTAAGCTAATTTTTTATTAACTTTTAATATTATTTTTTAATATTAACTAAAACAAAAAAATATAATAGTTAATATTTTATTAAAAAAAATAGTTAAATCTTTTATAATTAAAACTAAAAAAACTAAAAAATAAATAATAATATTAGTCCTGCTTAATAAAATACTAAGTTTTATATTAACTATAGACTTTTTATTTAATATTTTCTAAAAAGCTGACCTAATAAACCTAATTAAATAAAAAAACTAATTATAAAATCTAAAAAATAAAAACAAAAAATTATATATATTTAAAATTATTTTAAATAAAACTATTTTTTTTTATATAGCTTTAATTTAAAAAGTTTATATATTTTTAATTATTATATACTAAAATTAATATAAAATAATCAAAATATTGAAACAAAAATATTATTAATTTTATTTAAAATATAATGATAAAAAAAACAAAATATTATAAAACAAAACTTTTAGTTTTTATTTATTTATTATTTATGTTAGCTATAATATAATAATATATAATAATAAATAATAAAAATATATTATTTAACTAATAAAATTATAACTATATATAAATATTTATAAATAAGTTTAATTATTTAATTATAATTTTATTTAATAAAAAAATATATATTATAAAATTATTAGTTATATAATATTATAAAAATTTATATAGATATTTTAGTATATTAAATATATAAATATTAAATAATATAAAACTGTTTATTTTTAAATTTATAGTAATAATTAATAATTTTATAAATATTAAGCATTGCTTTAGTAATATTTACTATTTTTAAATCTAAAAAGCAATAAAATTAACTAATTAAAAACTAAACTAATAATTTTGTTTTTATATTAATAAATATTAAAATAATTAAAGTATTTATTTTTTTATTTTAGACTTTATATATAATTTTTATAATATTTATTAATTAATATATTATTACTAAAAATAATAATAAAAATTAAAACATAAAATCTTTTAATAATAAATATTAATAAAACTATTATAAATTTTAATATTAAGCAATAAACGCTTAAACTAGTTTATTAAACTTAAAATGTTTAAAAAATAGCATATAATATAGCAATTCTTACGTAAAAACAATACAAACTATAAACTAACAAAAAAAAACGCTTAATAAATTTTAAAATAAAAAATAAAGTTTTTTTAAAAAAAAAAAGCTTTATAATATAAGTACTAATTACTAGATTAGATTTATTATTAGTTAAACTTTTTAAAATTTTAAAAAAACAAAAATTTAGCTATATTTTTAATTTATTTAATTTTTATAAAATAAAAAACTTATTTTATATTAACTAATTATAAAAAATAAATAATAATTTTTTATTTTAAAAAATCTAATTATTACTTTTAGCTAAAAATATTAATAATAAAACAAAATTTAAAATTAAATAAATTAAATAATTAAAAATATATAAAAAAAATAAAAAGCTATAATATTAGGTTGCTTAAAAAAGCTATAATTCTAATAATATTTAATATATAGCTTAAAATTTTTAAAATATATTAATTAAGCTTAACTAATTTTATAAAACTTATCAAAAAGCTTTTAGACCTTTTATAAGATTATAAAAATAGATTTATATAATAATAGCTAATAAATTTATAAACAATTATAAAAACAATAATAAAGCAGTATAATATAAAAAAACTATATAAACTTAATATTATTAATAATTTTAAATTAAAATTATATTTAAACTTTTAGTTTTAAAAAAAATAATAATAATTAGTATAGTTTTAGCAAAACTTGTAAGAACTTTAGACCTATATAGTAATAAAATAATAAAATCTATATATAGACTAACCTATAACTTTGCAGCTATATATATAGAGTTTATATCTATTTACCCTATAAACTCTAACTTTCTTCTTTTTTTTTTTTAGCTTAAAGTCTTTGTTTATAGTATTAATAAACTAGCTATAAAAGCTTTACTTAACTGATCGTAACATTAATTATGAATTATTATTAAAAATGGATTCTGCTAAAAATCATGTTTATTATTTAAAAGAATTGTTATTGAAAATAGATTTCGCTGAAAATAATTGCCACTTCTAGTAATAGTTCCTGGTACCCTTATGCTATTTGCCTTGGGGCCCTACCCTACCTACTACCTACCCTGCTACCTGCCACCTACCTATACTACTTATACTACCTATACTGCTTACACCACCAATACTACCTATACTACCTATACTACCTATACTACCTATACTACCTATACTACCTATACTACCTACACTACTTACACTACTTACACTACTTACACTACTACTACCTTGAATACTAGGAATATTAGTGTAATAGCTTTGTAGTTTATGACTTTAGCGGAAAATTTTGTAGCCTTTGCTAAATATATACTTATAGCTTATAATATAAGCTTTTGAATTAGTGTTAGGCTAAAAAGAAATATATCTAAAAAAAAGCTATATATTAAATAAAAGAGGTTATAGCTTAAAAGAAATTATACCTCAAAAAAAATTGCAGCTTAAAAAAAACTATAGCTTAAAAAAAGCTGCATTTTAAAATAGGGTCTATAATAAAAAAGACTTTAAAAATATAAGGGTTTTATATACAAAAGCAATATATTTATTATGCTGAGTAATGGCTATACTTTATACCTATTAACCTTTGCTAGAATTGTTTTTAGGACCCCCCCTGGCCCGCTACGGTACCTTTCCGGTTCGGTCGGTGTGCTTTTCAAAGTCCGCCTATCTTCTTATGGCTACACTCTTGTCGCCAAAAGTGTAGAGGAACCACACCTGGCCTGTCTGCAACGGGATTTCTTCGGATATGAGATTTGTAAAAATACGGCGGTACGTCATCCCCTAGGCAACATTTTGATTTCATCACGTATCGCGCTGCAAGGCGTTCAACTAGGTAGACCTCCGGATAACGACCAAGGAACAGGGCTCAGTATCCACGACGCAACCACCTCTGTTTTCTATCGACGCATTCGTATTACTGATTTTCACTCGACGAAATACGAAGAATGAGCCGTTTTCCCACTGAGCCCTCGGTGATTGATTACCCAGACCCGAGTGGTGAGTTTTGTCGAAGTACAGAGCAATGGGAGGCGGCCGTGACGCGCGCGCGCTCGATGCGACCCGGAGAATTTCCAAAGGAATCGTTTGACCTCAAAGGTCTGCTCGTACGCATTCCTAAGCTGCCAACTCGTATTCCTCCCGAAGCCACTAAGATACAAGGGTATTCTAATTGGGTTAATTTGGGAACAAATAACGGTTGTTCGCTACGGCAGAAGAGGGAGAAGACGCAAGACATCCACTTGAGAGCCCGGTTTCCCATTCGATGCACTCTGTCTCTGTCCGGCAACTTTGAGATATGGGAGGGAACTCGGAATAATGGAATCGTACTCCTTGTTCTCGCCTGGGCTTACATCTTCAATGCCAGGCTCGCTGAAAGCCAGGGTCTCGGTCTAGAGCAGCAGTTTGCTAACTCTCCGTGCGCTCAGGATCTGCTAGACACCTGTGGGCCCCCGAAATGTGGGCGCTTAGATCTTAGTTATGCTACAGCAGATGAATTTGCCTGGTGGAAAGCTATCACGACCTCGAAGGCATTCTTTTCGGTCCGGGGCCGCAAGGAGTGCCTACCGTGGACGGTGGCACCTGAACAGCTTGACGGTCTGGCTATAGTAAATGCACGCCAAAATGGTGGACAACAATCGGCACGAAAACGCAGGTGGCCAACGGCGCGTCAGGCTGCAGTCTATCTAGAACGGCTTTGTCAAGTGTATTGCCTTGGACAACAGAGTAACGCCGCATTAGCCGCATCTATCAGCCTACCTTCCCAGCGCAGTTGGTCCCCGGACTTAAGCAGGATCTGTCTCCCGAGACCGTTCTTCGGTACAGCCCCCGCACACCCAAAATTTAAACCGCGATATCCATCGGGTTTTAATGCTTTAGGCTCCTACATGATGCTCAGCCTCACACGGCCGGCCTATATCTCTTGTCTCCAAAGTGTCCTATGGGAACCCGGTGTTGCATGCAATACAGCGGGAGCCTTACTCCGGGCTGCACATAATGCCTTAGAACCTATTATACGGCGCAAAGACTATGAGCTGCTTGCCAAAGTTCTGTCTTCGAAAATGTCCTCACCTTTATGGCTTGGGACTGCACTTTGCAGTAGAGACCATGGGATGTTGGTTACGACAAAGCACGGGGATTGGTTTGGCCAACACGCCGAAGCTGCAGCTTGGGCAGGCATACACCATTCATTTATGGACACTTACCCACCTGGCCCGCATATCCAAGACAATTGTATATCGAGAGCTAATGTATGGCGCCTCCGCCACGATTGTTTCCGGGAGTACACACGCGGCGAAGATTACTCGAACCGACCATCCAACGGATGGCAACCTTATGGCACTATGAAACTCCAGGACGTGGATCTCGAGTTGCAAGAACACCTCACGTGTTCTCACGAATGGTCGTACTCGCATTGGACCTGGCTGTTCAATGATGGGAGAGATCCTGGCTTTAGACGGCAGAGTAGTTCGAACATGCGTCGTGAGACAAGGCGGTCCACAGGCGAGCGCATACCTGCCTTGAATTCAGACGATGCCAACGCAATTCAACAACTTTCGGTGAAAGCAGCTCGACAGACATTTTCTTGGTGCATTGAACAGGTAGAAGAAGGGTTCACATATGTTACTGGCCCAAGACAGATATTTGACAAGGATGGTACTGTGGAATCTGGCAAGAGCGCGGAAGTTCCGCTAGATAGAGTAGCAAATTGGCTTTACGCCACTAATTACATAGGAAAACTATGTCCGCCAGCCATTCAAGGCAGCTCCCAGGTGTAAAATACACACCCAAGTTCTTGACTATTATACGAGAAGCATCGCCTCTCTTGGCCCTCATATTCTACGCTGTCTGCTTGCCATTTCCAATCATTCACTTTCCTAGTTTTTCCGACGGGATGTTCGAAGCAGACGAATTCATTCTTCCTCCACGTGGTGACCCATATTTGTAGTGTGTCTACCACGTTTAGGCCGAGATCCGCGAGTTGCGATTCCATGCCGGTGTGGTCTGCTTGGAGCGGGTCTTCTGATTCATTTGAATATGTCTTGTGGTGTGCTCGGGTCTTCTTCGAGCCTGAAGAGCCCGACGGGCCAGGGGCTTGCAAAGGGTCTATAGAGTCGCTAGAAAGTGTCCTGTGAAGCTTTTGTGTCGTAGATTTTGTCGCGCTGGAATGTTTTCTTGTTCTTTTTTTTTGGCTTTCCTTTCCCTTTGTCTTTGATTTGCTTTGCGGGCTCCTCTGGAAAAGGAAGTCCTAGCTCATCGGCAGTGGGAACCTGCGGCTCGTCGTCTGGTTGAGTTCCCCAGAAATCCTCGGGAGGAAAAGCAGGATGATCCCGACAGCGATAACAGTCCACATATTGGATTTTATCACCATGAGAACCTGGCATGGTGCAACGAATCCATATTTGATTGCATTGATTCTTTCTCCTTTTGTCGTACGCGCCGCACTGCGAGAAGAAGTGATTGTTGTTCGCACAACCGCACCTCTAACAATGCCCTTCTTCTCCCGAGTTTGATGTCATGGCGATGGACTTAACACATTAAACCTTTAGGACAGATAGAAAATATATATTAGTCCTAAGACTTAGCGGAATTCCCGGTCGGGTATCTTGCACGGGGTTATCAAACATGATCACCTTGGTAGTCCTGTCCACTACGTTATACGGGATCGGTTAACATGCCGACTACCAAGCATAAGCAACGTTTTGCGCAAGCCCAGGACCCATAGTTTTAGGCTCCAACCCCGCGTTCCTTGGCAAAGCACTCCTAGCCGCCGAATCCCAACAGAAAGCCTTAGATGTTGTGTGGCCACAGTATCAACAGACTGGCGCAGAAGAAGGAAGTTGGAACACCAGGATCCGCGTCGGTCTTGGAAGTCTAGGCCGCATGTATTGGTGGGTCAGGACACCCGACGATGATTATGTTAACGGCGATACGGAGCTGAAGGCGGCTCAGAAGGCCATGGTCGCTGATTTTCTGTTGCCTTTTATCGCGAACTGGCGTGCTAGCAGCCGTGCTCATCCCATGAGCAGTGCGCTGTGAAAGAATTGTGCCAAGTAGTCGAGGAAGAACATCGCCTTTAGACTTATATAGTCGTGCCATCCTTAGAAAGTAGTTGGGATGCAATATAAATGCCACTCGTTGCTTACTTGTTTATTCTACACAAACTGCTTGTTCCTTGCCCCGCATAGCTCTACGTACCGCTAGCGTGGCTATACGGACCCAGTAACGCGCGGGGCAGGCCAGTGTATTGTGTCTTCTGTTCGACCCCCACACAATCTGATCTTATACCGCCTTCCTTCTCTTCCCCTGTTCTATTATCATCCACTTTTGTATTGATGTCAACCCACGTCACCAGCAATCAGCAAAGAACAAAAACAACTTCAATACTGAGTACGAAATTTTTGGAAATCAAAACAAAATAGTGCAAACATAACCTTTCCTATACCTATAAAGGCTTTTAATAATAGGATCAACTTTGCTTAAAATCTTTTTAATGTTATAGAAGTCTTTTTATAAGCACAGGTAAAAAATAAACAGCAAAACCTTATAAGTATGCCTTAAAAAATATCATAGCACGTTTAAATATAATAGCAATAGCAATAAAAAGTAGTATAGTTCTATAGCAAGCAATAACGAAGCTTAAATAACCTAACACTATAATTACTAATATAAATATAATGTTAAAATAGGATTTATTCCTTTATTATTACTTGATAAAGTTTATAATATCTTATTATAACAAGTTTTTAAATAAAACAGTATTATTTTTTTTGCTGCTAAAGAACTAGACACTTAGCACGCTACTTTTAGTGCTATAAAATATTATAGTTACTAGATAAAATATGCTACTTTTGCATTTTTTCTTAAAGTAAAAAAAAAATAGTGCTTTTTTTACGCCTGTTTTAATAAAGTTTATAAAAGCTACAAAGAAGCTCTTATTTTTAGTAATTCGATATCTTAAACTAAACAAAGCATTATATATTACTAGTCTATATTTACTAATTATACTAATACTATTATAATCGGACATTGTTTATAAGCTATATATATATATAACTATATAAAAACTTAGCAAGAGGTAATAAAACATTTTAGTTATAATAAATAAAACAAAGCAAAAAAAAAAACAATAATATAATAATAAAAATATTTATATAATTTTATAAAATATATTATAAAATATATTAGTTATTATAGCTACTATATTTATTAAACAGAATTAATCCTAGGGTATTTCGGGATAAAAACATATAAATAGCTTTCTTTTAAAAGAAAACTAAAAGTATTATAAATTATAAAATAAAAGTAATAGCTTTAAAAAGTTTTATATTTTTATATATTAGCATCTTTTTAGATTACTAAAGCGGAAGTTATGGCTAGCTAGTTATTTTTTTAGGATTATAGCAAAATAGAGTGGCCCGGACTTATATCTAAGTTATGTTAGCTAGTTAAACGGCTTTATTAACTAGGTATAGCTATAGATAAAAGAGCAGCTAAAACCGAGTAAGAATTAATTAATTAATTAATCAAATAGAATAAGTTGACGATCTTAGGAATATTGTCCCTAGTTACGAAAATATAAAATATGCTTAATATCTGATTTATCTAAAAGATTTTAAATATTATTTGAAACAAAGCTAAAAAAGCTGCAAGTATTATATTATTTACTTTAAATAAAATAAGAAATAATATGGAATATATAAATGTTTAGCTATAAAAAGAACTATAGAATAGTGTAAAAAATAGAAATAAAGCTAAAAAAGCTGCAAGAGAGGTAATTAAAGTAGGCAGAATAGTTATAGCTATAGTAAGAAAAATTAAAAATAATAGAATATAGAACTATATAGTTGTTATGTTTTTATATATTGTAATAGCTACTAAAGGTTTAGTAATAAGTATATATAATATATAAAATCTTTAAATATTTTCTAAGCAGATCTAAGGAAAAATTATTATAAATCTTAGAGCTATAAACTTTTATAACTTAAAAGCTTATATTAATTATGCTATTAAGTAAAGCAATAATAAATATATTATAAATATTAAAATAGTATTTTTTAACTAGCTTAAAAGTAGTAATTCTAGTATTAAAACAGCTATAAATAAAAAGATAAAAACTTTAAAATAGTTTATAAAGGACTAAACTTATAGGATTAGAAACGGAATATTTGTATAGCTTTTAATATACGGGGTGCTTATATATAGAATCTATATAAAGTTAATAAATATAAAAAAGTTTAAAAGTAGTATAAAAAGCAATAATAATTTGATTGTACTATAGTAATAAATAGGACTAATAAATAATAAACGTAGCGAATATTTCATAGTTAATAAAAATAGATTATAGCAAAAAGTTAAAAATTTTTTTTTTTTATATTAGAGTTAAACTTAGTTTTTAAAAGACCGGAAATAAAAAGTGCTATTTAATAATATCTAATTTTAAAAAATCAACTTATTTAGCGATTTATAATATTAAAATATAGTGCTATATATTAGAAAAGCATAATTTTAGAAGTATA
Organism: Ustulina deusta; assembly: GCA_023159155.1. Lineage (NCBI taxonomy): Eukaryota > Fungi > Ascomycota > Sordariomycetes > Xylariales > Xylariaceae > Ustulina > Ustulina deusta. The sequence goes on along the minus strand of JAJNNX010000017.1, from coordinate 7,677 downwards.
TTTTATACTTAAGTTTTAAATTATTATATACTTAGTATTAAATAAGATTATTATTTTATAGTTTTAATAAATATTTCTGCTTAAAATGTTTAATTAAATTATAAAATATAAAAAACTTACTAATAAAGTTATTAATTTAATTATTATTTTTAGCTAAAAATAACGCTTGTTTAATATATATAAAGTAATGCTTTAGTTGCTCTGTTTTATTTTTAACAAAAATAAAAAGTGTAGTAAAAAATAAGAAACTTTGCTTTTGATAAGCATAACTATAGATATGTTAGCTATAACTATAAACATGTTTATTATGTTTATAAATAAGTAGACGTTCTTATAATTTTATATTTAAAAAAAAGAAATTATTTATTTATATTTTATATAATAATTATTATTTTTAATAAGTAATTAAATTGCTATAATAAGTAGTGCTTATTTACTAACCTAAACTTTTGATTTCTATGTTATAAAAAGTATATATATTTAGGCTTATTAAACTATTTGTTACTAATAAGATTTTAATAAAATTACGCTTTAAAAAAATTTAAGTAATAATATTAAAGTTAGACTTAGCTATAATATTTTTATGTTTAGTTTAATATAAACAAAATTAAGAAGTTATTATATTTTAATTATTAGTCTAAGTTTAAATAACTATTATAGTTAAGTTTAATAACTAAATATAATAGTTAGTACAGTTTTAGCAAGACCCGCAAGGACTCTAGACCCACATAGCAATAAAATAGAAAGTTTACGCACGGACCAACCTATAACTCTGCAGCTACACACACAGAGTCTATATCTACCTACTTTATAAACTCTAACTTTTTTTCTTTTTTTCTTTTTTTTCTTTTAGCTTAAAATCTTTATATATAATATTAATAAACTAGCTATAAAAGCTTTATTTAACTAATTATAATACTACTTTAAGCTTATTAATTATTTATTAATAAGTGTTTAATAAATATATATTTTTTATTTTGCTATAATTAATAAAATATAAATAAAATTTTTTTTTTAATTATATATTTAATATAAAAAATTATATATTTTATAATATAAATTAAATTTTAATATAATTTTGATAAAACTTTTAATTTTTATATTATTTAAAAACTAATAATTTATAAAAAACTTAACTTTAAATATTTTTATTTTATTTTTAGTTTTTAAATAATTAAAACAATTTTAATTTTTAAATATAGCTAGTTTTTTATTATTAAATAACTTTGAAAATTTTTTTTTTATAAAAAGAAAAAAAAATTAAATATTAAATTTTTTTATAAATGTTTTAAATAAACTAATGCTAAAAAAAATCTAAAAAAAATAAAAAATTAAAACTTAAAAAAATAAAATTTAAATTAAAACTAAAACAACTTAAAATAAATAATATACTAAATATTATAGCAATATAAACTTATAATTTTATATTAGTTCTAATAAAACTTTTTTAATAAATAAAAAAAATAAAATATTAAATTTTTAATATATTTATTTTAGTATTTTTAAAAAATAATTATAATTTAATAATAAAAAATATATTTAAAAATATTAATTTTAAACTTTTTAATTTTATTGTTTTATTTATTTTTAATTTTATTAGTTTATTTTTTAGTGCTTTAAACTTTATTTATATTAAAAAAACTAAAATATAAAAAATTAATTTTAATAAATTTATAAAAAATAAAACTTTATTTAATAATTAGGTTTATAAATTAATAAAAAAGCTAAATAAAAATATTATTATGTTTTAAACTAAAAATAGCTAACTTTAATATATTATAAATTAATTTAAAAAATATACTAAAAAATTAATAAAAGAAAATTAATAAATTTAGTTTTATATTTAATAGTTTAGCTTAAAAATATTAATTTATTAAGTTATAATAAAAATATAAATTATAGAACTATTTTTATATAAATTTAAAAAAAAATTTATATTAAGTTTTTATAAATTTAAATATTTTTTATAAATTATTTATTAATAAAATTATTAAATTAATATATAATATTAAATAAATTTATAAAAATTATTAATAAATTAAACTTATTAATTTAATTAAATAAAAATCTAATTTAAATAATTAAATTTTTAATAAATTTATTTATTAATTTTTAGTTAACTTTAAAAGTTTTAAAATATTTATTTTAAAATAGTTAAAATAAGCGCTAATTATAAAAAAAAAAAACCTATTAAAATAATAAAACTTGTTTTATTTATAATAAAAAAAAATATATTAGTTAATTATTTTAATTAAAAATTTAAAGTTTTAAATATTTAACTAGTAAAAAAAAGCTATAATAAAAATAGCTTTAGTAGTTTATTTAATTTAGAAAATAAATAAAACTAATAAAAGTTTTTTGTTAGTTTTTTTATTTATTTTAATTAAAATATAGAATTAAAATAAATTAATTATTTTTAAAATATTTATTTAATTATAAATTAATAATACTAAAATAAAAATTTTAGTTTTATATAATAATAAAGCTTATATTTTTTTAATAATTAGTTATAAGTTTATATAATAAATTAAACAATAATTAAAAATAAAAATAGTTTATTTAGTTAAACTTTAAAAGCTTTATAACTATTAAAATAAAATAGTTAATAAAGTTTATAAATATTTAATACATATTATAAAAATTAATAATTAACAATTTAAAAATTAAATGTTTTAAATTATTAATTTTAGTTATAATATTATTATTAATATTAAATAATTAATAAAATACAATATTTTAATAAAAACTTAAAAATAATAATTAATTTAGTTAAATAATTTATTTTTATTAGTTTAATTTTTACTAATAATTATAGTTAAACTTTTTAGTTATAAATAACAAAATATAAACCTAAAAATATAAAAAAATATTATTAAATATTAAAACGATTTTTTAAAAATAAAACAATTAGTTTAGAAATAACTAAAACTAAAAAAATATAAAAAAAACCTAAAACTTTTAAACTTAAAATAAAAAAGGTTTATATAATAATTTAAAAAAAAAAAAAAAAACTAAGCTATTATTAAAAAATATATAAAACTTTTAAAATTATTTTTATTAGAATAAATAAAAATAACTAGCTAAAAAGACTTTAAAAGAACTTATTATAATTAAGTTTATAATAACTAAAAATAATTATACTAAGTTATTTAAAAAAAAGTTTATAAATAAACTACTAGTTATAAACTTTATTAAATAAAGTATAAACTTAAATATTATTTTTGTTTTGTTTATATTTAAACTTAAGTTAATTAAATATAAATTTATAATTAATTATTAATAAAAAAATATATATTTAAAAAATTAAATTATACTAGTTTTAAATGTTAATAGTATTATATTTAATTGTTATAATACTATTTGTTTTATAAAACTAAATATGATTGAAGTTTTTTATTAATTATTATTAATTATAAAATTATATTATTTTATTTTTTTTAAATTTATAAAAAAATATTTTAATAAAAAGTTTTATTATTTAGTAGTAAACTTTTATTAATATATAAATTTAAAAACTTTTAAATAAATTTATAAATATTTATTTAAATAATGTTTTAATTTATTTTAAAACTAAAAAATAGTACTAAATTTATTATAAAAAAATAATTTATTGTTTATATTAAGCTAAATATTAAAAAAATATTAAAAAGTTTTGTTTTAATATATTTATTATTAATTATTTAAAAATAGTTATAAAAGCTAAAATAAAATAAAAATTAATCTTATAAAAATTTAAATACTTCTAAATTAAAATTTTAATAATTTTAAAAGTACTAAGTTAATCTAGTTATTTTTTAAGGTTTATAATTATATTTATATATTTATTTATTATACTAGTAAAATTGCTGCTTTTTTAAATCAACTATTAAAAAAAAATAAACTATTTATAATAGAACTAAAATAAAAACAAACTTTTAAATATATAAAACTGCTAGTATATAAAACACTTATTCTAGCCTTTTTTAGGCCCGGCTAACTAATATAATTAAAAATAAATACTTTATATAATATAATAAAAAAAGTTATTTAGTAATAATAAAAAAATATAATCTAAAAACTTAGAAAGTATTTTTTTAAAACAATAATATTAATTAAGCAAGCTTATTTAATTTAAAACTATAAACTTTTAGTAATAATATAAACTTTAAAATATTATTATTTAAAGTTTTTTAGAACTAAGTTTTTTATAATAACTAATTATTAAGCTTTATTATATTTTTTAAATAAATAGACTTTATTAATATAATAAATATACTAGGCCAACTTTTTATTAAACTTTAATATTACTTTTTAATATTAATTAAAACAAAAAAATATAGTAGCTAATACTTTATTTAAAAAAATAGCTAAACTTTTTATAATTAAAGCTAAAAAAACTAAAAAAATAATAATAATATTAGTTCTGCTTAATAAAATACTAAATTTTATATTAATTATAGATTTTTTACCTAATATTTTTTAAAAAGTTAATCTAATAAACCTAATTAAATAAAAAAAATAGCTATAAAATCTAAAAAAAAAAAAAAAAAAATTATATATATTTAAAGTTATTTTAAATAGAACTATCTTTTTTTATATAGCTTTAATTTAAAAAGTTTATATATTTTTAATTATTATATATTAAAATTAATATAAAATAATTAAAATATTAAAATAAAAATATTATTAGTTTTATTTAACCTATAATTATAAATAATATATATATAATTATTATAACTATAAAAAAAATAAAATATTATAAATAAAACTTTTAGTTTTTTTTGTTTATTGTTTATATTAGCTATAATATAATAATATATAATAATAAATAGTAAAAATATATTATTTAACTAATAAAATTATAACTATATATAAATATTTATAAATAAGTTTAGTTATTTAATTATAACTTTATTTAGTAAAAAAATAAATATTATAAAATTACTAGCTATATAATATTATAAAAGTTTATATAAATTTTTTAGTATATTAAATATATAAATATTAAATAATATAGAATTGTTTATTTTTAAATTTATAGCAATAATTAATAGTTTTATAAATATTAAGTATTGCTTTAGTAATACTTACTACTTTTAAACCTAAAAATAATAAAATTAACTAATTAAAAATTAGATTAATAACTTTATTTTTATATTAATAAATACTAAAATAATTAAAATATTTATTTTTTTGTTTTAGATTTTATATATAATTTTTTGTAATATTTATTAATTAATATATTACTACTAAAATAATAATAAAAATTAAACATAAAACCTTTTAATAATAAATATTAGCAAAAACTATTATAAATTTTAATACTAAATAATAAATATTTAAACTTGTTTGCTAAATTTAAAATATTTAAAAAATAATATATAATATAGCAACTTTTATATAAAAATAATATAAGCTATAAACTAATAAAAAAAATGCCTAATAAATTTTAAAATAAAAAATAAAGTTTTTTTAAAAAAAAAAAGCTTTATAATATAAGTATTAATTATTAGATTAAATTTTTAGCTAGTTAGACTTTTTAAAATTCTAACAAAACAAAAATTTAGCTATGTTTTTAATTTGTTTAATTTTTATAAAATAAAAAACCTCTTTTATATTAACTAATTATAAAAAACAAATAATAATTTTTTATTTTAATAAATTTAATTATTGCTTTTAGCTAAAAATATTAATAGCAAAGCAAAATTTAAAATTAAATAAATTAAACAATTAAAAATATAAAAAAAAAATAAAAAGCTATAATATTAGGTTGTTTAAAAAAGCTGCAATTTTAATAATATTTAGTATATAACTTAAAATTTAAAATATACTAATTAAGTTTAACTAATTCTATAAAACTTATAAAAAAGCTTTTAAACTTTTTATAAAATTATAAAATAAATATATATAATAATAACTAATAAACTTATAAGTAATTATAAAAATAATAATAAAACAATATAATATAAAAAAGCTATATAAATCTAATATTATTAATAATTTTAAGTTAAAACTATATTTAAATTTTTGGTTTTAAAAAAAATAGTATAATAGTTAGTATAGTTTTAGCAAAACTTGCAAAAATTCTAGACCTATATAGTAATAAGATAAAAAGTCTACGTATGGACTAACTTATAACTTTGCAGCTATATATATAAAGTCTATATCTACTTATTTTATAAACTTTAATTTCTTTTTTTTCTTTTTCTCTTTTTTTTTTAGCTTAGAGTCATTGTTTATAGTATTAATAAACTAGCTATAGAACCTTTACTCGACTAATCATAACACTAAATAGTTATATTTTAATTTTTAACTTTTTATTAGTTTAAGCTTTAGTAATTATGTAGTAATATAAAACAAAAAAAAATATAGAATATTTTAGCCCAGCTTTAAAAATAATAATTATTATTTATTATGCTATAAAAAAACAAAATATATTAACTTTATAATAAATGTTAGAACTAATACAAAAAATAATACTTTAAATAAATTATAATATAATAATATAGTTATAAAAATTTAAAGAAAAACAAATTAAATATTAAAATAAAATTAATATATATAATACTACTTATTTTAATTTAAATTAAATAAATCTATAATTTCTTTTTAATAATTTTAATTATTAAAATATTAAATATAAAAGTAATATATATAAGTATATTTTTGTTAAAATTATTTAATTAAACTAGAACTAAAGATTTTTAATACTTTTAACTGCTTTTTTAATAAAAATAAAAAACTAGATCTTATAAAAAAGCTAGCACTTAAAAAGTAGTAGTTAAACAATATTTTTAATAATATATATATTAAAATTAAAATTTTGTTTTATAAAACTATAGTTAGTAAAGAACTAAATAACTATTTTTATAAATAAAAACTTCAAAACTTTAAAGAGCTATATTTATTAATAATTAAAAGCTAAAAAAAGCTAGCTTATTTAAAAAAAACTAATAATTATATTAATAAAAGGTTTAGATTTATTTAATAATAATAAAAAACCGCTATTATAAATTAAAACTTAACAAATATAATTAATATTAATTTATAGGTAGCTAAAATATTTTATAATATAATTTAGTTTATTATTATTATTTAATAATACTTAAATATAATTTAGAAATAAAATCTTACTATAATAAAATAGCTATTTACAATAATTTATATAAGCTTTTTTAATAATAAAATTATTAAAAATTAGATATTTTTAGTTTAATATATTAAAAAAATCTAATAAAAATTATATAATTTTTTATTAAAAACAAAAATACTAACTATATAAATATTTATTTTTAAGTTTAATATTTTAAAAAATATAGCAATATAAAAAATAATCTATTATAATAGCTATAAAAAAATAAACTTTTTTATAAAAAAATATATTATAATAGTAGTTTTAATAATTGTTTAAAAAAATATAGCAAAATATAAAGCAATTTTATTAGTATTTATAAAAGCTCTAATTAAAAAATAAGGTATTTAACTAAAAGTAATAAATGTTTAGCTTTTTATTTATAAATATATAATAAAAATATTATATAAAGAAAGCTTATTAGAACTTATATTATAAAAGCTTTTAAATATAGCAAAGCTTAAAAAAATACTAAGAATTTATTATTACTTAAGCTATAAAAGTTTGCGCTAAAACTAGTAGTAAGATAAATTATTAATAAATATTTAAAAAAACTTTAAAAAAAA